>CM050888.1:172526169-173776169 GCA_027725995.1 Rhynchospora tenuis
TTTTTGTTGATTGAATCTTGAGTGAGAGATACCAATACGAGGCGCGGTGCCGACTGATACCGAGAATCTCTGAGTGAAATACCAAACACGAGGCACAAGGCTGGTTTAATACTCCTTTTTTGTTTATAGATTTTTGAGTGAGAGATACCAATACGAGGCGCGGTGCCGACTGATACCGAGAATCTCAAGGTGAAATACCAAACACGAGGCACAAGGCTGGTTTAATACTCCTTTTTTGTTTATAGATTTTTGAGTGAGAGATACCAATACGAGGCGCGGTGCCGACTGATACCGAGAATCTCAAGGTGAAATATCAAACACGAGGCACAAGGCTGGTCTGATACTCCGTTTTTTTTTCTGTTGATTGATCCTTGAGTGAGAGATACCAATACGAGGCGCGGTGCCGACTGATATCGAAAATCTCTGAGTGAAATACCAAACACGAGGCACGAGGCTGGTCTGATATTCCTTTTTGCTTATTTTAGTGAGCGATACCAATACGAGGCGCGGTGCCGACTGATATCGAGAATCTCTGAGTGAAATACCGAACACGAGGCACAAGGCTGGTCCAATACTCCTGATTTTTTTTTGTATTAATTGATTCTTGAGTGAGAGATACCAATACGAGGCGCGGTGCCGACTGATACCGAGAATCTCAAGGTGAAATACCAAACACGAGGCACAAGGCTGGTTTGATACTCCTTTTTTTTTTGTTGATTTTTTTTAGTGAGAGATACCAATACGAGGCGCGATGCCGACTGATACTGAGAATCTCTGGATGAAATACCAAACACAAGGCACAAAGCCGGTCTGATACTTCTTTTTTTTAGTTTGTGGCAAGTTCTAAAAACCAAGCATCGCTGATTTAGATCCTGACCAGATTTCATTTGGATTTCGATTTGGTTTTAGGTTTAGTTTTGAATTTGGATTTGGATTTGGTTTCTAGCACTATGTTTGATTTTGAATTTTGGATTTGAATTTGGTTTTAGATTCGATTTTGGATTTTGGTTTTTTATTTCGGGTTTGATTTTGGATTTTGTATTTGATTTTGGACTTGACTTTGGTTTGAAATTTTTTTTATTTGGATTTAAGTTTATTTGGAGTTTTGATTTTAATTTTGCACTTGACTTTTGATTTGGTTTTAGTTTTGGTTTTGGTTTTGGTTTATCTCTCGTGTCAAAGTGTTGAACCCACGAGATTTATGCAAACTGCTCCGTCATTGGTTTGAGTGCTGTGGGCCTTTTCTGCCCCCAGTTTAGCTTTTCCTGATGGAGTGCAGCCCTCTTTTGATTTGACTTGCTATATTCTGGCGTAGACATGGTTGTTTTACTGACCATCTCTTGGTGTAATTTTTTGTTTCCTTGAAGGAGTAAGACCACATGTTGGGGTTTCTTTTGTTGAAGTTGCATGATTTGACGATCACACAGATCAAGTCCTCTTTTTAGCCAATCTCGATCTGAGGATCTCGTCAGGGATGAAGCTCCTTGAGTGTTGTTGCTTCGTCCCATTGAATTGTTATTTGGAATTTCATCGCTCATTTCTACATGAGAGATTGCATTGCTGGTAGCAAACCAATACTTTTGTTCTTCATGATCATCATTACTGGTCTTACTTATATTTTCGGTAGTCTGGTGTGGTACCAAACTAACTTTCACATGAGGCATGGGATTTTGGCGGGCATCCTTAGATAGTGTGAGCTCACCCTTTCGAATCATCCTTTCCAGCACGTCTTTGAACATATAACACCCCTCAATGGAGTGCCCCAGAACCCTATGATATGGGCAGAATCTAGGATCATTGAAGTTTTTCATTTCATAAGGTCTCTTGCTTTGTGGGAATTCAAGCCTACTCGAGACTTGGTGGAAGAGACTCCTTGTTTTCTCCATTTTGAAAGAGTACAACTTGTTCTGCATCTCTTTCAGGGTTGGTCCCCTTGTCTTTGGTAGTGTTTGCTTGACATCATTTCTCCCTTGAGAGCCGACGTATTCAAAGGCATGACCGCGTCCGCTTGATGTCTTTGAATTTTCTGCTCTTTCAGTCGGTGCAGAACTTTTGACATTTTGATCCATTTCCACTTTGGCTTTGTTGTTATTGAGGTATTGAAACCATTCGTTTGGATCCACCCCTTTATCCCTTTGAAAGGAATCTGTTTTACCCTCTAATTTGGTTGGCGTCAGGCACAGTTGGTGTTCCTCCAGAACATCTATTTCGCCTGGTTTGTCGAACTCATCTCGGAACGCATTGACCATGTCGCTCCATGTTATGATGCTATTATCTTCCAGAGAATCATACCACTCGAACGCAGGTCCAGCAAGGCTTGCTGGGAACTGTCGAAGCATCCAAACATCATATCCGGCTGTTTTGCCACATAACTCTATGAAATGAGCTAAGTGTCGGTTTACACAACCCTTTCTGGTTTGCTCGCCGGTGAATAGCTCGAAGTCCGGGATCATGTACCCTTTTGGATATCGTACATTATTGTACTCTGCAGGATATGGTTGTCTAATTTGGTTGTCAAAAGAGGTCGTCACACCTTTGTTTCTTTTCTTCAAGAGTTTCAGAAGCACCCATATCGCCTCATTTTCTTGTTGAAGTCCGACCATTTTTTGGTACACCCCAGAATTCTCCTTTTTTAGTGCAGCAATCTCGCCACACATTTCTTTATTTTCTTGATAGAGTGTAGCGATCTTGCGTTGCATTTCACCATTTTCAAAGCGAAACATTGCGAGTTGACTACCATATAAGTCCAATTGCTTGACTAGACCTTCTAGAATGTCGTGCTCAGTGTGATCGACCAACGCCGATGTTTCTTTCACATTTTCATATACCTCTGATTCTTCATTTATCCCTTCAGAAGGACTTTGTGTGGCACCTACTATCATTGTCGGGATTTCTTTAGCATCGTTGTGTTTATTTGGCAGATCATCCATTGGGATTTCATCATCTATTTCGATGGTACATGAGGTGTGAGAAACCATATGAGATGAGTAGGATTCACCGGATGGTTTTGCTTGTCTTTTGCTGGTATTCTTTCTCTTGGGAGCCTTTGAGCTCCCTGCTATTTTTGGATTCTTAAAAACCCGGATCATCCCAGCTTCTGCTTTTTCTGTTTCATTTTTAAATAGCGAACACCAATCTTCTGGCCTCAGGCTCCCATAATCGTCAACCTTGGTCAACAAGCTTTCAATTGTGAGAATATTGTGCATTAAGAGGAATGGTTTGATTCGTCCATAGATGTTCCTTATCACCATTCGCACCAATTCAGGTTCAGGGACTGGTGGTTTGCAATAAAAGTTCATTTTCCACACCCGTATGACAAAGTCCTTGATGGATTCTTTCTTCTTTGGTTTCTCATTTGCTAAATCAACCATTGTGATTTTTCGGGTGTGTATTGCAAATCTACAGCAAAAGGCACTTGCCATATCTTCCCAAGTTCGGATACTGTTTTCTTGGAGGGTGGCATACCACTCCAAAGCTAGACCTTTCAGGCTTAGAGGGAATTGACGTAGCAAATAGACTTCATTCCTCACAGTATCCCCACATTTTAATCTGAATTGGGCTAAATGCACTTCAGGGCTTTTCTTTTTTCCCATACCGTCAAACAAATGGAATTTTGGTATGACATATCCTTCTGGGTAGCACACCAAATCATATTCTTTGGGATACGGCCCCGCGAATGTTTGTGTATGCTGCATGAGATGACTTAGCCCAGATTGTTCAAACCGGCGGTTCATCGTATCATTCATATCATTTATGTCTTTTTCAATCTTCTTTAGCATTTCAGGAGACCATGTGGAATTGTCTCTTAATTCTTTGTCGTTCTTTAGAACTGATTTGTTTCTGTTGTGGTTGAACTTTGCTTTTAAAGCACAACTTTCAGGCTCCCCAAATGCAAAGTTGACTTTCTTGGAGCGTGAACCCATTTTCTCATTGAGGAAATCCTGCCACAATCCTCTTTTGGTCAGAAAATCTTGCATGCTTGCGCACCGTTTTGTCAGTCGAGCATTTTCTTGCTGAATGATCGCCAATTGATGGTCGTTTTGCTCCAATGTCTGACTGCTTTTGGCAGCGTCATCCCCATCAGAGGATGCCCCCAGTTCAAGACTCCCTTCTTCACTCTCCCCAGACTGTTCATGAGATACCTGGTCAGATTGAGAGCATTCACTTTCTTTTGCACCATTGGTGTGGTTTTCTTCTTGGTTATCATGGTTTTCTATTGCATTGCTTTCATTCATTTGCTGGGCTTCATCATCAGGACTGATCATGCTGCCACAGGTAGAGCTCTCACTTTCAGTTTGTTCTGTTCTTTCTTCAATTTCTTCTTTAAGAGGAATTTCACCGTCATTTTCAGACCCACTTTCATTTCCTAGAAGATCTAACATTTGCTCAAATGATAAATCCTCAAAGTTCTGACCCTGCAATGGGGTTTGTAAGTCTATGGGTGGATAGCTGCCTTCTTGGCTTGGAATCTGCATGAGAGTTTCCAAGGTCTCGGACTGATTGTCAGAATCTGTATCCGTTATGCTGACATTGGCGGATTCTCCAGGATCCTCTGCTGTGCTTATCATGCGACTGACGGTGTCATCTGTCGCATCGAAATTGACAGGCTCCCCAGGGTCTTCTGTCACGCTTATCATATGAACAACAGCAACATCATCTAGACCCTTTGATTGCTCCATGAGTTTTCTTCTGTTGGGGATGCTGCCCCCGGTATCCTGCCTTTTCAATGCTTGTTTTCTGGTTTCTTGAAGGATATATGTCAATCCTTCTTTGATGGGAGAAATTCTTTTCTGTTCCTCGGAGAGGCTGCCCCCAGTATCTTTCCGGGATGAGAATGCCAATTCTTCTCGAGCGTATATAGGAGAATTTTCCTTCTGTTCACCCGGGCGACTGCCCCCAGTGTGTTGCCGGGTTAACACTCGCTTTCCCATATTTTGAGAAATATTCATCATTCTTTCTTGGATAGATTCAGGAGAGGTCTTGCCTCCGGTATTCGCTTGAACTCCTATTTCCGTGGTGATAAACGCTATTTCTTTCTGAACAGTCATGGAAGAATTTTCCTTTTGTTCACCTGGGGGGCTGCCCCCAGTGTGTTGCTCTATTGATACTTGTGTTCCCGTTTTTTGGTATGAGGGTGTCAATTCTTCTTGAGCAGGTATAGAAAAATTTTTCTTCTGTTCACCTAGGAGACTGCCCCCAGTGTGTTGCTCAATTTGCTCTTTTAGCACTTGTTTTCTCTTTTCTCGAGAGGAAAGTGCCAATTTTTTGTTAACATGTATGGAAGAAATTTTCTTTTGTTCTTTAGGGACGCTGCCCCCAGTGTATTGCTTTACCAACACTTGTTCTCCCGTTTTCAAGGTAGGAATGATTAACTCATTGCCTGTCGACGTGCCAAGACGCACAATCTGAGTGTTAGGCAGAATTGGTACGCTGACATTTTTCACATATCCCTTGTCAGGTGAAATTTTCTTTGTCAGCGTTGTAGTCTGAAGTTCCTGGATTATTTTCATTTGGGTATTTAGGGAATCTTCTTCAACAATCCTCAGTGGAGTAAAGGAGTTCTCCACTGACATAATTGGTTTCTCCGCCATCTCTTTTTGGTGTGTTTTGGGACATTCGGCTTTGTAATGTTTGATTTTGTTCATTTTTGGAATTGCAACCTCAGCCAGAAATTGGGTGGCGGCCACGCAAACAAGATCTTTGGCATGCTTGACACTTGATGCAACCGGGGCTGGAGTCCTGTTGGGTGCCTCTTTCTCAGCTGTAGTAGCAAAAGGAAAGACTTGAACTGGCACTAGACATTTCAGTCGGGCGGGAGGGCCGGTAATTTGCTTGACAGACCGTGAACCATCGCCACTCACAATGAGCATGGAGGTTAATTTCACATTAACTCGTTCTCCTTTGACACTTTCCTTGGGCACCGGGTACCTTGCACTTCCTGGAGACAGTCCAGAAGCATTCTTTTGAACTTGTTTAGACCACTTTCCTTGTGTCACCTCCCCCATGGCCGTCATGATTTTAGCATTAGGCTTTAGCGGTGGAAAGGCGAGTTTGTTAAAGACCGAAGGTGACTTAACCTCAACCTTCTTTTCATCGGTGTTGTAGTTAGCGTTTCTGACTCTTGAGTCTTCATAGTAAGAGAAATGAGTATGTAGTTGCATCGGAAGCTGCAACCTTTCTTTGACTGAAGGTTTCTTAGGGCTATTTGAAGCCTTGATAACATTTTTGTCAGCCCGGCGGAGCTTCTTGATGATCCAGTAGGTAGCATGGATAGCCTCTACCGCCGGGTGTTTCTTAGGAGTGACAGTCTTAGCAATTTTGGCGGGAACATGCATGGGGAGTTCCCAGTTTCCACGGATGTGCAAGTCTTCAGAATCCTTCTTTAACATCCTCAATGGAGCGAAGACGTTACTGAGAGGCAAGTCTGTATCCAGTTCCTCTTTTTGAACCAGGCGGAGGGCTTGAGACCTCGAAAGCCTAGTCATTGTCTTGTTTTCTTTTAGTTTAGGAGTCGAGACTTCTTTCACACGCTGGGCCAACCCTTCCCCTTTTTTGTTGCATGGGGTGGTGTTTCCTGAGACGACAGCGGATGCTCCACCAGAGAACACCACCGTTTGGAGTTGTGTGGCAGCTTGGACGGACACTTGGTGAGTTCCGGCCATTAAACCACTGCTCGCGTCAGCGGACGCAATCATTGAGAGCTGCGTAGTAGCTTGGACTGGCACTTGGTGAGTCCCGGCCAATGAGCTACCACCATTTTTGAGATGTTCTCCAGTAACAATCTGGCACCAGGTCACCATTGTTCCTAGAATAATAAGAACTTGAAATTAACATTAGCGTATGACATGAAATTCAATAGACTCTCGTATTGTTCCCTGATGAGAGGAGAAGAAGGTCCCACCGGGCGTGCCAGAATTTGTCTCGCACTTTTTCGGGTCCGCACCTCGGATAGGATTTAGGGATACCTCCGTGGGGGTGAAAAAAATACGGATCAGATACCCCTCCAGCGCCCTAAGACTCAAACATCAATACCCTCCTGACAAAGGATGAGGGTATCGACGTGGTCTCAGGTTTCTCGAGAGTTTAATTGTTTGTTGCAGGTCCTTTCCTTCCAGTATGCGCAAGCCCCTACTGTTAATTACCTCCGAACCAAGTCAAGAGCACCTCTAGATCGGGAAAGTCAACGGATTAGGCACGATAAGCTATAAGAAGTCCATTTTATTTCACTAAGTGACTTGTGTTATATGCATATGATAATGATGATAAGTGCATATGATTTGTATAAAGCTATTTGTTTGTTGGTTTTGATGCATGCCATGCTGACTTTGACTCTAAATGAAACGCATTAACTTTACATGAAATGCAAACTATAATGTTGTTGTGAATCTTAAGGTTGTTGTTATATGGGGACATCAAGGATATCAGACTATAAGTTCGTTTTGGTCTTTTTTGGACTTTCGGTTTGGTGACGAGACTTGGGGATTTTGAATGTCGTTTGACATGACTCAACATATGACTTGGGATTTGGTTTAGATTAGGATTCTATTTGATTCTTTGTTTGAGATGGGATTTGATTCTAGTTTATCTTGGAGTTTGTTTCAACTTTGGATCTAAGTTTGGTTTTGACTTAATGCCAATGTCTGAATTTTGTTCTTTACATTTTCAGCTTAAAGGCCTGTCGAGATTTTGGTATTTGGATTGGAAATCTATTCTTGAGTTTGCATTGAGTTTTGGCTCGAATTTGCATAATTGGTTTTGAGGTTTTGACTTGGTCCAGATTTCAGCTTTATGATTTGTTTGAACTTATTTTTAGGATCCGGAGTTCTGATTGGTTTCGGAATGTCCTGACTTTGAAAAGTACCTGTAGTCCAATGATCCCTGCTGTCCTTCAATAACAACATTACTATTTCTTTTTTTTTTTATAATAATATTTATAATGATATTTATAATGACATTTATAACGATATTTATATTTATATATTAAGATAAAAAGATGCAAAAGAAATGAAATAATATTTAAATTACTTAAACTAGGTTTTTGGGACATAATATATGGATAGAAATGTTCTTTATATTTTCCTGGACATTTTGATATTTTATGGGAATTTTTCTGATCTTCTAGCTATTTTTAATGTATTTTTGAAGTTTTAGCAATTTTGGAGAATTCTGATTGGTCTGACGAAACGCTGTTTGGTGTTTGGCTGTCAGCGATTCGTTGCATCAACGAGGCCACACAGGATCAGACGTCGCTGAAGTAGAGAGTCATGTGGTCTACACTCAGGCTCGTGCACCGAGTTCATCTATCTTTTGCTTGAGACCAGCGTCATTTTTCTGTTTCTGCAGCTCATTCCATGTAATCTTCCGTGTCGTATTTCTTCTTGCAACATCTGGGAGACTTCCTCACATCAATTCATTGGGACAGCGCCACACGGAATCACGAACATCCTCGCTCTCTCTCCGCTGGTGTGGTCCGCAGAGAGCGAGTGACACGTCAGCGCCAGACCAGCCACCAGTTCCTCGCCACGTCATGCACCGAGTCCACCTGACTGCTTCTTCTTCAAACCTCATCTCCCTCCTCCGTCCGCGTTGACTCAACACTGTCGAGGAAGTAGGTTGTTGACTCCGGCATTCCGGCCACCGTTTCGCCAGGGGGTGAGTTCATCGAGATCGTCTCTCCTCTCTCTATCTCACCGTGCTCTCAATTTTCTCTCACAGTGCGTAATTTGGCGGCGTCACTTCTTCCCTTTTTGCCTTATCTGCCTACTGACTCCGGCGAATTGAGCCTCCTAAGGGGTGGATTTGCCCCTCAAGCCAGTGGGGCAGCCTCCTCTCTCTTTCCTCTGTTGATTGGAGTCACTGGAGGGTGGATTTTCCCTCCAATTGAGTTGAACAACCTCCATGCCTCCGCCGTGTTGTGTCAGCATTCTTCTTCCTCCGAATTGCATTGACTGAGAGGTGGGTTTGCCTCTCAGACAAGTCGAGCAGTGTCTTGACTTCTTCATAATCGAGGTTTGATCCCTAGGAGGTGGGTTTGCCTCCTAAGTGAGTCGGTGAAGCGAGTCCAGGGACTGGCCGTGGCAGTCAAGCTCCAACCTGCTGTCCTTTGCTTATGTAACACTTTTAATCCCTTTTATCATGTTAATTAGCATGTTTATTACTTTTAGGATGCAGATATGCAAGTTTAAGATGTGTATATTCATGAGTTAATGCAAAAAACGGAAAGAAAAATGAAACAAAACTATGGCACCAGACCACCATGGCTTGGTGGCTGGGCAAGCTTTAAACGCCAATCAAAACAGCAATTGAGGTAGCAAACTCTCTTTATTGATGTAGAAAAGTGGTAGTTTACAAGCTGGATCTACCTAGTTTCTTTTCCTTCTCTTGTTTTCTGTGTTTACAAGGTGTTTGATGTAATTCCTCTACGAACTACTATCCTATCTCTTCTCTAAACCTAGCAGTGTGCAGAGAGGCAGAGCTTTGGTGTAGTGTAGAAACTTGGGGGGGGGGGTGTGGAGGCGCCTTGATTCTTCAGATTTGAGCTTCTTTTATAAGCATGGATTAGGGTTTCACCTTGGAGAAGTCTTAAGCATCTTCACCATCCAATTTGATCCAGCGGCTGTCATGGGTGCGTGGGGATCAAGTTTATTTGCAAAACCATGGGCTGGTTTTGCAAAACTGTGGGTGGTTTGCAGTTTGTGGAGAAGATGAGGCCATGGGGGCATAAGCTTGATCCAATGGCTCACGTGATGCTAAGATTGCTATCATCTGGTCCTCACCAACAATCTCTTCGGTTTATGATGTGTAATACTTAACAATACCTATGGAATTTGCTAATTTCCACTCAAGTATGTTCTGGGGACATCATGGTGCCTTGTCATTGGCTCAATTTGACCTGGCAGGTGAGATATAGTGCCATGTGGAAATTGAGTGAGAGGTAGTATACTTGCTACTTCCTTCTTCCTTTTCCATACTCTCTGTGTGATGGTTTTGGCGCCAAAATGAGGCAAGACAAGTGGCACCACATAATTTTGTGGCAGTTGCTATCATGGCCTCATGTGTAGCTGTGTGTGTGCACAGTTGACCATGGGTCCCTTTGTTCAGGAACCAAATCTTATGGGGTCATTTAGGGGCTCATATGAGGTATTTCACATTTCCTCGTTTGTTGGCATCAGTCAAAGGATTTTAGAGGGAATTTTAAATTGCCCCTCGGTAAACCATCTTCAGTTCTCCCTCCAGTTGTTGACAAATGAACCAATCCAGGCGCCTATGTCTCACAATTATTGGTTTAAACTCGTGTGTGCTGTTGAGTCTTTAAACCGACTTACAATTGCACCTTTCTTTTTACAGTTTACTGTTTTCTTTACTTATCATGTCATCTTTGACTGACAGGTAGGACATAGCTGACGTGGCAGCAAGGGAAAGCCAAGACTGAATTCTCACCTTTTTTTTTACCATTCTGTATGCTTGGGGAGGAAGTTTCTTTGGCGTCAGAGTGGCATTCTTATTGGATGAAGACACTTAGAAAGAGTACCTCTACTGTCATGTGCAATGTACCTCTTTTGTGAGCATCTCCATTCCTCTCCAGTGGTACTATGGCACTTCTTTTCTGTGGCATATGCCTCTGTCACCTTGTATGGGATGTGTCATGTGTGTCATGACATATGGGGCCCACTGTTGAGTAGCATAATGGCTCAATTTCCATTTGATGCTAACTGTTGTGTACATGGTTTTGTATGTAGCAGTTGTGGATTCAACTCTAGCCACGCCTTTCACAACATCATTTTAATTATAACTTGTATCTATTTCCCCTTTCATGACTGTACTTCTTAAATGGATGTATTGACTCAGTAAATATTACTTCTCAAATGAAGCTATTGATTTAGTTCATTTTACTTTTGACTCTTGTCACTGGCTTGCTATCTTTCAAATTTTCTAACTGATCTTGGCTGCCACTATTTTATAAACCTTCATGTAACAGTTTCGATTAAGGAACTCCAGGGGCAAAATTGGAATCCAGAATTCTTATGCCTTCAATTAAGAGCCTCATTTCTTCTATCTCTTCTGTAAACACCTGATTTGCCTTTCAAATATTCACAATTGATCATTTCTTTAATTCCTTTCCAAATGCACTTGACTGTTGTGCATTGGTTCAATAGACTGTTGGCTGGTTGAGCTTTATACACAGCAATTCACCATGGAGAGTACTCCTTGAGTGCAATTTCACTATTTCCTACTGTCATGTCATCTCTATATGACAGGTGGGTCCCTTTTGATGTGGCAGTGGAGAAAGTGAGAGTGAATTTGCACTCTCCTTTGTTTTTCTAGATTCCTGGGGAAGTAAGTTTGGCGCCAATAAGTGAGGTTAGTTGGTACACTGAAGAGGGTACCATGTGGAGGCATCACCACCCTTCAATTTACATCTGACGGCCAATACAGTAATTTTGGGGGCCAAGAAACCTTTGTTTTGTCTTTACTGTAGTGGGAAGTGTATAGAAAAGGGAGGGGCAAAATTGGAATGCATGACTCTATGCTTTTAATTATGGGTTTTGTTTCTGTTGTCTTTTTTGCAAATACCTTATTTGCCCAAGCTTAGGAAAGTATCACGTTTGAGAAGCTATCTCAGCCTTTGTTCTCATGTTCTTTCAAATCAGATGGCCAAGAATGTATGTTGAAAACAATCATCCCTGTCTGACGCCTTGATTGCAAGGAGGTACAACTGCAAGAAGGATACTGCTTTTGCAGGTCTCTGAATTCGAAGGTGCTATCTCTCTCTCCAGTCCCTCCAACTGCATTGCTTTTTTGTGATTTCCTCCACTGGATCCATCCAGTCCGAATGCAAACACTATAATAGTGCCTCCCTATGCTTCTTTGTTCCTTCTAGAAGATACTCTTGCATTAAACAAACATTGTGAAGCTATTCTCAGAGGTAGTTTGAGCTATAACTTCATCCATTGCTCATTTGTTCAATACCCGAAACTTCTGCCATGGCTAGGAGCATCATGCACCTTTCTCCATTAAATTGATTCCCAATTTCTTGTCATAGTCCCTCTCCTGTCTCAGTAGAAGCTTTCCAAGTACTTTGATTGTTCAATTTCTTACTTTTCTGTCACAATTTCGCATGTATTCATCTCAACAGCTGATTTCTTTTCTTTTAAAATTGCTCTATCTCAGTCACCATTGCTGCTCGAACTTGGTGTCGCTGCAATCTTGAGGTTGTCGCCTACACAGTGGTGCAGTCAGTTGGGTGAGAGACAGCGTGTAGCGGCGGCGAGCGGAATCCCTACGCCGGAGAAGAAAGCCTCCTCGTACGGTCTATTTCTGTCTCTTTTTCCTTTTTTATTTCTTTTCTTTTTTTTTTGGAATCAAAATGGCGGGGACCACAGTTACAGCCAATAGGAGAGCGCCACCTGGCTTTGTTAATCCAGAAAAATGAAATCACGAGCGGGGCCCATCTGTCAGTAGGGAATAGTGAAATTAAATTCGGATTGGGCTGAGTTTGCTGATGGGCTTTGGCATCCTCTTTTTCTTTCGTTTTTTTTTCTTTGGGCCTATTTCGATTTGTTGATTTGTTGAATATTAGGCCCGCATATATGTGTATTTATATCTCTCCGTTAATGATGTAACTATAAGAGACATATTGTATGATCCGACAGTCGGTTTGGTAATCCATTTTGTGCATTGACACCTAAAATTAATATGTTGCCACCCTCCTGTTGACATATATTAATTTAGGCCCGGCATTTTGACCGATATAGCCCAGAATTATGTAAACTTCAAATAGTCTTGTTTGGGCCCTCGTTTTATTCTTCATGGGTCTGATTATAGGCCTACAGTCGGACTGTGATTCCGCATGTATCTATCTCTCAGACTTGATGAACTTTACTTTAGTACTGTCAAAGGTCTGGCCCGTCAATTAACTATCCATTTATTAATTTATAGCCGAAAATTGAAGGCAAACACCATTACACTACTTGCTTTGGACAGTTTCTATATTTTGTTTGCTCAATTGCAGTAATACCAGTTACAGAGAGTACATGTTAAGTGTGCAATGATAACTACTACTCGACCAAAACTTTCTGAGCTGAGCTCAGAGAGTGCTTTTAGCCAAGTCATCCTAATTGCATCTCTCAAGCGCTAGGCGCTATTGAAGTGCAATCAGGGAAAGTTATTAGTTAGATCTCTCAAGCGCTAGGCGCTATTGAAATCTAAACTAATAATCTGATAGGAGCTACATTTTTTTTTTTAGGCCAAACACCATGAACTGGTGGTTGAACCAGAGAAGAAAGAATAGAAAATGCCTTAAATCAATGCTTCAAAACGAGCTTCTTTTATTGACACGAATGTAATTTACAAACCAAAATCGCTCAATTTCTACCTCTTTCCCTCTGTCCCTAGCTGTTTGATCTAATGCTCGTCTCTCCTTTCACTGCTTATGCTCAATTGAGCTTAATTAAGTTGGTCTAACCTAACAACCCTTTGCGGCTACCTCCTCCCCTCCTTTCCTATCTTCAATTTCGAGTTTATATAGCCCGAGACCTAGGGTTTCATCCCATGGCCGAGAGCTCATCTCCATCGCTCAATTTCCATCAATGGTCGAGATCTAACTGTTGTTAGGGTTTGGTTTTCCAAAACCATGGGCTAGAGACCGTGGTTTTCGCATTCGTGGCGTTGGAGAGGGCCACGTCGACGAAAGAGTCTCGATTTCACCCTCTTTACCGGCTTCTCGCGGTAAGAAACGAAATTTTCCATTTTTACAGAGGAAGGAGGAAGCTCTGACAAGTGTGGGCCCACATGTCATGTTTAGTTAGAGATAGAGGGATGGATGAGCTTGTTTCACCGTGAGCCAGTGAGGGGTTCAAAATTTCAGAGTTTTCGGTTCATACGCCGGGTGCAAGCAAGATTTGAGGCGAGATGGAGGATTTTAAACGCAGCGACGTCGCATCCCCCCTGGGATCCGCTGCAATTGGTTGCACGCGCCCATTCCTTCCCTTTTTTCTGGAATTTTCTTGATATTTCATTTGAATTTCCATTAATTAATTGCTGCCAAATTTTCAATAAATCATTTGGAAGCCTTCCCAAGGGTATTTTTGAATGAAATTTTATGGGTAGGTTCATAAAAATATGAGGAATTTAATGGTTCAAAGATTTTTGGGAAATTCCTCATGGATTTATTTTTGGCAATTTTGTAGAGTTTTAGGGTTTCTTTGCAAAATGGAGGGTTTCTATTGACATTTTTGGTATTTTGAAATCATGATAATTCATCATAATTCCTAGGGGATTTTTGGGTAATTTTTTTTTTTGAGAATTTTTGGAGTTTGTTTGGTATTTTTCATGGATTTTTGGACTTTCTTGCATTTATTTGTCATAAAATGGGTTATAATTTCATGCATTTTAGCATAATATTTTTGGGTTAAACAAGTAGACGAAGTTAGAAAAGCAGTTGATAATCAGAGAGCGTTCCGAGAGTTCTTCACTTCGAACTAAACAGGAAATAATAGAGCAAATGCATGCAAATTGTTGGAGAAGGAACATAAATCCCTATAGGTACATATATAGTCATAGAAGAGTTATTACTTTTTAGAGAAGAAATAAAATATAGAAAAGGCCATTGTAATACAGATAGTAGATTGGATAAAGACTGTACAATAATGCAATTATCACACTGGGTAGTCTGGATGTTGAACTCATCTTGCAGTAGGAAACGGGTGAAAGCAACTGAATTGCCGAAGCAACAGAATACCTGAATTACCAAGTGCATTTAATTATTTATTTTATTCAATAGGTTCAGAATAGTAAGACACCAACAGTGGTTCAAGTTTTCAACATTAACAAGAAACATTAGAAAAATAAAAGGGTTATCTAAACACATGTCTTATTTGTGACTATGGGCTAAGGTGACATTTAACAAGAACTTTATTTTATTCTATGAGCTAAGGTGACTTGTAATTGATATTAGGTTGTGTAAACACATGTCTTATTTGTGAACTAAAAATAAAAGGGTTCTGAAATGAATAAAAAAATTGTACAAGCTAGCTTGTATTATACACCGCATTTTTATACTGACTACAACAATTGCTATGATTCACAAGGTATAACAAAATGAAAATCAAATAATAACAATAATTATTTGTCGATGTCGCCTCTACAATTCAAACAATAAGCTGAAAGAATAGGGCTGTCAATGAGTAGGGTACGATACGGTATAGACATTTTTATTATCCGTATCCGTTAAAATTTTCTTTACCTGTACCCATTAAAAATTGACTTACCCATATCCTACTCTTACCCGTTAAAAATTAACGGTAAGGGTAAGGTAACGGTAGAAAATGGACAATAATTCAATGAGAAAAAATTGTACTGTATGGATAATAAACAAACAATGATGGAGCAGAAGTGATATTCCAAAAGAAATTTAGATTTTTTTTTAATGCAGTGCGTGAATGAAAATTAGAAATAAATAAATAATATTTTAATGTAGGATTTTTTGAGTCAATTCTAGAAATTTAATCGTCTAATTAGTTATTGACGTGTCAATTGGATGTTGCAATCATATCTTTCTCATTTAATTAGTTATTAACATATTAATTAAGTCTTACAATCATATCTATCTTATCGATTTAATTAGTTATTAACGTATCAATTTAATGCTATAATAACATCTTTTTTATTTAATTTGTAATTAGTGTATCAATTGAATCTTAAAATCATATTTTTCTGATGTAATTAGTTATCAACGTATCAATTGAATCTTACAATCATATCGTTCCGATTAAAGGATAAAAACTATATATATAACGGTGCGGGTATATAACGAATACGAAATAGCCCTACCCATATCCTTACCCAATAATTTAACGAAATTTTTTTTTCATCTATACCCATAACCGATAACTTAATGAAAATAAAATTTTATTATTACCCGTCTTATCGAATACGATACGGGTAAGATAAACGGTTAAAAGGTTGACAGCCCTATGAAAGAAGAAAATTTTTACCAAATGAACTTTCCACCCAATAAGGAAAAAAATAATTACCAAAGTTAGAAGCATTTGAAAGAACAAAATACAAAGGAACCATGCACTTACATAAACAAATGGCTATTGATCTTTCAAAATATTAACCCCATTACTCTTTTGAAGAATTAATTCAATTACTTTCTCACTTCATTCTAACCATCTTCCATTGTTTTGTCAAAAATAAATAAATCAATCAATAAATAATGCCAAGTTCTTTGGACAGTTCAGGAGCAATATTTAATTTTCTCTTTAAAAGAATCACCATGCCAAAAAATGGTGCGGTACGTAGGCTTTAATTGTATAAACAAGAGTTTGTTCTTACCTGGTTACCATTTCGTAAATTTTTAAATCATGCAGAGAAATCTTTTCACTGAATCACTTATAGATTTGATTTGAAAAGGTACCAATAATAAAATAAAAATTTGGAAATTCAATCGATTTTGAAAACAAGGAGGAAGTTGTAAATTAACCTCAGCAGCAAGGCAAAATTCGGGGCATTGACTTTCACCGCACGTCCCACTGCAGGGCAGATAGCCAGCGCAACATGTATACCTGTTAAAAGAAAAGATGAATTAATATAACTTTAGTTAAATGTGAAAAACACAAAACAGACAGATGTCAGTACATATTAATCTATTTTTACCTGGAGATATCATCATACAGCGCTCTTTTGCGAAGCATGTAGGACACGCAAGGTCCGCTAAAAAGAAATAAGTAAAAATTTTAGTGAAATTTAGAATTTGGCAAGTAATTGTTGTTCATGCGAATTATAAGTTTACTCAATCAGTTGGGGATTAGATCATAAGTATGAGATCTAGAGTATGACAATTATGGAAAAAGTAACACTAATCAATGACAAAATTAAGTATATCTATATTGCTGATCTCCAACCATTAAATTCTCTAAATAAATTAATCCTTTGACTAAATATATATTCAAGAACTAGTATAAGATCAGCACATGCATTATATTCCTGAAAGTCTCATCATTTAAATTGCAAAAGTAGAGTATCCTTGCCATGCTGAATGAGAAAACTCGTACCTTAAAACCCTAAATATACATATTCCCTCTAATGCTAGTTTGTTGGTCCAATTGATCCAACAACACATATAAAAATGCACTACTGGCTACATATAAATTATCAGAAATTAGCGAGCAAATTTGTTTGTTCAAGATGCTGATTAATTAAAAAAATCAACATCCTAATAATTTCAAATCCTAGAGGAATTATTCGCTAAAGTTTTGATCAAAATGTTTTTTTACTAGGTATTTCATTTCATTTCATTTCATTTGAATTGATTTTTCAGGATTTTGTTGGACCTAACTTACATGAAAATTCCAACCAAATGACATTGAATCATTTTGATAAAAAAGTTTCTAATGAAATGAAATCTCGTGTTAAAAGAACAACTTTGATCATCGCCTATGTAATACCCCGATTATGTAATACCTCACCTCACGCCAACCCCCACCCACTTGATACCTAGTGTGTAGTCATTTTTTCCAGGACAATTAATATTTTCTTTCTCGGACAATTAACATCTATGTTGCATGGATGCGTGTACGAATACGGCGATACAAAAAATTTCTAAAATCTTCGATACGGATATGACAATATATACATTATTATAATATATATTATATTATTATTTTTTTTAAATATGATGAGAGTTGGTATATATGAAAAATTTGGAATTTTTTAAAGAAATACGAGGTTCTAAATTATTTAAGTTTTTTATTACTCAATAATTGAAATTTTTTTTATCATATATTTCTTATAATTTTTTAGAATGAATTTGGAAAGATCCTCAAATAATTTAAAAGCTGAACTAAATTTATGGTAATTGGACGACTCCATTGCCATATGAAATGGAGACAGTAACAAAAATAGAGGAGGTGAAATTCATCTGGTTTCTGCTTAGCCCCACAATGTGTTATGTGAAAACTGGCCCATATATATTAGGTATGAGTAAGGGTGAAAACGGTAACTGTTTTAACCGTCCCCTCCCATCTAGCAATGTGGTAACTGGCCCCACAATATGTTTTGGAAGAAACGAAACAGTTAAAGATTTTAGTTGTGTTTCAAAAACGAAACGGTTAACGAAAGTTTGAAACGGTTCTGTCCATATGTATTTTTGTGATTTCAATCGTTTCGTCCAAAACGAAATAGTTAACGCAAATGATAATCAATTTCGTTTTCAATACGAAACGATTAACGCAACTAACCATTTTCGTGATCGTCTTAAATTTGATGTTTGTCATGACAGTCGTGACCCAGAACAATTTAACTAGACAGTCCTTCATGTTCAAATCTGGTGCGGTCGGCTGCGTCCATCCCTCCATGTGCATACGTGTGTGGGCTCCCTTGGGGTGTGTAGGAAATATGGCTATGCGTGTGTGCGAGTTTTTCTGGTCCAAGTAGGACACACGGAGCAACGTATCGGCTGGTAAATTAATTAAACATGGTCCAGGTTTGATTTCGCGTGTGTGAGTTAGGATACTTAATATTTTTTTCACAACAATTAATATTTTTCTAGGACAATCCAAAAAATAATATTTTTTTCTAAAACAATTAATATTTTTTGCAGGAAATTAAATTTTTTCATATTAATTAACCTTTTTTTTCCTAGGACAACAAGTTTAGTAGAACTGTAGAAGGAAGGAAGGAGTTGGTGGCACCAAGATAAGGATGCGAGACGGTGATTGGTAGGGAAGGGATCGGGGGAGGGGTGAAGGAAAGTACGCTAATTAATATATTTATCAGAAATAGAAAGTTTGCTACTTAGAGTAACTGGTTTAAAAAATAGAAGCTGAATAATGCGTGATGAAGGTGATGGTCGTTATCAGACATTATTTTCTTTATTAGTTAATGTTGTTATCCGTTATCAAATTTGTGTCTCAAATTTAAATTTTATGTTTGTCATGACCTTTATTTGTTATGTAATCCTATACGAACCTTTTTGCCATGTCTCTCAATTTTGGCAAATAAAAAGAATCCAATATTTACTGTTACAAAAATCGTGATTCACAATTGGCCTATTAATTAATTTCATTTGCATTTATTTCTATCGTTGCACTGTTGATTTGTTTTCTATTGTGCTTCCCAAAGATACATCCCATAAAATTATGTTTCATTTTCAAAATTTGATTATATTATCTCCTCTTTGATATATTTCCATAATATGCAAAGAATTCATTTATTTCAAAATATATTTGGCTTACAAAATTTTTTTTCATTTACATCTCTAAATGTTTCCACCGCTACTAATTCCTATAATTCCTAATTTGCCAAGTTAATTCATTTCAATTTGTCAATTCGAGGAAAAAAAATGATTTTCCTTATTAATTTTTGATACCGATCCTCTCAAAGAAATTAAATACAAATTTTATTTAAAAAATTCGACCGATATATTGTTTGACCATCTGATTAGATTTGAGTACTATGTCATCTTTGTTTGTTGAAACTACACGTCAGGTAACCAGACTTCTCTATAATTAAATTTTCACATTGATTGATTCAAAAGTCGTTTGGTTTATTTGATTGAATTGATATATGAGAAATGTGACTGATGTATATTACAAGTCAACAGTCTATGACTTGATTTGATTTGAAATGAAAAAGTGATATGCAATGTGAAGTGATTAGCATAATCGTTTAGAGAGAGATTCATGCAAAGGTGAAAGTGATCTGAGAATCTGATTTGAGAAAACTAGACATGTTGATCTCTGTAAAATATATTTTATTTATTTGGTATTGTGGTGTGGATTAATCCAAATTATTAAATTTTGATGAACAAATTGATTATGGAGAAGTTGCGTTGTTAAATAACTAATTATTTGACTTTATAACTAACTTCGTGTTGTTTTTATTTCTTGTGACATAAGTTGACGAACTGTAGGATGAATGCGAAAGATACTATCTCATCTAATATTAATAATTTGCTAAGAAGTAACACTAAATTCCCTTATAGACTCCTTTGATTATAATATAACAAGCGACAAGCATAGCATTGCCGAAAATCAGCTAATATAACAAGAAACAAAAATTAAAAGAAAAAAGAAAAGTGATAGAGCGATCAGATTACTCACCACCAGAGCGAGAGGCAGCAAACTGCAAAGAAAAATTACAAAGTTCAATCAAAATTCAGAAATCTCCAGTAATAACGATAAACCTAGAGCATCAAATTGAGCATTAAAAAGACCAATTTTTTTTTTTTATCTAAAACTAAAAGTAACCGTACAAGGGAAGTCAGCCTGGATCGTGCTCGTGAGATCAGTGTGCCACCAGTTGCGATAGTTTTGTCGTTGCTGTATCCTGTCGAAGTACTCATCATTCGCCATTGCTGGTTCTCCTACGTGATGCGATATTCCAAGATCGGAAAGGGAAGGGAAGGTGAAGCTGGAACCGATTGGAATTTGGAAGGGTTTATCCGTTTATGCAAACTAAAAAAGAAGCGATCTTATTATCTTATATGACGCATAGTCAACGATGACTGACCGAGCGTATCCACAAAGAGGAAGACTTAATTCCAACTAAATTAATTTGCTTTCCTGAAGAAGGGGTTTTCTGATTGGAGCGCTAAAGGGGTTTTCTGACTGGCCGAAGAATAGAAGAACAACAACCTTTGTGGCATCTCTCCAGTGGTGAGGCCTCCTTCAAGTTCAAGGAACCGTCTCTATCGAACGGATCGGATTTATGTGAGATCCGAATTCAAAATCGCTAAGAATTGAACGATTTATTTAAGTGTTGCTCCAATTTCCAAATCGACTAGAAAATACCATAATTCAAAAAATCAGTCGTATTATATGCGAGCAAACTTTTATACAAAACTCGGATCATGTTTATTGCTTGTTTTAAATTATATCTTAACAAAATGTATCTTTTGAACAAAACAATTTTTATATTATATGAAACAAATTAAAACAAAAATCGCCTTTTACTTTTTGTTATTAGCCACTGTCTAATTGTAACTTCATAGGGGCACGAGCACGACTCCGATTTTTACTGTCTAAAAATGAAAACAAAAATCTATCCAAACTACTCTTTGTTTCAAAGTAGTATTTATTTACAAACAACGTTCCGTCTCTTAAATATAGAATATTTTTTTTGTATTTTATGTCGAACATGCTTCGGATGAAAAAACAACAGAATATTACTAACCATTCGTAATTTTAATATTCTGATCGATATAAGAAAAATCATTAGATCTTAAAAAATGTATAAAAATCTCCTTGTAGATTATTTTCAAATGAAATTTGTTTCAACAAAATTTAATATAAAAATAGCTAGCTTGCAGGTGTAGACAAATTGTTGAAAATTAATTATTAGCTTGAATAATAAATCATTTAAATTTACTCTTTACAAGCGATCCTATTTATTTCCAATATCTAACAAGTTCGTTTAAGTATTCTCAGCCTCTCGGGTAACTAGATTCCAGCCCTCTTCAAAAAAAAAAAAAAAAAAAAAAAAAAAAAAAAAAAAAAAAAAAAAAACTAGATTCCAGCTATACATTGGCAACCAAAAACACTCGGCCTTATGATGTAATCAGTTTACTAAAAATGAACTGTTCACTTCAAGCTAGTAAGAATACGAGTTTATCAAAGTTTTGAATGTTACAATGATCTGGGAAGATCCATTAAAGATTAAAACCACTTACTATTGGAATATAGTCGAATCCACGTAGTACTGGAGACGAGTTTGGCGGTTTGTATTTTGTTTTTATAACTTCTTTTTTTCAATAAATAGCTGGTGGCCACTCAAAACTCAAAAGAAGGCTGCTGCCTGTTAAGAAGGCAAGCCTATGTGCGCACATCGGCACTCTGGGAAGGTTTCAACTTTCAAAATTCGTATAATGAAATATTATGCAGAGAATTTTTGAACTGGGGTAGTTGGAGTCTGGAAGGTCACATTTGAATTTGCGTCAATTTTTTGGAGTCTGGAAGGTCTAATCCATCAAGCTACAGCTACAAGGATGTCATCTTATCTCCTATTATGCCTAGAGTGACCACAATAAAGAAAAAAAAAAAGCTGTAATTCGAAGTAAAATTTAATTTAAATATTACTTTTTGGATGATATGATGCGTTAATTTTATCAACTGGATTTGAGTCCTCATTAATCATAGTCGTTCACAATTTTAAACGAACAATTTATTTTTAGCCCATATATAAAAAAGTCGTATATCGCAAAATTTATTTTATTTATTTTTCTGTTTGTAAGATCGATAATTATATGAAATCATCATTTTTTTTAACTATATATGAAAGGGAAAATTCTATGGTTGAAATTGATTACTGCATTCGATGGTTTTTACCATCACGCGCCATCGCTGAGGAGCGCCTCAGCGATGGTCTCTCACCCAGCAAATTTAATTTCGTACCTAAATGTTCAGTTACGTAAGTATAAATGTTTCGTTATTTGAGTATAAATATTTAGTTGGTTGCAATAAAAAAATATAAATGTTATAAGAAAAAATATTTATTTTATTAAGTATAAAAGTTTAGTTTAGCAAGTACAAATATTCAGTTGGGTAAGTACAAATGTTCAGGTTTTTACATATAAATGTTTAGCTTATTAAGTATTACTTTCAGTTTTTTAATAGGTGCAATGGAAAGCGAAGGGTCACGAACCGGACAAAAAATACATGGAAAAATTAGAAGGGGTCAGAAACCGGTCCGGTTAAAAGAAACAATTTCCACACTGCCCCTGGCGCGCCTCTCTCCAAGACTGACACACGATTCTATATAATAAAACTATTAGTTTATGCATTTAATTGAACACTTGTGATTATTAAACTGAACATGTTCAGCGATGACGCGCGATGGTTTTTTTAACTATGGCACTTATCTTTTCTGTTCTTTGGTAGACATGAATTTTAACCGAAGATTGATTGCAATTGTTCATTTTAGAAGATATAAATTCAGTATAAATCATGAACAATCGAGTATGATTAAAACCCGATTCATATTTTATGTCCACCACATAATTTTCCTCTATGAAAAATTAAATTAACAACCGTGTCAAAAATCTAAATTCGCATAATAATCTCGCTAATCTAGGACCAGAGAGGCTTTAGTAGGGCCATGGTATACAAGACCCTAAACAATTTCATTTCTGGGCTTTTGGGCTTGGACCCTAAACAAATCACAGCCTTTTAAGTTTTCAGATGCAATCAGCAGCGCTATACAAGACGTCCGTTAATACTGGAAATGTACATTTCCGTTATCACGGCCTTTTGGTTTGTATCATTTCCCTTGCGAAATTTCGTTTGTTTTGTTCTGGTTGACCTCTTGAGTTTCGGGCCAACATATTATGCGACAATTTCATTTTTAACAACTTTATTCTGGGTGTCTACAATCCAGCCCAAAACTTCATTTCCATGTTCCAACTTTCAATAAATATCAAGTACAAAGTTTAATATATATGAACAAGCAGCCTCTTCCTGCTTGAATTATTTATTAGTTTTCAAATCGATAGTCGGAGAAATTAGTTCTTCAAGTCGATAGTCGGAGAAATTAGTACGAACATTATAAAGTAGATTGACTTTTGTACAATGCAAGTGCTACCAAAAAACCAAAAGAAGAAGAACATAAAAGTGATTCTTCCTAAATGCTACGGTAAAAAAAAAATGGTTCGTTCACTTTTTTTGGATGTGTTACCTAAAAAAAAAAAGTTTGGATGTGATAGGTTTTGTGGACTAGTTCCATTTTTTTTTTTTTAAAAAAAAAAAAAAATCAAGTTCCACAAGCATCGGAAAATATTGATTTTTTTAAAACGAAAGTATTTCGTTACATTTGGAAGCAATCCCAAACTCCCAATGCAAAAAATTGAATAAAGCTGTTGAGAAACAATCCCGTCGTTTGAAATCTTGGTCTAAAAATTAAAAATTAAAATCCGACAAAATGACAGCCTACTGGTCAGTTGAACGTCTTCAGGGCCTACCATACGCAAATTGCTCCCTCTTTTCATGTTTACCATGGAACTCACTCTACAACCGTCATCTGTTAATTCTGGTTTTGAACCATTACCAGTCATTATACTTGTCCATCTCTAATTCTTGAGAGTATACTATCAAAATTACCTTGCCTACGCTTACTAAGGTTGGACTTTTTGGGAATTTCCAAACCTTTTTTGTGCAGGGCCTTTCTTTCTTTTCCCTTCCTATTTTTTTGGTCACAGGTCACATACGTTACACAGTAAAACAGACATATACAATGTCCACAAAATGAGGAAAAAAATGCTCACTGTTCCATGTAAAATAGAGGGCTCAATGATATTAGCGACATAACCGACGATATATTAAATTCATTTCCACTCTCAACTTACCACAGCAACTACTCTTACTGATGCTCAAATCTCAACTATTGTACAAAGCCATAATACTAATTATTACTTGCTAATTGATGCTAATACTTATTGTTTCTAAAGTAAATCTTCATTATTTACAAGCGGTAACATGCTGTCAGTGGCGCTCATCGTGCAAAGACATCGGAGCCACCAACTGATGACAAACTCTCTCCTGAATAATCTGCGAATGTCTCGTCTGCCTTGGAAAGGGTGTAGGCTACCTCGACCATACTTGGCCTCTTGGCAGGATCCTTCTGCAAGCACGCTTTGGCGACATTCACAACGCTTGCCACGCTATCTACTGGGCATGATTGCTCCACTAAAGCCGGGTCCATCCACTCACGAATCTTTGACTCCTTCCTCCCATCACGGAAATTGAAGATTGTCTTCTCAGCTTCTGCCCATAAGGTCTCTCCTTCAGCATTAACTGCCTCTTTGCCTGACAAGAGCTCCAAAAGCACGACACCATATGCGAAGACGTCCATCTTTGTGGTCACAAGCCCGTCAGCCAAGTACTCCGGTGCTATATAACCCTATGAATATAAATAATTGGGAAATTCTTTTCGTTAATCTTGTTGTGTAATATCTAATAAGCAAGCCATGTAGTGATCGTGAATAAGACCGACCAAATGTAGATAAAGATTCTCAGTATTCTTTCTGCGAATCTATTAAACATAAAAATATACATTATTGCAATTAAATTTGTAATTGATCGAGTATATTGTTATGTTTATATAAATTCTTTTTGTCATTCTAACATTTTACCTAGAATCAGATTTCAACATACATTATTTAATTAAGACAGCAAATCAATTCAAAACGAGAATATACCATGAATATCAATTATAAAGCAGGGAAACACAAAATTTGCTAGGAATGTTTGGGGTTGATTTTGATTATTAGACTGGAACAGACCTGGGTGCCGATGATATGAGTTGTGACGGCATTATGGCCAGTTTTGGCGAGACCGAAGTTTGCGATCTTAGCATGGAGCCTTGAGTCAAGCAGCACATTACTACTCTTGATGTCTTTGTGCACAACCCGAGGCCATGTGTGCTCATGGATGTACTGCAACCCGTGTGCCAGGTCCAAGGCAATCCGCAGTCTGGTTCGCCAATCGAGATTGCGAGAAGATGACGGGTTATGAAGCCATGTGTCAAGTGACCCATTTTCTAAGTACTCATATACCAAGTAACAGGTGCCCGACTCAGAGTCCACGCAGAAGCCGTCAAGTTTGACCAGATTGGTGTGGTTTACCTACAATATAATTTCGACTGTGAGTCTGTGACGTTAGTTTAAGGAAACAACGGATGCCTCTTTTAACAGGTACAAAAGATAAGGCTGAGAAAGGCAGAAAGCTATTGAAAAAACAACTCCCAGTTTGACCAGAAATAGAGCTATCAGTCAATGTATCTGCTTTTTC
The DNA here is from genome assembly GCA_027725995.1 of Rhynchospora tenuis. Taxonomy (NCBI): domain Eukaryota; kingdom Viridiplantae; phylum Streptophyta; class Magnoliopsida; order Poales; family Cyperaceae; genus Rhynchospora; species Rhynchospora tenuis. The sequence goes on from CM050888.1 coordinate 172,551,954, forward strand.
TTTTTTGAAGGTTGATATCCTCCCTTTTCTTAAAGCAACAAAAGAAAAGACGGCCTTTCAGTTTCAGGCCCTCACTAACGGTGCTTGCGATTGCAATAATTTCTTGTAACAAAAAGTTGAATATGTCAAAATAATAGTCTGTATGGGGCCATGGCTGCTGCTTTTATAGTCAACTTCTAGTACGAGATATGGTTATTTGTCGCTTTCTGATGGGAAGCGATGCAAATATAAAATTTGGCATTAATGAATGGACGACTTCGTCAATTGATTAATTTTGGGTGCTCAACTGGTCAACATTTCCGAATGTATTTTATTTGGAAAAAACAGAAAACATCAACATCTAGTAGATCAATTTTTAGGAAACATAACACACATCTTTTTTGAATACTGGTCCATGAAAAGTTGCCATTGTGAAGCTAAACTGATTGACACCCTGGTTCTAAGAGAAAATTAAATTATACCAGTGTATATAGCACAATAAATAAAACACTAAGTACTTCGATCTAACCTTTTGAAGGATCTTGAGCTCCTCACAGGCGTTCCACTTCATCTTCTTCACTGCGAATGTCTCGCCGTCAATGATCCCCTTGTACACTGTCCCCTGGATCAGATGGCTAGAATCGAAATTCCCTGTTGCTTCTTTCAACTCCTCTAACTTAAACACCTTGTACTTATCTAGCCATTCTGTTATATCAGTCATAAGTTTCACTCCAGACCCGGTCCTTTCAAATCGGGCTGCGGCAGCATTGCTTCCTTTCCCTCCTTCTTCTCCTGACATTATTTTCCTGGATCTCCATGCGCAAACTAATAATACCAACATGAAAATACATAGAGCACCAACAATTCCCAGAGCAACCGATAACCCAACAATCACACCATTTCTGTCATTCTTCTCCGACACTAACAAAGGAGTCGGTGATGGTGCAGGGGCAGCAGACTGTTCTGATTTGCTATTCAATATTATAGGTGGAGGATTCTGCACAAGTGGAACGACAATTGTAGCAAAAGAAGCACTTTTATTTTCGGCACCATTTAATGAAACTAAAGATTGGACAGTAGTTCCGAAATTAGCTGCTACCGAGCTGTAACTATCTGATGGTTGCATCACATAGGTGACTAAATTGGTAAAGTTGTCCGTTGAGCTTGGACACTGGCAAAACATTGGAAAATTGACCATGACTCCAATATCAAGGTCGGTAGGTACCAGAGTCGGGTTCACTATCTCTACTGCCTGGTACTGGGTGAGATTCTGAAACTTTGTAGTGGAGACTAAGTAGTATGTATCACCCGCCTCTATCTGGTAAGCAACTGGGTAGTAAGACCGGTTGTAAGAAGGGAGGCAATCACAAGTGAAGGGGATGAGTAGCGGTTGACCGAGTCTGGGGGTGGTTGAAGTGGTGAGGTTGCTTGACCGGGCCACCATAAGGCGGCTCACGCCAAAGAGATCTCCGACCGAGATAAGGTCCTGTGGCCCCTTGTCCAGTCCTGCCCGGTACAGTCCATAGGCTTGGCATGGGTAGATGCTTCGGTTTGCCGAGCAGTTGAAACCTTCCGGCGTGGCTGGTGACTGTGAATTTCCATGGGTTATTACTAAGCCCAATAAAGTTAGTACTAGAAAGTATGGGTTCATGGTGGTTTAAGGATCTTATTTGCTTGTGAATAAGGTAGGTGGATTGCTAATATATGTTTTGGACTGAGAAGAGAAGCTACTTGGATGGTTCTTCTCTGCTTTTGGCATTAAACTAGGACTACTTTGTTGTTTTTATTTCTCTTCACCCTGGTCCGGATGATTGACTTGTGTAGAGGGCTACTGAGAAATCCGCGTCGTATTTCCAAAAATTAATTGTATCTTCATACGATGATTAGGAATATTTCAATATGTCGCTATAATGATTGTTCATTGTTGACTAAGGCCGCATGAGAAAATATTTTTTTTAAGAGTTTTGATATATCGGAATTGCTTTCCATCATCCGGAAGGATTCTATCATCCCCATCATCCCCTCTCATCTCCTCAATTAACGCGTGAATAACTGTCACGCGTTAATGAGCGCATCCCCTCATTCCTTTTCTGTTCACAGAGCCTACGCTCTTCACCCCCTCTTTCCTTTTTTGTTTCCTCCATCTCTCTGTTCCCTTCATCCCTCTGTCCCCCTCCTTCTTATCCAGCAGCTAACTGTTGAAGATGAAACTATTACCGTTAAAGTTACTAAGCTAACTATTGAAGTTAAAACTATTACCTTTGAAGTTAATAGCCTAACTGTTGAAGTTGAAACTATTACTCTTGAATTTAATAAGCTAACTATTGAAGTTACTGAGCTAACTATTGAAGTTGAAACTATTACCTTTGAAGTAAATAGGCTAACTATTGAAGTTACTAGACTAACTGTTGAAGTTACTAGACTAACTATTGAAATTACTAGACTAACTATTGAAAATACTAAACTAACTATTGAAGTTACTAGGCTAACTGTTGAAGTTACTAGACTACCTATTGAAATTACTAGACTAACTATTGAAAATACTAAACTAACTATTGAAGTTACTAGGCTAACTGTTGAAGTTGAAACTATCATCCTTGAAGTTACTAAGCTAATTATTGAAATTACTAAGCTAACTGTTGATCTTCAGTAGCTAAAGGATGACGCTGAGCAGAATAGAAAGGGCGCGAGTAAATAGGGAAAGCGCGGAGAAGGGGGGAAATCGCGGACCAGAATGGAAAGGGCGCTAGGAATCTCCACGCGTTTTTCTATTATTAATGAGCGGATGATGGGGATGATGGATCTAGCGGATGATCCTTATCAGCCCTGTTTGATATATAGTGAGTTAAGGAATACAACAATTGCAGCCTTGAAACATTAATTGTTCAGAAAACCCCAATTTAATGTTTCCGTATAGATCTAGTTGAATAATATTTAATTATCAAGGCATTTATCCTTCACTGTGATTTGGTCCACTGTATGGTGCTGTTATGTCCTTGAGAATTTATGGTGCTTCATTTATTCGGTATCCGTAGAGGCCCAAATTAATAGCCCCTGCTTTTGGTTTAGACTTTAGAGGAAGTAGAAACAAATTATCTTTTAACATGCAGATGCAGCCTAATTAATTATATTTCGGAGGAAAGATATTTCTGTCATTTAGTATATGTTTTTGGTCACATTCGAATAATATGGGTATGATTCAGAATAAGAAATAAGGAGTTTGATAGATTTGAATAACTGTTGGGAGGATCCATCATGAACACATTTTATATGGGATTACGTCGCCATTTTGAGGACTTAGTACATCTGAATTTTCGGCCGCTTCCGATAAGATTTGGCACAGTCAGTCAAGTCAAATTGGTACAAGCGACGTAAGTCATGGGTAAGGAATGACTTAGAAAACATTGTCCGCTTTTCCAGTCAAGGTTTAGTCGATTTAGTATTGAGAATGAAAGAAAAACCCACTAATCTCATCTCTTGCCGGTGTATCTGCAACAGTACCACTAATACAAAGAGGATTGGAGTTCACACACCGGAGAAACATAATTATTAAAAAAAATCTATGCAATTTTAAGAGTATTTATAAAAAATTGAGAATATTTTTGGGAAAATGCTAAGAAATGCAAATTTAAGAAAAAGAGCAGATGCATCGTTATCATCACTGATATTACTAGCGAACCATATTTTCTTTTGAAGATAAATTGGATATCAAGTTTACCAACTTATTTATTCTATAAATGTTCATAAAGAATCCTAATCGGGTTTCGAACTTAATTTTCATACCATACTTCTTTGACTTGTCAAACGTATTTCTTTCGTTCTTAGAAATACCATGACAAACCTATCATGTTTGACCAATCAAACAAATAATCTTAATCTAATTTTTTTAACAATAAAAAAGTAATTATGATAATGTTCATTGAAACTAACAACGATTTAAATAACTTTTCAATGTGGAGGATAATTAACAATAATATGAACAATAACTCTGTAAATAATTTAAGTTACATAGTAATTAACAACAAACTAAATGATTACTCAATCAATGAATTAATAACTCAAGAAATGACAGGAGACAATCTACAGAATGGCTGAGCTGTTCAACAAAATTCTTTAACTACAATTATTATTATTTTTTTTTTAAACCAGTAGAGGATAACCTTTCTACCTCTTTTCAATTAACGCGAAATATTTTAAAATACAACGTCTCACATCCATCACAACAATTATTTCCCCCACCTCCCCTTTTCTTCTCCTATGTATTCTTTAACCACAAAAATAAAGTAGTTATTTTGACTTAAATTTTTAAACATTTTTATTTATTACAATAACAAAGCATATCTACAAATTTATTAACCATAAAATAAAGTAACTATTTTGAATAAACATTTTTGTGGAACTGTGCATACAAAACCAATATTAAAGCAAATCATATTGATTAAATTCTACAGCGAAATATTGACCTACGTCGTATGACATTTTTAAGCTCTTCAATTGGGCTTAGGCTGAGAACGGATGTTGTTGGGCCAGCTCAATTATACAAAACAACAGGACTTCGAGAAGGAAGACTTATTGAGTCATCAAATCATCAAATAATACTCAATGTTGGATATATTTTTTACAATAACTCTGATGACATCAGCATGATGTATGGCTAACAGACGGGGCCTGCTTGACAACCGGATCATTTGTAGTGGATTCTTATATATTTTCTATACAAAACAGTGAATATAGATACTTTACAACCTAGCACACATAAGGATATACATGATCTATACATAAAATAGGTAAAACCAAAAATACAGCTCCCATGTAGGTAGCTCTTGGATCGTTTGTAGCAGAATTGTATACTTTTCTGTTTTAATTGTTTAATACAAATCTTTCTTGCTGCCAACAACACGAAGGGATAGACGGGATTCAAAACAGGAAATAAGTTTGGCAAAAAATAACTCCATGTGAGTATGTGTTTGATCATCTGCGTCACTCTCTTTCTTTTATGTGTGACGAGTTTGTATACACATATATTATAACCTACAACATGAAAACCAAAAAAGTTGTGCTATAGGACATCGAACAAAAAAGAAAAAAAAAAAGGTAGCACCGCAAGGAATTCACATCCTCTGCCGCACCGCGATTGGCAGCAACCGTCTGATCTGAATCTGATGGATAAGGGAGCCCCGTGAATCTAATAGGCCCGAAAAAAATTAACCGTCCGATCAAATCTGAACGGCTCGAAAAAATTCGCTGCCAGCAGCACTGCTGCAGAGGATTTTGTTCCGCAGCACAAGTGCAAGAAGAAGGGAATGGATTTTTTTGGTCGAGCCTCTCTATTATTTTATTGCAGATTTATAATTGAGTCCCTCGACTTTCTTTTTTATATAATCAACAAATTTTCATAAATTTAGTTCTTTTTTTTCATTGTTAAGCATGCATAAAATTAAAAATTCTTTAATCGTTAAGCACACATATATTTTATGAAAACAATTAAAAAATAAAACTATTATGGAGACCATTCTCAAATTTTATATCATATATTAGATGCTCTATTTAATTTCTATCATTTTTGTTTCATGATTTTTTCATAAGATGTGTTAATAGATATTTTTTCTATTTTAATTTTTTTTAAAAAAGTGAATTAAACTCAACAAAATTAAATTGAGATTTTATTTTTGAGATTAATTTAATTTTGTTTCTATCATATTTATATCATTTTTGTTTCATGAGTGTGTCAACAGATATATTTTTCCTATTTTATTTTTTATATTTTTTGTTTGGAAAAAAATCAAATTGAAATTTTATTCTTGAAATTTTTTTTTTCATTAGCACATCTTATTTTTATATTTTAAATAGACATTGTTTTTTTTTTGGGAAATTATTAAGTTGAATTCAACAAAATTATTAATTGACATTGTATTTGAACTGTTATTATTTTTTATCGAAACAAATTAGTTTTGATCATTCATCAAGCGAAACACGATGATTTTTTCTTTTAGTACTATACAATCTTGGGGGGGCTTTTCTACTGTAACACCCCGTTCATCTTCAGCCGTCCATCTTTATGTTGTGTGTGATTGATGGATAGATTTCATCAAGGGGTGGAGGAATGGGGTCCCACCACGTGGTGTTATTTTTAACTATAATCTTTTTTTTTCGGCCTCATCTTCACTAGGCTGGTTCAATCGTCTCTGCACTTGGAGTATTATGAGATATCTTTGCTACAGTACGAAAATCCCTTTATATAAGGAGTGCAAATGTAGTATCACACGTGGACAAATCGAGCTCCCAAACCATAAGCATTTCAGCATCTCTTCTCAAATTATCTATATCTATATACTATACAATGTGAGGAGCATTTTATACAGTAACATTGGTGATGTCAGCATGACATCATCACTCCAGGTGCAAATTTCTCCATTTTTCAGATTAGTGAACCCTCCATTTCTAAATTTCAGATAAATATAGTTTTATTTTTAAATTGTTAATATACTTTTAAAAATTCATTTAGCTATAAAAAATTATGTGCATGCTCATAAAAATTTGTAAGATTTAGTGATATAATTTTTTAAAAATTATCGACTTATAAAATGTTTTAAATAATTTTCTAAATCTCATAAATTTTAATTTACATGAGAGTTTTATTTTTAAATTATTTTGAAGACTTGAAAAAATCATTTGGCTATAACAATTTATGTGCATACTCAAAGATATATGAAGAATTTAGTGATATAAAATTTTATAATTATAGACTTATAAAATATTTGTAATAATTTTCAGAATCTCATAAAATTGAAAATCTATAATTTCATAAATGTCATTAGGTTTTTATTTCTGCAAAGTAACTTACAATTTTATTTTTGCATGAAATATTATATAATTTTTTCCAAAATTATAACAAATCTAATCATGCCATACAACTTTTTTTAATCTAACCATATAATTTTGTGAAATATGAAATATATAGTACTTTAGAAATTATTTGAGGATATTTATTACTTCGATTGGGTATAAATATTTTATATTTCTAATTTAAAAAATATGAAATACCCAGCAATATAAATTTTAATAATTATAGAGTTTTGAAATTTTATTTTTGAATTTTTAAATCTGATGGTTTAATTCTATTATTTCATAAATATAATTCTATTTTCCAAGTCTTTTCGGAATTTGATTATGTATAAAATTTTATATAAGTAATGAAAAAATTATAAAAAAATAATGATATAAACTTTTTTATTTTATGCTTTCAAAATATTTTACATAATTTCTTACTTCTACAAATTTTCCGAACAGAATTTTAAATATTGGGTTGCTAAATATTCATTTTCTGACAGAGCTTCCTAGATTGAATTTTTTTATTTAATTTTTATTTGTATTCTTTCAAATTATACATTATCCAATGATATTAATTTTTTTCCAATGTTTACAATAGTTTTCATGGTTTTTAGATTTTTACGAATTCTGTATCATTGCATTATAATTTTTAAATTATTTGACAGTTTGTTAAATTACTTTTTCATCAAATTTTATATGAATGGTAACATATTATGAGAAATCCATTGATGCCAAGTATTTTATATTATTTGTAAGATTATATTCAGTTTTATTGGTATTCAATTATAGATTATTGGCAATTGAAAAAATTAAAAGTTGATCGAATTTTTAAAACTTAGAAAATCTTAAGACAATTGGTTTTGCCCAAGATGCACACAGTTTATTTTGTTCTTATAATTCTAATAATTTTTATAAAAAAATATTAATGATTACATCCTAACCTTAAGACAGTCCGTCACTTTCCATATACTAAAAATGTCAGAGACAATTAAGATCCCCTAAAAATAAATTAACGCCAAAAAAATAATAATGACATAAATGACAAATATTAGAAAAATGACACACATACCAAAATATTCAATTAATTATAACAAGAGATCAATTGCAAGATATTTTGACATTTATTCAAATAACTACAATTATAATTCTAGCACATATTATAATTGTATGTCGGTCTTAAAACAATTACCATTTATACCTTTTAAAATATGCTGAATTTGGTATCATTTCGGACCGAAATGGTATGGTTTCGGTGCGAAATGGAAACCGACATGCTGAATAAGGAAGTATTTTGTGACCAATTTCGAAGATTCTTTCCTTGTGCTTGAAGATTATATTTTCCTTGTTGAGAGATACGTGATATCTCGTGGATTTCTTGCTGTAGAGGCTAGTTGCCTTAAGAAACAATTGTATTTCTCTATTTAACTCATCTCCCATGTTGTAACCAATCAATTGAGTGAAATGAAAAAATTGTGTGCGTGTGTGTGGAGGACGTAGGCACTAAGTTGGTGCTGAACCTCGTTAAATCATTGTCTTTTGTGTGATTGATGAGTAGTTTCGATCTAAAATAGTATTATTTTGGTCCGAATTAGAGTGTTAAATTGTGTTTTGTTACATGGTATCAGAGCGAAATTGAAAGATGAGTGAACCGGGTGAAGATAATGGTACCGCGGCGCTGTTGGCTAAGTTAACAGAGCTTGTAACCCTTCAACAAACCCAGATGACTCAACTCATGAAGGTGCATCAACCAAGTTCAAGTGGAGAATCTGTTCAAGTCTCGACAACGGAGGCCTCACCAATTGCAGCCAAGCTAGATGGCACGAATTACAGCATATGGGCTCCGGTGATAGAGATGTATGTGCAAGGTCGAAACAAGATGAGATATTTGACAGGCAATCCACCCCCTCCTAAAGATGATGATCCTTTGTATGAGCAATGGGTAATAGATGATTCTGTGGTAAAAGGTTGGTTGATAAGCTCTCTTGACCCCAGTATTATGCTCAATTACATTAGATGTAAGACTGCATGGGAAATTTGGAAAGTTCTAGGAACAACATATTATGATGGTAGTGATGAGACACTTGTGTTTGATTTGAATAGAAAAGTATCTCGGTTGAGACAAGGGGATAAGTCAATTCAAGAGTATTATAACACCCAACAAGGTTTGTGGAGAGAAATTGATTTCAGACGCCCTAACCCTATGACTAGTGCGGAGGACATAAAGAAATTTAATGAGTATGTTGAAAAGTCAAGAGTTTATATGTTCTTAGATGGCCTTAATGATTGTCTTGATAGCTTGAGGGCTAGGGTGTTGCATATGGTGCCTTCCCCAACCGTGGAGGAGGCATATGGGGTGGTGAGAAGGGAAGTTGTGAGAAAGAATGTGATGGTAAAGGGTGATGAAAATTTTAACTCAAATTCAATGGCTATGGTTTCAAAGGGGTATTCTAGTCCAAGTCAAAATTGAAGTGTTTCAATTGTGGGAAACTATGTCATACAAAGGATAAGTGTTTTGATATTGTGGGGTATCCCGAGTGGTTTAAAGGAAGAAAGGGAAAAACTCAAGGAAAAAATCAAGTATATGTAGCCGTCTCCATGGACAGTTCTGGGCAAGATGAGAGGACTTTGGTTCGGACAGCTGGTGATTTAGATCGAGCACAGGACCAGACAGCTGCTGGAAGCACGCAGTTGTGCATTACAGAGGGCATTTCGGTCCGAAACCAGGCCGTTTCGATGCGAAATAGAGGCGCAGATAGAGAGAAAAATGGTACAGGCACAGGTACAGGTAGCCAATCAGGTCCAGGTATGTGTTCTTTTACTTGTGGTAATTTAGAAGGTTGGGTAATTGATTCTGGTGCAACTGATCACATGACTTTTGAAAAGGAACATTTAAAAGAAATAAGAAAACCAAGAGTGGAAAAGATTTATAACGCTAATGGAATATATTACCCTGTAAAAGGTGGTGGAGATGTAATAACAGGTTCTCTAAGGTTAAAAAACACACTACTAGTATCTTCCTTGGCTTCTAAGTTGATTTCAGTTGGACAATTAACGGAGGAATAAAATTGTGTAGTACTAATGTTTCTAACGTTTTGTATTGTGCAAGATATTCTCACGAAGGAGATCATTGGGCGTGGTACTAAGAAGGGACGTTTGTATCACTTAGAAGACCTTAAAGAAGAACTAATGTGGTGTGTGGATCGGTAAAGGAAAATGATAAAATTTGGATGTGGCATAGGCGGTTAGGATATCCTTTTTTTGGTTATATGAAGAAAATTTTGCCAAATTTGTTTTCGTGTTTAGATATTTCAAAATTGTGTTGTGAAACCTGTATTAAGGTTAAAAGTCATCGTGTGTCTTATAATATTAGTTTAAGTCAATGTGAGAAACCTTTTGATCTTATTCATTCTGATGTGTGGGGTCCTTCACCTATTGAATCTATAATGGGATATCGTTACTTTGTCTTATTTATTTATGATTGTACCCGGATGACATGGGTTTATTTATTAAAGAAAAAGGATGAAGTACCAAATGCTTTTAAGTGTTTTCATAATATGGTACAAACTCAATTTGGATAAAATAAAAATATTGAGAAGTGATAATGGAGGAGAATTTGTAAATGGAGTTTTGAAAAAATATTTTGAAGAAAAAGGGATTTTACATGAAACTACTTGTGTTGGGACACCACAACAAAATGGTATAGCTGAGAGAAAAAATAGACATGCACTTGAAACTGCAAGGTCTTTGTTGTTTGAGAATAAGGTACCCTCAAAGTTTTGGGATTGTGCAATAACCATGGCTGTCTATGTCATTAATAGGTTACCTTCTCTAATAAATAAATTTCAGACTCCATTGAGCAAGTTAGCTAAGTTTGTTGAAATTCCTTCGGTCTTGAGTTTGCCTCCAAAAGTGTTTCGTTGTATTACGTTTGTGCATGTCTCTAAAAACCAAAGAACCAAGTTGGAACCTTGTGCGATTAAGTGTGTATCCTTAGGATTTGGAATTGGTCAGAAGGGTTATAGATGTTATCATCCTGAATCAAGAAAATGGTATGTTACCATGGATATGACATTTCTTGAAGAAGAATCTTTCTATAAACCGTATTCAAGTGAGGGGGAGAACAGAGAAGGAGATTTGTATGCAATAAATGGAAAAAACTTAGAATTTGGGTCAGATAACCCTTATTTTGGTGCGAAACCGACTTGTTTCGGTGCGAATCCGAGTGAGTTTGGTGAAGACAGGGGCGTACTGGAAGAGCAAAGTGATACAGAATTCGAGTTTGGTGAAGAACAGACAGAAGTGGATGTTCCAGGAGCATTACAAGTGGAAGAAGTGATACAAACAGAAGATGTACCACAGCCCTAAGAATCTCGTGAGAATATCCCACAGGTAAGTGATTCTCTCTCTAATTATGTGTTACTTCCTAGGAGTAATCGTGGAAAACCGCCTAAGAGGTATGTTCCAGAGGATGGAATAAGTAGAGCAGTTGAATATCCAATTGCAAACTATGTGACCACAAGTGAATTACCAAAAACCTTAAAGGAGTTTAGTGATAAAATGTTGAGTTTGCCGATACCTACTAATGTCAATGAAGCCTTAAAAGATGAAAAATGGGTTAAAGCAATGGATATTGAACTGGATGCCTTAAGAAAAAATGAAACTTGGACTATTGTTGAACTTCCAAAAGGAAAAAAACCAGTAGGTTGTAAATGATGTTTACCATTAAGTATGGTCCAGATGGAAGTATAGATCGGTACAAGGCTAGGTTGGTGGCTAAAGGGTATACCCAGACGTATGGAATAGATTATCAAGAAACTTTTTCTCCTGTTGCTAAACTAAATACAATTCGAGTGTTGTTGTCTCTTGCAGTAAATCTAGATTGGCCTTTACATCAGTTTGATGTTAAAAATGCGTTTTTGCATGTAGATTTAGAGGAAGAGATCTACATGGATATGCCACCTGGGTATGAAAATAGTGCAAATCAAGGACATATGGTCTGTAAGTTAAAGAAAGTCTTGTATGGGCTCAAACAATCACCTCGAGCGTGGTTTGGTAGATTTTGTCAAGCAATGGAAAAGTATAATTATAGTCAAGGAGAGTCAGACCACACTCTTTTCTTCAAGAAAAGGCAAAGTAAACTAACTGTTTTGATTATTTATGTAGATGACATGGTTATTACAGGAGATGATATTGAAGAAATTGCGAATCTTGAAGAAAAGCTTGCTCAAGAATTTGAGATGAAAAATCTTGGAGGGTTGAAGTACTTCCTTGGTATTAAGGTGGCAAGATCAAGTCAAGGAATTAATTTGTCACGAAGGAAATATGTTCTAGATTTGTTGAACAGAAGTGGGTATGTTGGAATGCAAGCCAGTAGATAATCCAGTGGGTTCTGGTGTAAAGCTTCAAGAGTCTCCAGATCAAGTTCCAACTAATAAAGAAATATATCAAAGGTTAGTTGGAAAATTAATTTATTTGTTACACACAAGACCAGATATTGCGTATGCAGTAAGTCAAGTGAGCCAGTTTATGCATAACCCAAGTGAAGAGCACATGGAAGCTGTCATGAGAATTATCAAGTATTTAAAGAGTGCCCCTGGGAGAGGTATTCAATTCAAGAAAAATGGACACTTAAAAGTCATGGGATATACAGATGCTGATTGGGCTGGTAGTGTGTCAGATAGGAGATCTACATCAGGCTACTTCACATTTGTGGACGGTAATTTGGTAACTTGGAGGAGTAAAAAACAAAGTGTAGTTGCTTTGTCAAGTGCTGAAGCAGAATTGATTGGGGTTGTTAAAGGTGTATGTGAATTGATATGGATCAAGAAATTGTTAAAAGAACTTGATATGGATCCAGAAAGTGCAATGGTTTTGCACGTAGACAATAAGACAGCAATTGACATGTCTCATAACCCGGTGCAACATGATAGAACTAAACATATTGGAGTGAATAGACATTTTCTAAAGAGGAATATTGACTCAAAGGTAATTGAGTTAAAGTTTGTTAAATCTGAGAATCAACTTGCTGATGTGTTAACCAAAGGAGTAAATGGTACGGTATTCCAAAGTGCAATTTGCAAGTTAGGCATGACTGATCTGTACATGCCAACTTGAGGGGGAGTGTTAAAATATGCTGAATTTGGTATCATTTCGGACCGAAATGGTATGGTTTCGGTGCAAAATGGAAACCGACATGCTGAATAAGGAAGTATTTTGTGACTAATTTCAAAAATTCTTTCCTTGTGCTTGAAGATTATATTTCCCTTGTTGAGAGATACGTGATATCTCGTGGATTTCTTGTTGTAGAGGCTAGTTGCCTTAAGAAACAATTGTATTTCTCTATTTAACTCATCTCCCATGTTGTAACCAATCAATTGAGTGAAATAGAAAAATTGTGTGCGTGTGTGTGGAGGACGTAGGCACCAAGTTGGTGCTGAACCTCGTTAAATCATTGTCTTTTGTGTGATTGATGAGTAGTTTCGGTCCAAAATAGTATTATTTTGGTTCGAATTAGAGTGTTAAATTGTGTTTTGTTACAATACTCTACCCCAACTTTAAATTACGTACCCAACATTTACTGTTTAACTACAAGAATAATGCTTTACGCGCGAAGCGCGTAACAAAAGCTAGTTATTGTTATTGTTAGAACATGTCTTTTTTTTTTCCTTTTTTTTTCTAAGGCAAGGTAGCGAAAAATATCTATTTAAAAAAATTAAAAAGCTAGCGAAAAATCACCATGCACAGATATTAGTTAGAAATTAATAAAAGGTTTTAAATCAATCGTTTTAAGACATTACAAATATAATATTGTGTAAACCTAAATTCAAGCAAATAAACCAAACTGAGGCTTAGAAGTGAATTTAAAAATACAACCATACGATTTTACTAATTTCGAATTTATAAAAGAATAATTTTTTTGTGAGACATAGCGAACAGTAAAATGAATGCAGTTGATGTAGTCAACAAAAAAGAACAGAGAGGACGATTTTTTCCCCCCTTTTTCGGCTATTTGATATGTATATATATGAAGAGGAGCGTTCCGCTGCCCCCAATTTGCGATGCCCCCAAATGTCACACTTTTTGAACCGTTCGATCAAGTTCTGATAAACGGTCCGGATTCAATATAACTAAAACATTCTTTTCTTCTGTAAAGAGATAGAAAAAGAAAGATAAAACCTCGACGGCCGCCTGTCTTCTTCTTCCTCCACCGAGAGTGTGATTTCTCCTCGACTCTCTCCGTCCTCAGGCTCTCCTCCTCATGCGTTTCAAACTCATACTCGTCTCTACTGCTCATCTTGACCCAAATCGCTCATGTTCGAAACCTTAGATTGTTCACCGCATAACTCTGGTCGTCGAAATGCTATCAAAACTTATTTATACAGGTGCGATCTCTCTTATATACATTGATTTGTTTCTCTTGTGTCTTGAGTAAGAAACGACACTGTAATCTTGACCTTGAAAAACGATTTTAGGCTTGAAGGTTATGTCTCAGCAAGCATAGTTTAGAACTAGCAGATATCAAGCTTTTGAAAATTGGTTGCGTTTATATTCATAATTCAGTCTGGTTTCACTTATTTATCAAAATTTTGAGAAAATTAGAGTATATGATTCAGGCTTATGAAATTTTGAATTTGGGAGTAAATTAGTGAAGTATAAATGGGCATTTGCTTATTGATTATGAAAAAAATTTGACCTTTTGTGTAAAGAACTGAATGTTTTGTAATCAATGTGGTACTCTAAACATTAGTTCTCTTTTGAATTAAGCCTACAGTCATAATCTAATTGCTTTCACTTAATTGAGTTAATTTTTGACATGGAAGAAATCAACAACTCAGAGCTGCTACATCTAATCAATTTAATGCACTTTTTTTTTTAAATCAGCATTACGGTGCTCTTTTAAGTGTTCAATTTCTACTGTTTATCTTAGTTTGATATGAAATTTTACTTTTTATACATCATGAGTCATTGCTGTGCATGGAGAATGAAGAGTTTGTAAATACTATGAGATAGAATAATTATACTGCTATTGTTATTAAGGAGTCTAAAATCATAAGTACTGTTTTCAAACCATCAGTACTGATGGTTTGAATTTTTTTTTTTTTAAGACATGAAATTTGTATCTCTAGAGAAAGCTGGGGAGCAATACATTTTTTTTTTTGCTACAACTAATGGATTCATTGTTTGGATACAGGATATTTGCCCAAGTAGAAGAGGAAGCATATCAAAGATTTTTTGCTACAACTAATTATAGGCCAAACTACAAGTAATGGAGCAAAGTGCTTGTTACTTCATTTTTGTATAGCATGTTTACTTTTGTTTAGATGTGTTTATAACTTGAATATAAGCTGAATTTTTAAAGCTTTCTATTATCATATATATGCTCAACTTGAATGTAACATGATTTGTATGTGTGTTCTTTTTTTGGACTATATTGGTGTAATAAGTGATAATAAGCATTGAGAAGTTAATTATGAAACAAATGGAATTATCAAAAGGAAATGAAGTTAGCAAAATTAAATGATCTCTTGAATATGGTTTATTTGATACGAAGATGCATCTCATAACAATTATTCCTATACAATTGTAAAAATTGTTATGAATTTACAAACAATTATACGCTCCAGATAATAGAAATGTCTAAGGGATATATAATGGCAAAACAACATAGAAGATGCATGGAAAATCACAGAGTTATTCATGCAGAAGGATGGATAGAGTAAACATAAAACATTTACAAACATCAATCTACAAAACTGAAGGTCATATTCTGTATCTTTTTGACTATCTAAACTAATACACACCTCGTTGTGTACATGTACCATAAGTACTCCTTGCTATCTCTTATTCATTATTACAATAAAGAAGACAAAACAAATTTATTCTATCTGTTTTAAAAAAAATATATACTAAAACACTGTCTGAACCAACTATATATGCAAAAGACAACACACTGGCATCAAGCTGTACCACTGGGCCAATTCCATTCCATTAGTTCATGTTGACACTGAGATAGGAATGTGAGCCCTAATTCCTACTAGCATTGCTCCATATTCTTCAATGCACTTCAAACACTCTTGCATATGGATAGGGACAATGGGACTTCATCTGTGTCAGAGGGTAACTAATTTTGCATATGAATTATGTTTTTCTCTTTCCACTGACCTAAAAAGAAAATCACCAAATAATGTATCAATGTCATGACTCATGATATCTCTTTTTTGATAATTTTGGTCATAAAATATATTGTTATTTATGTACAGGAACAATTAGTGCGCTAATTATTTCTGGTGAGGTTGGATTAAAGTTGACTTAAATGAAGCTTCCTTGAATTAAGGTTTCAAGTAAAAAACTCAAGTAACTCAGTGAAAATTCAATTGTTCTTTCCTTGAACAGACTGCCCCTGTCATGGATTGTTTAATTTAGATATGCTAAACGAATATCAGTACAGGAAATAATTGATATGCTAAACGAAAATCAATTTCACAAGCATCTTAGAAAAAAAACCAATTTCATTTATAAATGCCAGTAAGTAAAAACATATCCTTAACATATCCTTTCAAAACTCAATTCTCAACCCATAGTACCTAAATCAGATTCTTATCGGAGAAGGGAAAAAAAAAAGTAGCGTACCTCACGATCTCTATGAAAATATGAGTTTTTCTCTACTAAATCAAACAAAAATACATATGAAAGGATAGAAGCACAAGAGGGATGGGAAGGGTCACCAAATCACGTTCAGGTTGCGTTAAGTGGTGGAAAACCTAGGGTTCGAGTGAAACTGATTGGGATCAAGCAAAGCAGTAGAGACGACAGCAAGAGTGTGGATCACAAGAGGGGGAGAGCCTGAGTGACGGATGTCGAGGAAAGATCGCGCTGTCGATGGAGGAAGAAGGTGATGCAGGAGGAGGAGGGAGGTTACGGAGGTTGTTCCTCTATCGCTTTCTCTTTCTTTTTTTTTTAGAGTGACGGAATTTTTTAATGGGGATTAGATCCAGGCCGTTTAACAAATTTCGATCGAACGGTTCAAAAAGTGTGACATTTGGGGGCATCGCAAATTGGGGGCAGCGGAACGCTCCTCATATATGAATCTTTCAAGCAAGACTTTGTTAGAAAAATGAGTCCACATTTCACAAAAGTTGTAGTAGACTAAGCAAGTTGACCTTGAGTAGTTGAGTTAATTAAGGGTCCCCGCTACGATATCTCATGATATCATATGATTCATATAGCACTTGAAACTTGAAAGATGTCGCGGGTCGCGGGTGCACGTGAATGAAAAGATAAGGAAGAAGACTCTGAATAGTGACGGAGGATAGTTGAACAAATAATAACCGTTCACGTGGATGGCTGCTGGATTGAAATATTGAGTTTTATCGATATGAATTTTAATTGAAGTGGAAGAGTTAAATAAAAAAAAAAGGAGGAGAAGTGGAAGAGAGATATTATTTTGTGTTGCTTAATTGACTGTCTAGTAGAGTTGAAAACCTGGAAAACAACCTTAGTCGATCAAGTTCATACGTCGGATATCTATATAGAAGGAAAAATAAAAATAAGATGAGATAAAAAGTATGTTGCATACTTGCGCTGGCGGTTACTTTCAAAGAAAATAGTAAAAAATTAAAAACTTAAAATTGCACTATTTTGCCCAAATGTCCCCACAATCCTCAAATGTTAAATTTATCATTAATGTTTTATAAAATATGATTTTCAACTATGTGTAGTTAGCTATTGTATTGTGCACATGCCGTAGAATATGCTAATCATGCTTGCGGATATATTTTGACAATTGTAAATTAAATAATTTATTTTTGAAAATTTAAGTTGAAAATACAGAAAATAATATTAAAGTACTAATACAGTCTTAAAATTATAAAATGATAGTTTAATTTTTAATATTTATATTTATATTATGATATATATATTTTTTAAGAAAACTCGGTAGTGGCTACCAAGGTGTACAAAGAAGTAAAAAAGAAAATAAAATTAATCGTGACATGGCCCTCCTTAATCGCCTATGACTTATTTAACATCACAACTGCCACCATTACAGAACTCATCCATAGACCGACCATAGATAGCCATTCCTTCTCTGAAAGAAAGCGCAGCGCTCATCCAGTAATATTTTATGGAACTCGGATCGCCTGTGCGGACCACCTGATTGGCACGTAAACTGAGCCGTCCGATTTAATTTTAACGGTTCATTTTTTCGGACCTACCAATCTTGCCTATCATGCACGAGGCATCATTAACCATTGAGATTAAATCAGACGGCCCGAATCAATGCGAACCAGGTGGTCTGCCGACCAGAGGATCTGAGTTTTATTTTCTGCATCATTACTTGCCGTGTGCGTCGTTTCCCTCTAAATATTCGATTATTTCTCATCTTATATTATGATATTGATCTGGTATTATTACGCTACTAATTATACAACAGAGATAACTAGATAAGTAAGGATCGAACGGAACTTTTTCCAAGGAACTAAAGATGCTTTTTCTGATCTGGGTATCTCTGCGACGACGAGGCTGCAGCATTATGTAGCAGGTAATTAATATTCGGAGCAAAATATTTTGACTAAGAAGACTTGAAGATCCACACGAAGCAGCAGACCTATGTGTAACAGACCATCAGCTAGAGACCACAAATTTATTTTTCGTTTTTTAAAGGTGTCTAGAGGCCGCATGTCCCCTTCCCAATTGCGTGATGCGGGTCCCGCCACATGCGGTATGCCGTATGCGTATGCAGCCTTTGTGATGCCTGAAATAAACTTATCCGTTGGATCAGAGCGCAGGCGTGATCTTGAGGGAGATTGGCAGTTCAGATCGATCCATAAAGAAGCGAACAATGTTTCAAAAAAATAAAGAAGCGAACATCGCCCAGCGGTTGTACAACAAAAGAAAAAAGAAACGGGTGATGTAAGGCTTCTTTTAACTAGCAAACGTCACCAGTTTACCACCCATTGTTGGTAAATAAACATTTAAAAAAATTTTATACTTCAAAAAATATATATATATATATATTTTAAAAAATAATTAAATAAAAATATTATTTTTTTAATAAATGAAATTATTTGAAAAATTACAAATGAAAAAATTTTACATATGTACCCTATTTTTAAAAATGAAAAATAATTGTTATTTTAAGAAAATTTTTTATTCGTGTTATGCTCTTTTTCCAAACACATTGCACAACCAATCTAGCAATATTTTTTTTTCTATTTTGATGAGTGTGTAATTAATCCAGCGATAATTTTTTTTTTATTTGAAGCGAAGAGTCAATATATCTGTCAATAACATCTAGCCATTGATTTAAACAATCAATGATTAAGAATTCATAGGATAAACTATTATTTACATCTTTGGTCTAATTATTTTAGCCCTTGAATTTTTACTTTATGGGCAGTAGAAATATTGAAATTCAAAAGCAAGCAATATTCGATTCCATATTGTTTAAACCTTGATCAGTGCAATGTTCATTGTACATCATAAAAGTAATTCTTAAATAGTTATTGGTACATGAACAGTTGTTGTTGCTTATAAATAATTACCGTGATATTTTTGCATTTACAATCACAATTTTTAAAAATATGGTAAATAGTAAAGCTGGCTTAATCCCAATGGGTAAAATGGGCTCCAGATTTGAAACAATACATCAGACCCAACTTCAAGTAAAGTCGGTCCAATGCGGTTCGTTTCTACTTAGTTTGAAGGGTTCGCATCCTTAATTACCTGTTTAATTGTTCCAAAATTGTCCCTTGGTAAATCTCAGCGAATTGAGATCTGCTACACAGCACGTTATAATAAAAGATAAAACAAGACAATTGCTTCAGAATTCGTACATTCTGTTGAGATGCAGACAATAGTATCAAAACATGGGATGACCTGTAAATCCAACTGCAACGCAGATGATAAACATCCTCCACGGATTCAGATTCTCCACTTTCTAAAGCAGCACGGAAGGTGCCCCAATGCCTCATTGATTAGTGTTTAATTTACGCCTCTGTTGTTTAAGTGATAATTCACTCATACCATTGTATAATTTTTCTATGGAAATACAATTAACATATTATCCATACTATTTATTACGTACTTTTGCAATTTGCATGAATTTTAGAAACAAAAATTACTTATAAAATTATATCATTTTGGAAGCGTTCGTATCCGAATCAGATGGAGATGGTCCATATAATTCCTGTCACAGATTATATGGCAGCAGATACAAAGTTAATTAAGTGAAATGATAAGGGGAAAAAATAAAAAAATTCAACTTTCATTCGTTTTTAAAATGAACAGTTTAGATTTGGCTACTAATATGAACTGTTTGAAACCTAGAAGGCTATTTGGAGGGCCTTCAAATCTTTTCAGATATAGATGACAAAACTTGGAGCTAGCTACACGATCCAGACTACAAAAGAGAATTTGGAGAGAAACATATCTTGTTGCAAGTACGTAACTTGCCAGGGT
The DNA here is from genome assembly GCA_027725995.1 of Rhynchospora tenuis. NCBI lineage: Eukaryota > Viridiplantae > Streptophyta > Magnoliopsida > Poales > Cyperaceae > Rhynchospora > Rhynchospora tenuis. Next base: position 172,572,222 of record CM050888.1, read on the forward strand.
GAAGACTGAAGACATCAGATTCATCAATGAGGAAGAAATTTATAAATTAGGAAACAGGGTTGAGGTAGGGGACATGGTGATTTAGATTTAAGACAACATGGGCTTGTGGAACCGCTCCAAATCTAATTTAAATCAAGTAACCTATAAAATGGTATTTTGTTACCAATTTGATGGCAATAATTGAATTGTATTTAGTACCAAGTTGCTATGTGGATTGAGCATATGTGGTTTGGACATTTTGTCAAGGTAAAGCGTAATCTGTTGCTGCCTGCTTTTCCGAACAAAGCAACAACATATAAAGTGATTTTGGTTGGTCAGACCAAAACTAAGAACTTCAGCAGGACACAAAGAGATTGATATTTCATATTTATACTATATATAAGTTATATTAATAACAACTAATTTGCAAAGGGATATCGCACATATATATTATTATAATTAAAAACTAAATTATAAATATATTTTCATGATTTAAATATGTTATGCATTTGTAACATTAGTGACTGTAGTATGGTAACCAAGTCCTTGTCTGTCTGAAATAAACATTAATTGACGGGATAATCAAGAAATTAAATTATTTTCTGATCTGAGAACATGGAAATGTTCGATTTGATTTATAGAAATTATTGGTATATTTGCCACGAATATCTGATTTTTGTATTAGCCTAATTAAATTCTTAAGGGAAATAGCTAATTTACAAAATGTTATATCTGTGAGTTGCTACATGAAAGGCCACACAGTTTTGCCACAAACATTCTGAGGTGATTTTAATAAAAGTGTCGAGAGACACTCGTCTCTCTTTCTCTTCTTCTCTGACTTGTCTCTCTTTCTTTCGCTTCTCTTCCTCGAAGCTCTCCCTCACGAGCTTCCTTCTCTGTGTCGATCTCTGGTTGGCTTGGAGTGCGGCTGCCTCCTAGTCGACCTCTGTGAATATGCCACCTCCTCTTTCCTCCTTCTGTCAGCACGAGGAGTTCATCTCCTCTCTTCTTCTTCCGATGGCGGGCTGTCAGAGGAGTTAAGGAGAGGCGACGTGGCTGCCATGCACCCCTCCACTGCACCTCTTCACCTTGTCTCCTTCTTCTCCCTCGGCACAGAGGTAAACTATTTAATTAAAAGGTCGAGTTAGGGTTTGGATTTGGGGAAAAAATTGGAGGAGGAGACAGGAGGAAAAGGACGGCAGTGAAGGTGGTAACCATCTCTCCCTCTCTTGCTTTGTAAATTTCGTTATCAATTTGAAAAAAAAATTTGATATATTTCGGTTGATTTTGTGTAAGGTCTAGGTGCATGGAACTAAGCTTGTTTCTGATAAGCTTGACATTGATCTTAGCTTTGGTTGTGCTTGAGTGTTTGAGGCGATTTGTCAAGTCTCACGAGATAGGTATAACCCCCTATTTTTATGTCGTTTTTCCAGTGTTACTGGTAAACTGTGCTGGTTGAGCTTGATAGCAGTGGCTATGTAGCAAATGACATGTTAATTGGTGTTTTCTGGGGACTAACAAGGTTCACTTTAGTTAATCAAGAGTATACTAATTGTGGTATGATTTGATGTGGTGGATGTTGCTTGATGCTTGACTGTCTGATAAAGCCAGTGATGATTTATGTTGTTCCGAGGCTAATTGTAGTTTCTTGTGGGATATTAAAGCATATCCAGAGGTATATTTGCATGACAGTGGAATATAAATGCATATACATGTGCATAATTGCATATATTTGAGTTATAACATCAATATGCTTCTCTGTGAGCTGCATTAGGTCATAAATGATGCATATTCTATTATCTGTCATAATTATATAGTTTATATGATGATATGATGAACTATGTGAACTGTTAAGTTAATGTTATGCATCTAAGTAGCTTATAACAGTCAAGTATATGTATATACGTATGAATTAAAATTATATCATAGCCTAAATTGAGTAAATCAGTGAACTGAAGTGTTTAGGAAGTTAAATTCATGCAAACTACTTACTGGTGCTAGGATTAAGCATATATAGGTGCATATTTCATTTATCTGTTATGAATATAAGATATATGCATGATATTGTTGAAGTTGAGATGACTGTTAGCTTGAATGGATTGTTGAGCATGAGTATTTGGTGTCTAGGGTGCTATTTGTCATGGTTATATAGCTTGCATATACTTATTTCATGAACTGAAGGAACTGTTAATGTGTTATGATGCATATATTGAGCTTAAGATGCATTTGTGCATGTTTAGCTATTAATAGTGGAGGAAAAATTATGAACATGCATTTTCATATATGTATATGTGCACTTTCGGATGCATATGTGGTAAACTGAGGCATGTGAGGCTTTATAAGCATATAACTTGCATATTACATGCACAATACGAATAATTGAGACTGTTGGATAGGCTGTACCAGTTACTGGTACGAGATTTAGCGATTTGGTATGCTTCTGGTAAGGTTAGCGATGCCCATGGATGATTTTGTAAGAAAAACTAATTTCTGAGGGCTAATTCGGAAGTTTGGAGGGGCTTGTTGGTGACAGTAAAGGCTTTTAAGAAAAGTTGTGGGTTGAAACAAAAATTTGAGAGGCTTTATGACTTTCGAGGGCTTAAATGAAAAATTTCCAGACTATCGGGTCGGGTTGGATTTGGTTGTTGGTATCGGACCCGTTACGGACTGGCTCAGTCAACTGAGCCAGTTGACTGGGTAGAGTCAAGTCGAATTTTGGGCTGATTTTTGTGGGCTGGAATCTCGGGGCTGAGATAAATAAAAGAAAAATATTTTTTGGGCTAAATTTCTGTGGGCTTAAATTGATTCAGAAAAATAGAATGAAAGATGGGCTAAATTGTTGGATAATTGACAATGAATTTCGGATTTAATTAAAAATCTAATGTTTGTATGCTAATGATGGACTCTGTTGAGCTTGATTAAGACTAACCTTAGTCTAGATTTTATTTGCGGCTTTTTAGGGAAGTGATGATGATAGTCTGCGTATTTAATGAACGGATACAGTGGCAAATAAACCAGACTTTCTGATCCCGCTAAATTTAAATAAAATAATTTTGATTTATATTTTCTGATTTTTGTTTTAATTGTGTTTAACTATTTTCTAAATTCTGTCTAATGATTCTGTATTCTGTTGTTAATTTCGATATAAGGAAATAAATGTTAAACATAATTCTGAAGGATTGGAGAAGTAACTATAAATAAGATCAACGATATAATCTAAATCAAGGACTAGGAACCAAACTATAACAGTCAAGGTTAATGTAAGAACCAGACTCAGATTTAAGAAAATCCGTTAAATAAATATTAACGTTACTTGATCTGTGGTTTGTAAACAGGCACGGACCCTGAAGCACCCCGCGACCAGTAAAGAAGCAAGGTGCGGAATTACGCGGTTTCTTTGTACAAACTGGATATCGGTATTTTTAAATTGATGCATAGCATGTTGAAAGACATATGCATTTATTCCATATAGGATTAAGAAACCCTGAATGAATGAAATTCATGTTGAATCAAACTGATCGTTTGACTAGGAAATTAATCTGACTTGGTCATCCATTTGTTATCTTGTGGACCTTCAGAATTGTAAAAGACTGGAATGGTTTCCGTAAATTGACTATAATGCATGAGTTATTTGGAGAAAATTCACGAATCTGATTTGGAATTAAATCGGACCATTCTTATTCAGTCTGCATAGCATAAATATGAAATTTAAATTGTGTCACTCTCCGGAGTATGGTTTGGCCACCTACCCGGCCAGGATTGTAGCGCTATTATTTCTGGAAATTCCCTCTGAAATCTGTACCTAGGGTTGAACCTATGGTTTTGGAAAAAGTTCTTTCTGAATCTGACCGGCCGATAAGAACTTGAGTGAATACGATTTTCTGTGGAATAATTATGCTTGATTTGTTTCTGTGCATATTCATGATGCAGTATGCCGGTCATCGGACCCTTTCGTCTGGTACCCACGGTATTAAAATTTCTGAAAACTAATTACAATGATTATATATTAATTAAGTGGGTGTGAATTCCGTTACTCGGTTCATACTTAGATCCGCGTACTGGAACTAAAACCCGCACTGAGATTGTATCTCACTCTGTGCTTTGTTTTGCATGTGTCCTCAACGATTTGGGGGTTCCAGTAGCGTCGTAATGGAGTAAGGCGTAGGACTATAGCAACTTTGGAGTGTAGTTACCTTCAGTTTGCGGTACGGATCCCGAGTCTGAATTGTGAAGTTGTTTTGTGTATTTGCTTAGATGAACTGCCCGAGGTACTGGCTTACTTATATTTTGAGATGCCTCATGCGTCTCCAGCGTCCGAGATTGAGGTTGAGCCAGAGCCGGAGGCTAACTCCCATGAAGAGGAAGTGTTCTGACCGTTAGCTTCCTTTTCTTTGTTGGGAGGGGGTCCGAGTGTGTATGTTTCCTCTGGTGTTGTGTTGTTGTGGTCTTGTTGTTGTAGTGTTGGTTCTTGGTATTGGTTTCTATGAGTCTTTTCTCGGGTTAGTGGTGGCAGTTCCATGGTTGGATAGGCGGTTTTTCTCTTTTTATGTTTTATATGTCTATATGTACATAGAGTGAGCTTGAGCGGACCAGTCCTTAGGAAAATAAATAAGCCGGGATTGGTCATATCTTGGTGTGGTTTATTCTTACTTTTGTAGAAAAACTGGTGTGAAACTAAGCTTGGAATAATGTGAAATATTTTCTGTGTGCTTATCTGTGATGTTGTGTGAATTCTGGGCCGAAATTAAGAAAATGGAAAGAAAAAAAATAGTTTGTCTGTCTGTTCGCCTTACGAGAATGGGAAACTATTCCGGTGGCGGAGGAGACATCACTCCCTCGGTTTGGGGTGTGACAGCATTGAATTTGCTATAATTTTAAAATCAATTGGTTCTATAATGGAACTGTTTGAAAATTAGTGGTTTTGTTTTATTAGCACATCATAATATTTTATTTTCTAATAATCTTGTCACGTTTGTTGAATAAAAATACTTCTCAATATTTTTGAATAAGTATGCCTTATTTACAGAAACTTGCCCTTGTGTACATTTACGCAAATTTTTTTCTTTAACATCATGTAGGGATCAAACATGTTCTGTACATAGGAAGAAGCAGCAGAATCATTGAACATTCTTACAGAGAAATGGTTGTCTAAATATCAACTCCAATTTTAAATGACAATATTAAAGTATGTCGTTCTGGCATCTATGGTTATTATGTGGATTTTCAGCCCCGCATAATTCCGCAATCAATCTGGCTGTTATACCCTCCTGAGAAATTTTAATTTAATTTTGTCAAAAATAGCGATAATAATATAAAAAATTTGAGTAACAAATGAGTTCATTATTTCACAATTCTTTGGGTTGAAATTGGTGCCTCTTCATAAGGTTGTTATCGATATATAAATATTATCTAATAATACAAATTTATAAAGTAGTCGATCACTCGTTAAGTTTTCTTTTACCAATAATTTTTTGAGAAGTCACTCACCAAAATAAGTTTTAATTGGCGCTTTTTATTTCAATTTTCCCGTCTACTAGCTACTATATCAATTCAAATTGAGACTTATTTTAACACTTCATATTTTTTCCCCCAGCTAGAACCATCTGTTTAAATGCATGAATGGTGGATGTAAATGAAAAATTGAAAAAAAAAAACAATTATAACATTTTTTTTTCCATAGAAAAAACAGAAGACACGAAATTTTCTCTCTAAATTATTCTTAGGACTCAGGATATCCCCAATATAGAGATATAGAGACAACATTGACACGGATATAACTGGCTCAATTATAACTATCAGGACCCCTTAAGAAAAAATTATATAGAAGGAAATTGAAATAGTCGATATAAGTTATAACTTATTAGACCTATCAAGGCCCAAGTGTCCCCAGCAAATTGGGGTCCCACATTCGTTTTCATATATGCTCGTGAGTCGTGACACTGACTCAAATCAAGTTGTGGTAAATAAAGACTTTGCACCAGAAAGATATATTAGAGGTTAACCTTTCTGTAAGCTTCTTAGGCATGGACCCTGCCCTGATTATTATTATGTAAGTAGTTATATGATATGTTTGTATAAAGATAAAATAAAAAATACATAACGAAACTCATAGAAAAATTTCTGGCACTGACTGGAACAAAATAACCTTTGAGTGTTTCAGAGGAGACAAGATTCGGGTCCGGATTAAATAATGCATAATTGTTTTTGTTTTTAATTCCGGGTACAATGTATGATTACATTAGAAATAAAACCACCGAGAGATGCTATTTCACGGACGGTCCTAATTATTGCTGGACTAAACAATTGTTAACATGTATACATGTTTGGATCCAGCTAAGCCTATGTTTGGTTTTGTTACTTGCTATCTTAGCACGGATCAACCGTGTGCTACTAGTACGCCTTTTCCAATTGAGGGCTGTTTCATTGTCGTCGATATGTTCATCTACTTAACGTTCCAGACTTCCAGTGGTTATACATAAGATATTATTTGAAGTATGCATGTGTTTCAAAATTTTGAAGCAATTCTATATTATTTTTGTGTTTCTTTGATATTAAGTAGATGAACATATATATATGCAGATATTCTTAATACCTTTCGGTATTGTTTTCTTTTTTAAAAAAGACATAATGGCAATTTTTTTGAAATTACAGAAAAGACACAAAGAAATTATAAAATATTTGAGAACTTCCGGGTCCTCTTTGCACGGCACCGAAGTTTACTTTCACTTGTTGCAAACTACAAATCCACTATATATATTTTTGTAAATTTGTGGGGATATATTACAAACTGGTTATTAGTTTCGCAACTTACAAGTTATAACTGCAAAAAAAAAAAAGAAAAAAAAAAAAGAAAAAATTCAATATTAAACCAACAATGAAAATTTCAGTAATTACGCACGTCTTGTGTATCAAAAGAATCAGATGGATGGGTCAGGACTCAGGAGAAGAACGAAAAGAGAAGGAAATATAAAATTACATGTATATACTTGCAAATTTGGTCTCATGTACAATTTTAAGGCCCAAGACTCGGTGTGGGGACACACTTACAAATTGTAGTCTTAATTTTAGTTAGCAAATCCAATCCCAAGTTTCCAACGAGTTCCGATCTGCATTCAGTGCTGGATTAAATTTTCAAACTTATTTGGTACAATTGTTCTTAAAACTCGCATAAAAACTCTGTTTAAAAATTCACACCGACTGAACACAAGAATCCCTCCAACTGAAAAATATTGGCCGCACAGATTACCGGATCTTTTCATGTGATTTTTCTGTGCTGACTGTACAGAAGCTGATCTACGTGTCTAGATAAAAAGAAGAAAGCAACACTCCAGCAGTCCAGCTTAAAGAGGAATCCAGCTTGCAATGCCATTTATTTACTGTTGGCATCTTTAAAAAAAATAAAAACCTTCGTACTACATATCATCCTTTCATCATGCTGTGAACTAGTAATTCATAGTTTCATATGGATAGGTATCCATTCATAGATAGAAATGCTGATGTGCATTAGCATGCAAATAAAAACAATGATTAAAGCATCTTACATGTTCAAACACTGCTCTAAGGAGGTGACAAGTAAGCACGTGCACTAACAACAGAACTTTGAGAGTGTGTTTTGTCTTTTAAATTAGTATTCGTACGGATGCTGAGTGGATCACAACAGCAGGGGGAAAGAAAAACAGAGAGAATGAAGATAAGGAAATCAAAATCTTTCAATTTCAGTTTTTTTTCATCAATGTTCGTGTTTCTTTTGGAAAGATGAACGAGCTAGGAGTACCAAAAAAAAAAAAAAAAAAAAAAAAAAAAAAAGAAAAAAAGAAAACAAGCATGAAAGAAAAATAACATAGGAAGTGACAATCGACAAAATAAAATATTGAATAACTGTATTTCACGATTAAAATGCTTGAAAGTTTGTGGGTGGGGGCGTCTTATTTTGTCCCTTATCTCGTAGTTCGATTAAATTGTGATGTAGTTTAGGAAATAGAACCTTTTATACACAAGTAATGTCACTTCGTACAGTAATAACAAAATAGAAATGGCCAGAGGGGATGGCGGTAGTTGGAAAGTGATATGATGACATATTAAATCTTCAGAACTGATACATTATCAGATATAATTTAGTTCTCGGCATTATCATGAATTATGCTGACGTATTAAGGAAATAAAACTTAATGTGGTAGTCAAAACTTATTTTAATAATACGTATATCAGGATAGATATCTTATCTGATGAGATAAAAGCAATGTGAACCGTTAACTTAATGGACCGGATTATTATATATACAAGATAGGATCTTATAGCCCCATCACAGAACTAAATTATAACCGAACAATAACTAGATAATTTGTGGTTGCAGTTTTGAGCACGTTTCCTTATGTATGAAGTGCATGAATGCAAGAACTGATGATGTAACACGATATAACATATAGAAAAAATAAAATTCTTGAGTAGATATTCTTTGATGGGATCTATCATTTTGATTTTTTTAATGTGTTTTTTAACATTTTTTTTATTGGTTTTTTTAATCTAGTTTACTGTTTACCTGAACCCAACATGATACATGGTTTCCGCATTCACCAATACAATCTAACTAGTGGGTAATATTTGGTATGAGATTGATTACTTGAAATAGAAAGAATAACCTTTCAATTTGCAAGTATCTGCCATGAACAGATAAGAGTAGCAGGAAAACAAGTCCTCCTCACAGATGCTGTTTAATTCAGAGCATAGAGAAAACAAAACATGGGAGGCTAAAATCCTTGGTGTAAACTCTAAAGTGCAAATACAAAACAACCTCAAAAGGTCGTAAGCCTAATTAATTGTTGCCACTCTTGACTGGTCACTACAGATTAAACTCTGATTTTGACGTTCACAGTCCAGATTCACGCACTCACTTTTCATTTTCAACACCATGAAGACTTTATCCATGAATTCATAATCATGGCTCGTTTAAATCATATTCGATTTGGGTTCCATCATCAGGCACTAGAGTTCAACTGTTCAAGCCAACGCAACAAGACGGGAATTGTCCATGGGCCATGGCACGCCCCATTTACTCATTGACTCCCATTTTTTTAAAAATAACCAAAATATCCTCTCCTCTCGTATGTTGTTTTCTCAGACTTTAGCACACTGGAGGAGGGTATTTTGGTCATTTTTTTAAAAATGGGAAGTGAATGAGTAAACGGGACCTGTCCTGAGCAATTCTCCAACAAGACAAACTAGTACCTAGGCCTGTCTATATTATTATATTTGTTCTCCTTCGCCATTCCTTTCTCAAAATTGAAACGGGAAAGAGAACAAGTAATCCAACGTGGTGGCAGTGGTAAAGGATACAAAATTGTGGGGCCTCTACAAAGCATGACATTGATTGATGAACACACCAGATGCACACAGACAGCAGTACCGTTTATAGGCTGCGCAAGTAACATGCCCTTTTTTGCAAGTCCTGGCTCCTCTAAAATTATACAACTTTTTCCTAACAACCACTGTCAAATATATCTAAAAAGATAAATTGTACAACTTGTGTTCGTGCAAGAAGTTTTTGAACATCAATTTGTTATAAATTGTACGGTTTCGATATGAATTTGATTAAATAATAATTATCTTGTACTTGCCATATTGTCTTAATTTGTGCTGTAAAAATTAAACTCAATTTTAACTTTCTTTTCTGAAATAAACAGTTTCGGCATGTATTTGACTGAAACCATATGTGCAAGTGGAGGGGAGGCTAAAATTATGTTTTTTTTTTCTCTCTCTCTTTTTTTATTATGCTTGTAATTATTACATAATTAATCAAATGCTTCTCCGGTTCTCCCTTCATCTGTTTCTCGATCAAAGAGGACTCCATAACACGAGTTCTAATGTTAGTCTGTAGTGCATGTCTAATTGGATATAGAGAGAGACACAGAGAGAGAGGTGGCACTCGATGCTGTAGAAATAGCAATCCCCTGCTTCTATATTTCGAAGCGAACGAAGAAAGAAAAATTAAGAGGTATAAAGTTTTAGGGACTTTCAAGTAAAAAAAAAATGTGTTAGTGTTAATTGATGTGATATTGTTGTTGGTGGTGGTGTAAAGATTGAATGTGATATTGTTGTCATGTGTCCGTTGATACTTGTTATGGTTTGATGTTGATGCATTGCATCGTTGTTAAGATTCTTGATATAAAGTAATCTGCTCCCCGATTGGATTAATTATATTCAAGAATTCTAATTAACTAGATACAAATTGATGATTTCAAATTTAACGGTACAAACACGACCTTAACCGAACATTTGCTTCTTCCGTCCAATCTTTTTGTACAATTCTAATATAAACGGTTCAAATTTAATTATTTTGAATTCTATAAAAAGATCTATGAAACTGGAAGGAACCGAATCTGTTATTTAGTAGTATTCAATCTCTTTGGAAGTTAAAAAAAAAAAGATGCTCGATTTAGTATTGCGGCTTTCTGCATGCAGTTTTATTATTTCTCAATTAATTTTGTGAAAGCCATTAAAGCGAATATATTCAGGGATAAATATAAAAAATGGGGGACCAGGCCCCCTATGAATTGGAGAACTATGTTTCTTTTTCCTCTTTTAAACTTGTTTAACAAATTATAATACTCTTGGACCCTCTTGTAGAAATTTAAGTCCATAATATAGTAGCTTTTCCGCCACAGTTTCAACTTTTAGGATATATTGATTTATTTAGCATAACCTTGTTGAGTTGGTGGTTTTTTTAAGTACTTTTAGGTGAGCCGTTCGTTCTGCCTAGTTTTAAAATTTGTAATCTATTTAAATACGATCGAAACTTATGATTTGAACGACGTCGTATGAACTGATAAAATTGCCTTTAAAAATATCCACTTTTAGGTAATCCTTTCTTCTGACTTAGTTTAAAAGTTCCGAACAGTCAACATATTCAATACCTAATTATTTGAGCTAAGTATATAATGATTAACAATACAAAAAAAAAATAATGATCAAATCAAAAGTGTCTTTAAAACATCTACACTGCTGAAAGGGAAGGAAAAACTACTCTCAATTTATACCAACAGATCTTGAGCAGATATGTCCCATCTCAAATTGTAAAATTTAAATTAATCAAATACCAAATTTCAGACAACCAAATTTTAAAAATTTCGACACAAAAAAAGTTTTAAAAAATTAAGTACACTATACAATGAATAAAACCTTGTATAATTTACGAGGAAATGCACGCAACAAGCAAGCTCGTCACCGCATTGCCCCTTTTGTATAAAGCAATTAACAATGAAGAATCTTTTATCATAAGTGTCAAAATGACAACCTGCCTTTTCTTATCTATAATGTAAGAATCATCATCCTGAAAAAACTTTTCTTTTCCTTATCGGAAGGTGATCCGCTTTAATACAAGAGAATATGGTTATTAGATATTTATGTCTGAACAATGGTATAATGGCGGGGGGGCTGCTTGTGACAAAACGAAGCTAAAACAACAATAATTAAATTAAAATTCTAAATTAGAACTACACGGCATTTATCCCACTTTTGCATATTGTTTTGCTGAAACCGCTGTGGAATAATGAATGGTATATCCCTTATATGCTTAATAAAAAATATTTTCTGCTAATTAAATACAGAGTTTACACTTTTTTATACGCTTAGAAAAGTTCCCCATATTTCATCAAATACAGAGTTTACACTTTTTTATACGTTCAAATGATTTATAAGTCATGTCTAATTATTTGGACATAGATCACTTTTTCTGTACATAAAAACAATGAAATATAATTTAGGTGCAATTTGATGGGAAAGTAGAGCATTTTCAATTAAAAATATAATATTTTATTATTTTTAGAAATAATTATATATTGCCCTGTTGCATTTTTCTTCTTGCGATCCCCTTAGAAGACCGAAAATCTCAAACCTCTCGTCGGATTATAATATTTTCTTTTACTTCGCACACACCACAATAATAGTATTAAAGGCTCATAAAATAAGGTTGACTATTTTCTTAAATTAATTAATCTATAAATAAAACTAAACTGTTCAACTTGTAGCAGATGTATATCGGAAGGGACTCAATTTTATCAACTACAAAAATTATTCTTTTTTATACACTTAAAAATTAAATTATATAATTTTTTTTAAATAATTTGTTCTTTTTTAACATAATCAATAAACTGTTGCGGACGAAATTTTAGTTAAATTGATGGAAAAAAAATATTCCACATAAAGACATTATTTATTTTTTCTACTTTTTAGATTTAAATGTGATTAAATTTTTAATATAATATCCTATTGATTTTTGTTCTTGTGTCACATCGAAAGAATATTGCTGGAAATCTCAAACCTGTCGTCTGAATACAATCTTTAGTTAGTAGACACCAAATTAAAATAGCAATAAAAGCTCCTAAAATTACATTGACTTCTTGATTATTAATTGAGACCAGTTACTCGAATCAATTAATTTATATTAAAAAAAAACTAAACCGGCAACTTGTATGGGATCAACATTGTACCTTTCCATGATAAAATAATAGTCTCAAGTCTCTCAGGAAATTGAAGGGGCAATATCCAAAATTTTTCTTTTGTTTTACGAGAAAGCAATATCCAAAATCATATCGACCATATATCGTAGTTAAAAATTAAATGGCAACGCGTATGAAAGTTTCATAAACTGCTTGCATAATTGTACAGGTTCTTTTTTATAAAAATTTTCATGGTTTTCAAGATTCCATGTTCATACAACCACTGTTCACTTGGTGCGACCAATTGGGTCACTTGCTGAAGCGTGTAGGGAACCAATTGGGTCAGCCCTGCACCGACGAGGCAGCTTCCTAATTAAACCCACGGTCCATAGTTCAGGATTCTCTCCAACTTCAGAAGCACATTTAAAGAGATTTTACCATATCTGATTCATCTATTTGAACCCTCCAATTGCAAAATATTTGTTATTAAAGTTTATGATAGTTCTAGATATCTTATCAGCAATAATTCTAGATATTGATGGTCCAAACGGTATAGATTTGTTTTAAAATACTAAAAAAAAAATCAATTGTAACGTGTTAATTTTAGAACCAAAAAATATATACAAAGTTATAAACTCAATTTAACTATCGGTATAAAATTATTAGTTGGAAAAGAAATTACATAATACTTGAAAATTCTTGACAACTGCAGAATTACAACATATTTTTTTTCATAATACAAATTTGTTTGGAATAAATGGACAACAAGAATTAAGATCAATATAAAAATTAGTATTTATAACTAAACCTCTAATTTTGACACTATTAAAGTGCAACGGTTGAAACAACTTATATTTTTGGTAAATTTTATCCATCTAAGTCTTAATATAGAGCTTTGTTTGTGGATGTTTATGGCTGATGGAGTTATTGCCACTGGATAGGTAGTGAAGCCCGATCTATTTCCATAAATCTGACTAGATAAGTAAAAAAAAATAAAAATAAAAAGGACAAAAAAGTAAATAAGTTTAATAATAAAATTTAGGATAAAAATAAACTGTTTTTTACGCTTAATTAACACAAAACATTTGGGACTCTCGGATGGCGTTCATACGTCTGGATTAGATCCTATTGAAAAAAAGATACATCGCATCTAGTCTCTATTAACCTTTTTTTTTCCACCATAAAATATTTTGCTTCCACCCATTACTTTTTTTTAATCTCATGGAACTTTCTCAAAGAAAGCTTCGCAAGTGCTCGCAAGTCACCAACCTCTCAACCTCATATTCCACTCCTAGTCCAGTCCTATGATCAACTCCCTCCCACATGACCTTTCCGCGTTATTGCCTCCCCCTTCCACTCCTTTATATATACCCCACACGGCCACACCTAAGCCTATCCTTCTCAATTCTTTCTCCTTCTCCTTCTCCTTCTCCTTCTACACACCAAAAACATTAGAGCAAAACGCCAACGCTACTAAGAGAAGCACTAGAAAGGAATCATCAACACAAAACAATGGGCTTCCCTGTGGGTTACTCCGACTTGCTACTGCCTAAATTGGTGCTCCACCTGCTTGTACTACTCGGTGCCGTGCGCCGATGTCTTGTATGGGTTTTTCATGCAGTTGGCCTTGGCGACTTGTTGGAAATGGATGAACCCTCTGTGCAGGGACACGCAACGTCAAGGATTCTCCAGCACCGTCGACCCCAATTCAAGTCGGTGCCATCAGTACTGATTGAGGAGGCTTTGCCTGTGGTCAAGTTTGAGGAGCTGGATTCTAATGAGGCCGAGGCCGTGTGCTGCGCTGTTTGTTTGTATGATATAGAGGGTCGCGAGGAGGTAAGGCGGCTTACGAATTGCTGCCATGTGTTCCACCGAGGCTGCCTCGACCGCTGGATGGAGCATGATCAGCACACGTGTCCGCTCTGTCGTGCAAAACTCATCCCCGATGAAATGGGGAGTCCGGCTGTCAGCTCAAATACCAGTGGTACGACTACCATGGATTCGGCTGGTACAACCGAGTTCTCCGATTATGATTATTTCTTTCCATCATTGCCTTCTTCACCCTTGCCAAGCCCAATTCTCTTCCAGCCGCATCAATTGCTCGGCCCCGGCTATTAGTCGATGGAGGATAGTTTTTGGATGGCTTTTTGTATATAGCAAAACAGAAAGGAGTATAGAAAATAGGGATAAGAGTTTCATAAATAGGCTTTTGTACAGAATCTGATTCCACAAATTTGGAATCGGGATTTGGGTTTAGTTTTTCGGCTTAGCCGATTGTTTAGCCAGAATTTGGTGATAGGTTGCTTTGTTGATTAATTAGGTCAAGTTTCATTTTTGGCCATCGAAAGTGATGTTGAAATTCTGAAGTTTGAGGAGACCCAAATTCCTGATGGCTGTAGACAAACTTACAATTCATTTTGGTTTTTTTTTTTTTAAATCATTTTCCTACTCCATTTTCTCTTTGATTTCCGTTGGTATTTTGTTTTGTTTTGACTGATCATTGAAGAACATGGTTAAGAATGCATATTGTATTTTGTCTCATGCTCTTCTGATACGACATTTCAAGATTATGACGGAATTAACAGACAAGTACTTTTTTAAAAAATAAAAGGAACGCGCAAAAATAAGCTGCAACTTGGAAGGAATATGAGAACGAAACTTCTAATTGGTGAATTAAATGCTAATGAGAAGGCATTTAGGGGCAAATAGCAAGTAGTTATGGTATATACTAGGTGCTTGTCTCTGAAATGCGTTACAAGCTCACAATTACCTTAATTGCTTATTATGGTTGCAAATAAAAGACTCATTCTGTGGCTAAATGTTAGTTATTTTATTGTAGTTGATTTCAAGATAAAAATTACAAGTGGATATACTTTGGTTCATTTCCTAGAAGTTGATCTTGGAAAAAAGCGATGAACATTTCCAAATACATTAAATTATTTCCTCTTGATATACTATATTTTTGAAGTATTGCCAGAGGCAATGTACTCGGAGTGATTCCAAGCGCGTTCTTTTGAAAAAAATAATGCAACTTGTGGGGTGCACTCGCGTTTTGGTGAGATTTATTTTTAAAAAATTGCGTCAAGTTGAAAATTTTATCGATCACACCTAGAAGACAGCTCAATTCCTTGCAGATTTGAAATGGGAAAAAAAGATATGAGGATAAAACCAAACTGAAAATGAAAAATAGGATGCACTTGCAGCATGGTCATACATCATAACTGGTGCTTTTCAACTTATGCACACTTCAAGCAAAATGAAATTTATGCTTCCAATATAATTTAATGAAGCTGCAAGTCTGAGATATTTGTTTCCAGATCCACTTGTATAAGGAAAATACAAAATATCTAGGTTCCATTATTGCATGTCACGGAAATAGTTGTGGCTAAGCAGATGCAGCTAGAGATCAGAAAGCTAGCCTCTTTCATTTAGAGAAATGAATGATGTCACGATGCTGCTAGAAATTAATTCCAAGTATAACAAATCAGGTGTCATGACCTAACTATAAACTAGCTTATAATAATATCTTAATCCACCTAGCTATAAACCTACACAAAGAATAGGGCAACTAGATCTCAGCGGCCAATCTAATGGGTTGTCAAGAGGTGTAAATTATAAAAATTGTTGGGGTTGTTATTTAAGATCTTGTCCAGATCACTGTTAAACTCGTGTAACACGCCCATTTGGTACTGGGTAATAATTCTTAATTTGAATTATTGGGCCCATGTAGGCCCAAAAAAGGGCTCAGGAAACTCCGAAATTGCTGTGCTTCATTATTTCATTTCACTATCAGATCAGATAGTTGATCAACTATGCAGATCATACAAATTGACCTAACACCTGAGTCTCAAACCTCATTTGATCTTTCTGGCCTAATGAATGATCAAGAACTCTTGAGGCGCACTAAAGTCAAAGATTACAATATTATCAAATCTGTTGCTCTTTGGTCTCTGTGGATCACATTGACTATGTAGTGGACATGAAATCAGATTGCTTTACAGAGATAGAGATTCTAGCTTGGGTCAACTATGTGAAAGAGACTGAATATTAGGCTTTTGTTTGGCTTGAGAATCCTATATTTGTTTGTTTTCATGATGCTGCCACTACACGAAAAAGTTTGTTGATTTTGAGGGGTATCTCAAATCTTGTTCCCCGAAATATAACCAAAAAAAAAAAATTACTGACTTATAACTTCCAACTACACCAAATTGGTCTGCAAAAAATTCTTTTGGAGGGATTGGTCTGAAAATTTTCAAATATGTCACTGGTCCTTTCCTTCTGTTGGATGCTGGTAAATGTCGGTCTGTCATTGGTCTTCTTCACCTTCCTGAACTAACGATTTCCTTTTTACTTTTCTTAAAACAAAAAGAACTTTTCAATGAACTTCTCTCACTGGTTCAGTTGCTTAATTACTATGATCAGCATTTATCGATTGCATGTTCTGGACATTGTCAGGAAAAAAAAAAAAAAGAGTCCGAATGCGATATTCTTTAATTATGTGAATCCAGTGAAATCCCTAATGAAGTTCTCCTGTGAGATTAAAGATTAAAAACCTTTGTGGTGTTCCATAAATAATTTAATTACCATCGTGACAGCAATAGATACTTTGAAAACTTAGGGGCTTCTATGTTTATTATGTGAATTAAATTAAATGATTTTTTTAGATAGGGTAAATTAAATTAAATGTTAATCTAGAGAATTGCGTCCTGGTACCAATATATCTCGTGTTCCTTTTCTTTTGCAACAAACAAGTTAAATCTATACAAATACAAATGCCTTAGCCATATATTGGATGGAAACTTGGAGGTAATGCTTATTAGCACGATATTATTCTGTTCTTGCTCATGGACTTTTCAGACTGGTGATGATCATCAGTTGTTTACTTATTGAAATCTAGTGAGAAGGATTTTTACTGAACTATATATGCCGTCAAAAGTGCGTTACAAGGGTTTCTTTTTAAAACATTTTGGTAATATACAAATTTGATTGATTTATGATTTGTTCAAATATATTTTCTACTCTTTAGATAAAGGAATTAATGTCTGGATAATCAGTTTTTTGTCTATAAATGCATACTGGTTCCATCCAGCCAGTGAAACTAACAGAAGCTTCCAAGCTGTTGCTACAGCATGTACCAGTACCAAGCCATCCTGGGCCACTATCTGAGACTGCTCCACATTATGTCACTACATTAATAGCAAGTAGCTCTATCTGAACATTCACTGAGACTTGCGTGTTCTCTGTAGTCTATACCAGGTTTGCCAAAATAATTGACCATGCTTCAAGCGAAACCGAATAAAAATTTTTAGGCTATGGGCCCAAGGACACATTGTTTTGTTGATCCGGCAAAGAACATTTACAAAAGCAATCAAGGTGAATTAAACCCTGTTCCTGATCTCGCAAGTTAGAAGCAAAGTATAATAGTATCAAGGCCATAATCAAGATCAATTGATGCCTGTATTGATTACACTGGCTGAGGAAATGTACAAAAGGAGACCTGATGAAGATGTGTGCGGTACACCTTAACACAGATTCAAATTGGTTACCAACAGAAGCATTTATAGTACTTAATGCTTAATTTGGTGAAATTGAGACAAATTTTAATTACCTGAACATTTGACGCATAGAAATTATGTACCATAATTACAAGTCCCAAGGTGCACTGTCATATTTGCTGCTAAATATCAATAGTCAGATCACATGAGGGACTATACAAAATAGAAAAAGAGAGGGAAAGAGGAGAACTAAGGTTGGTGTCGGAGCGAGAAAAATGGAGAGAAGCTGAGCGGAAATTGAGTGTTCAAAGTAAAAGAAGCGGTATGGAGACCAGCATCAATGATTGCTGTCTATCTGGTAGCACCAGTGGCAAACAAAAGGACCAACTGACAGTGACCTTTTTGCTGAAGCTTGAGGATCCAGTATACTTGAATATTTTTAGGATCAATTTAGTTTCCTTGGTAAAATTCGTGAATCAAACATCAACTTCTTTTAGTTAATAAAAGAACTGAGTGTTATCTTGAAATCACTGAAGCTGTTACAGAATTCCATTGAGCAAAAATTTTATTCACGTCCTAGTTTTAGTAATTAGCAATTTAGCATCGATTATCCAACAAAGGAATTAGGAAGAAATTAGGTTATTGGACATTTTTCAAGACTGGTGGAGAAAAATGAAGTGCCAAAAGCAAAGTTAGCCCATTAAGAATAATAAAAAAAAATCAACAGGGAAAGGTTTCAACAGCACAGATAATAATAAAGTCGGCCATGTTTAGATGTCTCTTATTGTACCAGTACAGAAAAGTTGTAATGCTAAACAATTTGGTCTCTGCAGTTAGTTCTTCTTGGGGGTAAAATGTCAGGTTTAGTGAACTGCTCTGCTCAGGAAAGACGTGGCTCGTTTGCGCTTGACTAGTACTATTATGGAAGAAAAAAGAATGGCGTTCAGCAATTTATCCAACAAGTCGACCTGACCTGGCGCAATAACAGAACAGGCACAGGTATTCTCAATTGCCCAGCTAGTTTATATAGACTAGCTTACTAGATAGTATAATACTAATATAGTGAATTTGAACTTGTCAATATACTACAATTATGAAAAGGAAAGAACATAACAAGCACTGACCAGAACCATGTTACCCATTTTAAGTAGCATCACATCCAGCCAGAATATTAATGGTAACCAGTACCATCTGGTACCAACCAGCGTTTATCTGAACCAACCTTTCTAACCTTGAAAGGTACACAACTTAAAGCCACGGCCACAAGGCATCACAATCAAGCAAAACAGTGTGCAAAAAGACCCCTGATAAACTTGATGCTTTTATCACTTTATGTTACCAAGTCCGGTCATGTACATTGAAAATAAACAAGATGGTTGTGGTTCTCTTTAATTAGGTAAAAGGCACTCTTGCACATGGTCACAATAATTAGTTTGTTGAGTTCCCTGACTAATTTATATGACATTATGATTGACTATAACAAAGTGATAAGCGACAATTGCTTTCTTATAGTAAATATAGATTATCCGAATTTCCGAGTCTGAATACCTTCCTCTACGGTTCCTGCATCTTTGGTCGTATCTAGGAGATTCCTTTTTAATCCAATAATCACGTTTAGTCCTATTTTCTAATGCTTATACAACACAAAAAAAATCAAGAAGATAAACGAGTCACATGTGGCGTGCTACTGTGGCATGTTCTCCAATATCTAGATTTAAACAGATGCATGCTAGGACAAATATACAATGTAATCAATCCCAATTTATGGAATCTAACCTCTTACAGCTCGACTATAAAATCACCATATTCTCTCACGGTCTCAGAACACTATCTAACAGTTCTGGAAATCAGAAATAATTAAGTTTATTGAATATTGAGGCATATAATAAGAAGGCTTTATGGCAAATCCAGAACTGGCCAAACCTAACTTCTCTCTTTTAAACCATCCATTATAACTATTGAACAAAAACAGTACTTCAATGCTGCAGAGGATAATAAGAACAAGATTTAAAAAAAAAAAAAAAAAAAATCATACATCAGTTAAACTAAAATCAGATCCACAAAGTACAAAAGCCCTCACCCAGATACAAAATCTAAAAAAAAAGAAACAAAAATGTAAAACCAGATCAATTAATTAACCTGCCAATTCATCACGAATTCTCAACTACACTTATGCGAAGCCGAGGGGGCTGCTCAGGCTCCCCATTTCGCTTCCAGAAAGCCCTCCGCCACCATACCTCAAAACCCCTCTGTATGTTCGGACAATCCTCACCTGAATTTAGAAATCGATCAAACCATGCCAGCAATATCTCCTGTTGCATTGCCAGTGGCAGTGTCAGAATTGTGTTAGCCAGTCCATCCTCAATTAAGTGCCTATCAAGCCCCTTGCATGCTCGCCTCATCCATCCAAAATCCTCGTAAAATGGCTCTAGCCAGGTCTTTAATAGAAGGCACCGAGCCTCTTTTGAGACCAATATCTGCCCCTTGCCTACACCAACGAATAACCGGGCAGTAACGCGGCTCACCTCATACCGATGGATAGCTGGCACTTTTGGATGCAATTCTGCCAGTTCAGTTTGTGCTGCCCATGCACGCAAAAAGTCATCGGCTATTTGTCGATCTATCAAAATATCAAGCATCCAGTGGAGATTGTCAGCCTGACGAGAAATATACGCTGCCTCACTGAGATCAGATGCAGCAGCTCGTGTGAAGTGATTATGAAGGAGCTTGAGGCAGCTGTTGCAAGCAGAATACAGAGATTCTTTGCTGAGGTCACTGCTCGAGGGACCACCGCTGCCTCTGCCACTATGTGAATTGTTGCTCTCCCGGAGCATTTTTGAAACTAAACCCTTCATCTCCCGCCTCGCTTTTTCATCTTTGCCTTCCAACACCACCTGGAGCAGCCGAACTAGAATCTCTTCCCCTCCACTGTTCACATTTCCATTTCCATTGACATGCCCAATTCCATTTCCAGATCCGTTTGCCTCCTCGGCTGCATAAGAAGTGGCTGCTTCAAGGGAGACTCGTTTCAGCACCTCCCCAGCTCCTGAATTTTCGAGGTGTAGTTGTGTTAACAGTGTCGCGACCTTTTCATCATCATCTTCAGCCCATGGTGCCGCCTCAAGGTATTCCAGGCACGACAGTACGCCTGCATCAAACACAATTGCCGCTGATACCTACCCAATTGAGGAAAAATTACAAATTAAAGTTGATCAAAATGGTATATAACATAATTGTGCAATGTAATGAATATTGGTAAATTTGCCAAAAAAAAAATACTGGTGAATTAATGTACCTTTAGAATGCCAAGGACTTTTGAGACATCTTCCTTCATGAGTTGCCGACGGAGATCTTTACAGTACATAAGGCGGAGCGTCTCGATATAGACCTCGACATCATCGCAATCCGAGATCTCTACAAGGTGAGGGAGAGATCTCTGCTGCTTTGACCACCGGTCAGACAGTTTCGCTGCAAAAAATCGGCTATGTGCAACAAGTATATGTCTATGCACATTTAATGAGACAGTGAGCCCATCTTTCGAAGTAAGCGTGAGACGCACATCACTCGAATCAGGATCATTGAACTGGTTTCCCGGACTACAATTGCCGAGCAGCTCAGCCACCCGCTCCTGAAGAAGCAATTGCCGATCCTGCACTCGGGGTGGGCCCGAGGGGAGAGGAGGTGCAATCGAATTGCTGATCCCGGCAGTGGGCCCACGAGGATGGTATTCTTGTTCATTTGCCATCATATCAAACAACGTCGGACTGGACCGGGTCTTGTCAAGCGGTAACGGAGGCGGCGACATGGGATTGAGCAAACCGGCATTGAGCGCCGAATTAAACTTAGAGTAGCTAGAAGGGTAAGTTGGGTAAGCCGGGAAGGACGTAGCCGGTTGGTGCTGATCCATTGCGGGTGGAGTCCAGCCACTAGACGGAGACTGAGAAAGAGCAGCCGGGGACGCGTCAGAAGTCGGTAAATCAGGTTCAGACTGAGAAGGGATGGAAGTCCGATTGTGGGTCGGTGGAGCGGGAGGAGAAGGAGCGGAGAGAGGCGCGCAGCACCAGTTGGCGTCGGTGGAGACGACGTGGGAGGAATGGAGAGGCGGAGGAGGAGGTGGCGGAGACGGAGAAGAGGAGGCGGAGGCGGAGATGGTGGTTTCTCGGCGCTTGCGTCGCTTGGTTTTTGTGGAATGGGAGTGAGAATGGGATTGGGCTTGGGTTGGAGTTTGGTTTTGGGTTTGGGTTTGGGTTTTGAGATGGGAAGAAGCAGCCATCGAAGAGAGAGGAGAGCGATGTTGGGAGAGAAGAAAAGGACAGAGAGCCTAGTAATTCCCACCACGCAACGCTGCTGCCTGTTGGGTCGGAGTTGAGTTGTCTGTCGTCTTTTGTTGGGGTTAAGTTAAGAACGGGAGTGGTTAAGAGAACAGTACTGAGAGTGGGATGAGTGATTGCGTATAGAATGGGGAATCCGAGGATTAGTGGATACTAATTGGGTATTTGTATACTGTAATAGCGGAGAAACGGAGATGGAAGGGGGAGTGGGCCATGGCAGATCTGAGAGATTGTGAGAGAAGAGGAGAGAGGAGTGTGAGGATGTCAGTGTCAGGATTCAGGAAAGAAATTAAATGAGGGAAGGTGCTTCGTGGGATGGAGAGGGACAGATACAGAGGGGTTCAGGGATTTGAGCAGCGTGCAGTTAAATACGCAATAAATACAAACCGTCGGTTACATTTTGGTATCTTTTGTTGTGTCTATGTGAGTTTCAACAATAGAGAGCGTAATTTTTGGGTCTGATGATTCCTATCAGGTCAGGATATCACGATTATCAAACTTCTAATTAGCTGGACCAAAGGCGAAAGAACAAGAAATGAAAAGAATTTAAGAATTTAATACAGAATAATTTCGTGAATAATAATAATCAATTAAAGCATCAAATTAAATTTTTTAAAATATTGACAATGTAGATTCATAATTTTCGTTTGGCGGGTTATCTGCTGTTAATGTATCACGCATGGTTTAACTGGCACCTGTGCAAACTTTTTTCAGATTATAAAATAAATGGTCGCTAAGAATTAACAGCGGGGTAACAATGGTATGCATTGTAAATGTAATGGGAGCTACATATGCACTTCGTAATCACAGAAAAAGAAGCAGAAATCTGTTGACGGTATTGTTCATTAAACCATTCCCAAATAAAAAAAGTAGAATGAGCATCACATATCTTTTCGTTTTTTCATTTAACAGCAGCCGAATATGGATCTATGCAGCCTACAATCCCATGTAATGTAAACCACGCGGACTACGACCCAGATAGTAGAAATCCTGTTTGGTTGAAAAATAAGTAAGATCTAAATCGTTTATGTCTCATGTAATCTGTGTCAACTATGCAAAAAAATAAAATAATAATAATAATAATAATAATAATAATAAATTGTACAGTAGAGAGGTTTGAGTGAAGTAAGATAGTTCAAAAAATGAAATAACATGAATTACTCCACCGTTTGCCCACTTACTTTTTGTTTTATTAAAAGTTATAGTTGTTACTAGTTCTAATCAATAATATTGTAATATTTATCATGTTAATTATAATAATAATAATGTAATTATTATTGTTGTTATTTTCATAAAAATAATGATATTATCATTTTTATTAAATATCAAAATAATAATTAATTAATTAATTTTAGTTTACATTATGTGTGTGTGTGTGTGTGTTCTTGTTACTCCACATGCATGACCGAAAACCATAACCTGCTTTTCTTTAACTGTATTCGTCAACCAAACATAGCCCTAGAAAACAAAGTGAGAATTACAATCAAATTAACATTATTCTCTAATTTCTTCTGGTCTCATCTTCATTAAAAACAAGGGGGGAAAAATAATTAGTGTCCGTTAATTAATAATATTCGTGCGTTTTTTTTTTTTTTTTTTTTTGGTCCTCGTCATTTGTCCATGCATCTTTGATTCTTTGTTATGAACCTTTTTTTCACCTCCTTTCCATCACATCTACTACAGATCGCGTCATTTTCACCTCGTCCACTTTATATCACATTTTCCTTAACTAATAATTTCAATGCTATTTTTGAAATAATTATTCACACTCTTCACGGCTTTTGCTTAACGGACCCATCAACTTTCAACTGGGACTTCCATCGGCAAATCCTTTCCATGAAAGAATTTATCAGATAAAAGGGGTCGCCTCTTGTACTAAGACCAAATGAGGGATTTGACCGTACACCTCGACCTCCACCTTTATTGGATAAGACGAGTCATATTAGTGATAAAGGATGTGAATTAAACATCTTCAAAAGATAGGTTCTACTTGAAAATATGGTAGCAATCACTAGCAAATAAATGAAAAGGCATGTGCATGAACAGTTAATAAATGAATAGCCATGTGCATGAACCCTCTCTTTTAAAAGAATTATTTTGGTGATTAATCGATTTGGAAAAAAAGAAATTGGCTGTTTTATTTTTAATTTTATTTTCAATTCACTTGTTAAATATGGTTTAGGTCTTATGTAGGACATAGGAGTTATTCAAAATTATTTTTGCTCGTACTTCTATTAGTAGTAATGAAAATATTCCGTCGGGATTTGTCTTAAAAAATCGAAATTCACTAGAAATCATATGAGCCTCTATGAAGAAATGTTGGTACTTCTACACTTGAAACTTAGCAATTCACTAATTCTAGATGGGATATAAAAACAGAAGACGGGTATCGATTTTTTTAAGAGGTTTTTCTCAACATGACGGTTCATATAACTAATCTCAAAGGAAAAAAAAATACTAAAATTTTCATGCCTGTCTCAAAGCTTTAAAAGGATATACTAAATTTAAAATGTAATTGTAAAAGGATGTACTAATTTTCAGATATAATTTCTTAAGTAGTTTATAAAGTGAAATATATTTCAATTTTCAAATGTCAATGAAAAAACGGAAAAAATTGAGACAATTTCTTTTAATCAATTGAATTTAGTTCTAAACTCTATCAAAATAAATGAGCGTGATTTCTTCCCCCAAGAGCTAATTAATCATATGCCCACTAGTTGCGATCCCCCTGTGCACTTTTAAAAGGTTCCGTCTGTTAATTTCGTCTAGAAGACAACTCATTTATTTAATTTTATGCACAATGAAATAAATGCCGTCTAATTTTTAAACACAATTAACCAATTTTTATGTATAGACAAACAGTGAGTGAACTACTTTCTAGACAAAATTAGACGGAATTTTACTTGACGACAAAGACACATTTCCTATGATTAATCCATTTTAGGTTGGTGTTATTAGACAAAAAGCGAAGCATGTGAACCGGGGCCTACTATCCCGAATTATTCGGTCTGAATTTTAGAAAAGTGTGCGAGACCTCTAGCAGCACCGAACCACGCAAGGAAACGCGGCCATGTGCGCTCCTTTTTAGCTTTTGCTTTTCTTTCTCTTTCTTTAATATCTGACGACGCTTGTGGATTTGGTTGGACATTTCATTTCTTTACAACATTTATGTTAATGCATCCATCAAAATATCAACCCATAACAATTGAGAATCTATGGTTGGGAATTAAGGGGCAATCTGCAACATGTCTGCTTGGACATAAAAAGAAGAAAATTGACGAAAGCAGGTTGCACTGAATATAACAAACTAACAAAGGCACTATATCTTTCTTCTTTTTATATAACAGAAGGAATTATTTCGATGCATATATATCCCATACTTTAAAGCAAGTTTTATTCAGATTTTAATACAAACATGTAGGCACAGTGGCGAACCGCGCACAGCCGCACACATCCTCTTCCTCACCCTTTTGATGACGATTTATGGCTAGTACTAGTTTTAGTGTGACGATATTTATCACATCTGAACTCATTGATGAGGCCTTCCAACGAGCCTTGGGCCATTCTGTTATATGTTACAAATTTTCTCAGAAAACAAAAAACTAATAAAAATATTTTGAACATTAAAACTTTTATGTTTTATTGTATAAATTAATGATAAGGGTTTAATCGGGTGTGATCTTATGAATTCTCATTAATATCGATCGAGGAAGCAATTGGCACCAACATCTTGTTCTTAAATTAATTATCGCGATTAGCCTGCTTCTGATTTCAATTTTTGAATTTCAAATGATTGATCCGAACTATACATACATTATTATATATATTTTTACTATTTTATTTTTTTCCAGATTTTTTTTTAAAATCAATTATCTAAAAATCATGAACCATCTTTTTAACTAAGTTAATCTGCCAACATGATTTTTGTTCAGTGCCTATAAATTTTTTTTATTCACTTCATAGTCAATAGAGTCACGAAACTGTAAAAAGCTTCTATATATGTTTTCCTTGCAACGTGGCAACAGATTAATAATAGCAAGTTTTTTCTTCAGCTTCTAGATGGCTAGATACAGGAAAGAATTATACCAATCCAATGTGCCAAGAAAACAATGAATAAGCATTAGTTCTCAGCACTAGATATCACTATCTAGTATCTAGTGTGTCCCAAAAAAAAGTATGAGTTCTCAGATTTAACTATTAAATAACATTAGATTGAGAATTAAATTGTGATATGTCCGCTGCCATCAAAGCCATGACAACAAATCTATTGAACCATCCACGTCGATCATTCCTGTTATTTATCCCGATTCAGTCTTACTTTAGGATTAAATGCACATCAAATTATCATTGCTTACAATAATAAAGTACAGGCGAAAAAAGAATTCGATACCATGAAAAGAAAAAAGGATCCCGCGAACCAAATTGTTTATATTATCTTCTGAACTAAACCCACTGAACTGAGTCCCATCTTGGGCCTGCGGAGACCAGCAGAAAAAAGAACAAGACTGGAGAAATCTGGTGCGTGCAAATCATTTTTCTCACAAGCATACAGATTCTGTTGGTGTAGACCTCACCTTATTCGAGTAGGCCCACTATACCTAATCCTTTTTAGGAGAAGGGAAAAGCAAAAGAGAGGGAACTCCCTGAACAATCACATCTTGAAAATGAACTAATTAATTAAGGAGATAGTGAAACTACAGTAATACAGTATCTTTCTTTTTTTGGGTACTCTTTTTGTCTAATCTAATGATACAAAAATTAAATATATGTGCATTTAGTTGCTTGTGCTGAGTTCGTTTTCATTGAAATATATCGCATTGTAAGAAACATATATTGGGGGGGAAAAAAACACAGGTTGGCGTTGGCTTATGTGGATTGCACAAAAAATTCGTCTTTCCTTTCAAGTATAAGCACCTTATTTCATTTTATTTTTTTCCCTCTTTGTTTCTCGAGTAGTTAGTTGAGTTTGAAGTACAGTCTTCATTCGGTCCGCCTAAGGGTTATTTTATATAGCATTTTGTTCTTCTTTATTTGCGGTGCGACGGACCTAAGAAAGGTAATACAATCGATTTTGCGTCCTAACCTAAGGAAATTGTTTCAAGAAAAAAAAAAATTTCTAAAGAAATGACATCTTTCCTTCAATGTTTTGAAAACCGGACCTGCCACCAAACCGGAAAGGCTACCGGGTGGGCCAAGTCATCAGAATGTCTTCCATTACACTTCCCACAAGTAATCTTATGTTCACATCCAATTAAACTAGTGTCTGATTCCCAATTTAATTAGTTCGACCGATCGGCCCGGTCCAGTTTACAAAACATTGCTTTCCTTGAGACAATACAGACACAAGTATAGAAAGGTCAATGCGTTAAGATAATGAAATCCAACAAAATTAATCTAACATCCATGTTGGTTGTACAATTTGACTTCGAGTTTTCGACTGAAAGACCAAGTGTTGTCGGATGTTAACTACTTTTGTGATAAATGATAATAATAATGATTCAGTAGAATAAAAATCAGAGAATACATTTGTTTTTGCTGATATTTGATACTTAGCTTGGCAATACCGCACAACCGGCGGCAGACACAACTTCTTCCAAAAAAATAGATTTAATTCATAGTTTGATTTTTTTTTTTCAAAAGCGAAAGAAATTGAAAAGAAAAGAAAAAAAAAGTCGATTTTATTCCTTTTTTAACCCAAATACGAATCCACAAGTCAGCAATTTCCCTTTATTTCTAGTCGGCAGTCCAGTTCGGACCTAGAAGAATACAAGCAGTCTATATGCTTGTGAGAAAAAATGATTTGTTGGGTGAGATTTTTAATAATAAAAACAATTACCTTAAGAATTTTAATAAAAAAAATGATTTATTTTTATTTTTATTTTTAATAAGAACAAAGTAATTACGCGGACTTTACGCGATCATAAATCGCGTAAAAGGCTTTTAACGCACTATAGGGACAAAAACATGGGGGCAAACAGTGATCACGTAAGTTTTCTACGGCACACGTATAAAAGGACCGTACACATAGTACAGAGGAAAAGTTAGCGTGCAATTCATTTTTCTTGGCCGACAAAACATCGAAGACTGTACTTTGGCTCTTTATAAATTATACATCGAAGATTGCAATTCATTTTAGTCGGTCTCATTATTATAAAGTAAAATTTAGTGCATATTTTTCATTATTGCAAAATAAATCATATATATATGGTAAGATTTGGATTTTTTTTTTCCCTTGAAGGATATGGTGTGATTTTGATTTATTTCGGGTTGTGTTTGATTCAAAGGAATTTGTGTTTCGTTTGGTATAATTTCAGCTTTTTAGACTTGTTGGTGTATTTTTATATTTTTAGGCTTGAAATTTTGCATAATTTTTAGAATTTTTCTATATTTTGAGTAAAATTGGTGTAGTTTTAACATGAATATTGAGAAAGGGATGAGAATAAAAGGAGGAAAAAATTTTCATTAAAAAAGAATGAGGAATGGAAAAGGTGAGAAAATATAATATTGCGATCAATTTCATATAAAAGATTTTACTTCGATATATAATTATAATATATCTATGTTATGACAAATATAACAGCAAACTAAAATTTCATTGAAAATATATTGATTTTCTTAACCGTATGCATGAAACAAATTAATTAGGCTATTATAGTAAAACAAATATAAAATGCATATATAGAAAATCATTAAAATTTAAATCGTATTGAAATTGAAGGTGCTCTTCAATCTTTTTTATTAATTTTTTAGTGGAGAGTTAAATGAGGGGCAATTACGGTGTGGTTGGTTTGTCTGATGAGGAAGTGTCATTCACTCAAGGGGGCAGAGTAAAAGACTGAAGAGATGCAGAGCAATTTCAGAATGGATATGAATAAATTAATATGTTACACAATAGTATAAGCGGATATCAGCATAGAGAACCGTGCAATTGCGTTAAAAGTCCTTTTACGCGATTTATGATCGCGTAAAGTCCAGAATCAATTACGCGGTTCTAAACCGCGTAATTGCTTTGTTCTTATTAAAAATAAAAATAAATCATTTTTTTATTAAAATTCTTAAGGTAATTATTTTTATTATTAAAAATCTCACATTTGTTGGTGTAGACCTCACAGTTTTGTATAACTGAGAAAAAAATTTATAACTGTGATAATTGTGATAACCTGGTCAAATACAAACTCTGAGAAAAATTTATAACTGTGATAATTTGATCAGTAGTCTACACCAGATGCTTCCAGTTAATTTATATAGATTTTGTTGGTGTAGACCTTACAGTTTGACCAGATTATCACAATTATAAAATTTTCTCAGTAGCCTACACCAACTTAAAATGATTTTTCTGTATGCTAGAAGTGGAAGTATATGGTGTAGATTACTGACCAAGTTATCACAGTTATAAATTTTTAACTGGAAGCATACTGAGAATCTGTATGATTTTTCTCAGTAGTCTACACCAACTTAAAATGAAGCATATAGAATCTAAATGCTAGAACTGCCTATTAGAACTGTGAGGGCCCAGAAAAATACAGATTCCAGTTAAAATGATTTTTCTCACTAGTAGTCTGTTGGTGTAGTGTAGACCTCAAAGTTTGACCAAGTTATCACAGCTATAAGAGATACAACTCGATGGTCCCACTGCTCAGACCAAGTTATCACAGTTTGACGCCGACATACAACGATTATAGCTGCACGCTGCACGCACACATGATCCCTCCTAGTCTATTTTTGGGTTATAAGAACTGTTGTGACTAAAGGTCCCATTTTCAGACTCAACCGTTTCCATTGCCAACCCTCTTCCATATTCATTGTTTTCCTCTCTAGCATAAACTAGAGGCTTTATCGTCGCGGCTTCGTCACGACCAATCCCTAGATTTTGTATCTGTGGTTTTTTGTGTATGAAATGTTGTCGTCGAAATTGCTAAGTAGTTTGGTTTGACTTTTGTAAGACTTGTTATGTATAATAGCCGCTATCATTGTATTGTTCATGTATAATGGATTATTTGTTGTTATGAGTTGTAAAGTATATTTGAATGTGTGCATAAACACAGGGGCGGAGCTACGCGTGGGCATGCCTGGGCAAGTGACCAGGCTTAATTTTCTAAAATAACGATCCGAGTTAATAATTTTCACTGTAGCTCATGAAATAATTGGTAAGTACCCGGGCTTCTTAGGATGGAGTGTCTAGGCTTCGTTCTTTTTCTGGTTTGGTATTTTCTTTCGTGGGCCCAAGAAAATCTATAGGTTCCTCATTCTTTCTATTCTCCATTTCATTTCTTCTTTTTTTTGTATTTTTTCCAGATTTCACTCCAATGGTTAATGGTTCTCTTTCATATTAGAAAATAGAAACCATTTGTACTTTGTTGATTTCCGATTAAAAATACAATATGCAAGTAGAAATATTATTTGTATATTATAAATTACATAAATAGCTAAATATTTTTTTTTTACCGGATCCTTGTACAGTACTATTATAGATAGAAATTACAACTTTTCAAACTCTTAATTGTTTTAAAGAAATAATAATCTTATAGAAAGGATAAAGAAAGTGACCAAATTTGACTATTGGTGACTATATTGACCTTTGACCAGTCAAAGTATTTGACCATAGTTGACCGAGATAAAAATTTCAATAGCTGAACCGTATTCCTTTTGTTGGTTGCACCGAGTAAAAATAAATAAATAAATAAATAAAGTGACACCTCCTATTTTGTACTTATACGTGTCATCTTCTCATCAATTGCCTTATCATTTTAATCCTTCTTTCATTTGTCTTATACACTTTCTTCTCTCTGTGTTTTGAAAATCCGAATACACTCCTCAACCTTCCAATCTCATGGACCGTATTTCCCATCTAAATGAATTATAGAATTTTCTCATACCGTCGCATTTGTCGAGAATATCTATTGTGAACCATGATGCATAGAAGACCTCGTGCACTATGACCGTTTGATCGTTGGTTTCGCAAATCGACAAATCTAAATTAACCAATTCAATCTATATATTGAAATCTCATAGAAAACAAAATTTTATAATTTTTGAAATTTTTTTACTATTTTTTCCGAATTTTTTAAAGCTTGCCATTTTTGGACGCTAATTAGTGAATTATCGTCCAAAAATGACAAGCTTTAAAAAATTCGGAAAAAATAGTAAAAAAATTTAAAAAATTGTAAAATTTTGCTTTTTTATGAGATTTCAATATATAGATTGAGTTGGTTAATTTAGATTTGTCGATTTGCGAAACCACCGATCAAACGGTCATGGTGCACGGGGTCTTCTATGCATCATGGTTCACAATAGATATTCTCCGCATTTGTCTTATACACAAACTCAGCGGTGCATAAAAAGCATGGACTATAATTAAATGTTGCGCACCAAAATGGAAAAACACACAATTAAAAGAACTGGACAAAAAAGGCACATATATATTATAGCGCACCAAGCCCAGTCAAATAAAGAAAGCCTCACCCTTCCCTCACCGCTCAACCTCTGTTGACATCCAACTGCATGATTTGAACCGAGGACCAGAATAATTCAGTCCAAAAAAAAAAAATGTTACTGTAGATACGAAAAAGTAAGGAGGTATCCTTAATTACTATGTTTAAATGATATATATTGAAACCAATTGAAATAAATTTAATAAGGCCATGTTTCATTAATCGAATCCAAAATACAATTTATTTATAGAAATTACAAATCCTCAAATAATTTTTTAGATTTGTAATTCATTAACTCATATTTATGAGTTCATCAAGATTTTCAAAATAATTAATTATCAAAGAAATCTACATCACAACGTATCTATTAGTTAAATTATAAAATCATACAGTATTATTAGTCAATTGAATATTTTAAAGAGATATATCCCAACGCAAATTTATCATTGGACATATTCTAACTCTTCATAATTAATTAAGTATTAAAAATAAAGATATTAATAAAATTAAGAAAATTTGTTTAATAGAAATATAAACAACTCCCACGGGAGGTGTTCTTCAAAAATAAAATGGCAATAATAAAGGAAGTAAAGAAAGGGAAGATATGGATTCACCAGGTGCATTCACCAAACGACCGCTCGAGAGCTGCCTCACGTAAAAAATTCCATATGAATGGACCTAATAATTTCCAAAGAAAAGAGAAAATTGCACTGTAGATAAGCAAAACGCAAGGGGGCATCAACAATTAATAGGTTCAAATTTGGATCCACCAGTCAACGATTCTCTTAATTCACCTTCTCGTGCCCAAATTTAGACCAACCGCTAGTTCGCTCTCTTCCATATCGACATAGTGATTATACAGCCAGTATCTCCCACACAATTCAGCCATGATACTATGACCAAAACAGTTGTACTCAAACGATTTACGCATGATCGAATTCACATTACATACAATTGCATTTACTCACTGTAAGATGTAAGATGTAATCATTAGTTAACGTGTTTAAAAAATAAGAACACGAATTACCAGGATCCGTAAATCATATAAAATAACAAATTCATGAGTATAAAACTTACAAATTGAAGAGCAGAAATTGACAGGCATTAGGCGGAAGCGCGAGTACTGATCTTTTTGAGTTTTCCTAAGCCATAATTATGGTCAATAATGACGTTTTTCTCTCTTCTTATTCTGAATTTTCTTAAGGGATAAATTAAGGAAAATGGTGTCTTTAATTTCATATTAGAGAGTATTTAATGCTGAGGCAACCAAAGGGATCAAGTGCAATTAATCTGGTCAATCAGAATTTCCATCAAATTTTGATGCACCCTTTAATTAAATTTCATAAATGAACTTGGTTCACAATTAATTAATATAGGCCACATGAAAATTCTAACATTCTCCCACTTGGCCTATATTGAATCATCATAATAAAACACAAATTCAAAATTGGCCAACATAATCTTAAACCTTGTTCAGTTAGAAATACCAGACTAAACTAATATAATCAAATAACTATAACGGTTATTTGATCCCTATTAATTATAGAAGTGGTATTCTTTCTAACAAATGGTTAATACGATTCATTTGATCTACTTAAGTAAATTTGCTTAAATTGAACATAATGTGCAACGTAAGGAATAAGCAAATTTTATAAATTCAAAGTCAAAGTCATAATTGAAGCTTCATTTCATAACTTAATACATAATTCAATACAACAAAGTTTATCATAATTTAGTAACCAAGACCCGTGCCTGCAAAAATTGATGGTTATACTTTAGTGAGAGAATTAGTTAACATAATTCTCAAATTAATATGTTGTATTACTATAATCATATCTTTAACTTTGCATATAACAACAATATTTTTAATGTCGATACATTAGACATTCGTTTTATTTTTTGTTCTTGAAAAACAAAATAATAGTCATATTATTGCAAAATACAATAAGTGACCTTGCAATATTTCACGAAAATTATGCTTGCATAATGGAAGATGTCATTATAGACTGCTTAGTACTCTTCCATATAATTAATCATTAAACAAGCATAAAAAAATAACATCATGTGAATTTCTACTAATAAAATATCATCTATGTACAAAATGAGAATGATAAATTTACTCCCACTAACTCTGAGATATATGCGTTGATCTACAATATTTTCTTTATATCCAAACTTGGTTATGACCTCATCAAATTTAAGATATAATTTAAAAATTAGTATTTCATCATCGCTGCCTTTATTGATAATTACAGCGGGATCTTTTTCATAATGTCTGGTTTAATTTCAAAATACCAAGACAAATCTCAATGGGTTCTTTTCAAGTTAGAATAATTAGTTTTATTCACTGCTGTAAATAATTCAGAAGAAATAAAAGTGGTTACTGTAGTTGATTAAAATTCACATAGCATAATCAAAGAACAATTATTAATTAAACTGAAATAAATAATAAAACACCAAATGATATTTCAGTTCTAAGTTCTAACATAATAGTTCTTCACATTTTCAATTTATATCACCGTTGGGCAGAAATAAATTGAAGACTACAGGACAATTCTATTTAACAAACTATAATGTCAATTAAAGTTGTTCAAATTGACATCCTTCATATTTATTAAATATAAACATAATAGTGATATGCAAACTAAAATATCACAAATAATAACATAACAAAATTAATTAAACAACTATGAGGATTAATACTTAATTAAACTGAAATTGATAATTAAAAATTTCAGTTTTGACAAAATAGTTATTTCATAAAATCAATTTGCATCACCGTTGGACATAAACAAATTGAATCATAAATAAATTTCACTTAATAAACTAAAATGACAATTAAAGTTGGTAAAATTGACAATCTTAATTTATTAAATCTTAAACTTTATGTGATACATAGGAACATTCATTTAATAAACTAAAATGACAATTTAAGTTGTTAAAGTTGACCATCATAATTCATTAAATGTAAAACTTTATTGTGATATATAAACAAAAATTATCACACACTTCCTTCTAATAAAATGACAATTACAATTAAAGTTGTTAAAATTGATAATTATCAAATTATTAAAAGTAGCTTCATATGATTTAAATTATTCATATGCAAAATTTATAGTAAAAATTTAGTTAGACTGCTTGTATTCGTAAGTGCATATGAAACACAAATTTTAAATGGATATGGAATCTGGTTCAAGTATGGACACATAATTAATATCCGAATTAATACAAAATCAAAAAAATGCATAATTACTCAGATTGCATACATGTAAATCATATGAGAACATTCATGTATATTCGTAAAACACGAAAATAAACTTGATCCTTCTTCAATAAAAAGAATCAAAATAATCTTCAACTTTATTGTGACACATAAGAACATTCATTTAATAAACTAAAATGACAATTAAAGTTGTTAAAATTGACCATCATAATTCATTAAATGTAAAACTTTATTGTGATATATAAACAAAAATTATCACACACTTCCTTCTAATAAAATGGCAATTACAATTAAAGTTGTTAAAATTGATAATTACCAAATTATTAAAAGTAACTTCATATGATTTAAATTATTCATATGCAAAATTTATAGTAAAAATTTAGTTGGACTGCTTGTATACGTAAGTGCATATGAAACACAAATTTTAAATGGATATGGAATCTGGTTCAAGTATGGACACATAATTAATATCCGAATTAATACAAAATAAAAAATGCATAATTACTCAGATTGCATACATGTAAATCATATGAGAACATTCATGTGTTAGTTATGAATCTAACAAGTCATGAGTCATCGATTCAAAACGTAAACTAAAATAATAAGTCTGGACAGTTTAAAACTATCAAGACTTAAAGTTTTCTGCAAAAAAAATTGAAGGAAAGTGTTAAGCGTTTTTTGGGTAGCTAAATCTGTTTCCTTCAATAAATATTTTTTTTTTCCAAAGACAAGATTATAATTTAGAAACCAAGCTTAAAGTTTCTATAAAGAAAGTACAGGGATTTGGCTTGATGTTATTAAAAATAAATATAAACATCAAAATAGCTCTGGTCATTCGTATTTTTGGTCTAATGTTCAGGATTTAATGCAGTTAATTAATTTAGGTAGCAATAGAATAATAGGAAATGGCAGAAAGACCTCTTTTTGGCATGATAAGTGGTTAGATAATGATTCAATGGCTGTAAAATTTCCAAATCTTTTGGAAAAAGCCAAGAAAGATAATTTTACCA
Source organism: Rhynchospora tenuis (assembly GCA_027725995.1). Taxonomy (NCBI): domain Eukaryota; kingdom Viridiplantae; phylum Streptophyta; class Magnoliopsida; order Poales; family Cyperaceae; genus Rhynchospora; species Rhynchospora tenuis. The sequence goes on from CM050888.1 coordinate 172,608,125, forward strand.
TTGCTCATATTTGGAACAATGGTAGTCCCAATTTTAGACTTATGAGAGGCGCCTCTAATGAACTCCGAAAGGAAAAGAGGAGGCAATTAATATCGTGAGTAGTTTAAATCTTTCAGATGATGATGATAGTGTGTTTTGGCTTTGGGACAAAAAAGGAATTTATTCTGTAAAATCCATGTATAATTTTTTAGATAATGGGGGTATTAGTGTCATTTGGAAGGACACCGTTTGGCCTTTAAAAATTCTCCTAAAATGCAAGTTATTTACTTGGTTAGCTTTAAATAATCTTAACTAGAAGTAATTTAGTTCAGAAAGGGTGGCAAGTCTGTACTAGCTGTAGTTTTTGTAATATGGAAGAAACAGTTGACCATTTGCTCTTTGAATGTCAGTATGCTGCACCCTTTTGGGAATTAGTTTATAACAGTATTCCATTTAATTATCCCCTAAATATTTCCAATTTAAACAATCTTTGGAGTTCTGCTTCTCGTTTAGAAGAAGAAAGAATTTTTTTCTTTAAAACTCTTTGTGCTGCTTGGATTTGGACAGTTTGGAATGAAAGGAATAAAAGAATTTTTCAATTCTATTAATGGTCAAAGCTCCAACACTTCCATTTATGCAGCTTTACATCTTTATAATCTCTGGACAGGTACTGCTACAGGTTTAGAGCATCGTGTCAGAGGAGATGGCGTTATTGGAAATGTACAGGGAGGTATTTCTGGTACGGGCAGAGGTGAGACAGTGGCTGGTGCCGTGGAAGGTGGATATGTGCAATTGCCAGATGAAGACCTTTTGGATGGTTAAAGATTGTTGCTCTTGTTTTGTTGTAATAGACTTAGATTTGTTTGGTTGTACGTTGGTGTTTTAGCCATTTCTTGGGTAGATGTTCTTCTTTTTTTGATTTTTTTCGTTTTCTTTTGCTTTGTATTGCTAAAGATCACAGCTAGTAATCTATACTCTTCGTTTTTGTTTCCATCAGTAAAGTATGCAGGCTGTCCCAATGGACAGTTTTCTTCAATAAAAAAAAAGGGTTGATAATCAATTACATATAGTGCTCCGGGTCTATATAAAACTCGTCACATCAATGATTATGTTCTTCAATAAGTTTCATTCAATACAGACTACAATGTGGAGACTGGATAGCACTTACCTTTTCATTTTATTTTATTTTATTTATTTGGTTCATTCAAGCATCTTTCCAAATTATAATATGGATTGACAGCAGATACTGTCAGTCATACTCAAGATATCATAAAAATCGTGCCTGCATCTTTACAATAACAAAGGAGTACGAAACGAGAATTGAAAGGAGTATGAAACGTGATTAAAATAAATTCAAGTATTAACGAGTACAAAAACGTGCCCTCATTATGTCAAAGAAAGAAGTATGAAACGAGTCTTAAATAATTCCACACTTCCCGTTTCTCTATATTTATTTATTTTTCTAAAATTTACTTTTGAATCCAACATATATAAAATAAAAAAGTTTTCGTCGTAGTGAGCTACTTTATTCATTTGAACTGCAAAAACATAAAATTTGATTAATTCTCGTCACACTTGATGATGCAATACTCAATTAATCGGTACCAACTACTATTCTACTTCCTTTCTTGGATCACCATATCTGCTTGGTTTCCATTTTCCAACAGAAACTATATATAAAAATCGTTTACCATAATAATCAATATATCGAAAATCATCATGACATCATGCCTGATTATAGGACAAAAGGCGTATCTCCAGTATATAGTGGGGCAAATGTTCGTGTCCTCTAATGATGAGAAGCTTCTCAATCAAAGAAGATTGGCACTCTAAGACGCATGCAAATGAATGGTGCTGGTCATGAGTACAGACTCGATCGAATTGAAATCGAACAGTCGCCTTCTAGCTAAATATTATGCATCGTTTGGTATGCAAGGCCATTATATCATTTAGTGGTACAATGGGACGAGACGAAGAGCAAATTCAGCATATATATCAGAGTTAATGGAGTACAACTACCGTTCCAAACATATTGAGAAATATTTAATGGGAGGGAATGACAGGAGACTGTCATTTTTACTACTTTAGCTTATAATGCTGCTTAATATCCAAATGATGATAGTACATTGCTCGATTGACAAGCTACCTACTTAATATCCAAATGACAAGCCCGAATGACAGGAGACTGTCAATTTCTCTTTCAATTGGAAGGCAAAAGCGGTTTAAGCAATTTTGGGTAGGTCTAAGCTAGTGTATATTGAGTTTTTATTTAGGAAAAAAAATTATTAAAAATAATTAGGATTTTTTTAAGAAAAATTTTAAATCTAGCAGGGGCTCTGTAGAAAATCTTGACACAGATCATGAGAATTTGTTTAACAGTATATCAGAGAGAGAGCTTTGTAAGAGATTGCATTTGATTGTATAATGATTCATTGATTAGAATAGTTACAGAGTATTGCTTTATATAGACATGAGTACTATATCTAAATTAGAACTGCTAATTACAGAAATACCCTTAGTTAACATCCTAATAAATTGAACTAAAGAATCCTAATGTTTTACTGGTAGCGCTTGGACTGGTCAACTCCAGTAGCGCTGGTTCCTGTTATGTCTATAGGCTATATTTTGTGAAAACTTGAGAAAAAAAAAAAAAAGAGGTGAAGTCAGAGCGTCTTTTCCAATTCAAATCCTGTATTGCCCTAACCGCGTATAGTGCAGCCACAGGCCGTCTGATCTGAATTGAATGAATATAGAAGCCCCGTGCATGTAACCAGATTGATAAGCCCGATAAAAAATGAAACCGTCCGATCAAAATCGAACGGCTCGGGATGAGCTACACGGGATCAGGTCCCGTGTTTTCTGTCCTGAGCCCTGTCGGCTGTCGCGCATTCTATTTCTAACTTTAAATCTTTTGGATATTCTTTGGGCTAAACATTGTAGTAGTCTAGTAGAAGTGTAGCAAGCCTATTACTGCTATAATACGAGTCATATGACCCGCCTTGAGGTATTGTATTCACGCAACAGAAAATCCGATATTATATTACTTTCCGGGCTTCTGGCCGAGAGCAGCGAGAACAAGAAAATTTCTATCAGTTTATCGCTACTTCGCTAGCCCAGAGAAAATCCAAAAGATTAAAGTTAGCCCATTTAATTAACCGAAACTATATTCGAACAGTCATAATATTAACTTAGATTTATTTTGAGCACGGATTAAACTAAGTCGATTACACTCAAAAAAAAAAAAAAAAATCTGATGTGAAATAAACTGAGTAAGTGGATACGTAATCACCTCTCTACAAACTAATCTTTTTTTTTTTTTTAAATATTTCACCTATCTACACCCAGAAAGAGTTTTTTTTTTTTTTTTTCTTTTCTTTTGAGGGCCAATAAGTTGAGTATTTGCTGGATATATGATTCTTGAGTTTGAACAGTGGTCCATCTAATTTAAGATTATAATTCTTCCACTTCGACTTGCCCACGTACCCAGCCATATATTATTTTTTTTGATGCACAAGCCAAACTATCCATCAAATTAAATATCAAACCGTTCAATATGTAACAGAAATTTTTAAACATACCATATGCATAATATTATTATTTGATGTACCCCAAAATTGATTGCTCCGCTTTTTGGCGCTTATATGGAAGCCGTTGTAACTAATAACCTATACATTTTGGTTCATTTTATCGAACAATAAAAATAAGTTGAACCATGAATGAGTATATATTATATAAGATCTATTGTTCTCACTTTGATGTCGGTTCATATTTCTTCTCCACGGAGAACTTAAATAGAGAAAGTGGGTAATTTTTGCCGAATGAAGAACTTTTGTTTGGTCGAGTTCCTGATATAATTACATACAACACTAATGTTCGTATGGTTGATTGGTTGTACAAATATTCATGAGCGCAGTTTGCCTTTGAGAGATTACATTATTAAATTATGAAGTTAACCAGCAGCTTCCATTGTATTATTGTCCAATGTAAAAATATTGAATTCCTAACTAAAACAAAAGGGATCAATGGAATTAGGTTACCAACCCAAAGCTAGCGAGCCTGGAAAATGGATCAGCGTACCTGTCTGTTTTTAATATTTAGCTACTGATATTTAAGATATTATAAAAACTCAATTAGTTTCTCTCTTTTTCTGTCGTGTCCATAGCATGCATGATTGCCATCTGGCTATTTTGTTTAGTACAGGCGACGTGGGTGTCAGGGAAAAATAAAAAGGCTGTCAGCGTTACTTAAATTCGGGACCTTGAAGGGGAAAAAAAAGTTTCGAGTCCGTTTTGGAAGTATCTTTCAGCAAATATCCTTGGGAGCCATTTGATTGTGCAGTAAGGGTTGTATAAGTTAAAAATGTCTAAGTGTTTATGTTATGTAGTGTTATGTAATAGATGTTTGGTTGTGTAGTAAGGATGAGTAATTTAATGTATGCATATATTCATGTTAAAAAACTAAAATGTCCTTAAACTTGAATTATTTAATTTGAATTAGTATTATGTATTAATAAGACGTTGTGATCTAATTATTGTTAAATATTAATTATTATAAAAATTAATTATTAATGATAATAATAAATCATTTTTATTCTTATGAAATATTAATAATTACTGTTAATTAAATATTGTAAACATTATTATAATTTAACAATAAAAAAATATTATTGATTAATTATTTTTAATTAATTATTATTATTTAATCATTATTATTAATAATTAATATTACTTGTTAAATATTATTAATTATAATAATTAATATTTATTATTAATTATTTTCTAATTATTAAATATTATAAAAATTAATTATAGATTATGATAATAAATCATTTTTCTTATTATGAAATATTAATAATTAATTTGAATTAAATATTATTAATTATTTAATAATAAAAATTTATTATTGATTAAATATTTATAATTTATTATTATTATTAATTATATTAATTGTTAAATATTATTAATTATTATTTAATTATTAATTATAATAATTAATCTTTATTATTAATTATGATTTTTTAATAATTATTGTAACTTATTAAATATTATTAGTTATTAATTATTTGTTAATTATTAATTATTTTCTAAGGGGTATTGTTGGAAAATAATTAAATGGGATGGGTGCATAACTTATGCAACCTATTTTGATTGCATAAGTTATGCACTCTTTTAAGTCACAAACAAACGGGACCTTCATAAATAAATGTTAACATTCGTTCCTCAACTAAGAAAAAGTTAGTTTTTATGATTTGTAGAGATAATAAAATACGATTCGACAGAAAAAGTTCTCAACCATATATAAAGAAATCTGATCCATTGCAAGTGGGAGTCCCCTTGTACGCTTTCAGAGGCAAAAAAGAAGTTCCTTCGAATTTTAAAAACCCCAGCAGGGAAGGCCACCACCGCCGGCCTTCTCCCACCTCCCAGTCTTTTTCTTTTCTTTTTTCTACTACTCCTATCTTCTCCTCCTCTTGTAGAGGGTGCTCTAAGCTGAAACTATTATCCTCTCTTGCTCTTCTCCCTCTTGTAGAGGTGTTGCTTTAAGTTGAAATCCTTTTTCTCCTTGCTCTAAGCTGAAATCATTATCCTTCTTGCTCATCTCTTCTTGTAGAGGTGTTGCTCTAAGCTGAAATCCTTGGTCTGAGAGTCGCCGTTGGCTAAATCCACAACCATTTTTTCTTTTTTCTCCCCCTTTTATCCTTCTCTTTCTTTACTTTTTTCTTCCCTGAGAATAGAGGTTAGGTTCTTCTCTCCTTCTTATGCTTCTTTAGTGGATCTTCTCTCCTTCTTCTCTCACCTTGCTACAAGAGAGCACACACCCTAAATCTTCAGATCTGCTTTGTTTTATTCTCCCTTCTGCGGCGATGACGCACCCAAATTCCAGTGGTCTGGCCGATGTATGTGGTGCGGTCTCTGTACAATTGGCATGTGAAGTCGGCATGTGTGAGATAATTTTGGGAGCAGATGGTAAGTGCAGAGAAGCGGGTGTCTGCAGTGAAGCTGGCGGTTGTGGCTGACATTTGCAAGGTGGCCTGTGGAAACAATCGGTTTACTTGGTGAAGCCGACGTATTTAGTGTGTCCGATAGGTGCAAATGGCAGGAGCTTCTGGTTGGTGGGTGTGAATCACGTTTGGGCCATGGCGACTCAACTGCTTTAGTAGATCTACTGCTAATTTTTCTTTATTTTCTATTTTTTTTTTGTTGTAATTATTTTATTTTTTTTCTTCTTTTTCAGTTTCCATCCAGAAAACTGACCTTCTGTGTTGTATTTTGGAAACTTTTATTTTAATGAAAAGTTTTGAAACTTCACCTCTTGCTTTCTTAAAAAAAAGAGAAATCTGATCCAACATACTTAATTGTCAACTAGATTAGCAAATCAAGCTTCGTTCGGTTATACTTGTCAATAATTTTAATTACGTTTAATAATTAGTAAAGTTCAATTAGGTTGAATTTATTTCAATAATTTTATCTTGAGATCAAATAAGTAGAATTTAGTTCGATATTTCTTTTGGCAATTCTAATAGTATCTGTAAGTGTGTTATTTCTTTATTATTGTTTTTTAATTCAATGTACGGTGTTTGCGGTTTTAGTCTAATGAAGAATTCTTGCTTATACTAATTTTTACCTAAATCCTACACAAAATTAATCGCAAGCGTACGATTTATCGTTGAGTAAGCCTAGGGTCGATCCTCAGAGACGGAATATTGAATATCTAAGTTGTATAAATCAATTTCAATTAAATTCTAAGGTTTAATAAAATATTTTAGGGCAACAATTATTTAATCTAAAGACAGAATTAAAAGCAGTTCAAAGATCCTAAAATTAATCAGTAATCTAAATTAAAAACGTGGAGATAACCAATTTAATAAAACTAAGGGTTTATGGTTTTGAACAATTTCTTCAACTTGTCATAAGTAGAACGGTCCGTTCCATCTCTGGAACGGTCCGTTCTGGACTTAAGATGACTTACTGGAACTACCCGTCCTAAGTTAGAACGTCGGGCGGTCCGTTCTAACCTTGGAACGGTCCGTTCCAGAAGTCAATATTTGTCTTGTCATGATCTTTAATAAGCAATTAAGTGTTTTATGTGATTTAAAACGACTTACTAAACCAAATAATTAAACTCTAACTTTCGTTCAGGTCAAATTCTTTGATTTAAACTGTTTAACTCCTAAAACTCCTAAATTCAACTCTCGTTTCTTGATTTAGGGAATTAGTTTATCTTTTGGGTCTAGGTATACTTTTAATCTCTCGATTCTAAGTAAAAACGCTGATTACTCAAGTTTTGATTCAATATTTCGATCTTTTATCTACCTAAGTGTTTTGTTTAAAAGCTTTGAGTTAAATCAATTGATTTTAAATTCCTAACTATCAAACGTGTACTTTGTTTGATGAGAAAATAAATTAGAACATATAAACAAGCAATTAAACAATTAAAGCAATTAAATCACAAAAGACAAAATATAAAACTTAACTTAACTAATTAATTAAAGATCCGACTAAACAAATAATATTAAAAGAAAAGATTCTCAACCATAGCCCCTAAACTAATCTACTCTACCAAATTCATACTAAATAACTCAGGTTTCATCAAATAAAAGCACGTAAAGGATAGAAAAATAAAAGTTACAACATAAAATCGTTAGAAACTCCACAATTTCTCGCTCTGGCCTGTCTGGGACGGTCCGTCTGAGATCTGCGGCGGTGCGCTCCAGTGAGGCTGGATCGTCCTGACAGGTTGTCTCCTTTGCTAAGTTGTGAAGAGGGGCTCAACTTCGATTTCTGACTTGATATCTGCATCTGGAGACATGCTATCGCTTATATACTCAGTAGAACACGGTTTCTAATTGTGGAGAACGTGAGATCGTGCTTCTGGAAGGTCCAAACTTAGAGAACCGACATGGCAGAATTAACTTCGCTATTTTGGACAGATCTGGAATTGCCGGAACGGTCCGCTTGGATGATGGGGCGACCCGTTCCAGAATTGGCCTTGGCTGGTTTTGCTGCATGGCTGGCTGACTGGTCTGGATGGCCCGTCCTACCGGTTGGGCGGCCTGCATTGGCTTGTCCTTGCTGCTCATGCTGTGTCGTCTGCTTCTTTAGGTTGGGACGGTCCATCCTGCCGGCAGGGCGGTCCGTTCCAATGCATATTTGTTCTTCCCTTCGCTGCAATCTTCTGTTGTCGCCCGCAAAATGTGATGAACCTGAAAATAAAACTGCCGGGTTACGGCTGTACCTTTCTACGACCTAAAAATCAGCAAAATAAAGTAAAAACACTTGCATTTGGTATTAATTTAGGGCTTAAACCGGTTGGAAATCGAGTATGAAAACCGTACATCATCTAATTTAATTGGTTTATTTCTTATGAATTTATTTTAAGAAAATTTTAATGCAATAGTAAAAGGTACAAAACGATAAATTTATGCATTTTAATTTTTTATGAGAATACTTAACTAATTATAAATTTCATATTCGAATAGGAACTAAATTTAAATTAAAAATTACAGAGTCGTTTGTTTTCGAAAAATCCATGAAACTAAACGTCGTCAACATGAACTTTACTTAGTGTTATTGTTGTGGGTAGAAATAAACATGATCTGTTGGATATTACAAATGTTGTTTATCTCGCAATTGGTGATGTGCAATTTAGGATTAGTTTTGTTGGTAATGGTTCGTTTCGGGTTTTATTGCCGGAGGACATGAATGAATGTGGATGTATGATAGATTATGTTGTTTTTTATTCAGCAATATTTGGTGTGTTGCCCGGTTGAGGTAATTTGGATTGGTGCGGTCGGAAGCCTCAGCTTCTCTGTCCCCTCTGACTTAAAGTATGATTGCCTTTTTTTTTTTTTTTTTTTTTTGTCGTGTGAATTTAGATTAAATGTGTCATCACATTTCTTAAAAATAACTTTATATAGTCCACAAACTAATAAGCATATTGGAAGATTCATATCGATAACATGTCACCATCCAATATACAATATCCGGTAATTCTGAATGATTATATTATAATAAATTGTATATTTTTATATTAAATATTTAAAAGTATATATTTGAAGTAAGTATGTCATGAATTTACGTCGTGGACGCACAATTTTTTTTTTTTTTTGGAAATTATCACAGTAATTTTTCCCATAGTATATTAGTTGAGCATGTTAATTGTCAGACACTAATCACATCACAACCGTTCACAGCATGAGTCCAGTACTCAAATAGATAAATATATTTTAGTGTTTCTTTTTGTATTATTTTCTCTTTTTATAATACTCAGTTGGAATTACTAAATTGATTATGAAAATATGAAATCATGTTTTTTTTTTATATAGAAATATTTATATTTAATAATTGACCTAAACGGACTGTTCCACTCTCTCTAATCAATATTTTTTTTTTTTGTCATTTGGTTTGTAGCATGCATACTTTTGTGATTTTGAAAAGCTAGCCATTGACCAGTACAAAATTTGTGGCTCCGTATTCTTAATTTAAACCTCACAAAATAAAACAGTTAAAACGTGCGTTTGCCGTGTGCATTTAGTTTCATCAGTTACAAACCATATCACCAATTACACCAAAAGAACTTAAAAACTTCTAAACTGTTAATTCCGTTGTACAGGAAAAGGCAATGACTAAAATCACTCTAAAAAAAAAAAGAAAAAGAGAAAAATAAAAGGGAATGAAAAGTGACGTTAAGGCATTAAACGATGCAAGTTACAGCTAGTTCCCTTGCTTACAATCTTCCAAAACGACTATAAATAAAAAAGTTTGTTTGTCAATGGCAATAAATGGAGACGATTCTATAAGATAGTACTAAATATATTCAAATTGAAAGTGCACACTGCAAACCAATCACCAAATAAGGTGTTCCCATTTCCCGGCCATCTCCAGTGACTTTAAACTGGAGACGACGCATCATCCTTCCAAGTTCTCTTAATTAGATTCGGTACACTGCATATCTTTAGTAAATCTTGCTTAATAGCTGCTCAAACATTGCAAACTGGTTACATTACATACGAGGAGGGTGTGCAACCTGGCACTCACCCGGTCACCCCGCCATTCCTCTCTCTCTCCACCTCAATCCATCTCTTTTGTTAACTTCAAAACCTTTTCCCTTTTCCCAGGTTTGTCGAATTTTGATACCTACCACGCAAAACGAAACAATCTAACTATCGGATAAAGTTCAATTTCACCTCAAGCTTCCCCTTTTCCGATTCAATCATCAATAGGAGAAAGCAATGAAGTACAATAACGGGTTATTGGGTCACAAAGACACAAGCGCCGACCCATACCCGCTCCGGCGCCGACTGATGCTGTACTTACTCCTGCCCATGCTTTCTTTTTATTTCTTGTATACCATAAACCTCGTTCTCGCCTCTGCCAACAACCCAGAACCTTGCGCCACCACCACCTCCGCCGCCGCCGCCACCACCACCATCACCACCAATCACCTCTCCTTCGCCAACGATTCAAATACCAAGACGAAATTCACTGAGACAGGGCTACAACACATAGTGTTCGGCATTGCTGCCTCGGCACGGCTTTGGGATAAGAGAAAAGAATACATCAAGGTCTGGTGGCAGCCGAATCGAATGCGTGGCTTTGTCTGGCTAGATAAACCCGTTAGCGAGTTCAATTCAACTGTGCCACCTCACCGGCTCGGCCTCCCAAAGCTTAGGGTCTCCTCCGACACATCAAGATTCCGCTACACTCACCGGCAGGGCCACCGATCAGCGATTCGCCTCTCGCGAATTGTAGCTGAGACCCACCGCCTCTCTCTCCCTAATGTGCGGTGGTACGTCATGGGCGACGAAGATACTGTCTTTGTGCCCGACAATCTTGTCAGAACCCTCGCCAAGTTCGATCACCGCCAGATGTACTACATTGGATCGAACTCGGAGAGCCATTTACAAAACATCTATTTCTCGTACAATATGGCTTATGGCGGCGGTGGCTTTGCAATCAGCCGGCCGCTGGCTGAGGCGATTGCTTCCATGCAAGATGAGTGCCTCAATAGATACCCTGCACTGTATGGAAGTGATGATCGGATTCAGGCATGCATGGCAGAGTTGGGTGTGCCACTAACCCGGCACCCGGGATTCCACCAGTATGATGTGTATGGGGACTTATTGGGACTTCTTTTGGCACACCCTGTGGCCCCATTGATTTCCCTGCACCATCTTGATGTCGTACAGCCGATCTTCCCTAGTTCTTCTACTCGGGCAGTTGCTCTGAAGAAACTATTTGCGGGGCCCATAATGCTGGACTCGGCCGGTGTCATGCAACAGTCGATATGCTATGATAAGGTCAATCGGTTGACGGTGTCAGTATCCTGGGGTTTTGCAGTGCAGGTGGTGAGAGGGATCATGTCACCGAGGGAAATGGAGATGCCCGCCCGGACGTTCTTGAACTGGTACCGACGGGCTGATTACACGGCATACGCATTTAACACGCGGCCAGTTGCGCGAAACCCGTGCCAGAAGCCGTACGTGTATTATATGTCTGAAACAAGGTTTGATGCGACCAAGCATACCATCATTACACGGTATGATTTCAACAATACCGACCGACCGGCTTGCCGGTGGAAGATGTTCGACCCGGCTGAGATGCTTGACCATATTGTTGTGTACAAGAAACCAGACCCTGCATTGTGGGACCGGGTAATTAACTTCTCCTTAAACCCTCTATGTTGACTTTGACTGTATTTAGCTATTTAAATTTACCAAATTTGCTCTTTCGGAATGGTCGCTGTTACTTGAGACTTGGTTTTCTGTGTTATTTTTAATGCTATTTATTGTTATGTTAATGCTGTACACATGAATTTGCAGTCTCCTAGAAGGAATTGCTGTCGGGTATTGGCCACACCGGGCGGTGATCAAAGCGGTATGACAATTGATGTAGGTGTATGTAGGGAAGGCGAATTCAGTCAGATTTGAGGTGTTTACTAGCACTTTTTATTAGGCTTTATTTTGGATACATTTTAAAATTCTTTGGTGGGGATTGCTGGAAATGCGCAGAAGAAAAAGGAAAAGGGAACCCCTTTTTGAAAGATACTCTAAGCACAAGTTAGTAGTAGCAATGTAGCATGGACCGCTGTATAAACAAAGGTGGTCTAGAAGTGACATAAGAGAAGGTTGACGAGAAAGGTTTTGTGGGGAAGGGGAATTTTGTTTATTTAGTTCTGTATGTAAGGCATGTGATTACCTAAAAAAAAGTTGATGGTTTGTTTTTTTTGAAGTAAAAGCCCGTAGGCAAAGTTGATGGTTTGGTTGAGTCACGAGAGAAAGGAGGTCAGATGGGAATAGCAATGTGTCACACGCATCATGCACAGAAATGGGCCACAATAATTTTAGTTTTGTTTTGTTTTAGGGCATAAGACGTGACTTGACTATTCTGGTGCATTCTGACATGGATATAAAGACAATTGAAGCCTGTTGAAAAGATCAGAGCTTGAAGCAGTATGCTGTCCAGTCCAAAACACTGATGAAAACAGTACAACTGATTTTGCGTTAACTATTGTCTATTGAATAGCTTTCTCTTAATAAAAGAAGGAAAAATTGAAAAAGAATGGTGGGGATAGCGTGGAAGTATTCAAAAAGTAGGGTGTGGACTGTGGAATGGGCTGGGCTACGCTGAGGGGACCCACTGACCTATTTGTAAAGAAATTAGGGTTCCTGAAAAATCTGCTTTGGAAATTTTCTTTTCCTTTCTTGTTAATTGTTGTTCATTGATGTACCTACATTTCGCTCAAATAGTAAATGCAAATTGGAGACAGATCAGTGCTGTCATGCTGTGTTTATTACCATATTTTGTCAGTTAGTTTTTATTGTCTTAGTTTACCTTTTTTGTTGTTTCCGACCAATATCCAACTGAAAAAACGAATATTAGGTGGTGTTACTATGATACTATCTGTCATAAACTCGTAATGAATTAATTTATATTTTGCTAAATTATTTCTAAATTCTATATTTACTGTTATGAGGAGGGAAAACCGTGTTTGAATGAAAAGACAACACCTTTGAGTTTATTTGAAAGGACCTAACGCATTTCGGTCTCTATGAAGAAAACGATCGAGTCTGACTATTAGGTACTGAACTTCACTTACATAACACGGATGACTCAATTGTCATAAATTTATGTAATTTTTTAAAATAGGTTTTTTTTTATAGACAGCTAGATAGTGACTATCTAGGTATATATTTTTTGAAATAGTTAATTGTCATAAATTAATGTAGGAGTTTTTCTTTTCTTGGAACAGATTTTGTTTAGAGGTATAGACTGGCCAGTGTTGTTTATAGTATAATTTTCTTTTGTGTTTTTATGGTGCTTAAATTTCTTTCATACGAAATAACGAAGAGTCATGGACCATCTATGTCATTTGTGCTATTGATATTTTTTGAACTCCGGTCAAAACTTATTTATTCTAGTTTCCAAAGTTTATAAATTAAAATTCAACAGCGTTAGTTACGTTAATTCACTTAATTGAACAAAAGGAATTATCCAGAAACGATATAAAAAGAAGTAACGAGTTTGGGTCAAAATGGTGCGAATCTGGTGGACCAGTGCGCAGCTCTTTGGTGGAGTTTGACGCGCATATTGGTCTTAAAACATTTTCGACGATAACTACACCGAACAGAGAAGCATCGGATTTCCTGTTACAAATTTTCATATATCCTAACATACGACGAATTACTGGCGCAAAATGCATCTAGCAAATCACTTGCCACACCACTAGCTGTACCAGGGAGCGAGTGAAGATGTAACGGAAGCCCACCATTCCACCACATAAAGCGGTCCCGGATCTTCCCTTCCTGAGGCATGTTTTGTTTATCTGCGTAAGCTTCCTGGTCATTAAATCCACCGTCTTGGCAAGTAGTTCATTTAATTAAGAACTGGCGTGCAAAGTACGAGGACAATCGACAACTGTGTGACTAAGCCATTTAAGTCAATTAATAGGACCCACCCCAGATGTCTCTTTCCGTCTTTGACTCTTTTTGCTGACTTGACAACAGATGATGCACATTTTGATCTACGGTCATAATGAAAAGGGATGCGCCGCGATTCGTGCAACAATATAAGTCGGAAAGAGATTGATCGGAGGGTTCTGCGCATGCGCCTTAACATAGAGAAGGTGGTCCCGCGTTATTAGATTTAGATGCACTAGCTGAAAAATGATTAGAGCTGAAAGTGCTTCTTCTAGAAAGAAATTAATTAAGACATAGACTATGTTGCAACTGCTTTCTACTAAATTTGACCAGAGTGCACCGTGACCAATAAATAGATCAGCACTGCATTATTGTATCTTCTATTCGTGTTTCAATCCCTCTGTTGTGAAAAAACATCAGTACGGAACATTTGTTTATCAAGTATCAACTGTATATGCATAGTTCTCTGGTTGGTAGCCCCTACCTTGCATAAGCTCCGGGGTAAAATTAGGGCTGTAAACGATATAGAAGAAACACTGCAGAAACCATATTTGTACCTGTTATTCATTGAGCTGATAAAGATATTAGACATATATCAAAAAATGCAAAAACCATCTAAATCTATATAAATTTGAATAATCTATGAATACAGATTTGAATACAAATTCAAGACGAACAATTAAAAGGATGCATATATAACTTATTAACTTGTAAAAGGTATTGATCAGATTTTGTAGCCTGAAATTCTAAGCAACTGAGGGTGGCAAATTAGAGCATTCCTAATCCTCAGGGTATAAGATGCACACAGCTCAAACCAATATTCAGTTAATTTTTAGGCAGTAAAATGCGCACACATCTCAGTTATTTTTACAAATGAATGAATCTGCAACATTTTTTATCACAGACAAAAAATATAATATTTTGATTGCTATCAGTAGATTCAGTACAAAAGAGAAACTACCAACAAAGATAATCTCCATCCTCTTTCCCGATTTGTAATCCAAGCAAGCACACAATTTAACTAAAGTGCCGACAGAAAATTACTTCTGTTCTAAATATTCGATAGAAAAAAAAAAAGCAGGAGCAAAAATTGGGGGTGGGGGGGGGGGGGGGGGGGGGGCTTGGAAGAACATTATCTACTCTGTGGCTGAACCTGTTTGATGGTCAACTTTGAAATATTTTACCTGGCACGGAAAAATCAACTCAATTGAAAGATTTAAAAACATGGGGAGAATTACAAATTAGTGCAAGATCTGCAAACAGGGGCGGAGCCAGAAAATTTTTTAAATGGGTTCAAATATTATATTAATAATTAATATTAATATATAATGTGATATTTAGGAATAAAATTTAATTAATGTTATAAGATTATTGTTATATTAAATGGGGTCAAATACTATTTATGTTAAAATAATTGTCAATATTTAACTAAAAATACAAAGCAAATATGTGTAATTAGCAAAATGAATGGGGACATTTGCACCCCATTCCTTCCATTTAAATCCGCCACTGTCTGCAAATCAAAATGTTCATTAGTTTATGTAATTACCTTTTTTACAATGTTAAAAAGACTGAAAAGTGCTTCCAAGCTCAGCACCATTCTGTCTAATGATTTTTGCAGCTTGAATCAAAATATCTTGTTCTGCCGCACACAACTCATCTTTTCTCTACAATGATTATTCAAGAATTAATTGCAAAGGAAGTGAAAGTAGTGACACCAAACCATCAGGTCTTCTCTTAGTTTTGACAGGTCAAATAGAGAGCTAGATACATCCATTGCTTTTAACTTTACAAGAATCGAATGACATATCAATTTTTGTTTGATTTCAGAAATAACCAGGAGAGTATCTATTAATCCCAAGTCATATGTATTTATCACTTAAATTTGATGAAAATATACAACAATTGGTTCATATAGATCCATAGTTGGGTGCATGTAGCTTACCAATCAAATTTTAAGCAAATCAAGTACTGTTTAAGCAAATTTTAATAATGACAAAACATACAGCATATCTAATCAGTTTTCTTTTTTTTTTTGAGTTTTTCCATACAGAAATAAAGAACACATGGTGTCAGATTTAAATTTAATATTTTATGCCAACTATAAAGATTGTCAAATAAAATCCATTCTCAATGAACCAACCCCATGTTACTTGAGTAGATATAAATATTTGTGTTAAATTCTTAATAATGCAAATTAACTTCTAAATGCTGCCAGGTTGGGTCAGGTCTGGGTGTTATCTATCTCAACCTAAAATCCTCCTGTTGGGTCAGGCAAGAGTTGGAATCACAAATATGAAGAACAAAAATGAAAGTTTCAGAAACTAAAAGAAAAAGACAAACCATGGATTTAAGGTTGCAACCAATTGTGAGTTCACCATGTGAACTCTCAAGTCGAGAAAGATAGCAGAAAGGAGCATCTTGACCTAAGAAAACTTGTGGGTTGGATTTGAGCATTTTCTTGATCTCTTCAGAAATTGGGGGTATCTTATCTATATCCTCGACCCTTATGGGTACCTTTGTAAGAGAGGATCGCCACTGAGCTCGAGACTTGTTCACAATCACCTGACAAGGTTTGGAAAATTAGAGAGTACTGGCATAACAGAATCCAGTTATTTCTGCAATCACTATATAAATACCAAACCTGACTGGAGAACAGGGAGTTTGGAACTATAACAGGGAACTTCTCTGGATTGATCAAAGATGTAGTTGTAAGCCCAATATCAATAACTTTTCCTTCTATTGATCCAGCCTGCACATTCAATAGAGTAAAATGTCATAAACTCCATTAAAAATACAAATACTATTTTTAAAATATTTCTACTCTTCAAATAACAAAAGAGATGAGGAGATACTTTTATGTTGTCACCAATAGAAAATGGCTTTGAGAATTGCAAAGAAAATCCACTGAGCATGTTACCCAATATGTCTCTAGCAGCAAAAGCAGTTGCCACACCTATGCCAA
Source organism: Rhynchospora tenuis (assembly GCA_027725995.1). Lineage (NCBI taxonomy): Eukaryota > Viridiplantae > Streptophyta > Magnoliopsida > Poales > Cyperaceae > Rhynchospora > Rhynchospora tenuis. The sequence continues at coordinate 172,624,987 of CM050888.1, forward strand.
AGACAGAATGAAAAACTTTTGTTATCATTATGTCCATTGAAGTTGATTCAAAATATACCTGTCAAATAATTAAATGTAAATATTTGGCTCCTTAAAAAGTTTTGCTCTCTAATTTACCCATTATTAGGTTAATTCTTAAACTCATGTTGGCTTAAAAATTGAATTAACATCTGCCCTCACTCCCTCATCACATAAAGGCCAGGTTTCTCAGAAAAAAGTCCCAGCACCTTTCTTGAATAGGTAACAGTATCCAATATTAGGACAATTACCAGCCTCAGTATTTTTTCCGCCAATGAAAATGTAATAAAAAAAATGTTATATACTGGGTGTAATAAAAGAAGACTTGCGCCTGCATTAAAACCAAAATGTCATGGTACAACTCAAGTAGCATATCCATTTAGTTAAATTACACCTTGAACTATTTAATAGTAAGTCACTACCTCCAACTCCACCAACAGTTAGAATTGATTGTACAGCAACCCCACATGCCTCAGCCAGGCCCATCACACCGATGACGATAAGCCCAAGTGAAGACACCTTGTCAAGTGCCGACAATTTCTCCTGGTCGAGTCCAACATTAACTTGGTTAGCCACAACACTAGAAAGGAAGTTGGTTTTCCACCTCTGAAGAAACCAAACCAATGATACCACCGCTGCACCCCTCCATAATTGTGGGAGATGTGCTGAAATACTTGGTGCAATCATTGCCCCACTGCAAATATGCAATATACATTGAATAAGTACATGGGATGGGAGATTTCACCAGAAAGCAATGAGTTATGGCTTTGCTCTTAAATTTATTAATTCCAGCATTTTTTAAATCATCAATACTCTAGAGTCCATACCAAGTAATAATGCTTTCATCCTCTACACAAATTTGCCTTATTCAGAATAATATTTTATTCAATAAGTAATTTATAGACAAAAGAAATATTCAGACAAACCAGAAAACATAACTATATCTGCAAATAAGGATACATGAGAGGATTTTTCCACTTTCTACACTATAACTAAAGAAACAAAGGTATAAAAACTACTAAAGTAAAGATGATAGGAAGACTTACATTTCAGAGAAGGCCATAAAAGTGATCAGGTATTTTGCAGGGTCCTCCAAAGCATTCCACATGCTATTTTTATAAGGTATCTCGATCTTTGTTGACCCACCCAACAAGGCCAAAAGATTGTTCTGTGACGTGTATTTGTGAAACTGCCGAAATAAAACAGGCATAACAAACCAAGCAAGCACTGAACCAAAAAGGGTCCCGCCAACTGGTATGACCACTTTCTCCCAATTTGGGTTAGATTCGTACCACTGTTGTAGATGCGGCATGAGTGAGTCTGATATCTCTTTTGCTTTGTTGCTGACAGTTGTGGTGGCATCTCTGGTAGACTGGTACGCCTTATCAAGAATCTCAGTCCAATTGGTACCATTATCTGAACTGTTGGGTTGAGCGCTTGATGAATATGACCGGTGGTAGGTTGTAATGCTGAGTGTAGTGGGGAAAAGACCTTTTTGTGATTGAAACATGTGTTGTCTGAAGGATTTTGTATGGGTCGGTGGAAAGTGGAGAACTGGCACTTTGGCCTTCTGCCATGCAGAGTGAGAGGCAAGAGTTCGGGGCCTTTCAGGTGCTTGATTAATTAAACTTGTTGAATTAATTAAGGCGGCATGAGGTTTGATTGTTCTTTCTCTTAAGTAGCTTTTGCTGGCACTAAGATATGAGCTACCCAGTAGCTTGTTAACTCTATTCATTTTCTCTATTACTTGGTACTGGCAATTATATCATCTGTCACCAAATAACTCAAAATTAGAATAGGAATATGCTGTATGGTGTAAGGAAGAAGATAATATGAAAGATTATCAATTGTAAGCAGTAAATTCAGAAACCACAATCAAACATACATCCTAAAACTTCCAGATTATCAAATAACTAAGGGAAAAAAAAAACTTACTGACGAGTAGTGCTTTGGGCAACCCATTTTTTACTCAGAGCAACATTTAAGGACAACATAAAATCAAGCGACATTTTATATAATTTAAAAGAAGCAAGTTATTGAAGGGTAGATTAGTCAATTTCTAAATAAATCATGTTGCTCCAAGCAAAATGACTGCTGCCCAAAGCACTACCCCTTACTGACCCATCAACCTATGAACAATGTTGCATTCTAGCCTACTAGGAAACTATTACTAAATGGCAAATGCTTTTTGAAAGAGTAGCATTCAACATATCATACAAAGACTCAAAGAGAAAATCTGTATCTAGCATTACATTTTCTAAAATCCACTGCATTCACAAAACTCAAACGGTCAAACAGGTGTTCTAGGAACTTTTATAAAAAAATAATCCTTACAATAGTTCGTAACAGGACTAAATTAAAACTTAAAAAGGAAAATTAAACCAAAAGTCTACCAAATTTTCAAAGTAAAAAACGGAAAACTAAGACAAGAGGATATTTCGGAAGGAAAAGAGAAACAACTTACGTAGTTCACTGATCGATTCATCCAAACTACTTTCGATAAAACGTGGAAATCGAAAGCGACAAATCGCAATTTTCTTTTCCCCTTACCAAGGTTTATGGAGTCGCTACTAGTCTGGCGAATCAAGATCGAACGGTCTCCTCCGACGAACGAAGATAGTGTTAGCGCGAATCTTAAGAGGATCAGACTACGGTAGGCCGTTAGATCAAAGCATCCAAGAAGCAGTCTGTCTGAACTTGCGAGAGGGGAAAGGGATTTTGACTCTCTCCAGTTTTTAATAAATTAAAAGGGCCGAGTAACCAGAGCCTAGAAAGAGAGGCCCAAAATGGAGTTTGCCTTAGGCCTTAAATCAATTTTTTTGTGGTTTACTGGTTTTCCCGAAAAATTAAAAAATAGTTTTTAGTTAATTAGAATTTTAATGATAACATCAGTGTATACTGAATTTTGAATATGATGTTGCAAGATCGGTTTTTCAATGAACGAGACTAGGATCGGATTTTCAAAATCCGATCTAAGCTAAGATCGAATTTCCAAAGAATGATCCAAGCTTAGATCGAATTTTAAAAATCTGATCTTAGCCCTGCCCTTTCATGTTGAATATTTCAAAACGTATGAGTATTGAATGAAAAAAATACATACAAGTACGATGATGGAGGATTTTTTTTTTCTTAAAGACAAGACATATTTTGCCAATTTGTTGCATAAAGGGCAATTAATTCTTTTCTAAAATTATTTAGTAAAAGATCTTTGTTGTTGCCAAAAAAAAAATCCGGTTAGAATAATAAATCACACATCTATATATACTAGAAGGATTAATCGAGCTTCGCTCGATATTTAAAATTTTAATTAATAATTTGAAAATATATTATAAATTTAATATTTGTAACTGATACAAACTAAATTATAACATATTTAAATCTATTACCTGGTGACGAATAGACATACAATTAAAGACTTACGAAGTTTGAGAGAAATTGAAAGTGACAGACGAATCTGTGTGATTCAATTCAAAAATGAATAATAACACAAAATATAATCTATATATAAATATGAAATTGAAATTGTTGTCTAGATTTAGAGCAACACCAGATAGAAGAAAAAATGAGGTATACACTTAGAATTGATAATTTCTTATGGAATATTACAAAGAAAGAGAAAAGAAAACTTATTAGTTTACCGATATAAAATCTAATAAAAATATATAGGTGACTTATAAAAATGAAGAAGCCTGAACCTAGAGCGAACTAAAATGGATTCGAAAAATTCATTGTGCATGGAGAAAATGTTCTTTATAAATTGCAACTGTACTCGTAATTTTTGTGTTTATATTTTAGTACCGAAATGTTAATTGGTTAGCAACTTGGTATCAAAATATATAAACCATGCTTGATTGAGTAGTAATGGCGGAGAGATACTCTAAGCAATACAAAAGAGAGATTGAGACATGAAGAAAATGAAAGAAGGGGTCACAAAAATAGAAACAAAACAATGTGTTGTAAAATTGTTATATGTTGGTGAATCGAGTCAGTTTTATGAGTAATAATACCCGATACACAAATAGTTACAAAGTAGCACATTACAGAAATAAAAAAATACTATTTCTTAATGCTTGGAGTGTCGAATTACATTTAACAAAAGGATCCCGACACCCACACATCTTTATTTATAATATTGAATATTGATTACCATCAATTTGATTTTTTTAATAGGAAAGTATTTTTTATAATTTTTACTACTTGGCATGCATAGTATGAAATGATGGAAAAATGTTACATTTTTGGAAACAACGGAATTACAACTCATAAAAATATGAAAAAGGTCTGATTTCTTTTTCATGTTACCTTTTTTCAAATTTTTAATAAAATTACAATATAAATTGACTTTCACATGAATGCACCGAGAAATGTTATTACTTAATATGCATTGTATAATGATTAAATTTCAACACGACATGACTTACCAACACGATGTGTCAATGCGACACGACATGATACGACTAACACGAAGTTCAACATGACATGACAAGATACAACTAACATGACATGTCAGCATGACATGACACGAACAATACATCTTGTTTCTTAAAATGCTATTAAAAAATTTTGACACGACTTGATTAAATTTCATCAAGATTTTAATAAACTTTATTGTTCATCACATGAAATTTTACTTTTCTATTGTTTGATTGTATTCAGTACTATATGGCCTTTATTACAGTGCTATTACAAGGTGATTCATACATTTTGTGTATTTTCTATGTATAATCTAATATTTTTAATAAGTAAGATCTAACTTATATTCTAGACTATATAAAGAGTTCAAATATAGATTATTGGGAATAAATAATTACGAATTAATCTGAAATTGCTTGAAATGCTCAAATGATGTAAAGAATATGTTTTATTTGCAATAAATATAAGTATTTTTTTTATGTAGAATGTAATAGTTTGAATAGATTTGATTTTCTTTTAATTTCAGACCATATAAGCTGTTTAAATATGGATTATTATGACAAAATGAATTCGAATGTATCCAAAATAGCTTAAAATACATAATTGTTACATAGAATATTCTCTTTTTACATTTGTATGCATTTTTTCTATGAATAATCCATTACCTCGAATAAGTAATATCCGAATTATATTCTTAACCATATAATGAATTTAAATATAGTTTTTTAATAATCTGCATATTTTTTATGTATAATCCAATATTTTTTAATAAGTAAGATTTGAATTATATTCTGGACGACTAGACTAGATGAAGAGTTTAAATGTAGATTATTGTAATAAAATGACTTAGAATGAGTGCAGAATCGCTAGAAATACTCATATGAAGCACATAATAAGCATTATTTGGACATTATATGCGTATTTTATGCGTAAAATCCAATATTATTTAATAAATAAAATTTGAATTATATATAAGGAGCTTAAATATAGATTATTGTGATCAAATAACCTATAATGAGTCAGAATCGCTTGAAATGCTCAAATAATGCTCAGAATAACCATTATTTGCACATTATATGTGTATTTTCTATGAAAAATCCAATATTTTTAATAAGTAAGATCTGAATTATATTCTAAACAGTATAATGAGTTTAAATAAAGATTATTGAGGATAAATGATTACGAATGAATCCAAAATTACTTGAAATGCTCAAGCGATGCACTTAATATGTTTTGTTTGAAATTTATACGAGTATTTTTTATGTATAATGAAATAATTTGAATAGGTAAGATCTGATTTAAATTTTATACGATAAAAACTGTTTAAATATGGAAAGTTGTGACAAATGACTTGAATGTGTCCAAAATCGCTTAAAATACTTAATCTTTTCTCAAAATATTACTTTTTTCACATTTTTTATACATAATTTCTTTGAATGATTATTATTTTGAATAATTAAGATCCAAATTTTGTTCTTGATCATATAAAGAATTCACACTTAGATTGTTGTGATCAAATCACTACGAAGAATACAGAATTGCTCGAATTGCTTAATATATGCTAAAAATTAACTTAATTTGCAATTTATATGCGAATTTTAAGTGTAGGGTGCAACATTTTGAAAAGTAAGATCTGAATTACATTCAAGACTATATAAAGATCATAAATATAGATTATTGTGATAAAATGCCATAGGATGCACATTTGCTTGAAATGCTCAAATTTTGTTCAGAATAAGCTTTATTTGCACATTATATGCATTTTTTATGTATAATTCCATATTTTACAATAAGAAAGATCTGTTTTATATTCTAGACCGTATAAAGAGTATAAATATAGATTATAGTAATAAAAATACATAGAATGAGTGCAGAATCGCTTCAAATGCTAAAATGCTGCTCAGAATAAGCTTTATTTGCACATAATATGCATATTTTATATCTGTAATCCAATATGAATTATGTTCTAGACCAGATGAAGATTTTAAATGTAGATTATTGTAATCAAATAACTTAGAATGAGTGCATAATAGCTAGAAATGCTCGTATGAAGCACATAATAAGGATTATTTACATATTATATGCGTATTTTCTAAATATAATCCAATATTCTTATTAAGTAAGATCTTAATTATATTATAGATCATATATGGAGCTTGAATATAGAGTATTGTGAGCAAATAACTTAGAATGAGTGCATAATAGCTTGAAATGATCAAATAATGCTCAGAATTAGCATTATTTGCACATTATATGCGTATTTTCTTTGTATAATCTAATATTTTATAATAAGTAAGATCTGAATTATATTCTAGACCCTATAAAGAGATTAAATATAGATTATTATGATCAAATGAGTTAGAATGTGTGCAGAATCGCTTGAAATGTTCAAATAATGCACATTATAAGCACTATTTGCACATTTTATGCTTATTTTCTATGTATAATCCAATATTCTTCAATAAGTAAGGTCTGAATTATATTCTAGCCGTATAAAGAGCTTAATTGTAGATTATTGTGTTCAAATGACTTAGAATAAGGGTAGAATCGCTTGAAATCCTCAAATATCGCTCAGAATAAGCATTGTTTGCACATTATATGCATATCTTATTAATTCGATATTTTTTAATAAGTAAGATCTGAAACATATTCTAGACAGATGAAGAATAATAATGTAGATAATTATAATCATATGACTTAGAATGATTGCAGAATTGCAAGAAATACTCATATAAAGCATATAATAATCATTATTTGCATATTATATTCGTATTTTCTACATATGATCCAATATTTTAAAAAATATAGATCTGAATTATATTCTAGATTACATAAGGAGCTTAAATATAGATTATTGTGATCAAATAACTTACAATTAGTACAGAATCGCTTAAAATGCTCAAATATTGATCAGAATAAGCTTTATTTGCATACTACATGCATATTTTGTACATACAATCCAATATTTTCTAATAAGTTGGATCAGAATTAAATTCCAGAAATATACAAGCTTAGATATAGATTATTGTGATCAAATAACATAGAATGAATGCAGAATCACTTGAAATGTACAAATTTTTCTCAGAATAAGAATTATTTGAACATTATAATCATATTTTCTATGTATAATAAATAATATTATAATAAGTAGGTTCTGAATTATATTCTTGAGAAAAGAAAGAGCTTAATTTGTTAGGAAATGCTCATATTTTAATTTTAGACTAATTACAACTAATTAATCCCATTAAGAACAAGCAAATCACAAGATCTAGTGCAAGACATTCACACACAAGAGAGAAAGGGTGTAGGAGGATTATACCTCTCACAAATCGTCCTTGTGAGGTTTTTCCAAGGCGTGGGAGTCGGTGGCGTGCTCTCCACTCCTCCTATGTCGCCGGCCGGCCGCCTCGAGTCCACCAAGAGATTAACCAAGCTCTAGAAGATTCGTGCTAGCGATTCAAAGAGAGCAAAGCTAATCCAAAGGTTTTCCCTCTTCCAAAGCAATTAACTAATTAATTATTAGAGGGAAATTTGTTCAACACATGAACTATTAGAGGTGGAGAAGAGAGGAAGGGAGGAAGAAAAATCTGAAATTTTTCTTCCTTGGGTGGATTTCGGCCAAGAGAGAGAGAAGGGAAGAGAGCAATGTGACGGCTAGGGTTTTCTCCCAAGAGATACCCCTATTTATAGTGCTCCAACCTTAGGTCTCTCATCCAACAAATCTTGGACAGCTTTGCCCCTCTCCTTGCCGAAATTAGGTGGGAGGATTATGGGCTCCAAAGCCCATTAATCCATCTCACATGTTGCTCCTTTCATACACCTCAATTCGGGCCTTTAAATAACCATTTAATTTAGAAGCCCAATTAGTTCAATTAATTAAATGTGTTGCACATGATTAAATATTAACATATTAATAATTAATCTAGGATTAGCAAAATGCACTAATTTATTTCTATACGATCAATTTGATTTAATTAATTATAACGGTTCATAACGGCATATAATTAATTAATCAACACATCATATTTTCGCAATCCTCACTGTTGCGAATAAATAAATAATGCACTGTTTGGTTAAAACTCTATTTTGTGTGACCCTTTGAGGATTTATGCTATGTTAGCCATGGAATTAAATCACTTATTTAATTCCAATAATCATAAGCAGTATCTAGCAACACGTTATGATTCCTAATTCGCATAAATAATGTACTGCTACAATATGTCAATCCTGCATAAGAAATATTAGTATTTCCTTGTCTGATTCTTATGTCACATGATATCTTTGTATAATCCAAGATAGGAATGTGTCATTCTTGCAGATTATACATTTCTTGATCTAGAGTTGATTGTACATGTTGGCCAACCAATCCAACTCCATCAAGGGGCCCAAACAGATATCATCACTCATTAAATATATTAATGAGGGACATACGGTTTTCTTGATGAACAACTTTTCCCCGCACAATTCAAGAGAACATAAATAAAGTCCTTATAGCAGCCTTTATCAGGAATCAACGTTAGACGATATTTATTGAACCTATCCTCATGTGGAAAAGGTGAGCATCTCAAACTTAGAATCAAACTGATATGAAATAAACAATGACACTCAACACAATCCAAATGTTTATTTCATTGGGTCAAGTCCTGTACTATGTTCTACAACATATACATATGCAATTAAGTTGGTAACTCCTTACCTATGATTTGTAGAACTTAATCATCGCTTAACTTGCATACTAATCTTATTTGATAATTAATGTTCCTTGTTAATTATCAAGATTATGGACATCTTTAGATTTATTATTGTCATTTACGAACAAATGAGTTATAGAGATCTACAATTCAGATCCTCAACCTGAATGATCTATCAATAAATAAATCAAGGAACAAATGATAAAATATCATCAATAACATAAACCATAGAAGTAGCCAGAATGATTGGCTTCTAGGACATAACTCCAACAATCTCCCACTTGGCCTAGAGTCAATCAACAATGACTTCTAGCAAGTGTATAGTACTCAATGTAATATCCAAAATATACATGTCTCATACTAAAGCCTCAAAGTAAAAGATACAACTCAAAGCCACTCAGGCATACGCCTAATCCCCATGGATGCAACATGCAACTCATGTGCGGCTCGAGACAAAGGCTTTGTCAGAGGATCCGCTGTGTTCGCGGCACCGTCCACCTTCTTGACCTTGATCCACCCGTCATTCACAAACTGACGGATAAGATGGAATCGTCGTAGAATGTGCTTGGTCTTTTGGTGAGACCTAGGTTCTTTGGACTGAGCTATGGCTCCTGTGTTGTCGCAGTAGAGATCCACTGGACCTGAGATGCTTGGAACCACCTCCAGCTCGGTCAAGAACTCCTTGATCCAAACGCCTTCTTTCGCCGCTTCACCAGCCGCTAAGTATTCCGCTTCGGTGACGGAATCGGCCGTAGTTTCTTGCTTGGAACTTTTCCAACTTACGGCACCACCATTGAGCAGGAATACATAGCCGGACTGTGACTTAGCATCATCTCGATCGGTTTGGAAACTAGCATCGGTGTAACCACTTACAACGAGCTCTTGGTCTCCACCGTATACGAGGATGCTATCTTGTGTTCTCTTCAAATACTTGAGGATATTCTTGACTGCGGTCCAGTGTGGCATACCAGGGTTAGCTTGGTATCGACTAGTCACACTAATCGGATGTGCCACATCGGGGCGAGTGCATAGCATGGCATACATGATTGATCCGACCACAGATGGATATTGAAACTTGTTCATGAATTTCCTATCTGCATCTTCTGTCGGACATTGAGTCTTACTCAAGAATATGCCATGTGACATAGGCAAGTAACCCTTCTTGGAACTAGCCATTTTGTGTTTTTCCAACACCTTGCCAATATATGCATCTTGGCTCAAGCCTAACAACCTCCTAGATCTATCTCTATAGATTTTGATTCCTAGGATGTAGGCGGCTTCGCCCAAGTCTTTCATTGAGAACACTTTCTTCAATGAATCCTTGACATCATTCAATTCGGGAATATCATTCCCGATCAAGAGTATATCATCAACATATAGAACAAGAAATACGACCACGCTCCCACTAATCCTCTTGTAAACACAAGGTTCCTTTTCGCTTTGAATGAAGTTCAACTTCTTGACCTCTTCATCAAAGCGCTTGTTCCAACTCCTCGATGCTTGCTTCAATCCATAAATGGACCTTTGAAGCTTGCATACCTTGTTAGCATTCTTAGGATCCACAAAACACTCGGGTTGTGTCATGTACACATCCTCTTCCAAATTTCCATTTAGGAAGGCAGTTTTGACATCCATTTGCCATATCTCATAGTCATAAAATGCGGCAATTGCTAACAAGATCCGAATTGACTTGAACATGACGACGGGCGAGAAGGTTTCTTCATAGTCAATACCATGAATTTGCTTGTAACCTTTTACAACAAGTCGTGCCTTGTAAATGGTCAAGTTGCCATCCATGTCGACCTTTCTTTTAAAGATCCATTTGTTCTCAACGGGTTTTACTCCGTTGGGAAGGTCAACCAAGGTCCAAACCTTGTTGTCATACATGGATTGCATTTCGGATTCCATGGCTTTGAGCCATTCCTTGGAGTCGGATTTCTTCTTCATGTCATCAATGGTCAAAGGTTCGTCATTTGCAATGACGAGAATATCATGCAAACCCAAATACCTTTCGGGTGGATGACTTTCTCTTGTTGACCTTCGTAGAATAGGAGCTTGAGGTTCTTGAGGTTCTTGAACTTGTTCCACAACGGCTTGTGGAGTTGGTTCTTGATCCTCGAAACTTTGAGTTTCTTGAACATAATCGACTCGCGATATGTTCGAGTCCTCATTTGAGGGAGCATTCTCTTGAACCTCTTCCACAACGGCTTGTGGAATGGGTTCGGCTACAACCTCATTCGGAACCTCATTGGGAATAACTACATTACCTACTTGAGGCATGTCTTGTGGTAGTTCATGAATTTCTTCAATGACTACATTACTCCCACTACTTCTTCTTGCGAGAAACTCCTTCTCCAAGAACACACCGGTACGAGCAACAACTATCTTGTTCTCGTTGCGGTTGTAGAAGTAGTATCCCTTCGTTTCCTTAGGGTATCCTACGAAATAACACTTGTCCGTTTTGGGTCCAAGTTTGTCGCTCATTAGTTTCTTCACATGAGCTTCACAACCCCAAATCTTGAGAAACGTCATACTTGGTTTCCGACCAAACCAAAGTTCATAGGGTGTTTTCTCAACGGACTTAGATGGAACACGGTTTAGTGTAAAAGCTGCGGTCTCTAATGCATAGCCCCAAAATGATTTAGGCAAATCGGTTTGGCTCATCATCGATCGAACCATGTCTAGCAAAGTTCGATTCCTCCTTTCGGATACACCATTCCATTGTGGTGTTCCCGGCGGAGTGAGTTGTGGAACTATTCCACACTCCTTTAGATAATCACTAAACTCATGACTCAAGTACTCTCCTCCACGATCGGAACGTAAGACTTTGATCTTTCGACCAAGTTGGTTTTCAACTTCACTCTTGAATTCTTTGAACTTGTCAAAGGATTCGGACTTGTGCCGCATCAAGTAGATATACCCGTATCTACTATGATCATCGGTGAAAGTGATGAAGTATGAATAACCACCACGTGCGCAAATGCTCATAGGTCCACATACATCGGTATGTACAAGGTCCAATAAGCCACTTGCCCTTATCCCTTTGTTGGGAAAAGGCGCTTTGGTCATCTTTCCCATCAAACAAGACTCGCATATGTCAATTGGCTCGAAAGCGAATTGATTCAAGAGACCAACGGTTTGTAATCTCTTGATGCGCTTCTCATTGATGTGACCTAAGCGGCAATGCCACATCAAAGTTGCATTCTCATGAGAAATCTTACGTTTTCTATTGTCATTCTCAACACTCAAAACAAGTTCATTACTATCAAGCATATAAAGACCATTCGATAAATGCGCAACACAATAACGAACTTCATCACGAAACAAAGTCAAACACTTGTTCTTTATTACAACATCAAAACCATCCAAGTCCAAACATGAGATAGAGATAATGTTTCGAGTGATACATGGAACTACATAAACATCCTTGAGTTCCAACACAAAAACCGAAGGCAAAGATAATTCCACGTTCCCAACGGCCATAGCAGAGATGCACGTGCCGTTACCGACGCGGAGTTGAACTTCACCTTTCTCAAGTCGCCTCCTACTCTTTAGTGCCTGCACATTTCGACAAATGTGAGCACATGAACCAGTATCAAATATCCAGTCATTGCTTGAGGTAGCGAGAAGGATTTCAATGACAAATATACCTGAAGTAGAAGGACGGACGGTTCCAGCCTTCTTATCAGCAAGGTACTTGGGGCAGTTCCTCTTCCAATGGCCCTTGTCGCTACAATAGTAGCACACGGTATCGGAAGTGGCCGGGTTCTTCTTCTTCCTTGAACCCACGGGAGCACCCTTGGACGAGCCTTGGGGCGTCACCGGGCCTTTGCCTCTCTTGTTTCTTCGGCCTTTCTTCTTGATCTTCCTTCCCTTGTCATTCACAGCAAGAACATCCTTAGACCCCTTCTCTTTCTTGAGACTCTCCTCGGTTTCCATGAGCATGTTTTGGAGATCCTCCAAACTTTTATCCATGCCATTCATGCAGTAGTTCACAACGAACCCCGAGTAACTCTGAGGAAGAGAGTTGAGAATAAAGTCTTGGACAGCCTCCGGTGGGAAGGGCGTGTCAAGGCTTTCAAGCTGCCGAAACAACCCCGCCATCCTCATGACGTGTGGGCCAACTTCATGACCCTCCGCCAAACGAGTGTTGGCGACGGCCTTGATGAGTTTGCCCCTTTCGGTACGAGCTTTGGTCTTAAATGTTCTTGAGAGACGAGAGATGATTTCAAACACTCCAAGACCACTATCAATGTACTCCTTTTGGAGCTCATTGTCCATGACTGCAACAATCAAGACCGACATCTCTATGTCGTCTCCATGATGCTTTTCATAGTTATCATGGTCCTCTTTAGGAGCCTTCTCTTCAGGAAGAGGAGGTAAGGGAGTGGTCAAGAGATACTCCTTCTTTTCAAACCTAAGGGCAAGCCTAAGGTTGCGGTGCCAATCCAAGAAATTGGCACCATTGAAGGCAAGTTTCTCTTTTTCAAGAAGAGAACGTAGCGTAAAAGACGAGGAAGACATCTACAACAATATCAAAATTTAAGGTCATTTAGTTTATGCTTTTGTTTTAACTTCCATAAAGTAAAACTTCCACTACATTAAATTAATGTCCCTAAATGTAATGGATTCCAAGATCCCCATTTTCGTCAAAATGGACCTGCTATGGCACGACATCCAAAAAGACTAGACGAGGTAGGTTCTCTTTAACCAATCATACAACTTTATGATTCTTGGTTCGCTACGCGAACTTCATCCCGATGTCCAAGAAAACTTGTTGGAATCATCGATAAGCAACTTCTCTCTATTTGCTCCTAACAAATCTTTGCATTTGTACCCCGACTATCAAGCTTGACAACCATGACGTCCGCTATGGCGGACCGCGCCATGATTGGCAATTGACGTGAAGGGGATAGAGAGAAGGAGGATGATTTAACTTAATCGTAATTGGGACAAAACAAATTATGTGACTCTTGATTGGTGGTCGTGTAAGCATACACCCATACCTACCTATCACAAATCAAGGCATTCTCAAACAATCACATAATCATGCACATCTCAAACATAGTCGTGGGTTTGTATGGCTCCCGCTTGCATTAATCTTCGTCGCATCTCCATGTAACGAGACTAATCTAATCAAGCCCTCCCACTAAATACTAAGATCCTATCTAATATTTAAGGGAAATAAATACATGTGATAAAATTCCTAAAACCCCGCCTAGGCCTTAGGGGCATGCAAGCCTCACAAGTTACATCAAAAATTAACCAATTAATGATCAAGGCACCTTAGGCCACTTTACAAGCAATCACATGCATTCACAATATATTACAACACACAAGGCATTGACATCTTGAGCCATATCAAACCCACATCCTCCTACAAAACAAAGTTAGCACATATACAATATACATGATTCACTTGTTCCTTAATTAATTTCATTAATTAGAATCTTTGTGCATACTTGTTGCTCAAGTTTTTCAAATGCAAAGAAGGCTTAACCTTAACAACTAATTGTTTAAGCCCTTTTAAATTAAATCCAACCATCAAAACAGAAATGAGGGTATTTAAGGAGTCTTCTAATTAACCTTTCAACAAAATGATTAATTAGAAACTATTTTAACTAATTAAAATACGAAATTCGGGTCCCGAAAAAATTCAAAATAATTCGGTCTCCAAAAAATCCGAAATAAATCCAGAGAACTCCTTACAAAGATTGTGGTTACCTGTAAAAATCTCAAGGAGAGATCAGTTACCATCAGGGAGAACCAAAAAAGACAAATCCTCAGATTGTGCGCGAAGCACCGTTAGAGAAAATTCTGTTATTGGTCTCAACCTTTTGGTCTGTATGATCATCCCCTTGATATTTTTCCAGCAAACAATTTACATAGAAAAATACTACATACAATAGGCTATCAGTCCATGAAAAGAAAATCCATAAGTTATATTCAAGATCAACAAGATAACAAGCATGTAAGCAAGGTATCCTGTTCTGGAACAGACCGTCGACCAAAAAGGTTTCACTCGGTTGAGGTATCAAATCTCAATGAAAATCTATGAAATTAATTTTTACAGATTTCAGACTTAAAGGAGAACATTTCCATTTCAACACTTTTCCATAAAAGTTTCTCAATAAGTACAGTTTTTCAAAACAATCGGTTTGTTCGAAAAACCAGATCTGACAACTTCATCACTTTTCATCCTTGAACGCCCACATAAGATCCGAAATATGCAACAAAATTTACATATCCAGAAAGAGCATCAAGTCTAGATTAATCCTATCTAAAAGTTACAGGTACTTTGTATACAAACTTATTTGTTACCAACCACAACAACAGAACTGTGCAGCAGAATGACAGATCTGCGCACCGTTACCGTTTAAATCACTAAAAATTCATTTTACATCGAATTTCAATGATTCCAGTGGGAAAACAACCACAACTCAAAGATCTACAACCTCCAATAAGAAGGAAAAAATTTCAGAGAGCTTTACACCACGAAAAACAAGCAACAAAACAGAAAACAGCCTTTCCAGGGCCAGCAAGCATGCACATCACTAATTAACTTAATTAATTACGAATTTCTCAACTAATTAAGTGTGAAAAACCTTAAGCACGACCATAGCTCTGATACCACTGTTAGGAAATGCTCATATTTTAATTTTAGACTAATTACAACTAATTAATCCCATTAAGAACAAGCAAATCACAAGATCTAGTGCAAGGCATTCACACACAAGAGAGAAAGGGTGTAGGAGGATTATACCTCTCACAAATCGTCCTTGTGAGGTTTTTCCAAGGCGTGGGAGTCGGTGGCGTGCTCTCCACTCCTCCTATGTCGCCGGCCGGCCGCCTCGAGTCCACCAAGAGATTAACCAAGCTCTAGAAGATTCGTGCTAGCGATTCAAAGAGAGCAAAGCTAATCCAAAGGTTTTCCCTCTTCCAAAGCAATTAACTAATTAATTATTAGAGGGAAATTTGTTCAACACATGAACTATTAGAGGTGGAGAAGAGAGGAAGGGAGGAAGAAAAATCTGAAATTTTTCTTCCTTGGGTGGATTTCGGCCAAGAGAGAGAGAAGGGAAGAGAGCAATGTGACGGCTAGGGTTTTCTCCCAAGAGATACCCCTATTTATAGTGCTCCAACCTTAGGTCTCTCATCCAACAAATCTTGGACAGCTTTGCCCCTCTCCTTGCCGAAATTAGGTGGGAGGATTATGGGCTCCAAAGCCCATTAATCCATCTCACATGTTGCTCCTTTCATACACCTCAATTCGGGCCTTTAAATAACCATTTAATTTAGAAGCCCAATTAGTTCAATTAATTAAATGTGTTGCACATGATTAAATATTAACATATTAATAATTAATCTAGGATTAGCAAAATGCACTAATTTATTTCTATATGATCAATTTGATTTAATTAATTATAATGGTTCATAACGGCATATAATTAATTAATCAACACATCATATTTTCGCAATCCTCACTGTTGCGAATAAATAAATAATGCACTGTTTGGTTAAAACTCTATTTTGTGTGACCCTTTGAGGATTTATGCTATGTTAGCCATGGAATTAAATCACTTATTACATTCCAATAATCATAAGCGGTATCTAGCAACACGTTATGATTCCTAATTCGCATAAATAATGTACTGCTACAATATGTCAATCCTGCATAAGAAATATTAGTATTTCCTTGTCTGATTCTTATGTCACATGATATCTTTGTATAATCCAAGATAGGAATGTGTCATTCTTGCAGATTATACATTTCTTGATCTAGAGTTGATTGTACATGTTGGCCAACCAATCCAACTCCATCAAGGGGCCCAAACAGATATCATCACTCATTAAATATATTAATGAGGGACATACGGTTTTCTTGATGAACAACTTTTCCCCGCACAATTCAAGAGAACATAAATAAAGTCCTTATAGCAGCCTTTATCAGGAATCAACGTTAGACGATATTTATTGAACCTATCCTCATGTGGAAAAGGTGAGCATCTCAAACTTAGAATCAAACTGATATGAAATAAACAATGACACTCAACACAATCCAAATGTTTATTTCATTGGGTCAAGTCCTGTACTATGTTCTACAACATATACATATGCAATTAAGTTGGTAACTCCTTATCTATGATTTGTAGAACTTAATCATCGCTTAACTTGCATACTAATCTTATTTGATAATTAATGTTCCTTGTTAATTATCAAGATTATGGACATCTTTAGATTTATTATTGTCATTTACGAACAAATGAGTTATAGAGATCTACAATTCAGATCCTCAACCTGAATGATCTATCAATAAATAAATCAAGGAACAAATGATAAAATATCATCAATAACATAAACCATAGAAGTAGCCAGAATGATTGGCTTCTAGGACATAACTCCAACATAATTGTAGGTTTTTGTGACCAAATAACTTAGAATAAATGCAGAATCGCTTGAAATTCTCAAATAATGCTTAGAATAAGTATTTTTTGCACATTATGTACGTATTTTCCATGTATAATGTAATATTTTTTTTATAAATAGGATCTCAATTATATTATAGACAAAATAAAATGCTCAAATATAGATTTTTGGATCAAATAACTCAGAATGAATGCAGAATCGGTTGAAATGATCAAATAATGCTCAGAATAAGCATTATTTGCACATTATATGCGTATTTTCTTTGTATTATCTATTATGTTATATTAAGTAAGATCTGATTATATTCTAGACCCTATAAAGATCTTAAATATAGATTATTGTGATCAAATGAGTTAGAATGAGTGCAGAATCGTTTGAAATGCTCAAATAATGCACATTATAAGCATTATTTGCACATTTTATGCTCATTTTCTATGTATAATCCAATATTCTTTGATAAGTAAGATTTAAATTATATTCATGCCATATAAAGAGCTTAATTGTATATTATTTTGTTCAAATGACTTAGAATGACGGTAGAATCGCTTGAAATGCTCAAATATTGTTCAGAATAACCATTGTTTGTGCATTATATTCATATTTTATTTGTATACTGCAATATTTTGTAATAAGTAAGATCTGAATCATATTCTAGACCAAATGAAGAGTTTAAATGTAGATAATTGTAATCAAATGACTTAAAAATGATTGCAGAATCGCTAGAAATGTTAATATGAAGCATATAATAGGCATTATTTCCACATTATATGCGTATTTTCTACATATAATCCAATATTTTTTATAAAGTAAGATCTGAATTATATTCTAGATATATAAGGAGCTTAAATATGGATTATTGTGATAAAATAACTTACAATTAGTGCAGAATCACTTGAAATGCTCAAATATCGATCAGAATAAGCTTTATTTGCATATTACATGCATATTTTGTCTGTATAATCAAATATTTCTTATAAGTGGGATCAGAATTAAATTCCAGACATATAGAATGCTTATATAGATTATTAAGATCAAATAACTTTGAATGAATGCAGAATCACTTGAAATGCACAAATATTGTTCAGAATAAGAATTATTTAAACATTATATTCATATTTTCTATGTATAATAAAAAATATCATAATAAGTCGGTTCTGAATTATATTCTGGAGAAAATAAAACACTTAATTGTAGATTTTTGTTACCAAATAACTAAGAAAAAATGCAGAATCGCTTGAAATCTCAAATAATGCTTAAAATATGCATTATTTGCACATTATATACGTATTTTATGTGTATAATCCAATTTATATTTTTATAAGTAAGATCTCCATTATATATAGACAATAAAAAGCTCAAATATAATTTTTTGTGATCAAATAACTTTGAATGAATACAGAATCGCTTGAAATGATCAAATAAGGCTCAGAATAAGCATTATTTGCAAATTTTATACTTATTTTCTATGTATAATCCAATATTTTGTGATAAGTAATATCTGAATGATATTCTAGCCATATAAAGAGCTTAAATATACTTAGAATGAGGGTAGAATTGTAGTATTCTGTCTATAGAATGGACTGGTTCAGTCAATACGGTGCACCTGGACAGAATGCTGTGAACATCGCACCCTTTCATTAAACATTGCAAT
Source organism: Rhynchospora tenuis (assembly GCA_027725995.1). NCBI lineage: Eukaryota > Viridiplantae > Streptophyta > Magnoliopsida > Poales > Cyperaceae > Rhynchospora > Rhynchospora tenuis. Next base: position 172,644,187 of record CM050888.1, read on the forward strand.
TTGCATCTTCTGAGCGTTTTGAACCCTCTATTTATATATCTCTATGATGGAGAGAGTTTGAGATAGTGTCTCTTTCAGATCTAAACAGATTTTAGACAAGTGAGAGAGAGAGCATAAGGTTTTTCTTGAGGGAACGAGTCAAGGCCGACCAACCCCTGTTAAACACCATCAGTTGGGGCGTTCATATCGGCTTTGTAGTGATTCTCTCACTGCAGGACGTGGAGAAGATCAGAGACTAAGAAGACGCGCTTGGTTTGTGGGTTTCAAGTTCATTCGCTCAACACTCGATTTCAATTAGCGATGGCACGAGGTATTTTACGATTCTGGGTTATTTCCGCATTCTAAAATTGTTGTAGCACTTACAGTTGGTATCAGAGCGGGTTATGCCACTGGATTGCCTTTATTGAAATAGGATTTCATAACGGTTTATAAGAAATTCTGTTGTAAGTGTTGAGTGAATTAGTTTTTGTCTGATTTTCTTGATTGTCTGAATTCGTGGAGCATTATCTCAAGATCTGCTTATCCAATTTAAGTGAGATTTTCAGAATTGGAAAGATCTCCGAGTCTACTTTCCAACGAGACCAACATCTTGAAAATCCAGTGGGTATACAGTGAGATAATCATTTTGTAACCAGTAGAGGTCAGACAGTCAGGGTTCTGAATTTTCTGACCTTTCAGTATTACGGGCCAGATTTCTCTCAATTGGTAATTCGATTTTGCATGAAATTTTACTGGGATGTAGATATTTTAGATATCTTTCCATAGAGTATAAATTTGCAAAATTCCGATAAAGTATGAGTGAGATATACTGTCTGCAACATAGGTCAATCTGACAGTTTGTCGAGTTTCGTCTGTGATAGTCTGTATTTCGAGGGGCATAGCTTTTGATCTGTAAACTTGTTTTTGATGAAACTTGTGTCATTGGAAAGATCTTTGAATCTAGTTTCTATAATGACCAAGAACACAGAAAACAAATAAGTATAGAGAAAGTTATTGTCAGTTTACCAGAAAGTGTTCAGGCTGTCAGAAAGTTTCTGGATGAACTTTGGACGCACCCTTTCGTGTGGGGCGATCCATTTGGAGTTGGAACGACCCGTTCCAACAGAGTTTGGTCCAGAAATGAGTTTTAAGATGAATATTAAGATATAATCAGACATATGATGGTTCTCCATTGTTAATTAAAGCTTGTAGATTACTTAACTATTATGGAATTCTATAGAATTGTCACAGTTTGTCATAAATACTAAATTTGTAAAGATGGTTGGCAATTTTGGATTAAGATTGATTAGTCAATGATAATATGCTTGAATATACTATAGTAATAAAGTATTGATGTAGTCCACAGACCATCATACTATCTGATATTCTATTAGTATTGGCGTTACAAGCATTATATTGATTAAACAAACTTGAAGAACTATACATGTGGTATAGTAATACACAAATTATATTTATAGGATATGGCAGTAATTGTGCATATGATAATTATTTAGATATAGATAATTATAGTTAGATGATCTATGAAAGTTTAGTAAACCCTAACTGTTATATAATCTAATTACCAGTGAATTAGGGTTTCAGACGCAAATTGAAACGAACCGTTCTGGCCCTAGAACGGACCGTTCCAGATTATATTTGCATAAAGTTTCTGTTTGCATTACTCAAACACATTGGAACATATTGTCTGGTTTTAGGGCGGATCGTTCTGGATGAAGTTGCATGAGGATACGTCTGGGTATTGACAGATTCAAACTGGGATGACCCGTCAGGTTTTGGAACGGATCGTCTGGAAAAGTTTGAATAAAGTTTTGTCTGATATTATTATTAGATTAATTAGACAAATAAATTGATTAAGGATCAATTAATCAAGAAAGTTAGATAACTATGCTAGTTATTAAGCATATACATATATATTAGTTATCTAACTATAATATATTATGTCTAGTTGATTAATATATGTTAATTAGTTGAAGAGTAGCCACAGCATCTTCAATTACATTAAGGTATATATATTACATAGTGTATCTATAAATCACATTAGGAAGAAAGGACATAGCTTGTGTCTAGTGATGAATATATATATTAATATATTAAGGAGTAACCACAGCATCCTTAGTTGGATTAAAGTTATGTATATATAAAGTTTATAAAATCACATTTGAATTAAACAGACACAAGATTGTAATAGATTAAGTTAACGAAGTTAGTATCGTCCCACAGGACTATTGACCTAGTTAACTTAATATATTAGGATATAATAGTTAAATTATGAATACTTAATTTGCCCACAGGGATTAAGGATTTGAATATAATTAACTAGTTATATCACAAAGTATGAAGAATCAAATCATAGTATTTAGACTGTGTAAGAAATTGATTCATAAAGTTGTAATGTTTAATTAGATAAAGAGTTATAGCATGATATTTAGCCCACAGGTAATGTTATGCAGAAATTGACTCATAAAGATATATTACTTAGTTTGCATTGGTAAATTAAAGTATAAAGTTCAGTCTCAATATAAAGATAAGCATGTATCAGTTCTACTTTCATAAAGATAGCAGATTCCCTTTAGAAATGATAAGTATCAAAGTTCCTGGGTTGAGGATAATAGTTATAAGGTCTAGAAGGATACTGTTCTCCTTCATTAAAGTTGTAAGAATATTAAATTTATCAACCAGTAGGATCCACTTTTGAGGTTGAACTTATGAACATAAGTTATAATGAACAATGGGAGCAGTTTAACTGCTTATGTTTCATGTTTATAAAGAATAAGTTCTTTCAATGTAAAGTGATTTGGTTGATGTGCATATTAATGTAAAGTTCTTACATAAGACATTAGATGAGTAGTTGGCCTCTTAGATTAAGGCTAATGTAATAATACTCATCATAAAAGTTTATCTTTTAGGCTTATTACCATTATAGGAGTGTGAGGGCACATAATTGAAAATGAGGAATATAGTTGTTCAATAAAAGAGTCTATATAATATTTCTGAGTCATTACTTATATATTTTATTTTGAACACTTGTCCAGCTTAATATAGTCTTGTCAATATTTCCTATAAGGTTATAATACATATAAGGATAAAATGGTCAGTCTGGTGTTTCTGACCATATGTGTTTATTAGGATAAAAGACATATTATGGATAAAGTTGAGAATGTTCATATGGTTGAGATATGATTAACAAGTAAGAAAATGACTAGCTGGCATCAAGCGTGTAGCTTGCATTTATCTCTTTAATTGATGATTATTCACAATATATGTATTTCTACATACCTATAAAGTTTTGAGGCGGAAGTAGAGAAACAATGCGGTAAGCAAATAAAGATTGTGAAGTCAGGTAATGGTATAGAGATTAGAAATATGACTAGGATTTGAATTAGAAATATTAAGTTATAGAGAATGTTCAGATTAGTGGGAGTGATCGTTTTAGATCATAAAGAAATTCCCTCTAATACATGATTGGATGGTATTCATTAAGGATCACTGAATATTGATGATCGAATAACTGACATTTGTTAACCGACATATAATACAATAATAGATCAAGTTGAATTTTAAGATTCAATATTAAGGTGATCTAATAAAGGATAAGGTCGGTTATCCCTAGTATTTTAACGTAGTTTACCTACAAGACTCTTATAAAGATATAAGTGTTGAGCATAATTTGTTACATTTTCAAGATAATGAATTGCGATGAGTCCATATTACGGAATAATGCCAAGTAAAATCAGTTTGAATCAATGGTGTGTAATTGAGTCTAGAATTGGGTAAGTTACTTATGGTTTTAACCTATTGGTTGTAACGGATTTCTTAAAACCAAAAGGATTCATAAGTAAACATAAAGTAATACCAAATTAGACTTCTCACCAATTGATTCATTTAGGAGAAGTAGTGAATTACATGAAGGTTTTCTCACGTGTATTAAGGAAGATTCACTTCACATGATTATGGCATTTGTAGCTCATTCTGGTTTGGAGTTACATCAAATGAATATAAGGGTTGCAACTCTTAATGGTGATCTAGAGGAAAAGGGTTATATTAAATAACCATAAAAGTTTCTTCTTTAGAGGTAATAAATATTTAGTTAGCAAGTTAAAGTATTCTATATAAGAATTAAAACAAGTATTTCACTAATGGTATTAATAGTTTCATAAGGTTATTTCTTCATACGGTTTGAAGAAATATAAGATGAACTGGTGCATATATCAGAAGATTAGTGAGAGTTGATTTTATCTACTTGTTGTATATATAGATAATATTCTACTTGTAACTAATGATAAAAGATGATTATATAAGGTGAATTATTTTTTTTTTTTCCTAAAATATTGATATGAAGGATATGGGTGAAGTTTTGTTTGTGATAGACATAAAAGCCCATGTAGATAGGAATCAAGATATTCTTGATCTATCTTAACAAGCATATATCAATAAGATATTAGAAAGATTCTGGAAGGAATGATATTCACCACGTTCAGTACCTATTAATATAGGTGATAGATTCAGTTTGAATCAGTATCCTCAGTATAACTAAGAAAAGGAACAAAAAGTAAATACTTTTGAGTATTTAGGCAATTTGAAAGCATAAAGTATGATCAGGTTTGTGCACAAGAACTGACATAGCTTTTGCCATTTGAATATTTGGACTGATATCATAATAATTAGGGAATAGACCACAGTTAAATTGCTAAGAAAGTAATGATATATCTTCAGGTACTTAAGAAAGTGTGCTTATGTCTCAACAGATTAATAAGTTGAAGTTATTTTGGTACACAAACTGGTTGTGTCGATTCTAGTAAATCGAATTAAGGATACATGTTACTAGTGGAATTGTGTTATAAAGAAATGTCTAACTGACATTATTCGTTAGTTCAACATAAAGTATAGTTTGTTGTGTGTTTTGAGATTACCCTCGATGGTGTTTGAAGAGTTTTATTGTGAGACTTAGAGTCATTGGTTTTATATCTAAGTCATTAAGGATTTTGTATGATAATTCTGTCGCAGTCTTTTTAGTCAAGAACAATAAAGATAAAGGTCGAGGTATCGACATTAAGTATTTGACTTTGAAAGAGCGCATTAAGAAGAATTAAGTGGTTAATAAAGGTGTTCATACAGAATAGAAGCTGACCGATTCTTTGAATAAATACTGCAGCTAAAGGAATTCAAAGATCATGTAGCGGGCATATATAGGAATTGATCCTATGGTTAATAATAATCGTACGATTGTGTATAAACTCTTCATAAAAGTATAGATGTTTTCTCGTGTTGATTGTGCGCACATATATGAAATATATTTGATCATAAGGTTGAGAATTACATCATAAAGATTGACTTGGAATAAACGTTGGGTTTATTCATAAAGGAATTCAAAATCGCATAAAAGGTTGAATTATTAGTTGTGTAGCATATTGTAATTGTAGAAAGTAATATTCGCATTTACTAGTAGTTTAAAACACTAGTAACGATAAGATGACTTACTGCTACAGTTCATGTGTTATATTTCTAATACTTAACATAAAGAAAACAGAAGGTATTTAATATGCAAAGGATGCAAGTTCAAGTGGGAGAATGTAGTATTCTGTCTATAGAATGGACTGGTTCAGTCAATACGGTGCACCTGGACAGAATGCTGTGAACATCGCACCCTTTCATTAAACATTGCAATTTGCATCTTCTGAGCGTTTTGAACCCTCTATTTATATATCTCTATGATGGAGAGAGTTTGAGATAGTGTCTCTTTCAGATCTAAACAGATTTTAGACAAGTGAGAGAGAGAGCATAAGGTTTTTCTTGAGGGAACGAGTCAAGGCCGACCAACCCCTGTTAAACACCATCAGTTGGGGCGTTCATATCGGCTTTGTAGTGATTCTCTCACTGCAGGACGTGGAGAAGATCAGAGACTAAGAAGACGCGCTTGGTTTGTGGGTTTCAAGTTCATTCGCTCAACACTCGATTTCAATTAGCGATGGCACGAGGTATTTTACGATTCTGGGTTATTTCCGCATTCTAGAATTGTTGTAGCACTTACAAGAATCGCTTGAAATGCTCAAATATTGCTCAGAATAAGCTTTGTTTGTACATTATATACGTATTTTATATGTATAATCCAATTAATTGTTTTATAAGTAGGATCTCAATTATGTTGTAGACAGTATAAAAAGCACAGATATAGTTTTTTGTGATCAAATAACTTAGAATGAATGCAGAATCGCTTGAAATGATCAAATGATGCCCAGAATAAGCATTATTTGCACCATTTATACTTATTTTCTATGTATAATCCAATATTTTTTAATAAGTAAGATCTGAATTAATTTCTAGCCATATAAAGAGCTTAAATACAGATTATTGTGATAAAATGACTTATAATGAGGGTAGAATCGCTTGAAATGCTCAAATGTTGCTCAGAATAAGTTTTTTTTGCACATTATATGCATATTTTATATGTATAATCCAATATTTTTTAATAAGTAAGATGTAAATTATGTTATAGACCAGATAAAGAGTTTAAATGTAGATTATTGTAATCAAATGACTTAGAATGAGTGCAGAATAACTAGAAATGCTCATATGAAGCACATAATAAGCATTATTTACACACTATATGCGTATTTTCTACATATAATCCAATAATTTTTATTACGTAAGATTTTATTTTTATTCTAGATCATATAAGGAGCTTGAATATAGATTATTGTGATCAAATAACTTAGATTAATTGCAGAATTGCTTGAAATTCTCAAATAATGCTCTTAATAAGCATTATTTGCACATTATTTGTGTTTTTTTTTATGTAAAATCTAATATTTTATAATAAGTAAGATCTCAATTATATTCTAGACTGTATTAAGATTTTAAACATAGATCATTGAGATTAAATGATTACGAATGAATCCTAAATTGCTTGAAATGCTCAAACTATGCACTTAATAAGTTTTGTTTGCAATTGATACGAGCATTTTTAATGTACAGTAAAATAATTTGTATAGGTAAGACCTGATTTAAATTTGGACGATAAAAACTGTCTAAATATGGAAAATTTTGACAAAATGACTCCAAATGTGTCGAAAATCGCTAAAAATACTTAATTATTGCTCAGAATATTCTTTTTCTGCATTTTTATGCATATTTTCTATGAATGATTGTTATCTTGAATAATTAAGATCAAAATTTTATTCTTGATCATATAAAAAATTTAAACCTTGATTGTTGTGATCAAATAACTCCGAAAGAATTCGGAATCACTCGAATTGCTTAACGTATGCTAAAAATTAACTTATTTTGCAATTTATAAGCGAATTTTCAATGTAGGTGTAATATTTTGAAAAGTAAGATCTGAATTACATTCTATACTAAATAAATATTATAAATATAGATTATTTTGATCAAATGCCTTAGAATAAATGCACAATCGCTTTATTTGCATATTATATGCATATTTTATATGTATACTTTAATATTTTATAATAAGTAAGATCTCCATTACATTCTAGACCGTATAAAGAGTATAAATATAGATTATTGTGATAAAAATAATTACAATGAGTGCAGAATCACTTGAAATGCTCAAATACTGCTCAGAATAAGCTTTATTTTCACATAATAAGCATATTTTTTATGTATAATCCAATATTTTTTTAATAAGTAACATCTGAATTGTATTTTAGACCAGACGAAGAGTTTAAGTGTACATTATTGTAATCAAATAACTTAGAATGAGTGCAGAATCGCTAAAAATTCTCATGTACATTATATGCGTATTTTCTACATATAATCCAATATTTTTTAATAAGTAAGATCTTAATTATATTATTGATCATATAAGGAGCTTAAAAATCGCTTGAAAGACTCAAATATTGATCAGTATAAGCTTCATTTTCATATTACATGCATATTTTTTATGTATAATCCAATATTTTATATTGAGTTGGATTAGAATTTAATTCCAGACCAATAAAGACTTTAAGATATAGATATTGTGATCAAATAACTTAGAAGGATTGCATAATCGCTTGAAATACTCAAATATTGTTCAGAATAAGAATTATTTGAACAATATATTTTTATTTTCTTTGTGTATTAAAAAATAATATTATAATAAGTAGGATATGAATTATATTCTGGAGAAAAGAAAGAGCTTAATTGTAGGTTTTTGTGACCAAATAACTTAGAATAAATGCAGAATCGCTTGAAATTCTCAAATAATGCTTAAAATAAACATTTTTTGCACATTTTATACGTATTTTCTATGTATAATCTAATATTTTTTTATAATTACGATCTCAATTATATTATAGACAAAATAAAAGGCTCAAATATATTATGGAGAAATTAAAGATCTGAATTGTAGATTTTGTGACCATATAACTTAGAATAAATGCAGAATCGCTTAAGATTCTCAAATAATTCTTAGAATAAGAATTATTTCAACATTATAAGGGTATTTTCTTTGTACAATCCAATATTTTATAATAATTAGGATCTGAATTTTATTCCAGACACTATTAGGAGCTTAAATATAGATTATTGTGATCAAATGAGTTAGAATGAGTGCAGAATCGCTTGACATGCTCAAATAATACACATTTTATGCTTATTTTCTATGTATAATCCAATATTTTATAATAGTAAGATCTGAATTATATTCTAGCCATATAAAGAGCTTAAATGTAGATTATTGTGATCAAATGACTTAGAATGAGGGTAGAATCGCTTAAAATTCTCAAATATTGCTTAGAATAAGATTTCGTTGCATATTATATGCATATTTTATATGTATAATCCAATAGTTTTTAATAAGTAAGATCGGAATTGTATTCAATATCTAAATAGTTTAAATGTAGATTATTGTAATCAAATGACTTAGAATGCAGAATCACTAGAAATGCTCATATGAAGCACATAATAAGTATTATTTGAACATTATATGCGTATTTCTACATATAATCCGTTATGTAAGATCTGAATTATATTTTTGATCATATAAGGAGCTGAAATATAGATTATTGTGATCAAATAACTTAGAATGAGTGCAGAATCGCTTGGAATGCTGAAATATTGATCAGAATAAGCTTTATTTGCATATTACATGCACATTTTCTATGTATAATCCAATAGTGTCTAATAAGCTGGATCAGAATTAAATTCCAGACCTATAAAGAGCTTAGGTATAGATTATTGTGATCAAATAACTTACAATTAGTACAGAATTGCTTGAAATGCTCAAATATTGATCAGAATAAGCTTTATTTGCATACTACATGAATATTTTGTACATACAATCCAATATTTTCTAATAAGTTGGATCATAATTAAATTCCAGACATATAGAAAGCATAGATATAGATTATTGTGATCAAATAACATAGAATGAATGCAGAATCACCTAAAAATGTACAAATATTGCTCAGAATAAGAATTATTTGAACATTATAATCATATTTTCTATGTATAATAAATAATATTATAATAAGTAGGTTCTGAATTATAAACTTGAGAAAAGAAAGATCTTAATTGTAGGTTTTAGTGACCAAATAACTTAGAACAAATGCAGAATCGCTTGAATTTCTGAAATAATGCTTAGAATAAGCATTTTTGCACATTATGTACGTATTTTTTATATATAATCTTAAGTAGGATCTCAATTATATTATAGACAAAATAAAAGGCTCAAATATAGATTTTTTGATCAAATAACTCAGTAATGAATGCAGAATCGGTTGAAATGATCAAATAATGCTCAGAATAAGCATTCTTTGCACATTATATGCATATTTTCTTTGTATAATCTAATATGTTATAATAAGTAAGATCTGAATTATATTCTAGACTCTATGAAGAGCTAAATATAGATTATTGTGATAAAATGAGTTATAATGAGTGCAAAATCGCTTGAAATGCTCAAATAATGCACATTATAAGCATTATTTGCACATTTTATGCTCATTTTTTTTATGTATAATCCAATATTCTTTGGTAAGTAAGATTTGAATTATATTCTTGCCATATAAAGAGCTTAATTGTAGATTATTGTGTTCAAATGACTTAGAATGAGGGTAGGATCGCTTGAAATGCTCAAATATTGCTCAGAATAAGCTTTGTTTGCACATTATATGCATATTTTATATGTACAATCCAATATTTTTTAATAAGTAAGATCTGAATCATATTCTAGACCAGATGAAGAGTTGTAGATTATAGTAATCAAAAGGCTTAGAATGAGTGCAGAATCGCCAGAAATGCTCATATGTATCACATAATAAGCATTATTTGCACATTATATGCGTATTTCTACATATAATCCAATATTTTTTAATAAGTAAGATCTGAATTATATTCTAGATCATATAAGGATCTTAAATATAGATTATTGTGGTCAAATAATTTAGAATGAGTGCAGAATCGCTAGAATTGTTTAAATAATGCTCAGAATAAGCTTTATTTGCACATTATATGTGTATTTTCTATGTAAAATCCAATAATTTTAAATAAGTAAGATCTGAGTTATTGGGAATGAATGATTATGAATGAATCCAATATTGCTTGAAATGCTCAAACGATGCACTTAAAAAGTTTTGTTTGCAATTTATACGAATATTTTTTATGTACAATGAAATAATTTGAATATAGTTAAATAAAATTGATACTCGATCAAGAGATTGAAAAATAAATGAATCTAGTTAAATATGATAGGTTACTAATATGCTCATATTTTGGCCTCTTGATCAAATATTAAATAAACTTCAAAATTTATAAAACTTATATGAAAACGCATCGCTCATTATATCAAATAAGATCAACAGTTTAGATTCGAAATTTGAATTTTATATTTTGAGAAAATAATCAAGTGCCCACAATTTGAGTGCACCCAAATGCCCCCAAACTCACTTTTTTATTACCTTTTTCAAATATAAAATTCAAATTTCGAATCTAAACTGTTGATCTTATTCAATTTAACGAGCGATGTGTTTCCATATAAGTTTCATAAATTTTGAAGTTTATTTGATACTCGATCGAGAGATTGAAAAATAAATGAATCTAGTTAAATTAAGATAGACTAATTCTAATATGTTCATATTTTGGCCTCTTGATCAAATATTAAACAAACTTTAAAATTTATAAAACTTATATGAAAACACATCGCTCGTTATATCGAATAAGATCAACAGTTTATATTCGAAATTTGAATTTTATATTTTGAAAAAATAATAAAAAATAGGTTTTGGGGGCATTTGGGATACTCAAATTGTGGGCACTAGAACCTGTTTTTATTTATAACTCTAGTATTAATTATTAATGTTATCACGAATAATGCCTACTTCAGATATAAACTGTAGAAATTGTGCACATCAATAATGCATCTGGATGACAACTGGAGTAGCGACTTCTAAAAATAATAAAACAAATTAGAAAAATATCGCTGTTCCAAGCTTGTCAAACACAAATATGCAAATTTCATTGGAGTAGCAATTTCCGTTTGAAAAGCTAGTTGTTCCTGATTAAACACGAGTATTCAACGAAATACACGTCCTTCCATTTTTTTTCGTATTGTCAAACTTAAGAGAATTAATATCTAAGTATCTTCATTGTTGCTTACTGATGTCTCTTATTTTATACATGTTTTGACCGTACTTGGCGCTTAATTATTGATCAAACCATTACAAATTGTCTCATAAATTGTTATATTTTCCTAGGATTTGGTACTGCCGTGGCATTTCATTTGTTTTGTAGGAACTTGGTGGATTGGACATAATAATTGCATAAAAGGGAGGATTTTGGAGAAGCAAAATGACTAAATGGGTCCATATAACTGTAGAGCTCATCCTAAGCTTTCCAACGAACTTTGAATCACCTAAATCGGAGTCCGGATGAGGAAATTACGGCCCAAATACTATCGGTGCGCTGTGCCGCCATTTCGGTCCGAAATGTACGGATTTCGGTGCGAAATTCACTTCTGGAAAGTGCGTTTTTGGTAATTTTCGAAGAAGGAAAGTGCAAACCGCCTCCCATTTGCCCTAGCCGCCTCTTGGCCACCTGGGATGACTTTATATGCACGTTTCTGCCTCCAGAGAAAGACATCCAAGCCTCCATACACCAAAATCTCATCTTTCCACCTCCGTTCTCGCGCCGAAAGGCGCGGGTTTTCACCATTCTTCATTGAGCACGACCTTGACAGCAACTTGGAGTAATTCTTGACACGCGACAGCGGCAAAACCAATCCAACCACGACTCCATAGCCTTGCAAACAAGAGTTTAGCGGGATTATTTGGTTGTATCTCTTCTTCTCTCTTTGTTTGTATCGATGATGGAGTTTGTATCTTATATTTCTTGCATGTTAGGCTAGTTTATTATGTCTTATGGATGGTTAGTAGATTAGTTTAGGATATTGTTATGACTTGATAGCTTTATTATGATATTTTATGATTTATTTGGTTGTGAATTAATTTATTTGCTTGATGGAATTGTTTAATTGCTTGAAAGTTAGCTTATTGATGATACGTAGCGTTGATAGGACATAACTCGACCAAATAAACAATTTAATTAAAGTACTTGAGATAAACCCAGATTCGAAAGAATATGTTAGTTAACGACCGAAAGGACTAACTTCTATTGTACCGACAGGACTTTAGATATCTCTAGAAATCCAACCAAATATTCCTAAATAAACTAGTCTAATTACGCAAGTATAGGATTAGTTATTTATGTGGTAAAACCCGACATCATATCCAAACCAGAACCAAGAAGCGAAAGTTGAGGTTAGGGTTAGGGTCTGGTCGCTTAGTAACCTTCACAAATTATCCAGTAAAATTATCAAGTCGAAACAATAGGTTTAAGGCAGGTTTTAGCCCCAACCAGTACTGATTTCGGTCCGAAATCAGTCTGTTTCGGTCCGAAATATCCCTCTATCTCGGTGAAAATCGCAGACAGAGGTGCCTTAAAACTAAACTAATTGAACACTTATCCTTAGGACATATTTTTGCATTAGTTTGAGTCCTTAAATCACCAAAAATAACCAAAAATATTTCTTTTACTTGTACTTTATTTATTTATCTTTTTAATTACAAAACCCCAAAACATGTCTTGTCTAGCTTTCGTGAGGAAGTAAAGTCCGGTATTCAATTTAATCCGTCCCTGTGGGTTCGACCCTAAAACTTTATCAGAACGACTAGTGAGGAAAAGTCTTAGGTTATAAATTTATTTGACCTAGGTTTTTAAGCCTTCATCAAATTGGCGCCGTTGCTGGGGACGGTGTTGATATTAGAGTTTATTTTAGTAACGAGAGACTAGACATTGTATCTTTCTTATTATTATTATTTTTTTTTAAAAAAAAAGAAAAAAATTTCACTTGTATCACCATGTTTTATCCTTTTCAGGACCGTGAACATGAAGTGGAGAACAATTGGAGGCAACAAGGAGATCCAAAGGACACATGTATGCAACGAATATATCACCAACTCAATGTTGTTAACAACACCGTAAGGGAATCATGCGAGGAAAGGTGTGAAGAATACGAGAACTTCAGCAACCTCACTGGCTTCTATGGCCCACAAGACTATCATGTGGATCATGGAAGATTCGTCTGGAGGAAAACTGAGGCAATAACCGACGTGCAAAATTCATATCGCATGGATCGAGTCAAGCATCAACTCAATGTGGTGAACAACACAATAAGGAGAGCATGTGGGGAAGGAGAACATGATGCAAAGAACTCACACGATGCATACAACTCTGGTTTGGCTAACAGCTCTTGTTTTTCTTGGTATAATCATTGTTCAATGTCTCAACCCGACTCTAGGTCGACTTTCTTTTCTGAAACTTATGATTCTCCATTACCTTTGCAAATGTCAAATGATGAATCAGATTTTATGGACAAGCAAAGAAAACAAAATGAGGCAATTCTTGAAAAATTCAATTCTCTATCATCTGAGTTCAAGACTCGTATCACAAAACTAGAAAAAATGTTTGAGACCATAATTCTTCAAGAAACGTGTTCCTCATATAGATCACAAGATGAGCAAATTGATAAAGTGACATTGCAAAGTAATGAAGAATTAGAAAGTTTTAGTTGTTTGAAAGAAATTGCAAATTGTTATGAGACTGACAGTGATGAGGACACACACTTTGAAACAAATGAAGAACAAGAGAAAATAGAAGAACAAAAAGTTGTAGCACCTCGACATAATATCCTCCCAGTTTTTATTCCACTTAGATTAACTTATATTGAAAAATCTAATGAGTTGGAATTGAAGGATCCTCCAATAGCTTCTATTATTGATGAATCTGAGAAGAAAAAAGATGGTGATAACCCTCTCGAAGTCGAGGCATCCGACATTACAAATGAAAAATTCACCAAAGTCGACTTAAGCCCTCAACTTGGAAAATGCTTGACGAATTGTGATGCGATGGAAGACAACAAATCACAAATCAAGTATCACATCACAATCGAGCGAAGGAAGGTGATATCCAAACAAGGAAGCGCCAAGCATATTTCAAGAGTCTTTCTCAAGTACTTTTGGGTGAATTATGATGCGTTAAATGGGCGTAAAGTGAAGATAAGATGAACATGAGAGGTGGTCAAGCTCGTGACCTAAAACAAGCGCTTCTTGGGAGGCAACCCAAGTCTTAAAATTTTTAGTTATTTATTTATTTCAATTTTCTTTCAAAAACAAAAAAATCTCTCATGGTTGGTTTGGATTTTGTTGTTGCATATGCAGGTTTGATTGATTGTGGATGTCCTACTTACAACCCGCGCTAGAGCACCATGGGTCGCACATGACCCCCGCACGACCTCATGCGAGTTGTATGCCACAAGAAAACCGACTACGCAGCTGCCAATTTGCTACCACGTTGCTCTCACTGCTGCCCCATGCCTAATAGTGCCGAATCATGCCAAATTTATGCCAATTATCAAGTCATTCACCAATTTGGTGCGTTTCTCATTTCCCTTCTATTTTCTTTTCTGTGTGATGTGCAGCACTGGGACAGTGCTTGAATCAGTTTGGGGGAGGGCAAAGAAGATGAAAATAAAAATTTCTGGGCAAAATGCTTCTGTTTCGGGCCATTTTTGAATTTTTCTTTTCCATTTCGGTCCGAAATGGAGCCATTTCGCTCCAAAATCAGGCTCTGGAATTTTTGTTGATTTTTTGAACTTTTGAAATTGATTTTTTCTGATGCATGCATTATCACTGTGAGGTTTCTATAGATATATTATTCACTGTTTCACACTGGTTTGAATTTTTGAAGTGATTTTAAAATTATTTCTTAAGGATAAACGTTTGTTTAGGAAATTTTAGGTTGGTTTGTGCACCAATAGATCAATTAAATGATTGTTTGATAGGATAGGACCTGAATTAGGATGCTTAGAATTATCAATTCATTTTTAGTCAATTCTCACAAGTTTTTGCCGAGTGAACGATTTTATATGTTGTGAATCCTTGTTTAAATAATTTTTTATCAACTTTAAAAATTATAAAATGAGTCTAGTGTGTTCTTGAAGGCTTGAATCACCAACAAGCAATAAATTAAAAAAAAAAACAAATAAAACAATAATTGGAGGGTGGTGGCGGTAAGGCGTAATTTTCTCCACAGTGGACCGTAGCGGTAAGGCGTAAAAACCGGTCCGACCTCCCCAACATGTCATGTGTTGGTAGCAAAAAAAAAAAAAAAAAAAAAATCCTTTAATTTGGTGAAAACTAAATAAATTAGACTCATTGTAAAATTTTTAGTTTTGATAAAACTTTATTTGCAATTGTTTACAACGTGTGAAAAAGAACAGACATTTGAAATTGAGATTGCATTTGAATTGATGAAGTGAAGCTAAGGTTCTTGACTTGATTTTATGATTTCATGAGAACTAAGAGTTGCACAAATTAAGCCAAAAAGAGAACTAAACCCTTATCCTTGGAATTAATTTTTAATTTGCTTTATTTATTTTTGACGTGTGAAACTTTGAATGATTTCAATTAATAAATTTTCATTGCATCATTGGTTTGAGATACTTCATTTGTAGGTCTAAGTACAGTCTTACCCTTTAAGCTTAGGTTATTATTTGAGGACAAACAAAGATTCAAGTTTGGGGAGATTTGATGTCTCTTATTTTATACATGTTTTGACCGTACTTGGCCCTTAATTATTGATCAAACCATTACAAATTGTCTCATAAATTGTTATATTTTCCTAGGATTTGGTACTGCCGTGGCATTTCATTTGTTTTGTAGGAACTTGGTGGATTAGACATAATAATTGCATAAAAGGGAGGATTTTGGAGAAGCAAAATGACTAAATGGGTCCATATAACTGTAGAGCTCATCCTAAGCTTTCCAACGAACTTTGAATCACCTAAATCGGAGTCCGGATGAGGAAATTACGGCCCAAATACTATCGGTGCGCTGTGCCGCCATTTCGGTCCGAAATGTACGGATTTCGGTGCGAAATTCACTTCTGGAAAGTGCGTTTTTGGTAATTTTCGAAGAAGGAAAGTGCAAACCGCCTCCCCTTTGCCCTAGCCGCCTCTTGGCCACCTGGGATGACTTTATATGCACGTTTCTGCCTCCAGAGAAAGACATCCAAGCCTCCATACACCAAAATCTCACCTTTCCACCTCCGTTCTCGCGCCGAAAGGCGCGGGTTTTCACCATTCTTCATTGAGCACGACCTTGACAGCAACTTGGAGTAATTCTTGACACGCGACAGCGGCAGAACCAATCCAACCACGACTCCATAGCCTTGCAAACAAGAGTTTAGCGGGATTATTTGGTTGTATCTCTTCTTCTCTCTTTGTTTGTATCGATGATGGAGTTTGTATCTTATATTTCTTGCATGTTAGGCTAGTTTATTATGTCTTATGGATGGTTAGTAGATTAGTTTAGGATATTGTTATGACTTGATAGCTTTATTATGATATTTTGTGATTTATTTGGTTGTGAATTAATTTATTTGCTTGATGGAATTGTTTAATTGCTTGAAAGTTAGCTTATTGATGATACGTAGCGTTGATAGGACATAACTCGACCAAATAAACAATTTAATTAAAGTACTTGAGATAAACCCAGATTCGAAAGAATAGGTTAGTTAACGACCGAAAGGACTAACTTCTATTGTACCGACAGGACTTTAGATATCTCTAGAAATCCAACCAAATATTCCTAAATAAACTAGTCTAATTACGCAAGTATAGGATTAGTTATTTATGTGGTAAAACCCGACATCATATCCAAACCAGAATCAAGAAGCGAAAGTTGAGGTTAGGGTTAGGGTCTGGTCGCTTAGTAACCTTCACAAATTATCCAGTAAAATTATCAAGTCGAAACAATAGGTTTAAGACAGGTTTTAGCCCCAACCAGTACTGATTTCGGTCCGAAATCAGTCTGTTTCGGTCCGAAATATCCCTCTGTCTCGGTGAAAATCGCAGACAGAGGTGCCTTAAAACTAAACTAATTGAACACTTATCCTTAGGACATATTTTTGCATTAGTTTGAGTCCTTAAATCACCAAAAATAACCAAAAATATTTCTTTTACTTGTACTTTATTTATTTATCTTTTTAATTACAAAATCCCAAAACATGTCTTGTCTAGCTTTCGTGAGGAAGTAAAGTCCGGTATTCAATTTAATCCGTCCCTGTGGGTTCGACCCTAAAACTTTATCAGAACGACTAGTGAGGAAAAGTCTTAGGTTATAAATTTATTTGACCTAGGTTTTTAAGCCTTCATCACTTACCCTAACGTCATTTATGTGAATTCAAATTTAATGAAAACATTGATATTATAATAATTTGCTGTAACCGAAGAAACTGAAGATTAAAAAATAAATATGGTAAACTCATTTACCGACAATAACTTAACTTGACAATCGAGATTAATATATAGTTGCAAAAATGATAACTTGATGATTTATTGGTAGTAGATCCTTAATTTTCTAAATGTCATGCAATTTGGGTATATTTCATAATTTCTTCAAATTTGCTAATACAAATTACAAAATAATGCAAAACATAAAAAAATGTTGAACAGAAAAAAAAAAACAAAATGTCAAATTTCACTATTTCCATTATACATCATAGATACATATTGAACTCCACGAGCGTGGATCCTACAAAGATATTTATTTAGGTAAATATGAATTTGCAGGAATTATATGTTGAGATATGATCGCGATGCACAAAACTCTTAGATTGCGAAAGTACCAACAGATACGGTTGTGATGTATAAAAATCCTCAACACATTGCGACGCGGCGATGCATCATATCATTTCTAAGATTAACTATTTGTTATACTGTTTCAAAAGATAGTATACCGGATTATGTAGATGAACAGTTTAACAGGGTATGAAATTAATTAAAGAAAAGAACAAATCCGAGCAAATGTGTTCATTTTTCCAAACGAATGAATGATTTAGTGGAATAACAGTCCAAGATTTACGGAGGAATAGAAAGGGTCAAACTTTTTATGAAACTGTTAGACTAAATTGCTATTATAAGAGGAACATCATTAAACAAACGGAATAGAAATCTAGATATTGAGGAAGAAAATCCTAGATTTTGGAGTTCATTTCTAAACGTATGTAATATATTAATCTTTGATAAATGTTCTGTATAGTACAAAAGTATTTTCTCTGCGAATATGCTTTGACAATTTAGACATCATATCAATATTCAACAGGACCTCATTTCTAATATTCAAGGATAATGTCAATTGTTGCGGATCATTACTCTGCAGGATACTGGATACTTCTAAAAGGCAAATTATAAATGACAGGAGAAAGCTATTTAGTATTCTGGTAAGCGAAAATTTTCAAATTTCTTCTGAAGCAGCAATGCATCATAACATGCTAGAAAAATATTATATGTTTATCTGAAACATAATTTCTCCATAATTTTTTTTAAAAAAAATAAAGACAATGAAAAGAGTACATAAATAATAGAGGTTAACAACGTAACTATTACAGCACATAACAATGAATATAATCAACCAAGCATATTCCTTTTTTTTGTTCCCTCATAAAGAAGACATTACATATCCATTATGAGTACTGAAAAGCTTCTTAATTATATTAAGAATATTATAAATAAGGAATAATATCTTTTTTCTGTAAAGGAAAAGAAAAGATATGTGGGGTTTATAGTAGTTATAGTTTTATTATGGGAATGAGTTCGACAAAAAGAAGTGATTACAACGATAAACCCATTTAGCACGGTGTCGATGGCACCTCCATTATTCCAAATGCTCACCAAAAAAATTTTGCACATGAATGAATAAAATATAATAAGTCTTGTATTTTCAGATGGGCATTAGGAAATATCGCCCTTTATATAAATAATAAGGATGGTTAAACAAGTTTCTTAAAATTGTGTCAAAAGGAAGGTTTTAGAAAAGGATAACAAAATGAACTTAGCGCTTGCAAATTCGGTATTCTAGCAAATTAACTAGAGTAATGCTAGAGTCAAACGCGATTCTAGTCTCACCTATTAAAATTTCAAATGACTAATCCCAACCAATCAATATGATCTTCATATTAAAATTATCTTGAAGACCAAATTTTACAAATTTTCAAAATTTTTAACTATTATTTTCGGATTTTTTAAAATTGGAGGGTCAAGAATAAAGTAGATTGAAGATTTTCTAAAATTTAAAATAATTAGTGAAAAAATTAGAAAAAAATATAAAATTTGATCTCTACGGAGATTTCATTATGTAGAATAAATTGAGCGATTTGAATTTGCTGTTGTAATATTAAAAAATTGAAATTCGGTCGTGTTTCATGGGCTCAAATGTCAAAGGTGTTTCACTCTAATCTTACTCAATTAACAGTGCAAAAAGGAGCGAGAACCGAATATGTTTTAGATGAAAATTTTCGAACATAGTTCTTTCGTTCTGAAGCGGAACTCAGCTTAAACCTTAATATTATGTTTAATTAATTTCTCAAAACCTTTTGGTGTGCAATTAAATACCCTTTCAGACTTCAGTGAATCCGCCTAAGCACGTGAAAACTGAATTTTTGAAAATATCTCCCTCAATAGAAATCAAGGATACACGAAGTCTACAAATATAAATTGCTTAAAATTTATTAATAACGCAAGTCTTCTTCTATCTAGATAAAATTCAATAATCACTTTTATTCTTAATAACTTACAATTGGGCCTAAGATATATGCGTATCATATGGTCTCTAGTTTAGCATTTATCAGTTATCACTGGGCAATGGGTTTACACACAAAATCAGAACGTAATGTGCGTACGTACGTACATATGGAAAAGTTGGTCGGAACAAAAAGATAAACGTAGAACCGCTTGTGCTGTCATCAAATTCTGAGAAAACTAATAATAAATGTAGAATGCCTTGTGTTGCCATACTAACTCTTGGTAGCATGAAAGGGGCGACTGCTTGAAACTGAAGACATGAAGACTGCTATCAAGTCCGATCACCTATAAAATGCAACACCTACTCACATATAAGAATTAATAAACATAAGAAAATTAAGAAGAACATCCGGGAATTAGTCAACAAAGAAGCTATGGCCCATAACACAGTGCATGGTATTTCTCGGTCGCAGCTTTTACCACATGATTTCAGAGAGATGATTCTGATAGTAATGAAGATGTTTCTGGGACTGGTATTTGCTGGATGGATTTTCCTATGGATCATGGTGCCTACCGGTACTTGGAAGTACCACTGTTCGCTGAAGCTTTACTCCAAGACCAACTCAACTTACTTTGGGAAACAAGGTATTTTACTTTTGTACAAGGAATTGTTTAGAAGTTCCATCAAGAAAGAAATAGCAGCGATATTTTTATTTTCTCTTGTCCAGGGACCAATATCCTGATCTACTCATTTCCAATCTTACTCATCGCTGTTGTTGGGTGCATTTATCTGCACTTCAGGCAGAAAAATGACTACACAGGAAGTCACAGGTGTAGATATGTTTTTTATTATCCATTTTTCAGTTTTAGTTTATAAGAGGCTTAAATAAAATATTTTTACTTATTATTTTTACTTCTGGACAGAGGCAAACTCCGTTCAAACCTAGCAGGGTGGAAGAGGCCGGTGCTCGTCCAGGGACCATAAGGAGTAGTTTCAGGAATTGAATTAACTTTTGGTCTTATGTTTTTGGCATTGTTGGTTTGGTCCTTTTCCATGTATTTACACGTCAGTTTCTCCCACCTAACAGTTCCTCGCTCAGAAAAACGGTAAGAAATTACTTTTTGTTCAACTGGAATGCTTCTACGTAGCATTCCAAAAAGAAAAAAATGCATTAAATTAATTTACAATAAGTTAAACTTTGAATTGTATGATTTTATAAATTATGTTCAGTGACTGGTAAACTTGTTAGTATATTTTCTATTCGTCTTATTTTGCTTTATGATGGATGCTTTCATTAAAGCCAAAGATGTGATCAGAAAATAAGGTGATCACTTTTTATTATAGCTGGGAAGCTAAGCTGGACAATGTGGCCTTGCGTTTCGCCCTTGTAGGCAATTTATGTCTCGCGTTCCTATTCTTTCCTGTCACCAGAAGTTCATCTCTTCTACAACTAATTGACCTCACATCAGAATCTTGCATCAAATACCACATGTGGCTGGGGCACACAGTAATGGTGCTATTCAATGCTCATGGCATCTGCTACATTATATACTGGGATCACACCAGCTCGATGGATGAGGTATTTTGTGTTGATATTTGACGAAAAATGCATTTATTGTGATACCTTTTGTCAGTTCAATAATAAGTACACATCTCATGACCTGAATTATTTGTGATGCTATTAAGTATTGGAAACTTCTGGTGAAGTCCTGGTTTACTGAGTTCATATTGTTAGAATGCACTTCTCCAATTTACTACAGTAAAATGTTTCTAAATTCTAATATATTATCTCTGGAAGATCCAAAAAAACAAATGTTGTGTCATCTTTTTAAGGATGAATACAAATGATTCAGTGTATTATGAGAAGCATCATGCTATACTGTTTTACCTTCCAATTTTGTCTTTGTACTAAACATGTATTGTTAAATCTTTGCTATTGTACCAGCACTAAACACGCATGATGATATTTATTTTTGAGATAAAGCTGCAGAATTTAGTTAAATTTTATTATGTTGTAATCATAAATGTATCTTGTGTCAGATGATAAAATGGGCAAAGGTAGGTGTTGCTAATTTAGCAGGAGAGATAGCCCTGCTAGCAGGCTTGATCATGTGGATCACCACCTATCCTCGTATAAGACGCAAGATGTTTGAGCTCTTCTATTATACACACCACCTCTACATTTTATTTCTTTTCTTCTACATGCTTCACGTTGGCTTTAGTTTCTTCTGCATGATTCTGCCTGGTGTGTACTTATTCATGCTTGATCGATACTTGCGGTTCTTGCAATCACGAACCAAGGTGCAACTTGTCTCAGCACGGCTTTTACCATCTGAAGGAATGGAACTCAGCTTTTCCAGAAACCCAGGTAAGGAACACTGAGAAAACCTTACTTTTATTATTATGGGCTTTAACCTTGAAGACCTGCATTTGGACTTGTTGAATATTTTTCTTTTTCTTTTTTTTTTTTTTTTGACAAAGTTTGTTATAGATTAGGCCTGGTAAACATAATTAAAAAGGTATTGCCATGATCTATTTCATAGGCTGATAGCATAAGACACTGCAATATTTCTTTTAGATGCATAGAATAAAACAGGGTTGATCGTTAATTGGCAGTGCACTTCACTTTTATGTCGACTTTTAACAGTTTACATTTTCACCTTCGCAATTATAACTAATCAGAGTTTATTTTGGCAGGAAATTAAATTCTAAAAACAAATAGTTTGACTTAATTCAACATATCTCGTGTAGGTTTCAGCTATAATCCAATGAGCACAATATTCATCAATGTTCCAAGTATTTCCAAGCTCCAGTGGCATCCCTTCACTGTAACTTCCAGCAGCAACCTAGAACCAGAAAGACTGAGTGTCATCATAAAGAAAGAAGGAAGCTGGACACAGAAGCTACATGCTGTGCTCTCATCACATGCCGCAAATGGCCATATCAGTGTCTCAGTTGAAGGGCCTTACAGCCCCATTTCCATGAATTTCTTAAGGTTCTTTTATTTATAGAGTAATTTTCTCTTTTAAATCAAGTCCCTGAATTATCCTATCATGAATTTGACAATTGTTTGTTTATTTAGGCATGAATCAGTGGTGGAAGTGGCATCACTCCCTTCATATCAATTGTACGGGAGCTCATCTATCAGAACAACTCCCTCAACACCTCAAGGTCCTCAACTCCAGATATTCTACTAGTTTGCGTCTTTAGAAATTCTTTGGACATTACAGCGCTTGATCTCCTCCTACCAATAAGCTGCAGTGTCCCTGACTTCTCGAACTTCAAGCTCCGCATCGAAGCTTATATAACCAAAGAAACAGAAGCACCCACAAATCATGAGCAGAGAGTAATTCGCACAATTTGCTTCAAACCGCACCCTTCAGATGTATCAATATCTCCAGTTCTGGGTTCAAACAGCTGGCTATATATAGCCGTCATAATATCTGCTTCCTTTGTTGCTTTTCTTGTGCTAACCGGCATACTCCAACGTTATTACATCTATCCAAAGGACAAAAACACATTCAAAATCTACTCCTGGAGCAAAAGAACTCAGTTGCACTTGCTCTTTATGTGCTTCTGTATAGTGGTTGCTGCCACTATCCCATTCCTCATAAATAAAAGGTCCAACTCAAAGGCAAGGAAGCAGATTAATAATCTGGATTTACCAACACCTAGTGTTTCACCTAGTTCATGGCTTCATAACTCTGACATAGAGATGGAAAGTTTGCCGTATGACTCACTGATTAAGGCTACACATGTTCACTATGGCAAAAGGCCTGACCTTAAGAGTAAGATTATTTCTACCCCATTGGGAACTTTGAAATATATTTACATTAATTCAATTTAATTCATAGATAACACAATAATATTATTTTCGTACCTATTAATAGAAATTCTTCTGGAAATTAATAACAAGAATGTTGGCGTGCTGGCAAGTGGACCCAGTGGTCTGCAGCATGAAGTAGCAGCTATCTGCTCATCAGGATTGGCTGATAATCTGCACTATGAATCCATCAGCTTTAGCTGGTAATAATGAGCTAAAGCCACTGTTATTGGTTTGGATTGCATGTTGTGTAATTTGTGTAAAAACAAGAAAGAGGAAAAGGAGTCATTGAATAAAACGGTGTGCCATTGATAACGGATAATTAAGACCACCATCATCATATTTTTCAGAAGTGTTTTCCTTTTGAATTTCGAATTTCTCTTCCCGTGTTGCCAATATCATCAAAATCAATCAATTAAAAACTTGTTGTATCCATATCTCTTTTGGTATAACTTAGAAAGATCATGAAAGGGACTACGCCATAAGCAGATAATTTTTATATCTCCTTCCTTGCATCATTTGACGATGAAAAGCAAAGAGGAAAATGAGCTTCAATGATGCTAATTAAATGGAAATAATATATAAGAATATAGTTCACCCTTTCAACTTTTAAGTCATACGAGTTAATAAAAACGGCTAGAACTCAGGAATCATAAGCATAAACACTGATTTATCCAACACCATTACTCCTAAAAATTTATCACTTTATCATTGCGCAAGCCCCGAGTTGTTGCTACTTGGACGAACACCTCTAGTAGAGATGAATAATCCATATATTACAATGTTAGGTAGGCAATTGCAAATATATGCCTTTTGCATGGTCTGAAAGATGAATAATCCCCTCAAGCTTTACTGATGCACTATCCCTTTCAAGATGGAAAAGCAAAGAGAAAGTAGGAAATTTAACTTAAAACTTGAATTAGAAATAGATTATTGCAAATCACTTTTTTCAACTTAGATTAAAATTTTTCTGGGTACTGAGCTTATTGAAATTTCTTAAAAGTGAGAAGAACTTTTGCAATTTTGAGCTGTAATAAAAATAATAAAAATTAGATTGACATACTTCGTTTTCTGAAGCCATAGGAAAGAGATCCTTGCTTGACTACAATTTTCATAACTCAGCAGCAGCATTTATCGTGTTAGCCTTTTACCAGCAAAAATTGACCTGGCAAAATAAAAAAAAAAAAAATGAGTTACACAAACAGTGGTTGTTTTAGCTACTCGAATAAGAGAGAAAGTGTCCTTTCAGTATCACTATAAAAATAATCAATACGAGAACAATCGAAAAAAAAAAAAAAAAAACATTTTCTTTTTAATGGTCATAGAATTTTCACTGAGCACAAACTTTGAATGAAGAATCGGGGTACCTAGATAACAAACGATATATATTTGTTGAAAACAATTTCATTAAAATTAAGCAATTAAAGAATGATCTACTTAGGATAATTTTTTTCCCTACATTCATTTGTTTTAGCTACTCAGAGACATACACGCAGGAATTCAACATTCAATTTTAAGTGAATAGAAGAGACTACTAATTAAGGGGCCATTAACTCCAGCAACCTCGGAGTTGGAATGCCAATTACAAAAATCAAATCTAAGTAAAGCGGAGTCTTATTACCTTATCTTTCGTTCCTAACTTCTAACTAAAATTAGTCATCAAATAAGCAGAAACGATCCTAGCTACAAGGTAGGATACACATTAAGAAACCAAAAGAAGCAGAACAATTGTGGATAGAAATCTCAAAATTTAACAGAAATCAACTCTTATAGTGCATCATAAAAGTGTACGAATTTGAGCAGGGCAAAGATTTCTACAGTAAACAAGAAAAAGAAAAGAGAGGTAAATACTGTTACAAATAAAATTCTAATATGGAGACTCAATTCCAATATCTCTCAATTTCTAATATTCATTTCCAATTACATAACCTTTTCTCACTCAATTACAATATCACACCATCTCTCTATTACAATATGATTTCTAATATGTGTTACATCACAAAAGTACAAGAGGCATATCTATTTATAACAAAAATATGGCGGTGAGCTAAACCGCCTCTGTTCTGGCTCCAGCCACGTCCAGCGTTTGTTACAGCCACAATTTTTGACTTCCGAATTTACTGTTCACACAGTGCCGACATGCCACATTTGTTAGTTTGAGTTTACACTAACAAATACCAGATCGCTTTTTTGAAAAAATTGTTGGTCATCGCATAGCAGCTCGGTACCTGAAGTCCTTAACTCCTGCGAGAATAGAAAACTAGAAATCGCGAAGGTCAACGCAGCAAGGAAAAGATCGAAAATGGAAAGCGAAGATTCGCCAAATTTCCCTCGTGAATTAGCCTTATTGGATTGATGGGCTAATAGGCAGAGCTCTTTAATTAGGTTTTAGATTTCAAATTATTATTACTAGCCCATTATGCACACTAATTTTTTCAACAATTCAATGAACATAATATATATAAAAAATTTATTTTGGTGCCACACAAGTAAATTCTTTCATTTATGTTCTAAATTTTGTCAAAAAAAATAAGGGTTGATTCCAAATCATTGATTTTCTTTATTTCATGAAAAATATATGCATATAATGATTTGTAATATTTTGTTTTCATTTTGTACTCGATCATAGTGAAAAAGTATACAAATAAACGAATCCAGTTTCACTGATAGTATTAATTCTAAAGAATTTAATCTTTCATATATAATTATTAAAAAATATATTCTAAAAATTATAAAATTTTACATAGATAGACCTCTGTCGAAAATTAAAATCAGTGGCCTTGACATTGGAATTTTCATTTTTGAAATATATAAAAAAAACTTGTTTTTTATGAACTATTTGAGTACCTTAATTATAGAATCCTTCTTCTTTATGAGATTTTTAACATGGTACTTTTACGAAAGGAGGTTTTGTGAGAGTTTGCAAATTATGTCTTAACTTTACACTGATTGGTTGTTTTCGGCCTTCATGTTGTAAACTTTAGTGGTTTGCAAATAGTATTTTTATCTTCAATTCCCATCGAGCTTTGCATTGAACTGGGCCAATTATGTTCAAGATTCCGCAGCAAAATCATCATACCATTAATGAACTAGTTATTTCTGTTATCATTACCTAGTTATTTCTGTTAACATTACACTACTAAATAATTTTATAGTTTTGACAGATACTTGTTCAAAATTTGACAGAGAAGTTTGGTATACGTTGCAAGAAATAATGACGCATATAGTTTGCACTAGCTTCTAGAAATATGTTCAGTAGTTGACAGACAGTTTGCAGTGCAATAAGAGTTTATTTTGGAGGGCTAGCTAATTTATGCAGAGAAACTAAAATAAAAATTTATAAATTAGGAAAAAAAATTTGCATGATCATCTGATTGAGATAAAATGGAGGGGAAAAAAAAATCAAAATAGGATTGCAAAAGGCATGTATGATAAAATATATATAAAAAAATGATGAATGGAATAACAAAAAAAAAAAAATTAGAAACACATTTTTCTGTTATGTATAATGAAATGTAGATTATATTAATAGAAGTACGCTAGTGATCCTGTCAGTAAAGTAATTATACCGAACAAAATAAATTTAAAATTCATACCCGCTCTAGCTTGTAAATCCAAAAGCAATTACGTATTGATTGAAGAAATAAAAGAAAGCTTTCTAGATTAAATACTTAGAAAAAAAAATAGTTAAACGAATTAGTGTGCATATTTATTGGATACTAGAACCTTTAATATTATCATACGATAATGCCTACTTCAGATATGAACTGTAGAAATTATGCTCCAGTAAAGCATCTGGATGACAAATGGACAAGTAACCCCTAAATAATTTCCTTTTCTAAAAAAGAAAAGCACGGAAAGATGTCGCTGTCCCCAGCTTGTCAAACCCATAGATTTGCAAATTTCATTGGAGTAGCTGCTCCCAACATCTTCCTTTGAGACAAGCTATTCTCTCTTGATTAATTAAACACAATTATTCAACGAAGTACTTCCTCTTGACTAAACTCAATTAACTTGAAAATAATTTTAAATCGATATTAAACATGACAAATTTATAGATGTATGTTGGTCAAGTCGATTGCTTGACTATCAAATATCGTTCAACTTGAGTAGGGTTTGATAATTTATTAATTAAGGATCGCTATATACAAATTGTTGCCGGACACTAAGAAAACATTATAAATTCGATTACTAAATCTTTGACAAGATATTTGAAGATTACTGAAGAAGTTTCCTAATACTTTTTTAACAGTTTGTTATAAATAAGGAAATAATAACTTTTTACAGATGTAAATGCACATTCGATAGGGAAGTGGTTTCTGGTTTTTTTTTTTTTTTTTTTTTTTTTAAAAAAAAAGTGGGTTAACAAACAAAAACATAGTGAACCTATTAGATCTTCATATACTTACAAAAATTTTGAACATTAATTAATAAGATGCTAATCTGTTTTGAATTTTTAAGATGTGTACCAGCAAATATCGCCTTTCGTATAGGAAAAATAATAATGGTTAAACAGGTTTCAAACTATGTGCTAAAAGAAAGGTTTCAGATAAGAAAGTCAATTTAGCGCTTGTAAACGTGATATTCTAGCAAATTAACTTTAGAAAACCAGTGAGACGTGAACATGCTTCAGATAAAAACTTCTAAAAAAAAAATTGAAGAAGGGATAACAGAGTGGCCAACTTGAAAGGAAATAAAATTAAAACTAACTGACGTCGGAGCTGGGACGTCCACAGGGATGTTTTTTTTTTTTTAATTGTTCCAAAAAGAAAAGAAAACAAATAATAAATGACGAATTCCAAGGAATTATGCAAAATGTGCTTGTGTATTTCTCTGTACACAGACGGTTGTGT
The DNA here is from genome assembly GCA_027725995.1 of Rhynchospora tenuis. Lineage (NCBI taxonomy): Eukaryota > Viridiplantae > Streptophyta > Magnoliopsida > Poales > Cyperaceae > Rhynchospora > Rhynchospora tenuis. Next base: position 172,672,941 of record CM050888.1, read on the forward strand.
ATATTCTCGTCAGTGGGTATGCATAATGCAGTAGCCTGGCAAATCGAACCAACTCAGATGTATACAATTATGGCAGCATGAAAATTAGGACATAGTATGTGAACCATACATAAACATCCGCGAAAATGTAGATTTGTTTCAATTATGCTTGTGCCAAATATCAATGACTTACAAATTTGCATTAGTCCGAGGCAAAATTGTGGCCAACATCTTATATTTTTTAATTATAAAATAAGTCCCAGGCAAATATAAGTAATCTTCTAAATTTTATTTGGAAACCAGATACTGCCTTCAAAGATTCCCCAAATATATGGATACAAGTCAAAGATGTTTTCTATTTGAACGGATATTCCAAGCACACTGTTTAAATTTTTCTGTTTTGCTGGTTTTGGCCTTTCCCAAACAACCTTCACTAAAAAGAAAAAAAAAAAAGAAATAACATGAAATGGGATTATTAAGCACACACAGTATAATCAATCAGTTTTACTGTTAATTAAGTACGTAAAGTATGACGTGTAGCAATCAGATACACTGAACCAATACAGAGAGTGATATATATATATATAGAATTTTGCTATGGTGAGTTGCAACTCACGGAGCCTTCCGTGAGTTGCGATCAAAACTCTTGGATCTAATTCAAAATGAGCGATCCAAACCGTTCAATATGATTTTCATATTGAAATCTCCTTTTAGACTAAATTTTATATTTTTTTCAAAATTTTTAAGTATTTTTTTGGAATTTTAGAAAATCGCTAATCTAATTAATTATGTACCGTTCAAAAACAACAGTTTTGAAAAATCTGAAAAAAATACTTAAAAATTTTGAAAAAATATAAAATTTTGTCTGCAAGGAGATTTCAATATGGAGATCACATTGGACGGTTTAGATCGGTCATTTTGAATCAGATCCAAGAGTTTTGATTGCAACTCACGGAAGGCTCCGTGAGTTGTAACTCACCATAGCAAAACTCTCTCTCTATATATATAAGATCAATGAGATTTAACACCATAAGAAATAATATTATTATCAGTCCATGCCTGTTCAAGTACTTATCCAGATTTTCTTTTTGTTTATTACGATCCCACATAAAAAATCTAATATTTCCCATTTATGGAGTAGAGGAAAGAGCCATTCATTGATGGTTCCAATGATTCAAAGAATAATTGCTGCATTGGTTTAACATTTTTCATACCTTTTTGACCTTCGGTTGACAAAGCAAAACGAAATGGATTTTCTTTTTAACCATTTCGTTTTATTAAAATAAATAATTAGCATTGCAGTCATTATAAAAAGACATAAATGCTATAGTTTATGATAAGGTTCTTTTTAGCCATTTTTTGTTTTCGTTTTCCATCCTTTCATTTTCCATTGTTCCTTTATGGGGAAGACAATATGTGAGAACTACTCTAGTTCCATCTGACTTCATATAATCCGAGTTTTCTTTTTTGCTTTAACCAATGAAATTGTTAAATAAATATAGTACATTTATCTATGTGGCCATCACTCTGTATTTTAGTAGTGAGAACCCCGGAACAGAGGTCCATTAGAAAAACAACTCAATGTTTTCGTGTTAATATCCACTCAACATCTAAGCGGTTTTTAATATTAAACCGAAACCATTAGTATTTGCCAATATAATTGAACTGTTAAATCAAAGGTAACAAATTCCTAATTGAAGATAATTAAGTGCCAACCTAAAAGAAACAATAATGAATAAGAGTTTAACCTAAACATTAATTTCTTGAAAGATCTTTTTTATAATTTGGGTCAACTTCATGGAAGCGTCATCAAATGAGGCGAGCATGAAAATAGTTCAATATAATATTTTATTTCCATTAAATTTTAAGGCACAACAGTCTCCGTTGTTATTAAATCAATTACTTTACTACTTCCTTATTATTTTAGTACTTTGTTACTTGTTGGATATCCTGAAGATTGAGGATTAATGACGGATGGATGACTTAAGGGTGGTGTCATGTATTATTTTTTTTTTAATCTTTCTTTTTCTTTTTTAAGTCACAAGTAACATGTACCGTGGGTATTTTGTAGTCCTGAATGTAAAATTACCGCTTAATCTAATTAATCAGTCGTCAAATCCTTAAGATTAATTAGTCTGTGTAACTTATTAAATTCAAGCTATTAAGTGCAATCTACTGCGCAATTAAGTGAATTTTTCTATGTATTATTATTAATACAGATTATATAGCTTTATTAATGTAATAATAATAATAACATATTATAATAACAATAATCATAATGATAATAATAATAATTATTATTATAATTAATTCTAATTCTAATTATTATTATTATTATTATTATTATTATTATTATTTATCATCATCATTATTACTACTACTACTACGTATGGTTTGTATTGGAAAGAAATGAAGCCTATTCTCACAGCTCTTCAGAACCCGTGGACTTGTTCCAAACACACTACATATATATAATGTTAATTTTCTTGATTTTTCCAAATCTTTTCCAAATGGAATAATATCATATACTTATGCGTTGTAGAAACTAGTCCCTGAGATCGATCTTTCGTGTTGAGAATACAGAGGAGCTCTTTGACACTGGTGGTAATTGAAAGCCATTAGAAAAGTCAATCTTATAAGCACTGATGGGTTCAATTCCTTTTGATGACACCAAGAGCACGGGATTTAAGCTTGTCATTTGAATAACATGAGGCAATTAATATTTACTGAGCTATACAAATGAATGACTCGTGATTTATTTCTTAAAACCTTTCGTATGCAAATAGAAACACTCGTATTCGCCTATTCTTGTGAAAACTGGAGTTTTAAAAGTACATCCCTCCACAATATAGCACAATCAATGGAAAAATCCATTAGTGGATAACAGTACTTCGTATCTGATCAAATAAAAAATTGTTATGTTCTCACCAATTACACAAAATCTACTACATAGAATAAAAAAAAAAAAAAATCAATTTTTCATTAATAAATTACAATTGGCCCTACGATATAGTTCTAGATCACATGTTTATCGTATCCTATACTAGCTAGCTGTCAATTATCACTGGTCAATGGGTTTACGCATACAAAATGAGAACGTAATGTATATATGAAAAATTGCTAAAAATAGTTAAATAAAGAATGCCTTGTGTTGTGATCGAATTCTCAGAGAAAAATAATAATAAAGAAAGAATGGCTTGTGTGCCATACCAACTTTTGGCAGTGTGAAACGGGCAACTATGTGAAACGAAGGGATAACATGAAGAATGCTGTCAATCCCGTTTCACTCTATAAAATGCAACAACTACTGGCAAGGTAGGATTCAAGTAACGCAAGCAAATTAAGAAGAACATTCAAGCATCAGTCATCGAATAAGATATGTCCCGTAACACAGTGAATGGCATTTCCCGCTCGGAGCTTTTACCACACGATTTCAGAGAGATGATTCTGACAGTATTGAAGATGTTTCTGGGTCTGGTATTTGCTGGATGGATTTTCTTATGGATCATAGTGCCGACCAGTACCTGGAAGTACCACTGGTCGCCGAAGCTTTACTCCAACACCTACTCGACATACTTTGGGAGACAAGGTACTTTACTTTTGCACAAGCAATTGAGAGACTTTAACAAATATATGCCATCATGAAATAAATAACACTGAAATTTTGTTTTTTTTTTCTCGTCCAGGGACCAATATTCTGATCTATGCATTTCCTATCTTATTCATTGCTGTTGTTGGGTGCATTTATCTGCACTTCAGGCAGAAAAATCACTACACAGGAAGTCGCAGGTTAGATATGTTATTTTTTTTAATCCATTTTTTTAGTGTATTTAATAATAGATGAAAAAAAATGTTCATTCTTCTTTCTATAACTTTGGACAGCGGTGTACTCAGTTCACTTCTAGCTGGGTGGAAGAGGCCGGTGCTCGTGCAGGGACCATTAGGTGTAGTTTCAGGAATTGAGTTCACCTTCGTTCTCATGTTTTTGGCGCTGTTGGTTTGGTCCTTTTCCATGTATTTACATGTTAGCTTCTCTCACCTGAAGGTCCCTCACTCTGAAAAACGGTAAAAATCACTTCCCTTCAACTGGATTGCTTCTACATAATATATCCAAAAATGTGACTGGTAATACTTGTTAGCTAGATTGTTTCTATTTCTCTGAGTAAACTTCCATGAACCATGATTTCATTTAAGCCAAAGGAACTCAATGATATATATTTTGATCAATATTTTTTAGGTGGGAAGCTAAGCTGGACAGTGTAGCTCTACGTTTCGGCCTAGTCGGGAACCTATGTCTTGCTTTTCTATTCTTTCCTGTCACCAGAAGTTCCTCCCTTCTACAGCTAATTGGGCTCACATCAGAATCATGCATCAAATACCACATGTGGCTGGGGCACATAGTAATGGTTCTATTCAGCGCTCATGGCGTCTGTTACCTTATATACTGGGATCACACCAGCTCAATGGATGAGGTATTTGTCCTGATCGCATACAACATTACAATAATTACATCCTTTCTGATTTCTTTAGTCAGTTCAATCACTGGCACACAACAGGTGACCTGAATTATTTGTGATGCTATCAAGTTTTTGAAAATTGAAACTTTTGGTGAAGTGCCAGATTACTGAGTCCAAATTCCTAGAATGCAATAATTAAGATTTCATGCAGTAAAAATATTATTTAACTTATCTCTGGATAATCCAAGAAATCAAATGTTGCAATTTAGTTTTAAGGATGAATACAAATGATGTATTACAAGAAGCATCATTTACTTAAATTTTGGTATATTGTTATGCATCCTTTTAGTTTTGTCTTTGTGTTTAATGCTACTGTAAAATCTTTGCTATTGTAAGGAACAATTATGATTTAATTTATTGAGATGATATTTTACTTGAGATAAAACTGAATCATAATATTAAATTTCATCATGTGACAATCATGAACATATGTTGTACCAGATGAAAAAATGGGCAAAGGTAGGTGTTGCTAATGTAGCAGGAGAGATAGCCCTGCTTGCAGGCTTAATCATGTGGATCACCACCTTTCCTCGTATAAGACGCAAGATGTTTGAGCTCTTCTATTACACACACCACTTCTACATTTTGTTTCTTTTCTTCTACATGCTTCATGTTGGCTTTAGTTTCTTCTGCATGATCTTGCCCGGTGTGTACCTATTTATGCTTGACAGATACTTGCGGTTCTTGCAATCACGAACCAAAGTGCAACTTGTCTCAGCACGGCTTTTACCATCCGAGGGAATGGAACTCAACTTCTCCAGAAACCCAGGCAAGGAACTCAAAGAACCTTACGAAACCTATTTAGACTTGGTTGAAGTTTTTCGCTTTATTTTTTGTTGATTGAGTTTGTTGCGGATAACACTTGTTCAGCTTCGAGAACAAAATAATATATATATATATATATTGCACTTAGCTATATGTGGAGGACTGAAAGAAGTAGTATCAGATAGTGCAATATTTTTTATATGGAATATAAATATATGAAGCAGGGGTAACATTTAATTGGCAATGCAATTCTTCTTTAGGTGGGTTTTTAACACAATTACATTAGATGTTTGTGTTGGGATAATATAAATTCTAAAAACAAACAAATTAATGCTAATTCTATAAATTGTGTAGGTTTCAGCTACAACCCGACGAGCACAATATTCATCAATATTCCTAGTGTTTCTAAGCTCCAATGGCACCCCTTTACTGTAACTTCCAGCAGCAACCTAGAACCTGAAAGACTAAGTGTCATCATAAAGAAAGAAGGAAGCTGGACACAGAAGCTACATGCTGTGCTCTCATCACCAGCAGATAATGACCATATCAGTGTGTCAGTTGAAGGGCCTTACAGCCCCATTTCCATGAATATCTTAAGGTTATCATATTAATTATAAAAATTATTATCTTAGGTTAGACTAAATCCCTGAATTTATCCAATCAAGATACTAAAAATTGGTTGTTAAATTAGGTATGAATCGTTGGTGATGGTTAGTGGTGGCAGTGGAATCACCCCCTTCATCTCAATCATACGTGAGCTCATCTATCAGAGCAACAGCCTCAACACCTCAACTCCAGAGATTCTATTAGTTTGTGTCTTTAGAAATTCCTTGGACCTAACAGTGCTTGATCTCCTCCTACCAATTAGCAGCAATGTCTCTGACTTCTCGAACCTCAAGCTCCTTATCAAAGCTTATGTAACCAAAGAAACAGAGGCACCCACTAATCATGAGCAGAGAGCAATTCGCACAATTTGCTTCAAACCGCACCCTTCAGATGTGCCAATATCTCCAGTTCTAGGTTCAAACAGCTGGCTATATTTGGCCGTCATAATATCTGCTTCCTTTGTTGCTTTTCTTGTGCTAACCGGCATTCTTCAACGTTATTACATCTATCCCAAGGACAAAAACACATTCAAAATCTACTCCTGGAGCAAACGGACTCTGTTGCACTTGCTCTTTATGTGCGTCTGTATAGTGGTTGCTGCAACTATCCCGTTTCTCATAAATAAAAGGTCCAACTCAAAGGCAGCGAAGCGGATTAACGGTCTGGATATACCGACACCTACTATTTCACCTAGTTCATGGCTTCAAAACTCCGAGATAGAGTTGGAAAGTTTACCGCGGGACTCGCTGATTAAGGCTACAAATGTTCACTATGGCAGAAGACCTGACCTTAAAAGTAAGATCAATATCAACCACAGTAAGAATTTGAAGTATGATCACGTTACAAAGATAACATAGTAATATATTATTGTATTTTTTTTTTACAGAAATTCTCTTGGAAATTAACCAAAAGAATGTCGGTGTGGTGGCAAGTGGTCCCAGTGGTCTGCGCCATGAAGTGGCAGCTATCTGCTCGTCAGGATTGGCTGATAATCTTCACTATGAATCCATCAGCTTCAGCTGGTAATAATTAATTAAAGTGGCTGTTATTGTTTTGGATTGACTGTTGTTTGATTTGTGTTGTACAAAAAAGAATATGGGAAAGTAAAGAGTAGTAGTTTGAATAACATGCAGAATGTGATGGATAAAAGAGAAGGCCAGTAGCATCATAGTTCAGATTGTGTTTAGCTTTCGGATTTCTTTTTGTCTTACGCTATTGCCAATAGCATGAACAATCATTAATGAAAACATTGTTGTAACCGTTTATCTTATGATATAGTTTGGAAAAATCTTGCAAGTGACTAAGGTCTTGACCAAAATGACTTTTACGCAGGATTTCATTTCATTTCAATTGATTTCTCAAGATTTCATTGGATTTAGTAATATGAAAATTCCAACCAAAATGACAATAAATCCGTTTATTTTGATCGGGGCCTAGTGAAATGAATGAAATCTCATGTTTTTTTTTTTTTAAAAAAAAAAAAGATTTTGATCAGGGCTAAAAGACCGACGCAGATATCAATTATTTCTGATTCCGCACATTATTTTGACGATGAAAAACAAATATGTAGCTTCAATAATCAATACAAAGAAACTGAAAAAACATAAGAAATAATAGGCTATCCTTTCAACTGTTAAGTCACAAAAGATGGAACATTGGTAGCATAAGAACAGATTATTGAAACTACAGTTAGAATCCGAATCAATAAACCAGACAAAGCCGCAGAACAAGTCTGGATAGAAATCTCAAAAGAAAATCCAAACCGTCCCTTTCACTAAGTCATGCGACAAATTGTCCAGGAAAAATCATTATAAAATAAAGAGAAAATGGATGCAATACCTGATCACCTCTTTTGATTCTGTTTAGAATAATTTAGGCAAAATCGGATATAAACCCCTACAATTTTTTCTATTTGGATATAAACCCCTGTATTCTTTAAAATTGGATATAAACCCCTCTAATTCTATTTTGTTTGGATAGAAACCCTTTTCAACATTTTAAGTCATAAATTAAATAAAAATGACCTAAATAGTAATATTATGACTGAAATACCCCTAGCTAACATCCCTAATTGCTGTACCTTCTCTCCTCAGCATTTTGTCCAAATTCAGCTTTATATTTTGAATTAACAAATTATGTAATTTTAACATGTGTGATTCTTCGAGACTGATTGAACCAATAATAATAAAAATTCCATTTTGGAGTACCCATATACATACTGTCACCTAATTTACTGGCATATACTTGCTGGTATATGAAAGCTATTGTACGTGAGTTGAACCTTAAATCATTTTGAATATTTTTATTTTGCTTCCTTCTTGTCTTCAATTTCCGTTGGGATAATTTCACAATCAAAGAAATTTCATCTTCAGAAATAGCTTGCATAGCAATAAATAATAATCATCATTTGGCTGCGTCTTCATTATTATTTTTGGAGAAAGAGATAAAGCGAGATAGAGATAGACAAAGAGAGGGACCTAGTAAAATTTGGAGAAAAAATATCGCTTGAGAGATTTTGCGTCAGCGATTTGTGAAAAAGAAAAGAAACAAATGTTTTGTTTGGGAAATATCAGCAGAGGCGAGTGGATATGGGAAGATGTATCGTTTCTGCCCAAATGAATACTAGGGATATTTCAGTCATAGCACTTAAATTTAAATTATTTTGAAATAACTAATGATTAGAAATGTTGAAAAGGGTTTATATCCAACCTAAACATAATTAGAGGGGTTTATATCTGATTTTGAAGATTGGAGGGGTTTATATCCGAATACGAGAGATTAGAAGGGTTTATATCCGATTTTGCCAATAATTTACTAGTCATCTTGGGAAAGCAGCTCGGTATCTGGGTAGAAAGTGGAAACCAAGACGGTGTTCATCGAAACAAAAACCAAGACGGTCGGCACTATACTCGGAAAAAATGTGGAAGCGAAGATTCGCGAATTTTTTCTCCTCGATTTGCCTTGTTGATGGGCTAATGGGCCGAGCTCTTGAGGTCTTAGAGAAGATAATTAAATTTAGTATATGTTGACGAAAAAAGAAGAATATCGGAGGAGCAGAAGAAAAAGATGGAGAGACCTCGAGCAACACAAAAAAAAAATAAAAATAATATAAAAATGAAAATAGGAAATGGTCAAAAAAATCAGAAATAAAATAATGTGCTGCCAAATTATTGTCTGTCGGTGAATCGAATCAGTATTATAAGCAATAATACCCGACATACAAATAGTTATAGAGTATTACGTTACAAAAATTGGAAAAAACTGTTAGTTCACAATGTTTGAAGTGTCAGACTACATTTAACTAAATAATTCCGACACCTACACATGTTTATTTATATTTTTGATGTGCAATAAACAAGTGTGTATTCTAAAGTATATATGATAATACATAAATAATATTTAAAAAGTGAAACCTCATAAGATATAGTTATCAAACCTGTAAATTTAAAAGAAGTCATTCCGAAAACGAACGTATTTATTTTAAATAGATCAAGTCAAAACAAAAGCACCCATCATGTTCCGTGCATAAACTGACAATATTACTAAAGAAATGTTAGTTCTCCAACTTGCTTTCAAAAACAAAATTCAATACGAAAAAATATATATGATCGCTCAAATCTTGCAAAAAAAAAATTGAATTATTCTCTCTTAAAAAATTCTGAAATTAATTTTCACTGCAGACTGAGTTGGATGGAACTCCAATTTGAGAAAAAAAAAAAAAGTTAACTAAATGAATTGATTAATTAACTAGAGTTTGGCCCTCCAGGACCTGATGAGTAAAATATGACGGCCTCGTTGGAAAGGGATTGAGGAAGGTTTGCGCGTGGGAGCATGCGCCGTCACCTTAATGCCACACTTCAGCTCATGGCAGCATCACACATTGCATAAACGACGTAACATTTTTCTTTTTCTTTTTTTTTTTTTCAATTTTTTAAGCGTTCCTTCCCATTGAAGAAAAAACGAAAGAATATCCAATATTACATAGAATCCACTAGTCCACTTGTATCCTTGTCAACTGGTACAAGCCGATCATTCGTAAAAAAAATTAATAAGATGAACGATTAAAGTTTTAGATTTCTCATTAAAAAAAAAAAGTAAAGTTGGATAATTATTTAGTACGAGGAGGGTTCAATGCAATAATTTTTCAAAGAATTAACCCTTAATCTAGTTGTCAAGGAAAAACATTTTGGGTGAGCTAGTGGATTCGAAATTTAACTAGGAGATTTTTTAAATATTTAATTAATTTCAAAACAAGGGAGAGATTTTCATTCTATCCTTTTTAAGAAATTTCCAATAAATTTGCAATGATATATAATGTTAAGATTTCAATTTGTTTATTTTTTGTTAAATTTAAACCAAATGTTGAATTTAAAATGTAATTTTTTTTAATTTTTAGAGATGTTTTAGTTTAAAATTTTAATATTTTATTATGTTAAAATTAATCTGTCATAATGAAATCTATTTCGTTCATTTTTATCACTATTAGAGTAATATTTTAACATAAACTTAAAAAATTATAATTTAATGTAGATCTGAAAAGTAACTCCAATATCATCATAATAATCCATATGATAGATTTATCGCATAGGCGAATCTACTTTATGGTGCATTTAACGTAGACCTATTAGACTTGTCAGTAAGTTAATTCAGAATGGGCCTGAACAAACGAACTTAGAACCTTACATAGACTTAATTTCAGAAAATATTGTCAAAATTATAAATATTTTAAAAACTGAAAAAATCGTAGCTAAAGATGACATTTGTGCATGAGCATTACCTTAATACTAGACATACTGATGTTAATCAATTTCTTGTGGATTTGATTTCCAAATGGATCAGGTTGCATTGCATCGGATATACATTTCACTGTCGGACTTATATAAAGCAATCTTTTTTTTTTTTCGATTTTGTTTTTATAATTAAAAGGAACACGCGTAGGCCCAAGGCAATCTGCAAACACATATAGTTGCCACCCCCCTAACGCCATTAATTGCCCCTTATAGAAGCAATTTTAAATATTGGTACCGCCTTGATCCATGGCTCGCTTTGCTTTCAGTATAATCACTACCGAAACAACACAAAAGGTACGGCTGAATTCTTAGATTTGGTTAAGCACATGCATCCGATAAAATATTTTTGGGATCTCAAAGGACTTGACTATGAATGACGCAAAGGTTGTTCCAAGAAGACAACGCAATTTAATTTAGCCATGTCCCTTGGAGGAGACAAAAGATTAAAAAAAAAACAAAAATAAAATAATGAAACTATTGTTGGTTTCATGTCCCGAATAATCGAAAATCTAACTCTTATATACTTAATTGTTTGGAGATGCGCAATACACGTAAATTGCCTGAACTGAATAATTAACCAGTTGACTAGCATTCAATTAAGCCAGAATGATCACATTAATGCAATTTTGTACTATAAAGGTTTATTCAGATGAAGTAAACTAATTCTGCATTTATGAAAAGGAGCTGAATAGCGATTCAATTTCTACCTGTGTAGAGAATATCTATTGATTCTAATATTCCTTTCTTGGGACCGATATATTGTCCCACTCTTTCCTAGGGATTAAGGCCAAAAAAAAAAAAATTTCCCCGAAGTGGAGCAAAGAAACTTTATTATTAAATTTTGTTGGAGATAGAAGTGAACTAGTGGAGCGATAAGATTCAAACAGTAACTCCAAGCAATATAAGTTGACCTCGAAACATTGAGGGGATTCACCTCATATTTGTTAATCCCCAATCATGGCTGTTGACTTGCAATATATAAATTAATATAATCCTAAAAAAAGTATTGTGTCCCCGGTAGTGCGCCCTCCAAATCGTAATTAGCGCCAATCTGTATTACATAATCGTCAACTGAGTGCTGATGTATCTATTAATCTCACCCTTTTATATTTTCAGTTTCATTCAAACAATCATACTTAATTAATCACTGATTTACAATCATAATGTACCCCGTTTTAAGAAAATATATTATATTGTAACATATACGGTTCATCATTTTTGAAATCTCATGAACAATTTGGGGTTATTCACGAGGTGCACAAACTATTATCTGGGAACAGTTTAAATAACACATTGTCATGTTATCACTAAATTCTGAGGCTGAAATAAAAATGACGAATATGCTATTTGGCACAATGGTGGCGGCATGAAATGAGCAATTTTCTAAACGGACGGAGGACATGAAGCATGCCATCAACAACATATCAACCCTATAAAATGGAACACCATCTCGCAGAAAGAACTCAACACAGAAGTACAGAAAAATATATTCGAAGGATTGAATTAAACATGAGCAGTAACACAGTGCCGGGCATTTCTTCTTTGCAGTCTTCTTCAATGCATGACAACAAACCAATGGTTCTGAAAGTAATGAAGATACTTCTGGCACTGGTATTTGCTGGATGGATTTTTATCTGGATCATAGTGCCAACGAGTACCTATAGGTACACCTGGTCACCAAAGCTTTATGCCGATACCAACTCTACTTATTTCGGAAGACAAGGTTTAAGTTATTCCTTTTTTTTCTTTAGTACTAAAAATTGTATATGCATCCTTATCAAGTAAATAATAACATTTTCGTTTTCACATGACAGGGACCAATATTTTGATCTACGCATTTCCTATCATGTTCATTGCTGTTCTTGGGTGCCTTTATCTGCATTTGAGTAAGAAAAATGGCCATACAGGAAATAGCAGGTATGTACATACATGAAGTTTTTCTCTGTTTTTCTTCTTATTTTATAAAGGCAAAGTGTAGGCTGGCATGGATAAAAGGTCATTTTTTTTTTTTTTGTCTTCTTTTTGACAGCAGCAGGTTCAGTTCAAAGATGGCAGCATGGAAGAGGCCAGTGCTGGTAAGGGGGCCACTAGGAGTCGTTTCAGGAATTGAGTTGGCCTTCTGTCTTATGTTTCTGGCACTTTTGGTATGGTGCTTCTGGACATTTTTAAGTGTTAGCTTCTCCCGCCTGAAAATTCATGGTTCAGAGAAAGTGTAAGATATCACTCCTCTTTTGAGTTAATAACTAATCCAATAAATAATTGTAAGCTGCTAGGAACAAAGAATTTAAAATATGATATATTGAAGATCGCAAAGGTTTTATTTGGTATGAGTTAACTTATAAAGTAGCACATGAATAATTTGCAAATGTCGGAAACTATCTATTTATTTTGGATTCAACCAACCAAGTTACAGATTAATGAAGAGGTGGCTAATATTTTTTCTTTCAGGTGGCAAGCTAAGCTGGACAGTGTGGCTCTCCGTTTTGGTCTAATAGGCAACCTATGCCTCGCTTTTCTATTCTTTCCTGTTACAAGAGGTTCTTCTCTTCTACCATTGATTGGCCTCACATCAGACTCCTGCATTAAGTACCATATATGGTTGGGACATATTGTCATGACGTTATTTAGCGCGCATGGCATCTGTTACATCATTTACTGGGCTTCCACGAACCAAATAGATGAGGTACTTGGTTTTATTATGAACTAATTGAGCAATTTGACATTATATATTAATTTGTTAATTACTTGTTTTTTTCCTATTGTAAGCACAGTAAGTCATATAATAAATTAATTGTATTGGCCAAACTAGCACCAATCTCTTGTGGGGTCAGCTTGGAGAAATTGGTAACCTCTATTCAGGATGCCTTAAAACTGAAATTATTCAATGTGTTTTTCGTGAATTGACTGGGATCAATTGCTATGCTGAGATTGCATACAAAAGCATTTTAATGAACCATCTTCAAATGATTAGAAAAATGAATAGTATGATTTATTTTGAGGATTACCAAAATTTATATACGGGACTAAATTTGTCTAGGAATTATAGAACACCAAGGATTAACCCCTTTCCATGAACTATATGGTATTCTCATTTTTCCATAAATGATTTGTCAAATTTTAATAACAGATGATAAAGTGGAGCAAGACTGATGTTGCTAATGTGCCCGGAGAATTAGCACTGCTCTCAGGCTTGGTCTTGTGGGCTGCCACCTTTCCGCGCATCAGGCGCAAAATGTTTGAGCTCTTTTATTACACACACCACCTCTACATCGCCTTTCTCTTCTTCTTTATGCTTCATGTGGGCATCAGTTTCTTTTGCATGATTCTTCCTGGAGTTTATCTCTTCATGGTCGACCGGTACTTGCGGTTCTTGCAATCACGAAGCAAAGTGCATCTCGTCTCAGCACGTCTTTTACCATCCGAAGGAATTGAGCTTAACTTCTCCAAGAACCCAGGCAAGAGGCTCAACTATACCTTAGTTAAATTGAACTAATACAAAAGGCACAAAATCACTTGGTCGGTACTTAAAATATGACCCATATACATGTAAGAATATTGAGGGTAATACCTTCAGAGGTCAGTGATTGTTGACGGAAAGGATGTACTACAGACAGAATAGGACCTTAAAGATGTAACAGGGCTGATCATTCATCTTTGGATAAACAATGAAAAATATCTAAAACTTTTGTTAAAATGTCCAAATTAAAAATATAATGTCAATTTGATATTTTCTTGTGTAGGGTTTAGCTATAACCCCTTGAGCACAATATTCATCAACGTTCCAAGTGTTTCGTCCCTCCAATGGCATCCTTTTACAATTACTTCAAGCAGCAACCTTGAGCCTGAGAGGCTCAGTGTCGTCATTAAAAAAGAAGGAAGCTGGACACAGAAGCTGTACAGGGCCCTCTCATCACATATCACTGTTGACGGCCTTGATGTCTCAGTTGAGGGACCATACAGCCCCATTTCCATGAATTTCATGAGGTTAGTTACAATATATTTTCTCTAAAAGATAATCCCAGCATTGCAAAATCAAGGGATTTAAATATATTTGTTCCTCTAGGTACAAGTCATTGGTGCTGATCAGCGGAGGAAGTGGAATCACCCCCTTCATCTCAATCATACGCGAGTTCATCCACCAAAGCAATACTCTAAATACTCCAACACCAAATCTCCACTTAATTTGTGCCTTTAAGAATTCCATGGACCTCTCAATGCTTGATCTTCTTTTACCAGTAAGCGGCAATGTGTCTGACCTGTCCCGTCTAAACCTACAGATAGAGGTTTACGTAACCAGAGAAAAAGAAGCTCCCATCAATGATGCACAGACTATGATCCGCACAATATGCTTCAAGCCAAACCCATCACAGATGCCTATCTCTCCTGTCCTCGGTCCAAACAGCTGGCTCTGTTTGGCTGTCATAGTTTCATCCTCCTTCATTGCTTTTCTTCTACTGATTGGCATCCTGCAACGATTTTACATCTATCCCATCGAAAAAAATACAGGCAAAATCTATTCCCTGAGCTCAAGAACAGTTTTGAACTTTCTGTTCATGTGCCTCTCTATTGTGGTTGCCTCTACAATCCCATTCCTCATAAACAAGAGGCGAAACATGAAGGATGCAAAACAGATTAAGAGCTTGGATTTACCAACACCTATGACTTCCCCTAGCTCATGGTATCATTGTTCTGATAGAGAAATGGAGAGTTTGCCACAGGAATCGCTGGTTAAAGCTACAAAAGTGCACTATGGAAGAAGGCCTGATCTCAAGAGTATGCAACTCCCACCTCTAAACACATTATAATACACTTATATATATGCTAACATAGAAACCTTTTACTGTTCAACGCAGAGATTCTACTGGAAATTGAGGATGAAAATGTCGGAGTCATGACAAGTGGGCCTACTGGAATGCGGCATGAAGTAGCAGCTATCTGCTCATCAGGGTTGGCGAGCAATCTTCACTATGAATCCATCAGCTTCAGCTGGTGATGAACAGACACCAGAAAGTGTGCGTGTTTTGGTTAGCATGTCTCAAAGCTGTTTGTCATGTTGGTTTGCATGTATAAAATTGTTGGCAATCGTATGTCTTGTATAAAATATGGAGGTTCCATGGATACAACCTATAGCATGATCCTCCAGTTGATTTTTTTTTTTTTTTCCTTCTCTTTTTGAACAGTTAACTGTGTATTAATTATGGTAAATTGTTCTGAGCATCTTTGTTGGAAAGCTTTGGTAAGTTATGCCAGAAAAATGTAATAGCAATACTTTACAGTGGATAAATTTCTGTCGCTTACATAATTACAAAGTCAGTCAAAACATATCTATCATTCAATTGAACTAACAGAAAGTATGCATCATTATAATATAATAAACAACAGCATATAAATTCAGGATAGCCGAGTATGCTATTTACAGGTGAGTAAAACTAACTCTATATTTTGTGGACAAACAGTTAGAACCCCTTTTAGAAACTACCCAAAGGAAATCATTGACCTTATGTAAATCACTTGTCCTCTCCACTGTTGTTGTACATCTCTAGAAGATACAGAATAACAAATGGGCCCAAAGAAGGTGGCAACTGAGGCTTGTTAAAAGCAACACACGATCCAATATCATCACCTCTCATGGCACTTCGCGCAGTGGATCCTCCATTGTCATCATGTTGTGGGACTGAAACGGTCATAAACCCTGTTTTGCAAAACCAAAAATATGCTACAATTAGTAGAAAACTTATACAAACCAAGGTTCTGCAGCATATCTTTGGAAATAATAAATATAAAATGGTAATTGTATTCCGTATGAGGTGAAAATGACCCTTCTAGTTATCTAGTTAAAGTTGAAGTTTGATCCATCTTAATTAAATCATTGGGAAATAGAAAAGACTGTCCTAGATGGCAATTAACAGAAGCAGATAAAACTCACAACCAAATTACTTGACCATTCCAAACAATTGGATCCAGCATTATCAAGTAGGGATTAAACTGTATTTTTACAAATTTTGACATAAAGATATGCTAAACTTTGTCTTGACACTAGTAGCTAAGAAAAGGTGCCCCTTTCTTCAAAAAAAAAAAAAAAAAAAAAAAAAAAAAAAAAAAAAACTTTGCAGAAATGAAATGTAAGTGTATTGATATTACTCTGTCTTCTAATGGCAGGAGCCGCTTTCTTGATGACATTCTTCATAAGTAACTCCGTACTTCCCATTATTATCTAGCAGCTAGCTTCTACAGCCAAACAAACTGAATAAGAAAAGGAAAAAAAAAAAAAAAGCTTTATCAAGGTTAGAATAGGATTAATAACAGAAAGCAAACCTAAATTGGCATACCTTTTCTACTTTAATATCAAACTTACTCATCCAGAAGATAAATTTGTTAGAAATTAAAATATTTATCATTAAAATATATTAATTAATAGCCTAAGATCAAGTATTTCGTATAAAAACAATAAATTCATGAGTTAAGAACTTACAGGATTGAAGAGAAGACATCGTTATGCGGAAATTCAGATCTTCTTTAATTTCTCCTTAGTCCAAGTGATGGCAGAAAATGGCGTTTTAACCCTCTCTGTCTATTTTCTTAATTGGGCGAAATTTTGAGGAAAGGGTGCCAAAAATTATGACAGAAGAGAGTATAAATTGACTAAGGCAATTAAAGGGATCAGATTTTTGAATGAACATGGTCCATCAGATTTTCCATCAAAATCTGATGCACCCTTCATTAAATGAAGTTGGTTCAACAATTAAATATAGACCACTTAATAATAATTAATTATATTAATTATAACATTCTCCCACTTGGCCTATAAAATATCATAATGAACACGAATTCAGAATTGGCCAATAAAACTTGAACCTTGTTCAGTTAGAAATACCAAACTAAACTAATATAATCAAAATAACTATTATTGTTATTTGATCCCTATTAATTATAGATGTGGCATTCTTTCCAACAAATGGTTAATTAAATTCATTCGATCCTCATAAGTATATTTGCTTATATTAATAATAATAATGCGCAACATAAAATAAGCAAACACTATAACATAGAAAGTCAATACATAAATGAAGCTTCAATACATAACATAATTAAATACACTATTGTTCATTACAACATCATAAGTCACTAACCAAACCCATGCTAGCTACGTGCTCTCTGAAGAGAGTAGGTGGTAGTGCTTTTGTTAGAGAATCAGCTAACATAGCTCTTGTATTGATGTGTTGTATGACAATAATTTTATTCTTGACTTTCTTTCTAACAACAAGATACTTGATGTCGATCCACTTAGTAGCACCGCTGGACTTGTTGTTTTTCGAAAAGAAAACAGCAGCCTCGTTATCACAAAATAACATGATTGGTCTTGCAATACTCTCAATCACTCGAAGTTCAGGTATGAAATTCTTCAACCAAACTGCTTGACCAGTAGCTTCAAAACACGCTACAAATTCTGCTTGCATAGTGGAAGATGCAACTAAGGACTGCTTGGCACTCTTCCATGAAATTGGTCCCCCTGCAAGCATGAATATGTATCCTGATGTGGATTTCCTTGTGTCTATACATCCAGCAAAGTCCGAATCTGAATAACCAATGACCTCAAGACTATCGGACTTTCTGTAAGTAAGCATGTAGTCTTTAGTCCCTTGCAAATAGCGTAAAACTTTCTTAGCAGCTCGCCAATGATCCAAACCTGGATTGGATTGATATCGACCTAGCATGCCAACTATAAACGCAATATCAGGACGTGTGCAGACTTGAGCATACATTAAGCTTCCAACAACCGAAGCATACTCATTATTTTCCATCTGCTTATGTTCTGATTCAGTTTTGGGACATTGAGACTTGCTGAATTTGTCACCTTTGAAAATGGGAGCAACACTTGGAGAACATTTTTGCATTTTGTAGCGCTTAAGCATTTTCTCAATGTATGCCTTTTGTGATAAACCTAAGACCCCACGAGACCGATCACGGTGGATTTCAATGCCTATGACATAAGAGGCTTCACCAAGATCCTTCATTTCAAATTTCGTTGAAAGAAAACGTTTAGTCTCGTACAACATGTCTAAATCACTGCTCGCTAATAAAATGTCATCCACATACAAAACGAGAATAATAAATCTGCTCCCACTAACCTTGAGATATATGCATTGATCAAAAGTGTTTTCTTTAAATCCAAATTCTGTTATGACCTCATCAAACTTGAGATACCACTGCCTTGAAGCTTGTTTTAACCCATAAATTGATCGTTTCAACCGGCAGCCCATATGTTCCTTGCCTTTGACAACAAAACCTTCGGGTTGTTTCATGTAAATTTCTTCATGCAAGTCACCATTAAGGAATGCGGTTTTAACGTCCATTTGATGCAGCTCTAGATCATAATGAGCTACAAGAGCTAAAACAATTCTTAATGAATCTTTTCTTGAGACAGGAGAAAAAGTATTTTCATAATGTATACCTTCTTGTTGCGTAAAACCTTTAGCAACTAGTCGGGCCTTGTATCGTTCAATGTTACCATGAGAATCAGTTTTAGTTTTGTAAACCCATTTACATCCTACGGGTTTAACATCCTTTGGTAACTCAACAAGGTCCCATACATCATTTTGTTGCATTGAGTTCATCTCATCGTTCATGGCTTCCAGCCACTGAGATGACTTAGCACTCTTCATGGCGTCCTTAAAGGAAATAGGATCATCTCCATGACCTATATCGCCACCTTCTTCAGTAAGGTATACAACATAATCATCAGGTATTGCAGATTTTCGTTCTCTTTGCGACTTGCGCAAAGACTGATCTTGTGGCAGCAAAGGTACTTCTTCATTGTTAGGAACGTTACTAACATTAATACCTTCATTTAGTGATAAAGGAGAAACAGAACTTGTAGCCTCCGAAATGACCGAAGTTGGAACATAAACTCGGTCTTCTTCATGAAGGTTTATAATTCGTTTTTCATTACTCCCACTAATGTTGCCATTCTCAAAAAATACTGCATGTCGTGTCTCAACTATTCTAGTGGTATGTGATGGACAATAAAATCTAAAACCTTTGGATCTCTCTGGATAGCCTATGAAAGAACAACTAACGGTTTTGGGATCTAGTTTCTTAATTTGTGGATTGTAGACTTTTGCTTCAGCAGGACAGCCCCACACACGTAAGTATCCTAGTTGCGGTTTTCTTCCAGTCCACAATTCATAAGGTGTTGCTGGAACAGATTTACTAGGAACTCGATTGAGAACATGTGTGGCTGTTTTTAAAGCCTCCGACCACAAAAATTCTGGTAAAGTGGTATTACATATCATACTTCGTACCATATCCATTAATGTACGATTACGCCTTTCAGCCACTCCGTTTTGCCGAGGATCTCCCGGCATAGAGAACTGATGAACAATACCACATTCTTGAAGAAACAAAGCAAATGGGCCTGGACTTTGACCCAAGTCGGTGTGCCTACCATAATACTCACCGCCTCTATCTGATCGCACTACTTTAATTTTAACATTATGCTGATTTTCAACTTCAGCCTTAAAGATTTTAAATTTGTCTAGTGCTTCAGATTTTTCAGAAATTAAGTACACATAAGCGTAGCGAGAATAATCGTCAATAAAAGTAATGAATGATTTGTGTCCGTTCAAACTCGAAGTGGGAAAAGGACCACATATATCGGTGTGAATTAATTCCAATAGTCCCCCACTTCGAGTGGCTCCTTTCTTATTTCCTTTAGTAAATTTTCCCTTAACACATTCAACACAATTATCAAAATCAGAAAAATCTAATGTTGGGAGAATTTCATTCTTAATGAGACGTTGCATTCTATCTCTTGAAATATGTCCCAATCTGCGATGCCATAATTTGGAAGAATATCCAACATCACGATTTCTCTTTGTGCCACGTTTATGATCAACACAATTAACATTCAGGGATAATAAAGAATCAGAAAAGGAAGAATCCAAACATAATTTATATAAATTATCACATAACAATCCAGAACCAACAAACTTAGAGTTATGATATAGTCTCAACTCATTATTCCCAAACTGAAACATAAAACCACAAGCATCAAGTCTAGAAACAGAAATTAAATTCCTAATCACACTAGGAATATAAACTACATCATATAAGTAGAGAATAAAGCCACTCTTCAAGACCAGACGAAGAGTTCCAACGGCCTCCACTTCAGCCTCTAAGCCATTAGCTACTTTAAGCTTCCTTTTTCCCCTTTCCAGCATCGTCACGGAATGGAATCCCTGCAATGAGTTCGTAATGTGCACAGATGCACCAGTGTCAACCCACCACGTATTTAAGGGAACATCAATTAAAAGAGATTCACAAATCATATAATTTAAATTATTACCCTTCTTTTCAAGCCATGCTCTAAACTTGGTACACTCCTTCCTCATGTGTCCAGGTTTCTTGCAGTGACGGCACTTAAGACCACGCTTTGTACTTGACGTATTTGCCTTGTTAACACCAGATGTTTGACCCTTATCTTTACCTTTACCATTGTTCTTTTTCGGTTTTGGACTTTCAATGGCAGCATGTGCAAAGTCAGGTTTTTCAATCTTAATCCTTTCTTCTTCTTCAACACACATGGCAATCAATTCGCTCATCTTCCACTTCTCTTTCTGCGTGTTGTAATTGATCTTGAAAGGACCAAACTGAGCAGGAAGAGAAGTCATAATGAAATGAACCAGAAATCCTTCAGAAATTGCCATGTCCATGCCATTCAATTTTGCGGCCATATCATTCATCATCATGATATGTTCACGTACACCGCTAGTCCCATTGTACTTGGTAGTGAGCATTTTCATTATGAGAGCACTCGCATTTGCCTTAGAAGTACTCTTAAACTGCTCCTCAACAGAAGTGAGATATTCCTTAGCAGTAAAGAGTTCACCTTCAGCATTCTTTTCAGGAATGCCTCCCCGAATTGCCAAAGAGATGGTGCTTTTCATAATCATGAGAGACATGCGATTAGAACGCTCCCAATTTTCATAAGCAGTTTTGAGTTGATCTGCAGCATCATCCTTTGGTTTTTCAGGTTTATCCATTCGTAATGCTTGGTCTATTTCAAGAACACCAAGACTAATCTCAATTTGCTCTTTCCAAGTTGAAAAATTAGTTCCATTCAATGTTGCTATTCCATTGAGTTGACTACTTAGATTGTTCAATGCTGCAAATTCATGACAAATATAGTGCTTACTATTAACTAATCCACGGACATATAATAAAATTAAATTAGATCAACTATAATCAGGGGACTAATAATTAATTAATCTGAAATAATAAAACGCCAATTAAAATTTCAGGTTTAATAGTTGATCCATTAAAGATCAATTCATATCACCGTTGGGCAGAAATAAATTGAACTAAGTTGAAATTCCACTCAATAAATTATACTTGACAATTAAAGTTGGTAAAATTGACAATTATAATTTATTAAATGTAGAGCATAATCGTAATACAATAGACATAATGTAAAACATAATTCCTTTTAATAAAATGGTAGTCACAATTAAAGTTGGTAAAATTGATAACGACCATATATTAAAAGTAATTTTATATGGTAATAAATTATATATAACTTAGTTCCGTTGGGTTACAAATTATATATAATATAAAACCATATACTTAACATATTATCATATCTAAAACCAACTCAAAATAAATGTACGGTTTTTAAAAAAAATATATGATAATATTTATCAATTAATTAATCATAGTTTAAAGTGATAAACAAAATTCACTTTATAAGATGTCGTGATTAAAGGTATAGCAAATATCATACTATGGTCACATGATTAATCAATAGACAAGAAGATCCTTCAAATTTACTTTTCCTAAATTAATGGCGTGGCAAAACATTGTGGGGACCAGAAAGCGTGTATGCCAGTATGCATAAAGGAAAGAAATAGAAGTATTAAGTGGATCATCTACAAACTAGGTACAAAAACAGTGGTGCTTCCGACATCCAAACCATATAAGCAACTTTTCCCAAAAATTTAGTAACTTGGCGAATGGTTGCGGAAATCAACAGTTCTGATATGGGTTGGATAATAAAATTGTTCATACCCCTTTGTACCTAATCAAGACTAAGGCATAAACACATATTACAAGCATCTTTTGCCCCTCTCTCTCTCCCGTTTCGTGCACATGTGAAAGCAAAAATGGAAACAAAAGGAAGTAATAATTTCCATCTCCATTTTGTACACGGAGAAAAAAAATTGAAGATTACAGAAGGGAAAAATTACAAAAAATAATTCTGTAAATTCCAAAAATTCCAGTAAATTCGGAAAAATACTGTATACTGTATTTTTATACGAAAATACTTACTGCTCTGATACCAAATGTTAGAAATTAAAATATTTATCATTAAAATATCTTAATTAATAGCCTAAGATCAAGTATTTCGTATAAAAACAATAAATTCATGAGTTAAGAACTTACAGGATTGAAGAGAAGACATCGTTATGCGGAAATTCAGATCTTCTTTAATTTCTCCTTAGTCCAAGTGATGGCAGAAAATGGCGTTTTAACCCTCTCTGTCTATTTTCTTAATTGGGCGAAATTTTGAGGAAAGGGTGCCAAAAATTATGACAGAAGAGAGTATAAATTGACTAAGGCAATTAAAGGGATCAGATTTTTGAATGAACATGGTCCATCAGATTTTCCATCAAAATCTGATGCACCCTTCATTAAATGAAGTTGGTTCAACAATTAAATATAGACCACTTAATAATAATTAATTATATTAATTATAACAAAATTCTCATAACTAATCCTTAAAATTGAATCACTAGGTATGCTCCAGACTCTATGGTTTCTTTAATCACCATCAAATGAAAAAAAAAATGTCAGAATAGAACCAGAGACCAACCAGCTCAAACTGTAACATTCATTATCCAGGTCTATCTCCCTTGGACTCAAAATTCTAAAATCAAATTAGTCCCTCAATAAAATGCACATATAAGACATAAATCAGCAGAATTGAAACGTAAAACAATTTTTCTTGAAACAATTGTACCCAATCCTTTCTCAAACCACTGCGTTATGACTTATAAGTCAGGACGCAACCAAATAGTATTCAAATATGTTCATAATAAAGCTTTAGGGGAAAAAAAATTGAACATGGAGAAGATCGAATAGATACCTGATCGCCTCTGTTTCGCGATGAATAGCCGATTGCGCTTGCCTTCGACCGAACGAGTGAACTTAGAAGATCAGAATAAACGAGAAAAGACGAAAGAAGGGATCGAAAGCGAATGTTCCAGAAATCTCGCGGGTTTGAATTTGGACTTTTAGAGTTCCATTACTCAGCTCATGGGTTAATTATAGGCCGATATCTACGGCCCAAATAAGGTTTCCTTTGTTGTGATCAAATAACGAGAGAAGGCCCAGGAATTCTTATATTTGGTTTTACAGTCCGCTAAGGTCCCGATTAAAATTACTATGTTTTCACGCGAGATTTCATTTAATATTATTTGACTAGAAATTTTTTTTATCAAAATAAATAGATTTGATTTTTTTATGAGAATTTTATGTTATTATACTAAATGAAATTCTGAAAGATCAATTATAATGAAATGAAATCAAATAAACTCCCGCACAAATATCATTTTGATCAATGCTTAAATGTTGTGTTTCTTTTTTTTTTTTTTATCAAAGCTTAAAGTATCTTTTTGTTCATCGTGCCAATATAGTAGTAGATTTCCGAGCGATAAGCATTAAACTTATAGATAGTCTAAAATAGAGTTCTATACAATTTAAATTTGATGACGCATCAAAAATTTTTAATTTAAGATCGTTAGAAATTCATCAAATCATTTAATGAACAGTAGATAAACATAAATAAATTGCATCATATTTTATAGGCAAGGTACATCACCAGTACGTACATAATGCCTATAATGTCGTATTTCCAATATTATAATGTATATATTACTATTAAGACGTTAACACAATTATTTGTTAATTGATCCCTCCTTTATTTTATATTACTTGTGGAGTTGGCCTTATATATCAGTAGTGTAATACACTAATTACATTATAAAATTATAAATTATTACAAAATTTGCGTATATAGCATTACAATCAGGATGTTTAAATTATGCAGAAATATTATTTTTTGAATTAAAAATTAAGCTGTTAGAATTCTTACTCCGCTTGTACAGTTGTACCGTTGTACAGTCTCTCAACACACGTGTTGGACTTCAACCATATAGCTAGTCCATATCGTCACTGATAGCAAGTGTTGGGTTTTAGTAATGAATTAATGATGAGCGTTTTTAGAGGTTTATACCGGCCGGTATCATTTATATGGATTACTTATGAGAAGTTTATACATGACCCAAGAAGACATCATTAATTAATATATGTTTAATTGTTAGTTGTTACAAGCTTCATACAGTACTCACAAGGATAAGCGGATCGCATATTGATTTCAGATTCAGTATTAATTACTATATATATATATAGGTTTATGTAAGGCGTATATCTCTGGATTTTCCTGTGCAAACCGTCTATACATAGCTTCATATTTTGGAAATGATTTATTGTTTCAGTGAATTGTGGGCTAGAAAAGTATTACACCATCCATATGGCAATGGGCAACTTTGTAATTCTGGTATACCATACTATTTCTCAAACTAGAGAGAATAATATATCGAACCTTTGGGTTTAATTTCCTTCTAATACTTTCGGAATTTACCCAATTTCTACAAAATGTGTCTTATGAAATAAAATTTGTCTGGTGCGTTAAGCTACCATTACACATGCATGCATGGTCACCGAGTCTCTTGCAACTGGATGGTATTTGTCACAATAGCTTTTAAATTCAAATAATACAAGAATAACAATGAACCGGCTATGCCTCGCATAGTTTTGTAGCTTAATACAAGGTCTTTATATAGTATAGAAATGTAGAAGTTCTTGACAGTATCTTGAGAGAGGAACAAAGTGTTGTAACAGTATATCAGAGAATGAATGTAATGTATTGTAGTTATGATATTACAGTAGAGATGTCTTTATATAGACATAAGAGTAGAACTAATTACAGTCTAACCGACTTAATCCTAGTCGGTAATTACTAAACCTAATTACATATGGTGTACAGCTGTATCATCTATTTCTGTTATGTTTACACTCCCCCCGCAAGCTGAAGGGGAGTTAACCACTGTCAGCTTGGATCGTAGCTGTAGAAAACGCATAGTAGCCAAGGGTTTAGTTAACACATCTGCTATCTGGTCCTGAGAGGTCAGAAAGCGAACAAGAAGCTCTTTAGACATAATCCTCTCTCTTACAAAGTGGTAATCGATCTCGATATGTTTGGTGCGGGCATGAAACATCGGGTTGGATGCCAAGAAAGTAGCTCCAATATTATCGCACCAAAGAGTAGGAGGGGAAGTCAAAGGAGTATGAAGCTCATGTAGTAAATATTGTACCCAAAGAAGTTCGGCACAAGTTATAGCAAGAGATCGGTACTCCGCTTCGGTGCTAGACCGTGATACGGTTGGTTGTTTCTTAGCACTCCATGAGACAAGATTGCCTCCCAAAAATATTGCAAATCCGGTTGTTGAACGCCGGTCATCGGAGCACCCCGCCCAATCGGCATCACAATAGGCATGAATTTGTAGATTGGAGTTGTTATAGAATGATAAACCATGAGTAAGGGAACCACAAAGATAGCGCAAGATGCGTTTAACCGCAGTCCAATGATTGATGGTTGGTTGATGCATAAATTGGGAAACTCGATTAACCGCAAATGAAATGTCGGGTCGAGTCAAGGTAGCATATTGAAGGGCCCCAATTATGCTTCTATAAAGTTGAGGATTATCAAACACATCACTATCATTCCTTGAAAGAGTTGGTGTAGTTGCCATGGGGGTGGGAGCCGGTTTGGCATTGATCATGTTGGCTCGGGTAAGAATGTCAAGGATGTATTTTGATTGGGAGAGGTGTAGGCCATTGGAAAGAGGAGAGATTTCTATGCCGAGAAAGTAGGTTATGGAACCAAGGTCTTTGAGTGAGAATTTGGAATGGAGTGTTGAAATGAAATCGGTAATGTAGGTAGAGTTAGAACCGGTGACAAGAATGTCATCAACATAAACTAAAATGAGAGTAAAATGGTTGGGATTGGTAGAGATAAAAAGGGAGGGATCATATTGTGACTCAACAAAACCAAGATCAACAAGAGTAGAACTTAGTTTTTGGAACCAAGCTCTAGGGGATTGTTTAAGACCATAGAGAGATTTAGAAAGAAGGCAAACATGGTTTGGATGAGATGAATCAATAAACCCGGGTGGTTGTTCCATGTAAACCCGTTCGATGAGATCGCCATGAAGGAATGCATTGTTAACATCTAATTGACGAATAGTCCATTGTCGAGAGATGGCAAGAGAGAGAATAATGCGGATGGTGGTTGGACGAACGACGGGACTAAAAGTGTCAAAGTAGTCGACACCTTCTTGTTGATGATAGCCTTTAGCGACTAATCGAGCTTTGTAGCGCTCAATTGAACCATCGGATCGTCGCTTGATCTTGTACACCCACTTGCAACCAATCACTTTACAATCGGATGGTGGAGTGACAAGGGTCCAAGTGTTGTTAGTAGCCAATGCATTGATCTCGGTTGTCATGGCTTCACGCCATTGTGGTAAGGGGTTTGCTTTGGCAAAAGTATTAGGTTCTTTTTCTAAGGTGGTAATGTAAGCCACATGGTCTGGAAAGTAGCGAATTTTGCGGGTTTTGTCTTTGTTGCGGGTGATCATAGGGTGTTGATTAATTGGAATTGAAGTAGAGGGATTTGTTGGATTGTCGATAGGTGGAACAGAGGAAGTAGTATGAGTGGGTGAAACAGGGGAAATGGTTTGCGCAGAGTGGGAAGTATTTGAATTCAAAATGTCCTCAGGTGTTGGCGTAGAGACACGTGACAGAGATGGTGCAGCGGAAGTGGGAAGAGTGTCACGTGAGAGGGGTGATGCAGCGGAAACAGGATCAGAGGTATGTGCCGTCCCATGAATAGGCTGAGTCGAGACAGATTCTTGAATTAATTGTCTAACTCCTGATGGGCCATCATTGGGCTGGCGAATATGTGACACGGGCTGTTCATTGCTATTGTGCTGGACCTGAAAATTGTTTAAAAGCAGACCAAGAGAAATATTGTCCGAAGTTGATTCGGCACAGGTACAGGAGATACTAGGACTGGTTGTGTTAGTTTGGAAAGGAAATTTGGTTTCATCAAACCGAACATGACGAGACACATAAATTTTATTGGTTGGTATATGGAGACAACGATAACCTTTTTGCAAAGTGGCATATCCTAAGAAAACACAAGGTAAGGAACGAGTCTCAAGTTTATGAGTGGCATAAGGCCGAGTGTAAGGGTAACAAAGACAACCTAGAACACGTAACAACGAGTAGTCCGGTGGTTTGTTATACATCATGGTGTAAGGAATAGTAGTACTAGTAGTCGGCAATCTATTAATTAAATAAACTACACTTGAGAAGATTTCATCCCAAAAATATTGAGGAATAGAGGCACGAGACATAATAGCTAAGGATAGTTCAACTACATGGCGGTGTTTCCTTTCGGAAATGCCATTTTGTTCGGGTGTATAGGGGCAAGTCGTTTGATGGACAATTTGAGGGAAGTGTTTATCAATAGGTTTATATTCGGTGCCACCATCGGTACGCAAAGTCTTAATAGTACAATTAAAAAGGTTCTCAACTTGAGCCTTAAAACGAGTAAAAATAGTCAAAACTTCACTTTTATTAGTCATAAAAAAGATCCAAGTAAATCTAGAATAATCATCCACAAAAATTATGTAATAACGAAAATTATTATTTGAAACAATGGGAGAAGGACCCCATACATCGGAGTGTACAAGTTCAAGGGGAGAAGAAGTACAAGAGCTAGAAGAAGAGATAGGAAGCCTATGAGATTTAGCAATCATACAATTGTTACAAACATCTAAACTAAAATTAGTACAAGGCAAATGAAAATCCTTTAAAATTTTGATAGTAGTAGAATTGGAGGGATGTCCAAAACGATCATGCCACATGGAAGCGGTGGTGCGAATACCAACCATGGCTTGAGGAGAATTGAAAGAGGAGGGAATTTGGAAGTAATAAAGACCATTGTCACAAGGAATCTCAAGAAGAACGGTCTTGGTGTGGTGGTCCTTTAACATGCAAATAGAGTTGTAAAAAACAATAATTAGGGAAGGATTATCTAGAAGTAACTTGGAAAGACTAATCAAATTTCTTGAAAAATTAGACACATGAAGCACATTTTTAAGATGTAAGGAAACATTAGATAAGTTGATAGTAGTAGTACCAATGTGATCAATAGGAAGACCCGATCCATCACCAATGTGTAAGTTGTCGGAACCGGTATAGTTGAAGAAGGATGACATGTTGTTGATATCATTAGTGACATGATGAGAGGCCCCCGAGTCTAGGATCCATTCGGTAGAAGCGGGAGCATTTGATGGTTGAGCAACAAAAGCTTGAGGATTAGACGAGCTATTGTTGTTGGCCATACGCTGTTGATAGGAGGGGTCAGGTGTGTAGCGGAAGCGGCAATATTTTGCTGAATGATTTGGTTTCTTGCATATTTGACACAGTGTAGCTTGAGCTGAATTAATCGGCTGGGAAGGAGAGGAAGTGTTAGGCCCAGTGGAAGAAAGTTGGGTATTGGGTTTAGGAATAGAGAGAACTGGGCCTTTGTTAGGTTGAGGGGTGTTACGATTTGCTCCAGTATTCCGTCCCTTTGAATTGCTATTGTAGGTAACTCCAGTATTGCGAGATTGGTTGGAGTAGAAGGCAGAAGGTAGAGACGAAGTTGAATCCAGTTGTGATTTGAGTAGTGCCTCGTGAGAGAGTAACATGCCATGGAGTTCTTGTAAGGACAAAGCTTCATTGCGACTAGTAGTGGTAATGGCTGCCACAAAAGCATTATATTCCGACCCCAAACCATTTGTGAGAACGAGAAGAAGATCATCATCCGACGGTGGAGCTCCGATAGAGGTCAATTCATCAGCTAATTGACGAATGTGAAGCACGAAATCAGTGCAAGAGGAAGCTCCTTTCTTGGCCGATTGTAGCTGTCTCTTGAGATCAAGAAGACGAGATCTAGAGTTCGTTGCAAATTGTTGGTGAATAGAAGTCCAAAGAGAGGCGGAGGAGGTACAAGACACGTAATGAGCCTGAATTGATTCAGAAAGTGAAGCACGCAACCATCCAAGAACCAATTGGTCCTGTCGATTCCAAGGGAGAGAGTCTGGATTGAACTCAACACGGCCATCCATGGTGTGAACAGTTGGGCTAGGTGGAGGCGAGGTAAGAAACTTCATGAGATTGTATCCAATGACAATTGGTAAGACTTGCGCCTTCCATGTCAGGTAATTGGTTGATGTCAATTTGATAGGTGTAGGAACATTAATGAGACAAACTTGATCGAAATTTTGTGGAGGTGGAGGAGGGTAGTAATTGAAGGGAGGTGGAAGAGGAAAATGAGGTGGTTGTGGGCCAGAAGTAGTGGCAGTTTGCGGATTTAATGGCGGTGGCTGAAAACCTGGTGGTGGTGGAGGAGGCGGTGGCTGCTGAAAGCCAGGTGGTGGAACAAAGTGTTGTAACAGTATATCAGAGAATGAATGTAATGTATTGTAGTTATGATATTACAGTAGAGATGTCTTTATATAGACATAAGAGTAGAACTAATTACAGTCTAACCGACTTAATCCTAGTCGGTAATTACTAAACCTAATTACATCTGGTGTACAGCTGTATCATCTATTTCTGTTATGTTTACAAGAAATAACATTGAACCTGCTGCATCATTTATTTATTATTAAATACCAATACCATGACACCATAAATAAAATAAACATAATGTCTTCCAAAGATAGCCTTCAAAAAGAGAATGTGTCTTCGGAAGACAATATATAAAAATATTATTAATTAAGGTTCACAATAAAAGTGATCCATTGTATGCCATGGCCGGGTTCCAACCATAGCCATACCACTGTACATATGTATTGGCAAAACCATTTTGCCAATACAGAAAATCCAGATATACCCCGAAAACACTCTAAAATGTTCGGAGCCTAGGAATATATACATATTGTATTTTATTTGGTTACAGTAACAACCAACGCTAAATTAAGTTCATCAAAACAAATACTATGGAATTCATATATAAATAGTCATGTTTAGCATGAGTTAAAAGCTTAAAGCTTCATGTAATGTACAGTTTCATCAAAACATATTAATTTCAAGTTATTATATTAATTAATTTACTGTTGGTTGTCACCGTCCTCAAATAAATTAGATATCAATTAATTATATAATTCCAATATATGTTACTTAAAAATCTTCATCTGCAGATATTCTAAAGTTGAAATCAGTTGTCTCCAAAGAGGTATCCAAGAGACGAAGGCCCTCCTGGAACAGAATTAACCTTTGTTGAAGGACGACCCTGAAAAAAATGCAACATCAAGATCTTGACCTTCAACAAATGCAACTTGCATTGCATGTAGCGCATGGTATTGGTATATACTATATATGGTATGTAAAGGAATCTTACATTGTTAAAGTAGACAGCATTTCGGCCTTGATGTTTATAATCGCTGTCGACATTTGAATTACTGGTATATTTTTGTGGTTTTCCATCTTGTACTATCTTCATCTTGCTGTTTTTACTAGTCTGAGATTTCTCACCTGCCTTTGTAATGAGACATACTTGTGGCTTATCGATAACATCAATTCTATTGGCTTCATTTGCCTTTTCGTGTTCTTTGGCTGACGATTTTGGTGACCTTTTTGCGGTTGAGTTGGTTGCAGTTTGGGTAGTCTCGTCTGGTTCAAAGAGATAGCTGAGAGAACTCTTGCCACCTCCATAGCTCCCTCCTCTGCTCATCTTGTTAATAATTTCTCTTTGGGAGTATCTCCCTCTCTCTGGTTCTAAATTCTGATGATAAGATGTTAAGATTTGGTGGCTATTTATACTACGTGTGAAGTTGGTAATTTGGCTTATGTACCTTTTTGAAAATGACGCACTTGCTACTTGGTTTGCACAAGCATGCATAAGTAGTTTGTTTGTACATGACAGAACAGTCCAAAAATTGTAGAAGAATTGAAGAAATACGGACCATATCTGGAAAGGCTAAAATATGGATCCATCCAATACAACCGAGTTTTCTTTTATGAGCTTCAAATAATCAATTAGTATCACTTAATATGATCGGTATTTCTGTCCGAACTTATCAGTATTTATTTCCAGATTCGATAAAAAATCGGTATTTCTATCTGAACTTATCAGTATTTCTATCCATATTCGATAAAAAAAAAGTATGGAACTATGGATACAGATATGATTTTATTATTATCTTCGGAACACTAATTAATTCATAAAAAAAAGTATTTGTGTGACATGACGAATTAGACTGGAATTTCTTCTTAATCCACTTTAAAATTTTCATTGTTAGATAGCCGAACTGGATTGAGGCTCCTTATTTCTAGGTTTTGATTTTCTGAATCCACTTTAAAATTCTCATTGTCAGAGAAGGGTTTTACTTTAAAATTTTCATTGTCATAGCCGAACTGGATTGAGGCACCTTATTTCTTGTTTTTTTTTTCTCAATCCACCTTAAAATTCTTATCGTCTCTATCGTCAGAGAAGGATTGAGTAAAAGAGTGGTGATATTAAAGATTCTAGTGTGATTGATGAGTTATGTGCTTGGTATTGAAAAAGAAAGTCGTTGACAGCTAAAAGAGAGGAATGCGAAAAGACTGTTTGGAAAAAGCGGAGAGAAAAATACGAGATTGTTCGCTTAGAAGGAGGGCAGTATTGTCATTTATAAAATATTTTGTTGCTCGGATTAATTTTTTTTTTTTCGGATCAGCACCCAAATGCAATACCCTTTTTCATAATCGTAACGTCATTGTCGTCGATGTATAAAAAAATATATCTCGGAAAAGTGTATCTGGAAAAGAGGCCAAAATAAAGGAATTTGTGTTTAAGTGTGGTTGCTGTCAAAATATCATTCAGAAAATCATTTTTTCATCTGTTTTTTTATATTTTAAACGGTGAAGTCAAATTTACAAATGAGTGTTCAAAGGTCAAATTGGTTGTCAACTTCGATCAGAGCTAGTCAATAGTACGGGGCTTAACGGCCTAAGTATGTATTGGTACCACTTGTGATCTTAAAAAGTATCTAAAAATAATTCAAACTTAAAAATCTCTAGCATAGAGAACAATTTTTTCTGTTGCAGTCATGTCCACTCATATATATATATAGAGAGAATGGATATAGAATACTAATGTGTACGGATCGTCCCCGTACACATGAGTCGTTTTTCGAGATTCAAATTCAAACGGCCGATCCGAACCGTTCAAGTTGTTCTCCATACTGAAAAATCCTTGTAGACCAAATTTTATATTTTTTCGAATTTTTTTACTATATATTATGATATTTTCAAAAACACTACAATTGGAGTATTTCATACCTTCCAATTTGAAAATATCATACTATATATTAAAAAAATTTGAAAAAATGTAAAATTTGGTCCCTAAGGGTTTTTCAATATAGAGAACAACTTGAACAGTTCGGATTGGCCGTTTGAATTTTGAATCTCGAAAAACGACTCATGTATACGGAGACGATCCGTACACATCAGTGTATTTTATCCATTCACTATATATATATATATATAAACACCCTAGCGACCAGACCGGTAACAACGTTACGGTGATATTTGAAGTTCCTTAATTTATTTTTATTATTATTTTCCGCGATATATTTGCTCAATAATATATTTCTTAGTTTCCTCTTTCATTGGAGTTGTTAGGGACTACTGATTCACAAGGTACCACCAGTAGTAACATCACATAAATGCATTGCTCTTCTAATCTATGTTGGAGATTTGAACACTATGATCACCAACAAAGTTAAATCATTTCTTTTCAAATCGTAATAAAATTTCTTAGGACCATATACAACAAATTATAAATACACATTTTGACTATCGTATTAGTTATCTCCATTATATATACATCATCCTTTTCACAAAAAGAAAATTTATTGTCTAAAATCTTAATTATATCTAGTCACGATATAACAGTGCCCAAAAAAAGTTTTATTGTCTATAAATCTTAAATTATAGCTACAGTGCCAAAAAAAAAAAAAAATCAAATCTTAGCAAATAATATTTCATTTGATTTGAATTTTATTTGATAATTTGCAACAAATATTCTATTGATATATAATACCCTATATATCGATCTTTTTCTCTCTTTTTCTTTTTAAATTTCAAGTTTTCAACCAAGCTCTATCCTGCGCCGTTACAGCATAGCTGCATAGGCAGTATCAGCTCGTGTCGTGCACCGGCCTACTGTTGAAATTAAGTTTCGGCAGTTTCCTTTGAAGGCCGTGGGAATTATTCAAATATAAGCTACTAAATACCATTTCCTAAAGAGTCCTCTTTAATTAGTTAGTTTCGAGGAAAACTTTCCAAAACATATGAACCGTTAAATCATATTTATATTTTAAAAATAGTTATGGTGCATTATGATGCACAATTTTTTTCTACATCATGAGTTTATCAATCAAATTTGTTTTAAAAATGATAAATGTGATTTGTGTTAGATAAAAAAGTAATTTAATTATTAAAAGTTTATGCTAATTGTGAAAAAAAAAAGACATTTTCTTAAACATTTGAAGAGGTGCAATCATCGACGAAAATTGATTCTACCTGAGAAAATTATTTCGAAAATGCTTTCATTACAATATAAAGATAGGTTTCCCAATTTAACAATGCCAGAAACAAGAGCAGCGGTACAACAACAGAAGTAATGAATCAATTTTGCCATATCATCCAAAATCGGACCTACTCATATCTGTACGATTATTTTGTTATCTCACTATGTGGAAGTCCATTAAATCAGTTTAAAAAAAAAAAAACGGAGAAATAGATTGGAACATCCCAGCTCAATAAATAAGGAACTGTTACCAACTATTCCTTTTGTAGTACGGAGGAGATGGCTTCTGTTTTAATGGTGCAATTTGCACCACCAAAAACGGAAATGCCACCTCCGGGGGACCCGCGATAGTCCCCAGCGATCAGAGAGTCACGTGGGCTTGCACCCTATGGTCCCTAATCCCTATCCGAGTCGGCAGAAGCAATTACTTGGGTCCGTGGCCACGCGTTAGTTGAAAAGGGTACTGTTGTTATATTATTTGTTGTCCATTCAACAAGATTTATTTAAGCTTCTTTTTGTTCACGATATTAATTAGAAAGTAAGATATTAATTAGGAGGCTTTTGGCTGGCCAAAGTAAATGGGAAGTTGAGTTATTTCTTGTGATCATCACTTTTTCTGCGGCATTACAAAAACTCGATACTTTTTAGATGCTTACCTCGTTTAGTTAGTTAGTTTGTGTTCACCGTATTTTTTTTTAATAGAAAAATTTGACAGCAACCGTCAAATAAAAAAAATAAAGAGAGAGAGAAAGAAATGATGAAACCAAAGGATCAATTTTTAATTTAGTGGTAATGCGAACTATGTTTTGAGTAGAAAACTGTCGGTTCGGAATCCGATTGGAGGTATCTTTTTTGAACATTTAATAAAAATTAAATAAGTTAGTAAATTGTAGGCAGTAAGACAAAACAGATCATAGCCCATTAAAAAAGGTAATGATTTGTCTGTTGTATTCAATAGCGCATCTTACAAGGATAAGAGCTCAGAATAAGAAGATCAACAATATATCCACTAACAGCCCAAGTCATCTTTACGATCTCTATTCCTTTAGATACTTATTTAATTTTATCCTTCCCTTAACTACAAAGGATGGGCTTGAATTGTACAAAATTATAGGCCTTTTATAGGCAATGTTTTTAAATTCCTACCGGCCATCAAACCCGTCAAGGGGCCGGTATGCGGTTTTAGCGGTTTTTACCGGTTTGTGCCGGTCTGTACTGGTTATTACTTTTAAAGTATAATATATAAATTTAACATACTATAGTAAAGCAGGTCCTTTTAGCGCAGTGATTTGTTCTGTTGCTTCTAGCTGTGTGAACGTGGGTTCGATTCACCCTCATCCCATGTAATTTTTATTCTGTTCTGCACGCACGTGGGTGTGGACTGGTTTGGGTTTAACACCGAAATTTCCAGTTTAAGGGGTTTTCAACCGGTTTTATCCGGTTCACACACTAGCGGGTATTCAGGCCTTTTTCTACCGGATTCAGATCTGGTACCCGGTAGGGTATTAAAAACAGTGTTTATAGGGGTGCATAGGTGCAAATAGGACAAATGAACAGATCAGTGCATGCCACGATCAGTGCGTAATTATGTTACTCGGTACTTAGAAAAATCTGTCGTATCCGTACCGTGTACGAACCGGGTACTGATAGTACGTACCGTACGGTCGATGGTCAATAGTCAACGGTCAACGTGTTAAAATTAGTGTTTATGTTATTTATTTGTGTAAATTTCAAGTTTATGTCATTTATTTGTGCAAACTATAAGTCTTATCAAAACAAAATTATGTTATACACATTATATTTTGTAATATAATATAATTATAGATCAACAACATATTCAAATAATATATATATATCGTCATATCCGTATCGGAGATTTTTGAAAATTTTCATACCATCGTACCCGAATCGTACTGGAGATTTGTCAATGAAATGAAATCCTGGCTAAAAAATATTTTGATCAAGAATTTAGTCTCTCGCAAGATTTTTCCAAACTATATCATAAGATCAACGGTAACAACAATCTTTTCATTAATGATTGTCATGCTATTGGCAATAGTGTAAGACAAAAAAGAAATCCGAAAGCTAAACACAATCTGAACTATATATGATGATACTGGTCTTCTCTTTTATCCATCACATTCTTCATTTTTTCTAATTACTCCTTTTCTTCACTTTCCCTTTTTCTTTGTTGTACAACACAAATTAAACAACATCCAAACCAAAACCAATAACAGTCGCTTTAGCTTATTGTTACCAGCTGAAGCTGATGGATTCATAATGAAGATTATCAGCCAACCCTGACGAGCAGATAGCTGCCACTTCATGGCGCAGACCGCTGGGCCCACTTGCCACCACACCGACATTCTTTTGATTAATTTCCAGAAGAATTTCTGTTAAAAGAATACAAAAATATATTACTCTGTTATCTTTGTAACATGATCATAATTCAAGTTCTTACTGTGGTAGAAATTGATCTTACTTTTAAGATCAGGTCTTTTGCCATAGTGAACATTTGTAGCCTTAACCAGCGAGTCCCGCGGCAAACTTTCCAACTCTATCTCGGAGTTATGAAGCCATGAACTAGGTGAAACAGTAGGTGTCGGTAAATCCAGACTGTTAATCCGCTTCGCTGCCTTTGAGTTGGACCTTTTATTTATGAGAAACGGGATCGTTGCAGCAACCACTATACAGAGGCACATAAAGAGCAAGTGCAACAGAGTTCGTTTGCTCCAGGAGTAGATTTTGAATGTGTTTTTGTCCTTGGGATAGATGTAATAACGTTGAAGAATGCCGGTTAGCACAAGAAAAGCAACAAAGGAAGAAGATATTATGACGGCCAAATATAGCCAGCTGTTGGAACCTAGAACTGGAGATATTGGTACATCTGAAGGGTGTGGTTTGAAGCAAATAGTGCGAATTACTCTCTGCTCATGATTAGTGGGTGCCTCTGTTTCTCTGGTTACATAAGCTTTGATACGGAGCTTGAGGTTCGAGAATTCAGAGACATTGCTGCTTATTGGTAGGAGGAGATCAAGCACTGTTAGGTCCAAGGAATTTCTAAAGACGCAAACTAATAGAATCTCTGGAGTTGAGGTGTTGAGGCTGTTGCTCTGATAGATGAGCTCACGTATGATTGAGATGAAGGGGGTGATGCCACTGCCACCACTAACCATCACCAACGATTCATACCTAATTTAACAACCAATTTTTAATATCTTGATTGGATAAATTCAGGGACTTAATTTAACCCAAGATAATATTTTTTATAATTAATATGAATACCTTAAGATATTCATGGAAATAGGGCTATAAGGCCCTTCAACTGACACACTGATATGGTCATTATCTGTTGGTGATGACAGCACAGCATGTAGCTTCTGTGTCCAGCTTCCTTCTTTCTTAATGATGACACTTAGTCTTTCAGGTTCTAGGTTGCTGCTGGAAGTTACAGTAAAGGGGTGCCATTGGAGCTTGGAAACACTAGGAATATTGATGAATATTGTGCTCGTCGGATTGTAGCTGAAACCTACACAATTTATAGAATTAGCATTAATTTGTTTGTTTTTAGAATTTATATTATCCCAACACAAACATCGAATGTCATTGTGACAGTGAAAATTTTAACTGTTAAAAACCCACCTAAAGAAGAATTGCATTGTCAATTAAATGTTACCCCTGCTTCATATATTTATATTCCATATAAAAAAATATTGCACTATCTGATACTACTTCTATCAGTCCTCCACATAGCTCAGTGCAATATATATATATATATTTTTTGTTTTGTTCTCAAAGCTGAACAAGTGTTATCCGCAACAAACTCAATCAACAAAAAAATAAAGCGAAAAACTGCAACCAAGTCTAAATGCAGGTTTCGTAAGGTTCTTTGAGTTCCTTGCCTGGGTTTCTAGAGAAGTTGAGTTCCATTCCCTCGGATGGTAAAAGCCGTGCTGAGACAAGTTGCACTTTGGTTCGTGATTGCAAGAACCGCAAGTATCGGTCAAGCATGAATAGGTACACACCGGGCAAGATCATGCAGAAGAAACTAAAGCCCACATGAAGCATGTAGAAGAAAAGAAACAAAATGTAGAGGTGGTGTGTGTAATAGAAGAGCTCAAACATCTTGCGTCTTATACGAGGAAAGGTGGTGATCCACATGATTAAGCCTGCAAGCAGGGCTATCTCTCCTGCTACATTAGCAACACCTACCTTTGCCCATTTTTTCATCTGGTACAAGATATGTTCATGTTTGTCACATGATGAAATTTAATATTATGATTCAGTTTTATCTCAAGTAAAATATCATCTCAGTAAATTAAATCATAATTGTTCCTTACAATAGAAAAAATTTTACAGGCATTAAACACAGAGACAAAACTAAAAGGATGCATAACAATATACCAAAATTCAAGTAAACATGATGCTTCTTGTAATACATCATTTTTATTCATCCTTAAAACTAAATTGCAATATTTTATTTCTTGGATTATCCAGAGATAAGTTCAATGATATTTTTACTGCATGGAATCTTAATTATTGCATTCTAGGAATTTGGACTCAGTAATCTGGCACTTCACCAGAAGTTTCAATTTTCAAAAACTTGATAGCATCACAAATAATTAAGGTCACCTGTTGTGTGCCAGTGATTGAACTGACTAAAGAAATCAGAAAGGATGTAATTATTGTGATGTTGTATGTGATCAGGACAAATACCTCATCCATTGAGCTGGTGTGATCCCAGTATATAAGGTAACAGATGCCATGAGCGCTGAATAGAACCATTACTATGTGCCCCAGCCACATGTGGTATTTAATGCATGATTCTGATGTGAGCCCAATTAGCTGTAGAAGAGAGGAACTTCTGGAGACAGGAAAGAATAGAAAAGCGAGACATAGGTTCCCGACTAGGCCGAAACGTAGAGCTACACTGTCCAACTTTGCTTCCCACCTAAAAAAAAAATTGATCAAATTATCATTGAGTGCCTTTGGCTTAAATCAAATCATTGGTTCATGGAGTTTACTCAGAAAAATAGAAACAATCTAGCTAACAAGTATTACCAGACACATTTTTGGATATTATGTAGAAGCAATCCAGTTGAAGGGAAGTGATTTCTTACCGTTTTTCAGAGTGAGGGACCTTCAGGTGGGAGAAGCTAACATGTAAATACATGGAAAAGGACCAAACCAACAGCGCCAAAAACATTAGACCGAAGGTGAACTCAATTCCTGAAACTACACCTAATGGCCCCTGCACGAGCACCGGCCTTTTCCACCCTGCTAGAATTGAACTGAGTATGCCTCTGTCCAAAGTTATAGAAAGAATTAATGATAAACATTTTTATTTCAGCCTCTTATGAAATACACTAAGGAAATGGATAAGATAAAGAAAATAACATATCTAACCTGCGACTTCCTGTATAGTGATTTTTCTGCCTGAAGTGCAGATAAATGCACCCAACGACAGCAATGAATAAGATAGGAAATGAGTAGATCAGGATATTGGTCCCTGGAGAAGGAGAAGCAAAATCTGAGTGCTATTTATTTCATAACGGTATGTATTTGAAAGTTTCTCAATTAATGGAAAATACCTTGTCTCCCAAAGTATGTCGAGTAGGTATTGGAGTAAAGCTTCGGCGACCAGTGGTACTTCCAGGTACTGGTCGGCACAATGATCCACAAGAAAATCCATCCAGCAAACACCAGACCCAGAAATATCTTCAATACTAACAAAATCATCTCTCTGAAATCACGCGGTATAAGCTGCGAGCGGGAAATTCCATCCACTGTGTTACGGGACATAGCTTCTTTGTTGACTAATG
Organism: Rhynchospora tenuis; assembly: GCA_027725995.1. NCBI lineage: Eukaryota > Viridiplantae > Streptophyta > Magnoliopsida > Poales > Cyperaceae > Rhynchospora > Rhynchospora tenuis. Next base: position 172,713,169 of record CM050888.1, read on the forward strand.
CTCTAATGTTCTTCCTATTTGCTTCTGTTTCTTGAATCCTATCTTGCGAGTAGGTGTGCATTTTATAGAGCGAAACGGGCTTGACAGCATTCTTCATGTCTAACATCAGTCTCATATAGTTGCCCGTTTCATACTGCCAAAAGTTGGTATGGCACACAAGCATTCTTTCTTTATTTTTATTTTCCTCTGAGAATTCGATCACAACACAAGCCATTCTTTATTTAACTATTCTTAGCAATTTTTTCATATATACATTACGTTCTGATCTTGTATGCGTAAACCCATTGACCAGTGATAATTGACAGCTAGCTAGTATAGGATATGATAAACTTGTGATCTAGAACTACATTGTAGGGACAATTGTAATTTATTAATGAAATAAGTGAATTTTGAATTCTGTATAGTAGATTTTTGTTTAATTGGTGAGAACATAACAATTTTTTATTTGACCAGATACGAAGTACCTTTATCCACTAAATTGCATTGTACTATATATATATGGAGGTATATATTTTCAAAAACTCCAGTTTTCACATGCATAGGCGGATTTAGTAAGAGGTTTTCGAATTGCATACGAAAGGTTTTAACTTCTAAGAAATAAGTCACCAGTCATCCAATTAGTATATGTCAGAAAATATTAATTGCTTTTTGTTAGTTCCAAATGGTATAATCCCGTGCTCGTGGTGTCATCAAAGGAATTGAACCCATCAACAACAATTTGATGCTTAGAAGATTTGACCTTTCCAATGACTTTCAATTACCTTTAATGTTAAAGAGCTCCTCTGTATTCTCAATACGAAAGATTGATCTCAAGGACTAGTTTCTAAAACGCTTACGAATATGATATTACTCCATTTGAGGAAGTTTTAGGGGAAAAAAATCAAGAGAATTAACATTAGATACTTAGGGTGTATTTGGAAGAAGTCCACATGGTCTCGTTATTTTTGAGATCCAAAGAGATGAGATAATATATAGGCTTTATTTTCTACAGTAATAATAGTACTAGTAATCTAAAATATAGATAATTAAAGATGTGTGGTGTCGGTCCTTGTTTTAGTTAGTATTAGTGCGACACACTATCAAGACCTTTGATTTTTCTGCTCCGACTTAATCTGGTTTGTTCCTTTAGATGTATGTTAATTTTTTATGCGTAACTTATTGTGTTGTAATATGTGTTGTTTAGAGTTGTGTTCTCTTTATGTTGCATTATTGAGATCCATTTTGATTATACTGCGTCATTTTTATCACATAATTTATTTCAACCTCTCTCTTAGTTGATTCTATAGAAAATACAATGTCAAATATGTTTATTTTTTCTTTTTTACTTTCAAAATTTTCTTTTATTTACATATCTTCACAATTCTTTCCCATCAATTTTTTTTAGATACCCAACTCCTCCATTCATCCAGATGGACAATACATATTTGCTGAATTCCATATTGATGACGAAGGTTATTATGCTAATGATGAGTATGATAATATTGCCGACATGTTTGACGATTAATATTTTCTGTAGAAATTTATATTTCTATTTTAAATTTTTATGGTATCACCAATATATGTTTCAATAGTTCTTCATTTAAACTCGAATTTAATTTTTCCGTTTTAAATATTTTCCATAACATTACTCTCTTATTGTCGAATTACTTCACAAAAATTATGTCATCGGTATAAAACATTTCAATCTATGGAGATATATTTTAATATTTCTACCCTACCAGTTATTACACTTTAAATTAATTACAAACATAACAACCCAATTACAATCAATATTTATTAAATGATAACATATTTAATTTTTATTACAATGTCAAATATCGAGCGAAGCTCAATTAGCCCCTCTAGTAATAATATATTGCTGCTGCTGCTACATGAAAGAGGTATGTAATCTGTATTAAAAATAATACATTCCGAAATTTACTTAATTAATTGCGCAGTAGATTGCAATTAATAGCTTGAATTTAATAATTTACACAGACTAATTATTCTTAAGGATTTGACGACTGATTAATTGGACAAAACGGTAATTTTACATTCAGGACTACAAAATATCCACGTATATATTTTTTGTGACTACAAAAGAAAAATTTAAAAAAAAAAGGCATGACACCACCCTCAAGTTATCCATCCGTCATTAACCCTCAATCTTCTGGATATATATCCAAGAAGTGACAAAGTACTAAAATAATAAGTAGTAAAGTAATTGATTTAACAAACAACGGAGACTGTTGTACCTTAAATTTAATGATCTATTATTTTTATATAAAATATTAATTTTTTTTTTCTTTTAGTGAAGTTTGTTTGGGAAAGGCCAAACCAGCAAACTAGAAAAATTAAACAGTTTGCTTGCAATTTCCGTTCAAATAGAAACATATTTGTCTCATATCCATATATGTGGGGAATCTATATATAAAGGCAATATCATCTTATCATATCATGCCATAATAGTGTCGTGTTGAGAATCCTGAAAAATTTTAACACGATTTGACACGACACGACTCGACAAGCAACAAGACACAAACACGATACGACACGATAACACTAATTTAATTTTTAATATTATCAAAAATAACATCTTAGTTAATAACTCATAAATGGTTTCTCTTTTAAATTATTTTTTAAATGAACATTTAAATTGTTTATATATTAAAACTCAATTTATAACTAAACTTCCTTTTTAATGTCTTTTGAGTTTTTTTTTTTACATTTTATTTTTTTAAATCTATTTAAAGAACAAGAAAATGTGTTAGTAAAAAAATGAAATCATCAATTAATATTTTAATAAAATATTCTAAAAATTTTTATTGATATATCATATATATACTAAATTTGTAGAAAAGTCAAATAAATTGCAACAATATTTTGTCTCCATTTTAATATTTAACATTTTTTAATAAATTATTAAAATAAATAAAGAAAAGTTTTTGACACGATTTGATACGACTAACACGACATTTCAACACGACATGAGACGACTATGTCAGTCGTGTCGTGTGAGAACGAGTATCGTATTGTCTCTTCTCGCCATTAGACATGACACAACACGCACGATTGGAGAACACTAGTTGGAGCCGCTACTCCAATGAAATTTGCAAATCTGTGGGTCTGACAAGCTGGGGACAGCGACATCTTTCCATTTTTTTTTTTTTATAAATAAGAAAAAAAAAATCCTTAGGGGCTACTTTTCCATTTGTCGTACAGATGCTTTACCGATGTGCACAATTTCTACAGTTTATATCTGAAGTAGGCATTATCCTATGATAATACTAAAGGTTCTAGTATCCAATAAATATGTACACTAATCCGTTTAACTATTTTTTTTAGTATTTAATCTAGAAAGCTTACTTTTCTTCAATTGATACGTAATTGCTTTTGGATTTACAAGCTAAATTGGAAATATATTTTAAAATTTGAGTGTTACTTACTGACAGGATCAATGACTTACTTATATTAACATAACCTACAATTGATAATACATAAAGAAAATTGTGTTTCTTTTTTTTTTTCTTTTTGTCATTCCATTCATCTAATTTTTTTTTTCTCTTGATACTTTATCATCCATGACTTTTGCCATCCTATTTTGATTATTTTTCTCCTTTTTTATCTCAATGATCAGGTAATATTTTTTTCTTATTTATTAACCGTTTATATCTACTACTTATAAATGCACCTTGTGAAAGATCATAACAAAAATCACCAAAGAAGTTCAAACTATTGTTAACACTAATTATAAATTATTAATCTGTAAAATTTGATATGATGTACGGTTTAGATTTGAACTTCACACGGAAGAATCAGACTCTTTGACAGAAAAGGGTTAAGGCGCTGATCGTTGTAAAAAAATTTGCGTATGCGAGTTCGAATTCCAACATACACTATTTTTTTTTGGAATTTTCATTTCTTTTGTTTGTTTTTAGCTGGAATTTTCATTTCTCGCCTGCTATTCACCTCCACCATCTACGGAAGTTCTGCTCCTTCAAAATTTCGCAAAAATGGAATGAGTTACCGCCGCGATATCTCTGAATCGAATCTAGGTTTTACATAAATTCTCATGATCTCTCTCTTTGCGAGACTTAGCACCACCACGAGCCGTCTCTCTCTCCGCTATACTGCGACAATGGTGGCGACGAATCTGAAATCGGAGATGAACACCTTGATCGGCACCCTCTCTGGCCCCGCTTGCCCCGGTTTCTCTGGAAACCTCACTGATTCTGAGGTATAACTAAAACCCTAATTTATTGTCCGCTTGTTTCCCAAATCAATCGCTCAGACTCGAGAAATTCAAAAAATTTTCGTTTTTGCCTCTCGATGGAATTAATTTTCGTTTCATTTTCTCAAGGGATACGTATCATGAGCCTCTTTTCCGTTCAATAAGCTGCGCTGTCTCCTCTATTTCTCTAGGTTTTTTCTTCTCAAATTTTCACCTGAATTTTTAGTTCGCTGCTCCATGGCACAAAAAAACGATTTCTTTCGCCAATTTTCTTCCATTTTTTTATCGCAATTTTAGGAATTTATTAAATCGTATAATTTTTTTCCTCCTTTCCTTCAAGTTTTCGATTTCCCTTCTGTTTTGTGTTGCATATATATGTACTAAATATTCATCTTTCCTTGTTATACTAAAAAACCTAGATCTGAGCACGAGACAACAGCGAGGAGGCGGTAATGGCTGCGCACGATGGTAAGAGAATCACGATAATGAACGAGGCCTCTCACGTTAATGAAGGAGCAAGTACACGTCATTGTCGGGTTGTCTCAGATGGGGCAGCAAAAGGATTCGGCTTGGAGGAGATCCATGGAGATATGGTGGCCGGAGAAGACAAATTTAAGGTGGGAGCTAGATGAGATCGTGCCCAACCATGATACCAACCATCAGCCAACGGCCACATGTCCTAATAAATGGTCTGATACTCAAATAGTACTTGATGTGATATACGATCTGATTTTTATTTTTTATTTTTTATTTTATTTTGCTGATTATAAAGTAGATTTGCTGGTAAAAAGGTGAAGTAGAACTGAATTAATTTTAATATTGAGATATGGTAAACAACTGGCTGTATGTGCAAATAGGAAGGATAGTGAGGTAGGTACTACAAGATGATCAGATGAAGATTTTGAAGGATTTTTTTTTTTCTGAAATCAAGATGCTGTTGCCATTTTCTTAGCATATCTCTCTACTATAAAGTTATTTTTCTACTTGTACTTTATTTTCCAGATCTATATTCTTTTTTTTTTTCTTTGTCTTTTTTTCTTATTTTAGATTAAATGCTGAGGATGGGACATCGGGAACTTAGCTGAGGAAGATGGTCATTTTAGAGTGACTTGCCACTCTTTTAAGGTAATATTAATTATGTGTTTTCTGACTTGTTTGTGTACATGGTTGTGAGAAAATCCCCAATTTGCATTTTAAATCAATGTTGTAACACGACCAATGTTAGTATATATATTAATTGTCATATTTCAATACCTATAATTTGCTAAAGTGAAGTTGATATATACAAAATTAATTAAAGCAATGTGTAGCTTAATATATGAAATTGTTTGTTTTACTGACTGTTCTATCCCAGGTTTTTAATCCAGCTATTTTAATGTAAAGCTATTATTCTTGCATTACTTTCTGATGATGGTTTAATTGGTGTTTGGCATCAATTTTGCATTGTGATAGTTTCATGTCACTCCTGCCTCAAATGATATAATTGATAAGGTTAACTAAGAGTCAATTTTTTGTTTGTATAATAATAATAAAAACCTTTTATTTTTTCCCTAAGTAGGATGATCCAGAGAATCAAGAGATCAGGCAAAGGATATAGCAAGAGCTCGTGGCACTTCGTGGCATTGATTTGGTCTTATCTTTTCTCTTTAACTTAGAATTGTTAGTACGAATCAATAATGTGTTTTCTGGCAACTTAGTTGGAATTTTTATTACAAATCATTTTTTTTTTTTTTCCTTCTTATTAGTTGGTCTCATTTAGTTAGTTTTTTCCCCTTTTAATTTAGCTTTTAATATCCTTGAATCTCTAATTTTAGAGTTATCAGGGCTGACTATCCAAATTAACCTAAGTTTTTCGTTGAGTTTCACAACTTTGTTCTTCTTCTTTTTTTCATTTCTTTCTTAGTTTAATTATTTATGTTATGTTTTATCCATTTCTTGTGTTTGGAGCTTACTGAACACGAAGAGCAATATTTGAAGGTATCTTTTATTTTTAATCATGAATCGCAGTGCATTCTCAAATGCAGTAAAAGAAGTTAAGTCCCGATTTATTATTTCTTGAGATTATCTGTTTTTATCTTTGAGCTTGTTTGGATTATTTTGTTTTATTGTTCTTACTTTCTCTTACTCAATACCAAAATTATCGTAGTTCTGTTCAAACTATAACGTGTAGTGTTTTCTACGAACGAAGACACAAACAAAATTGGGTTTCCTCTTGGGGCAGAGTTTGTATTCAACCAATTGGCAAATTGTTTATTTGTTTATTTTAAACTTGGTTTTAGTACCCTCTTTGTTTTTCTTATATGGAATCTTAATTCATGGTTAGGTGAAATGAGCACTGTGATTAACACTTAAAGGATCCACAAAGTTGGTAGAACCCTCTGCAAGCTGAAGCATCCAGAAGTATTTCTTTTAGGCCCTTTTTATTTTGTATTATTGAGGACACATGTGCTTCCTGTATATGGATCAAATGTCCAGTGCTTCCTTTACAATGGACGCTTGTACATCCTATTCCTGTTCAAGCACTGGATTTCCCATTAAGGCCAGAGTTCATGGCCATGATGCAAGAGATGATCTGCGTGGAGGTTAGAAATTACATTTCGGGGCTGGGGCACTATAGCAGCGCACCAAATCTATGTATGATGGCTACAAATGGGGTGCATAATGAAGTCTTCAAAAAGAAGCCCTCTGGATTTCAAGATGCAGTCGCTGAGATTAGGCAAGAGATCAAAGCTATCAAATTAAACCCATCTTAAGGCATTAAAGATGAAACCAAGCATCTGTAGCAACAGATGTACCAGCTGCAAGCGCAGAGAATGGACTAGAGGGTCGTTGGTTGAAGTTGATTTAGATTTGTTTATTTCAATTGTCTTGGTACTTGAATTATATGTAATAGATAGATAATTATGAAAACTTATGAAGTTAGTTTATTTTATTTTAGTTTTTACGTGCTTGGTTGTATTGTTGAAATTGAATTCTGATTGTTGCAACTCTAAAACACATGGTGTACTGGTATTCCTTTTAGTTTTATTTTAGGTCACTTTCTTCCTTCTTTGTGTGTGATTGACAAATGAATCAGCGATGTTGTTGTACCTCACTGGAAACTAGACTGAACTGTATCTGCAACTGATATTTACCAAACATACGGTGATGGGTCCAACTTAGTCACATATTATGTATAGTTGACCAGTTAGTGTTAATTTAGCCTTTCATCGAAGGCTCCATTAGTTCAATGAGTATTTCTTTATCACTCGAGTATAAAACTTGTCAAAGTTCCATTTCATTGCTACAATTCTATTTATAAAAATGAAAATGGTAATATCCTTTTTTAACTTACATATCAGGAATCATTTTGCATTGTTAAAATTGAATGGCACAATCATCAAACAAGCCATCAGAATACAGTAACGCATGCTTCACATATTTTTTGGAATAACTATATGGAAATTTTTCTGCCCTACTTGTATTGTTTCCTATTATGTGGAGAGGAATGTATGGATGAATCAGAGTAGAAATCTTTACCGATCTTTATGCCATTTCTCTCTTAATTAGTTTCCAAATGAGTTTTTAATTGGTTTCCAAAAAACCTGAAAAATGTGTTTAATCTGGTGCCGAAACAAATGCGATCTAATTTCATTCTGATAAGGTTAATTGGTTGAATGAAATTAGTAAGATGATTCATCCATTCAACTAATCTTTATATCCATTAATTTCCAAAACAAATGCGTCTTAATTAGTTTCTAGAAAATCAAACAAATGTGATTTAATCTACATGAGATTTCTACTCTCAATCACCATGCTTGATTCCCTTTTTGTGAATATCTGATATTTGATTTCGAATGACCTTTCTTTTGTATGGTATAAACACCATGAGTAATTTCCTTTTTTGAAAATCTGATTTCCAAATTCCAATCAACATGATTTTTCTATTTTGCTATTTCCTGATTTTGCTAATTTGTTTCTTATTTTGCTATTTCCTGATTTTTCTTTCCTGTTATATTTTATCAATCTTAAGAATTTCTATTTGGATTCTGTGGGATGTGTAAAAAAAACTTTCTTTGTTTATATTTATTTTTCTAAATTCATGCTGTTAATTCTAATAATACTTATTTTTCTTAATGAATTTGTCAATTTAAGAAACATCTTTCTTTCTATGTATACTTGCAATTGCAGCTTATTCATTATCATTATTATCATAATAAAACGCACTGTACCAATTTTCTGTAATCATATCATATTTGTTACTATTTTAGATTTAACATGGCCTCATTCCATTTTTAATTTCTTGCATTTAATAAAATTTTTCATGAACCCACTCACGGTGCACATGTTTTAATTTCCTTTTATTGTACCATATAAGTTCCATACGATATAATTCCTTAGTGTCATCAATTGGAGTAAAAAGGAAAGATTATAATGATATATTTGGGGATAGCTTTAGATACGAATTTCCAACTCATGTTGTATTTATCACAGCTCACCAACGACCAATATAATTTCATGCTTTAGTCACAGCTCACCAACAAATTTGCAATTCATGCTGTATTTATCATGATTGATAGCTTTAGATACGATATCTATTACATACTAAATTACAACAATTCATAAAGGTAAATGGTGATATGTTATCAATCAATGACATCTGTCGGCAACTTGTTTCTAATTTTTCTCCTGCAAATATTTCTCATACAATTATGTGTTCCATTCTATTCAGATTAGGTTAACAAAATGATAAAATAACATCCTGCAACTGATCTTTACATCGTTTATTACTAATTCATTCAACAAATGCGTTTTAATTGATTTCCAATTAATGGATGGATGAATTACTACATAACGTACACATGATTTACATAACTATGATATAAAATTCAAAATTATATCTATTTTAAACTTATTAACGCCTTTAATCTTTGCCGTCAAAAACTTTGCAGGAATAATAAGTTTTGACGGTAAAAATAGGTTCTTATTTTATTTTATATGTTCATCATTAATTATAAAATATAGTTTATGGTTATTAAAAATATTTAAAATTTTTCATTTTATTTTATTTATTTATTATTATTTTTTATAAAACAGTTCTCCGTCTTGAGTATGATCTTTGTTCATTACAACAGTGGAGTAAGAACGATTCAAGAATCTTGTCATGTCGTATTATTTTTTCTTTGTTTAAAACTATATATTTTTATGTGAATCTTTTTATTGAGAAACATTTTTTTCATCGAATTATTTTTTCGTACTGATCACATGTCAATTTTATTAATTATATTTGTTAACTGGTGAATACTGCTGCTACCTTCAGCGTCGTTCAAGACAACGTGGACCTTAAATATTGAGTATGTACAACATATCTGTGTCAAATAATATTTTCATTTTCACACATCACATATTAAACTCCGCCCACACATTTGGGTGGGCCCTGCTCAATGCATAAAACTATCTTAATGTTTTGTTTTATTTTATTATTTTATTTATTAAATATTAATAATAATTATTAATTTTTATAAAACAGGTTTCCGTCATCAATGTTCATTACAATTGGGGAGCAAGAGCACTTCAACATATTGTCATGTTGTATTATTATTTTTTTTTTATCGGGAGATATTATTGAGAAATAATATTTTTTCAATGAATTATTTTTTTTACTGTTCACGTGTCTGCCTTTATTATTTATTTATTTAAACCGTTCAATATTACTGCTACATCCAGCGTCGATCAAAACAACATTAACCTTAACTATTGAATATTGAAAGTAGACAACATATCTGTATCAAATAAGACTTTTTTTTCACATATCGCAGATATCTGCCCACACATTTGGGTGGGCACTGCTGCTAGTATTTTTAAATGAATGATTATTTTTTTTTAAACTCATGCAATAATAAAATTACTAGTCCAACGAAAAATTTGGCTTAATTCATATTTCAACATAAATTTATCTGTTTTCTTTTCTTGACTTAGTAGCTCATGCGCCTAAAGTAAATCCTCTCTTGCAGCAGGCTTGCACGAATGCATCCGGCGTGATCTGACATATACAAAAAAATTGTCTTCTCCAAAGAGATTCAGATTTTCTTATATATATGTCATATTTACTTCAATTAAATAGTCCAAATAGATTTACTCAGATAACAAGAATTGATGTCATACTCATATCTAGGTTAGAAATGTGCCTCCAGTTTAAAGTTAAATTGATGTCATACTCGACATGGCTGATTTCTGGTTCTCTCATAGGCTTCTGGGATTGAAGATATGGGACATTATGTGAGCTGCCATAACTTGGAACATCTGGAAAGAACGCAATAAACGTATATTTTCGAACTATAGCCTTCTTGCTGATTCATTAATCAAGGAGATTCTTGTAAATATAGACACTTGGAAAAAGCATGCTTAGTTTTTTTTTCTAGATTTTTTTTTCTTCTCTTTGTATAAATATCTTCTTTTATTAATAAAATTGTCGGTATGGCGCTTTGTCACCCGTCCCTCAAAAAAAAATAAAAAACAAAAATCTGGAAAGTAGATTATTTGTATAGCATTACATGATAAATAAAAAGAACATGATCCATGTCTTCCAAAGACGCAATATATATTTAATTATTAAATTAAGGTTCACAATAAAAGTGATCCATTGTATGGGTTCCAACTTCCAACCATAGCCTACCATGTTACTACATATGTATTGGCAAAACCACATTTTGCCATTATAACTACATATACCGCACAACAACAACAACAACAACAAAATAATTCAACACGTTTGAAGACTTGGAATATACCGATGTTGTTCTAATTAATTGGTTACAGTAACAACTAACGGAAAGTTCATCAAAACAAATATGTAGAATTCATATATAGAGACAGTCATGTTCAGCATGACTTAGAAATATGTTTCAGTCGATTAATCAAACCTGGTAAATATGAACAATTGAACAATCAATTTGATTTCATATTTAAGAACGATTAAATCTTCTTCAAGTTCCATTAATCTTATAATACATGATTTCTAATATCGAATATATTTTATAATTTATAAATATTGCTTAATTTTATATAAACATTCATAAATAGTATTGAATATGTATAAGTTATAAAAATATTAATTAATTTTAAAGTTGGTTGTCACTATCATAAAATAAATTAGGTATCAATATATTCCAAATCTTCACTTAAAAGCTTCATGTGCAGATTCGTTTGAAGTTGAAATCAGTTTTCACCAAATAGGTATCCAAGAGACGAACGCCCTCCTGGAACAGAATTAACCTTTGTTGAGGGACGACCCTGAAAGAGAAAAATACAGCATTAAGTTCTTTAACCTTTCCTGTTTAGAAAACCAGAAAAACACTTTAACAATCCATCAAAGTTATCTAAATGTACATAAAATGGTAGATGTTACATGCATACCAAAAGAGTCTTACATTCTCAAAGTAGACGGCATTTCGGCCACGATATTGACAGTCGTCAACACTGGAACTTGTCTGTTTTGGTGGTTTTCCATCTTGTGTTATCTTTGTCTTGCTGTTTTCTTTGGTTTGAGGTTTCTCACCTGGCTTTGTAATGAGACATACTTTCGGCATATCAAGAGCACTAGTTTTATTGGCTTCGTTTGTCTTTTCGTGTTCTTTGGCCTGATGTTTTTGTGTCCGTTTTGCGGCTGAGTTGATTACGCTCTCAATAGTCTCGTCTGGTTCAAAGAGATAGCTGAGAGAGCTCTTACCACCTCCATAGCTCCCTCCTCTGCTCATACTGTTGTTAATTATTTTCTCTTTTCGAGCCTCTTTCTGTGCTTATGATGATAAAATATTAAGATTTGGTGGCTATTTATACTGCGTATGACATTGATGAGCTACCTACTTAGGTCGAACAAATGCGTAGCTAGGTAGTTAAAATATATGATATCAGAGTTGAAAATTGTGGAAGAAACATGAACCATTTTTTAAGAACCGAGTATTAATGTAGCATATTTTCGAAGTAACAGTGTAACAGACATATTATTATTATAATTATTATGAGAGAACCTAAAATATATCTAATGTTGGGACGGATTGATCCATCCAATGCATCCGAATTTTAGTGTTTGAGTTTCGAACAATTAATTTATGCCGCTTAATATGATTTTCCACTGACTTGTGGCTGACGCGTCTTGTTAATTTCTAACTAAAACGGCGGACTAATCATATGGCCAGTAATTTTTTACAAGAGTTATGAAAATTAAGATTCGAATTATTTAAAATTGGAATCATATGGATAAAATATAACATATTTAGGACTTAGCACATCAGGTTAAAATCTGGCATACGAGTATACGAGGCATCCCAGTCTGACTAACTGATATAAATATTAATTAATGAGGCCATATCATTATTCGATTTCAGACGCTTCTCTGATATCTAATGTATTTCAGACGCTTCCAACTGCTCTGTTTCTTGATTAATTAATTAAAAAAATCATAAACATTAAGTTCAGACGCTTAGTACGTATTTGTTCTTAATTTGACTGGCGACAACCGTTCAGAATATTGAACTTAAACACTTAGGAACCAACAATACTGCTGATATCAATTGTTGGTCTGTAATGGTACTGAGTACTAAAAAAATGTCAAAGATAATTCAAACTTGACAAATATCTAGTATAGACATCCATTTCTGCGGTCATGTCCACTCGACCACTCATCAGAAAAAAGTGTTACATGAAAAGCAAAAGGAAAAAGAAAAAAAAAAAAAAAAAAAGATGTTACATCCTAACCTTTCTTTGACCAAATAACAATTGTTAGTCCGATATTATATAACAGTTACCAACCAGAACTGTAACAGCCACCAACTAGAACAATAACAGCGTTACAGTGATATTTGAAGTTAATTTGATATGTTTGTTGAACAGTCTAATAGTATATTAGTTCCCTCTTGGGATTGTTCGTGTCTTCGTGACTATTCAATTGCAAGGTATTACCAGTGTAATCACATATATGTATTGAAGCTCTTCTAATTTATGTTGGGGAATTGAAGACTATATATATATCACCAATAAAATCAAAATCAATTCTTTGAAAAATAAACAAGACACATTTTGAATATACTATTAGTTATTTCCAGTTCAGTTCATTATAGGCATAGTATTATCAATTATCATATAGTGTCTACAAATTAAGTACGAACTATAAATTATAGCTAGTTGATCGCTTCCTAGTAGATATATGAATGCTCAAAAATTTCAAATATTATTAGATCATTTGTCAATTAACTTACATTAATTTTGTATAGTTTCCAACACTTAATTATTCATATATAAATTCATAACTAGATTAATGATCCTCGTTAATATAAACTATCACCCTCAAGCCAAATGAAACAGAAATAAATATATCAACTTGTGCGCCTCTTTATGTTTAAAATTAAGTTTGAGCTACCTTGGAAGGCCGTGAGATTATCCGAGATTTACTCAGTTGTTATATCATATATATTAGTTTCCTCTTGGGATTGAAAGCTACTAGTTAGTAGTTACCATCCCCAGGAGTGTCATTATCTTTCTTTAGCTCCGAGGAATTAAACTTTCCAAAAATATATGAACTGTTTAAACCATATATATATATATATATATATATATATATATATATATATATATATATATATATATATATATATATATATATATATATATATATATATATATATATTATCAAGTGTGTGACAAATAATTAACAAAGAAGCATATATAGTATGTACCGCTATATTATTTACCTTTTTATTCGGTCATGTATTGGTCGGTTTACATATTTGTTATTTGCTTTTTTTTTTCAAAGTGAAAAGAATTTATGTAATAGGCTTCTACATATTATTATTTTTTTTTTGAAGGTTGGTTTGAAACCCGAATTTATTATAAGAAATTTCAAAATAAATGCTCTTTCCGTGATTCAAACCAAGGACCACTTGGTTAATGGAATAGAGCCAAAATACTGGGGCGGGCATCTACATTTTTTTAAAAAATAATTATGATTTCAAGGACTTTTCACTTTTTTTTAACTGCTATTAGTTTACCAATAATTTTTTCATGAACCAATTGAAGATATATAAATTATTCTACCTCAGGAAATCCTTGTCTCATGCTTTCACCGCAGTAAAATAAATAAAAAAGAGAGGAGATAAATCATTATATACGCATTTTTCCCAAAGATTTAAAATTCGTTACAAAAACTAGTGCACTGGTACTGCAACAAAAGATAATATCCTGTCATCATGCGAACCCAAACCTATGTGGTAGATCAGTTACGATGATTTTGATATCTCTCTTGTACAAGTCCAGTCAAGTCACAAAAGTTGCACAAAATTAAGAAGAACCAAATAAATATAGAAATATGTAAAGAGTACGAGACTGAAACTCCCCAGCTTAACAGCGAACCGACATCTATAGTTTCTTTGTACGGAGGGGCTTCCTTCACTTTTAATGGTACGATTGGTGCCACCAAAAATGGAGATGTAACCTCCGGCGGCCCCCGTGACATTCCCCAGCGATCAAAGTGAGAACCTGACCTTGTACCTTTTAGCGTCATGTCTCATGGCTTGCGGCCTATTACAGACAGCGGGTAGCCGGGTACAAATGAGCAGGGCCCTGGACTTGAAAAGCGTTGGCCCATTAGCAACTAATTGTTAATACTTTGTATTGTTTAATGATATGTTAATATGTGATGAAATTTGTAAATGAATTTGATTTCTATATTGATTTGTATATTTTCTTTGTACAGTATACATGGGTATTTATAGGCTGTTGCCTACTTGACCGTTTGTTCCTTTCCTAAAGAGCCAGATACATGAAATAAATCTATTTCCTAATTACTGGATTTGCCTAGATACATTTTCTAACGTTATTTTCATTGTTGCCTATTCTGAATGCTTTGCTGGAAGCTTTGAGCCTGTGATGATATTTCCTTCTGAGGCTATTTTGTCCTCAACAATCCCCCTCAAGTTGGGTTCAAATAAGTTGATTGATCCCAACTTGAATAAGATTTTTTGAAAAGACTTGGTGTCCAAAGCTTTTGTAAAAATGTCTGCTAGTTGTTCGTGACTCCTCACAAATGGTGTAACGATAACACCACCTTCCACCTTTTCTCGAATGAAATGACAATCAACTTCAATGTGCTTTGTTCTTTCGTGGAAGACTGGATTTGATGCAATGTGACGTGCCGCTTGGTTATCACAATACATTTTCATCGGTTCATTATGAGGAAGCTTCATATCGTCTAGCAATTGTTTGATCCAAATTAGTTCGCTTGCAGTAGCTGCCATCGCTCGATATTCAGCCTCAGCACTCGATCTCGCAACCACATTCTGTTTTTTGCTTTTCCAAGACACTAAGTTTCCACCTACAAAGACGCAATATCCTGTAGTTGATTTTCGATCAAAACTTCCAGCCCAATCTGCATCAGAATAGCCAACAATAGCATTAGTTCCATTTTTCTTGAGCCAAATTCCTTGACCAGGGGTTCCCTTAAGATATCTAAGAATTCGATTGATTATTTCAAGGTGGCTGGTCTTAGGATTATGCATAAATTGGCTTACACAACTAACTGCAAAAGTAATATCTGGTCTGGTAACAGTGAGATAAATCAATTTTCCAACAAGTCTTTGAAATTGTCCTATATCATTTAAAGGTTCTCCTTTTTCTGGACTGGCCTTATTATTGGTTTCCATAGGAGTGTTTGCTGGTTTCGCTCCTAATTTACCTGTCTCTTTAAGTAGGTCCAAAACGTACTTCCTTTGTGAAAGAAATAAACCTTTTTGTGAGTGAGCTATTTCTATTCCCAAAAAATATTTGAGATTTCCAAGGTCTTTAATGTCAAATTTTTCTTTTAAGTAATTTTTTACGGTTTTAATTTCTCGTTCATCATTTCCTGTCACTATAATATCATCTACATAAACCAAAACTATAGTAGTAGAATTGTGACTATGCTTAACAAACATAGAAGGATCTGCAGAGCTCTTATTAAAATTATGAAGTAAAAGAGAGTGACTAAGCTTTCCATACCATGCTCTTGGAGATTGTTTTAATCCATATATCGATTTATTGAGCTTACAAACTAAATTATTTCTAGCTTCTTTAGAGTGACCTGGTGGCAGATTCATGTAAACTTCTTCATCCAAGTCTCCTTGAAGAAATGCATTCTTTACATCTAACTGTGATAAACTCCAACCCATGTTAGTAGCAACTGACAATAAGGTCCTTACAGTTTTCATTTTAGCAACAGGTGCAAAAGTTTCATGATAATCTAAACCATAGGTTTGTGTAAAGCCCTTAGCTACAAGTCTAGCCTTGTGTCTTTCAATTGTGCCATCACAGTTATATTTGGTTTTGTAGACCCATTTACAACCTACAGGCCTTTTACCTTTAGGTAGAGATACAATGGTCCAGGTATTGCTCTTTTCAAGAGCAAGTAGTTCTTCAGCCATTGCTTGTTGCCAAATTGGATACCGTTTTGCTTCTTCAAAGGTTGTAGGTTCAGTTTGGTTGGTAATAACACTAAGAAAAGACTTATAGCCTGCACGTATTTTATCATACGAGATGTAATTCTCAATAGGATATGGACATGTAGCTTGATAAGTCTCATAGTCTCTGAGTCTGACAGAAGGTTGTCTTTCACGGTTCGACCTTCGCGGTTGGACATTTTCTTCAACTGCATCATTTCCTATGTCATCTCCCCCTGAATAGTTTTCTTCTAATTCAGGTTCTTGGAGTTCTTCAGTTTGTAAGTCGTTTGTGCCTTCAAAAAAGTTAGGTTTGGAAGAAAAATATTCCTAATTTCATCATTAGGTGGACCGGGATTTATATTGGTGGACTTAAAGTATGGTTCATGCTCATGAAATGTTACATTTCTAGAGATATACATTTTGTGACCAGTGGGCTCAAAACATTTATATCCCTTTTTTTGAGACGAATACCCTAAAAAAATAGTTTTGATAGACCTTTTATCAAGTTTGTCATTTAGTTGTGTGTGGACAAAAGTGGTACACCCAAAAATTCTAAGGTGGTCAAGTTTTGGTTTTCTTTCATGAAGGATTTCAAAAGGACTTTTATTTTCTAAGTTGGGGCTAGGTAACCGGTTGATTAAATAAACAGCTGTGAGCACGGCTTCTGACCAAAAAGTTTTTGGAACATTAGTAGAAAATATGAGAGATCTTGTAACTTCTAAAATATGACGATTCTTCCTTTCGGCAACACCATTTTGTTCTGGGGTATAAACGCAAGACGTTTGATGAATAATGCCGTAAGTTTTGAAAAAATTTGAAAAATTATTATTAATATATTCAGTACCATTATCGGATCTAAAAATTTTAATTTTTGTTCCAAATTGATTTTCTATAAGTTTAAAAAACTGTTGGAAAATCGAAAAAATCTCTGTTTTTGAATTTAGTAAATACAACCAAGTGGTGCGAGAAAAATCATCAATAAAAGTAACGAAATATCTAAAGTTATTATAAGAATCAAGGGGTGCAGGACCCTAAACATCAGAATGAATAATATCAAAAGGTTTATTCGATCTACTATTTGAAATAGGAAAAGATAATCTAGTTTGTTTAGCAAATCTGCAAACATCACAATTATTTATGATAAAATTGCAATCAAAAAGTTTATTTAAAATTCTATCAGAAGGGTGGCCAAGTCTCCAATGCAAAAGCTTGTTTGATTCTTTCAACCTCCTAGCACCAAAACATTTATTTGAACAGTCGAGATAGTAAAGACCATTATCTAAATATCCTTCACCAATCTTCTTCCCAGTTTTTCGGTCCTGAAAAATCACATTCTTGTGAGAAAAAATAACATTGCAATCCAAATCATTAGTAATTCTACTTATTGAAAGTAAATTTGAATTGAATTTGGGCATATACAAGATTTTTCCAATATTTTTTCCAAACAAGTTAGTATCTCCAATGCCATTAACGGGAATTTTTTCACCATTTGCAATTGTAACGTATTGTGCAATTTCCATCTTAGTTAGACAATCCAAAATGTTTTTGTCTTTGGCCATATGATCAGATGCACCACTGTCTAAAATCCATAAATTTTTTATTTTATCCAGATTAGAAACCATACCTGAGCAATTCTCACCTGTTTTATTCGGGTCTGTATTAGTTAACATGGAGTTTAACTCGTTAATCATCTGTCGGATCCGAGTTTGATCAATACTCGAACACGAAGTCTGCTCCGACCCGTTAGTGACTGATTCAGCGTTAACACCATCCATCTCTGCGTTATGGGCCCGATAGTCAGATCTGCCTCTCCCTTCTCCCCCTCGTGAGTTCGCATAACCACGGCCCCCTCTTCTTGCGCCGCCCCACGCCCCCTCCCTCGCGCTGGCCGGAGATGCGGGTGGAGCACCCAACACTCGTCTTGTTTGTGGCCCTCTTTTCTACAGTGGTCACAATAGGCGGATGCGTTGCTCCCCTGTTCCAGTTGAGTCGAGTTAGGGTTCTGGCGGAGGCCGGCATAGGCGTGGTTCTCGACGGCCAGAGGCTGAGAGTTCATGGCTGTTCGACGCGATTCTTCCTGCTCAACCATGGCAGCTATTTGATTGAAGGAGGAGAGGTCGGTAGACAGCAGGATTTGAGATCTGATGGCTTCATAGCTTGAGTCTAGGGCTGCTAAAAACTGAAAAATCTTTTCTCTTTCTGCCCTTTCTTGCAAAATTCTCAGGTCAGTTGTTAGAGGATTAAGCATATTGAGCATATCCCACTTTGTTTTAAGGACTCCTACGAGTTCAGAGATGGATTTCGACCCTTTTTTTATTTGATTAATTTCTTGTTTGATGTTATAAAGGTGAGCATAATTCTGAGTTTTGCCAAACCTCTGTTTAACATTTTCCCAAATTTCCTGAGCTGAATCGCAAAAAAGAAATTGCTGACTTATGTCAGGGTTCATGGTACTGAGTAACCATGTCATAACTTGTATATCCTCACGAATCCAGCTTGGATTGGTTAGGTGTTGTTTTTGTGTTTCTGGTAAGACAGTATTAGTTTTTTCTGATTTCGGATCTGTTGTTTTTTCTGGAGATTTGGGTACAGTTGAGTGATTTGTGGTACCAGTATCAGGGGTGCCAGTAAGATGATTTTCTTTACCTTTACCGGCAAGGCTTAGATATATCCCCCGGGCCCATGATGTGTAGTTTGCACCATTGAGCGGCGGTGTCATGAGTTTCGTCACGGAGAGTGCCTCACTGTCGAGTGCGCTTCCGGCGATGTGCTCAGCCATTGTTGCTCTGGTGGCAGCACAAGGTTGCTGAGATAAATAAAACTGAGGTCGTCCAGGACCTATGCTCTTGATACCATGATGAAATTTGTAAATGAATTTGATTTCTATATTGATTTGTATATTTTCTTTGTACAGTATACATGGGTATTTATAGGCTGTTGCCTACTTGACCGTTTGTTCCTTTCCTAAAGAGCCAGATACATGAAATAAATCTATTTCCTAATTACTGGATTTGCCTAGATACATTTTCTAACGTTATTTTCATTGTTGCCTATTCTGAATGCTTTGCTGGAAGCTTTGAGCCTGTGATGATATTTCCTTCTGAGGCTATTTTGTCCTCAACAATATGTTATGCGTCGAATCAGACTATTAGGGGCCGTTTGGATCCCTTGGGAATAGCCTATTCCTCCGAATAGCTAATTCCAGAACTAAATTTTTCATCCAAACGCAATTACCAATTCCAGGAATAGCTAATCTCAGGAATAGCACTATTTCCAACAACACTCTTCCCAACAACACTTTTCTCTCTACTTTTCACACTTCCCAACGCTATTCCTAAACTCACCATCCAAACAACATTCTTAGTCCCGGAATAGCACTCTTCCCACGCTTCCCGAAATCTCACTTTTTTCTTAAATTTAGTCCCAGGATTTGCTATTCCTACATATTCCCCGCCCATCCAAACAACCCCTTAGATACATTTATTTTGTACTACTGAAATAACTGAGAAGTTGAGTTGACGTGTTGAGATTAGGAATGAATACAAATGGGTAAATTCCGCTCCGAAGTGTATTTGAATTCGAATGTTAGTATCTGCATTCGAACGGATTTGGATGTGGACAGTGGCGAAGCCACGTATAGTTTGGTGGGTCCGTGGACCCACCTCAAATATTTTTTTACATAAAATAACAATAATTTTATAAATAAAAAAAATGCACAATAAAGTAGGGACCCATCTCAACAATTTGAAGGACCCAGATGAATATATTGTGTTTGTTTTGAATCACATAACAACTCGTGAAAAATTGTATAGGACACATTAGTTCTATATGAATAGCCTCTCTCTTCCCCGCAATGAAACTAATTAAGATAAAACTTATAATATAATAGGATATGCTTGTATGAATTTATTATGCAAAATTGTCAGAAAATAAAAATTCGTAGGAAATCATTATATTTTTTATTGTCTTGAATTATTATTTTGGATACTGGTATTTTTTTTATTATTGTGTCATTATTTTAGATATATATAATTTTTCATAATTTTTTTATGTTATATTATTTTAGAATTTTTTATTTGAAAATTGTTGTTATACTCTATCTATATTACACATTATTATATTATACATTATGTCGTACATATATTTTGAGCAAAAAAAAAATTTTGTGGACCCACCTCGTATGAATTCCTAACTTCGCCCTGGATGTGGATATAATTTTTTTTTTAATTGATATAGATATGGATATGAGAATGTATATTAACTAGTGTTGCATACGCGCGTTGCGCGTGAGGTGTTATTGATGTCAAAGAAACATTGATTTATTCTGGTAATTTTTGAGGATAATCCAAAAAATTTAGTAGAAAAAGTTTGTTTAAAAAAATATAAATAAATAAATAAAAGTGTGAAGAAATATATAAAAGAAAAACGTGGATGATTGTGATTTGATATAATTTATGTTGATGCGTATAATATTGTAAGAATATGTCATCATAACATAGTAGTAATTACTATGAGTGATATTAGAATGTTTGAGGAAATATGTTCTGTTTAAAAAAATGTGAGATTGGAAATGTAAGAAAACTTTAAAATTAAAATGTGGATAGAAAGAAATACATATCTTTATTTGTTTTATGTTTGAATACAATATTTGTTTTATGTTGTGATGGGGGATGATTCCAATATTGCTGCATACGTTGGTGACTTGGTTAGAAATTAGACAAATGCATGGCAAAAAATTTATCGAACTGATCACTAATTACCATCTCAAATTAGATTCCAGAAAATATGTGGACTCAAAAGGTATAGCTCAGCAAGGATCAAAGATAAGACAATCCTCCAAGTAGTAAGCCACCAAAATTTAAAATTGACTACTCAATAAGTCATTTTTTTGAAAACCTTCAAGGGGGAAAAAAAACAATGGCAATATTGTTTTTGAAACCTATCAAGACAAATACTTCATTGCATATGTCGAGCTCATCTCTCTGTATGTTTTGAAAACCTGAAAGCAATAAATTGTTGCCCAACTATATGAAGACAAAAAATACCCAAATACTAATTTAACAAACACAAATGAATCTTTAGAATGCAACAAATAAAAGCTAAATCTAAAATCAAATGCATCCATGTATAAGACTGCAGGAAACAACAAAGGAATAAGAATTCCACTTTTAAAATTCGACTGTAATACCCTCAAAAATACCCATGACTGCGAGTGGTCATTAAAAAAATTTAAATAGGCATCCTTTTTTTTTTCAAAGCCCAACACAGAGGAACAGCAATCACAAAATTTCAGGCAAAAAACATTATGAAAAGTCGCAGGAAGCACACTGCTGAACAGTCACTTCCTCTGACCAGCCATCGAGAGGAACAACAGCACAAGCACAAAGATAAAGCTGTACAGTATCGTAAAACAATAACTCGTATGCTGAGGCATACAAAAACTAACAGTAAAACAACTCTCAAAATAACAGGGAACAAACATGAAAACACAAAGAAACTACCTACAAACATCAAGGAAAAGAAAAAAAAAATATAATTCAGAAAGAAGACAGAAAGAAATCATACCTCAGCAAAGGAAAACTAATAACAGCAGGATGGCCGAAAAGATAGACCAGCAGTAACTGCAAAACAAAAAGGAAGAATATATCAGTCCTATTTCAGAGCAAATGCAAAGATTAGCAACCTAAAATCATACAATCAGTCCCCCCCCCCCCCCCCCAAAAAAAAAAAAAAATAAAGAAAAACATAGCCCTAAGAAAATGTCAACAAAACCAACACATAGACGCATGGCCATCTAATTCCATCACTCAAACAGTAAAGGCCAAGAAAACCACATCCCTGACCAGCATTTAAAAATGTAGAAGAAAAAAATTTAAGAACCAACAATAGAAATGCACATGACTGTTACACTTCAGTCCTTCACTCTAAATTAATGCATATCTTAGTTGGACACTCAATACACTACTTTTCTATAAAAAAGAAAAATGCAGATTACTATTCCTAAACCAGCAGATGCATCTAAAAAAAAAAAAAAAAACCACTAAGGAACAGGAAATACAAAACCAGTAAGCATACAGCTACCCTTGACTCTCTCAAAAAACCAGTATCAACAACTGGTACAATACTCATAGCAGGAACGGAAAAACCAGTAAATATTTTCTCAATCAAACCCCAAACCAAACGTAAAAAAAGGGATAATACTCAGCATAAGAAACACAATAACTCACCAAAACCAGTAAGCAGTTTTAAGCAAGCAAAACAAAGCCACTAATATATATCATAATAACGGTAGCTAAGAGAAGCACCACGACAGACAAACTGCATCAAACATACTACCACCAGCAACAAATTACGTAAGAAAAAGAAGAGAACAGACAAATTCATTTCCTCTCCAACAATAAGAAAAGAAATTTAAAAGCACAGAGAGGGAAAAGTACCACAACAAACCCAAGAACAGCAAATCCATCCACCGCCAACAACTAATTCAACCACCAAATCCCAGAAGTCAATTGCAGCAAAAGCAGGAGAAAGACCTAAAAATTCAGAAGAAGGAACGCATCAAGTTCAAACAAAATACAACCACGAATCCTCAAGTAAAGCACGAAATAGAAGTAGAAGAAAAGGAAAGGAACAGCGCACCATAAATCAACAAATTCTATAGTAGAACCACCAGAAAAAAGAAAACCCAACAAAGGGAGCAGCACACACAAGCACAATGCGTCGATAACACCATCGAAGAACTATCAGAGTACATTAAAGAAAGGAATCGCCAAAGAAGACTTACAGAATAGAAGACCCAGGCACAGCGAACACCAAATCAGGTGACCAATCAGCAGGAAACAGCTACAGCAAAGTGGGAAAGCAGTCCTACAAAAGAAAGCCAGAAAACGCAACAATAAATGTCAGCAGTATAACCAGTAATTCCAAAATGAGCAAAAAAATTAAGAACGAAGAAAAGAGAAGCAAAAGCACACCATCAATCGAAGCAAACGACCAATGCACAAAGAGCAGCCAACAACAACGGAATGGCCCTCTCTTCCGACAAACAGAATAAAAGCTCCAAACTTACGACCTCTCCAAGGAAAGACAAACAGGGACGAAACAATTGTACGGCACAGATCAATCTCATCTCAAACAGCGAAGCCATCGAAGACATACGGCTGAGCAGAACGAAGTTTTTTTTTTTTCTTTTAAAAAGGCCGGCCCAATCTGAAGCAAAGCCCACCCTAGAACCCTACGTCACACCCACATCAGCAGAAACACTGTAGTAAATATACCCACCGTTGTACTATTATTTGATTAGTGCGGATACGGATAATATACATATCTGTGTTATTTATAAAATGAAAATCCATTTCGTATTATATTATATTTTTTTTTTTCAATTTCGGATCTTACAAGGAGAACAGGCTCAGAAGAAGTAGATGGACTGATGGACAATAAATCCAACAACAGCCCAAGTCATCTCGGCAATCCTATTCGTCTCTACATCCTTATTTGATTTTTTTTTTTTTTTATCTTTCCTTGAACTTCATAGGCTGGGCTATATATGTTGAAACGGCAGCATTATTTGACTATATGAAAATGAACAGCTCATTTGAGTAAGATAAATTTATCGGGGCAAAATTTATGTGTGCATTTTTCAAACCAAAGGTCATGTATTTTATGCTTCAGAAACTAGAAAACAAATCCAATTACTCCTGCAAACTCAAGAATTCATTTTTGACAAAAATTTGAAAAAAAAAAAAACGCATTTTCATAATGACAAAAAATTAATTTATTATGTATATATGTTCCATACACATTTTTTATTAAATTAATAGTTCAACATAAATTTCTCTCTTTTACTTTTTTTTTTCTCGACATAACAAACAATTGGCCGGAAGTAAATTCCCACTTGCAGACTTGCACACACACATGCATCGGACGGGGTCTGACAAAAACAAAAAATTGGCTTCTCCCACGATTAGCGCTTACAAGAAATTCAAATTTTCTTAAATACCATTTTTTTCAACTCCAAATAGTCCAATTAGATTTGCTCAAGTATTTGACTTCAAAAAAAGAATTCGATGTCCTAGATTGGAAATATGCTTCCAGTTTAAAAAAATCTGGAAAGTAGATACCAAACAGTAAACGGCTAAACAACAACTATATACAGTTTGGCTGTAGGGAACTACATAAAATCTATTCCCACTGCAAATTCTCTACGAAAATTCACCAAAAATTAACAATTAAAATATTGCTGGTCGAAGTTCACCCACACCTAAACTTCTGAACGAGACTGCATTGAGCTAGAATACCGTAAATAGTCGTAGAAAAGCCACGTGGAGAAGAATCCAGTCAAGCTATCAAGTGGGTGGGATGCTTGGCTGGGCAGCGCTTGAAGCAAGGCCGCACGTCCAACCACAAACGAAACCTTTAAAACTCAAAAATAAATAAAAAATAAAGTAAACTAATAGGAAGTGTACAATGAGAACCAACAGAAGACCACGCACGCAGCGATAGCACATCTCGACCTGACACGTCGACATCCCACACAAAAGAAAAATCAAAATAATCGAAAAGAAAACGGGGCAGTAAACCACACACACACACAAACAAAGAGAGAGGCGAGCAGAGCACACATCGACCTGACACGTCCTCGTCCTAATCCGAAAACCGAATCCGAATCCGAATCCAAATCTCTTTTATGGTCTCCGTTAACCCTCCGTCCGACGGCGGCGGCTCAACAGGCGGCGCTCCGTTACCTTCGCCAAGGCAGCAACAGCAACAGCAACAACAGCAGGTTAGTAGTAGTGGGTTAGGAGGCATGGCGTTGCCTGGGACAGTTAGTAGTCCCACGGCGGCGGCGGCGGCTGGAGCGGCAGCGGAGGATCCGAGTAAGAAGGTGCGAAAGCCTTATACGATTACCAAGTCGAGAGAGAGCTGGACTGAGCAGGAGCATGATAAGTTTCTGGAAGCACTTCAGCTGTAAGGGGTTTTATTTCAATCTCTGTTTCTTGGTTTAGAGTATGTGTTGTTTGTGTGATTTTGGTTGTGGGTTTCTGATATCTGATTTGTTTTGGGCTGCATTTTGTGGGTTATTTTTATCAGAATGAATTTTGGATTATTTGGTTTTGATGAATTTTGGAGATTCAAGATTCAAATTGGGGAATAGAGGAAATCTGGAAATTTAATTAGATTGTCTGGTGTAATTAGGCGGTTTGATTTTGATTCTAATCTGAGAGTACCAATAAGGGACAAAGAACTGCAATTTCAGTAATTAAAAAGTTGCTTTTCTGTACTGTTTGCTGTTTCTGCATTGGCACAAGTTAGCTAAAATTCATGTAGCATTGGTCCAGGACTGTGAGCCAATCTGTCTGTTAATAGTTGTCAGATTGTTGCAGAAATATTTTATCAGTAACTTGTAAGGATTAATACTAAAATAATGTGGTTCTAAAATTTGCTGTCCTTTTGGTGCAGATTTGACCGTGACTGGAAAAAGATAGAAGCATTTGTTGGTTCGAAGACGGTCATCCAGGTATCCTTCTTTTATTTATTAATCCACTTAGTCAATCATATGAAGTTTCAGGCCTTGTCAGTGTGTGCTCGTATGCTCAGTACTTAAATCTTGTAAATTTTATTTTTTGTAATGTGCAAGCAAGTTTAATTTGAATATTGTGTGTACGGTTTTGTTTTTATTTCCATTTTAGATTGATAAGTTGTTAATGTGAGTATGTGACCTACATTTACAGATAAGAAGTCATGCACAAAAGTACTTCTTAAAGGTTCAGAAAAATGGAACAAGTGAACATGTTCCGCCTCCTCGGCCTAAACGAAAAGCAGCCCATCCTTATCCTCAGAAAGCATCCAAAAACAGTAAGTCTTGGCATACTTTTTCCATTTTTCATAAGAATATTCTTTGAATTCTTGCGGGACAGTTTTTGTTTTAAAATTGCTGATTGGTTGATTCTGATTAATCTCAGCTCCCTTGTTATCCCAACCTCCAATACCATTGCAAGGATCATCATGTGTCATAGAGCCTGGATTTGCAACCATGTCATCCTGGGCCCACAGCTCTGTTCAACCTATTGTCACATCCTATGCTGTGAAAGGTCTCTCTCTCATCGATCCAAACTGATTGTATTTCTATGCTCATTCAATTTATAAACCAGCAATGATGTTTGACTGAATTTATTTATTGTATTTAGAGGATGGCGGCGGTGGGGAGCTTGGGACAAATAATAACTCTTCAAGTAGCACAAATGATCAAATAAATCAGGTTGCATCACTTCGCGGTGAGTATTTCTGTGAACTCTGAACCTTTTTTTTCATTGGAAGTGCTTATAAAAACTGAAATCATGGTTATACCTGCATCCATACATTGTTCATGGTCAATTGTACATGAGTTGATTATGAGTGAAGTGCTAGGATGCATTGATGATGAATTCATAGCTTTCTTTTCTTTTTTGTTAAAATTTAGTACAATGGCGTAACTTTCTTCTTTTGAATTAATAACAGAAAACATTTTAAACAGTCATCCATACATTAATTAAACTGCTGCTTATCTCTATAAGCACTATTTAATCCCAAAACCTTATGTAGAGAAACACATCATTTGAAGCCATAACTCATTACATTCTCAAAATGATTTTGAAACTTTTGATGGTCTTATTTTAAGGGCCTAGATACATAATATCAATTGGAACTCAGATTGCATATAGTTTTGCGAGGCACCTTCATGTTCAATAAAATAATTATTCTGTTTTTCTTGAAGGTGTTAAAATTATGCATGACAGTTTTCTGTACTTTTAATTTTGTTTCTAAATCTTCTATTGGGCTCATTTAGTCAATTTGTCTGTAAACAGTTATGCCAGATTTTGTACAAGTGTATGGCTTCTTAGGTAGCATATTTGACCCCAGCACTAGCGGACATTTGCAGAAGCTCAAGGAGATGGATCCCATTGATGTGGAGACGGTATGTAAAACACTGACCACAAGTTCTGTAATTAAATACTACTGAAGTAACAATTTATACTCACTTTTTAACTTTCTGCTCAATATAAATTCATTGAATTTTTGTTGTACCTTATTTATGTAGGCTCTTTTGTTGATGAGAAATCTGTCACTCAACTTGACTAGTCCTGAATTTGAGGACCATGTAAGCTCCTTACTGCAATACTTGCAATCTTCTACTCTTACATAAATTTTGATCTCAACTACACTGTGATTTTGCACATTCATTTTTTTTTTTTTCTTTCTAGAACGATTGTTTAGAGAGTAGTTCTCTAAATCATGAAATCATTGTCTAATGCAGAGAAAATTGTTATCAGCGTATGATGGTTCCAATGAGCTTGGATTAGGACCTGCTGAGAGCATATTTCAACATGATAGACCCATGAGCCCACTCCCAATATGTAAGCTCGAACTGACACTTCCCAATTACCAGCAGTAACTATATCCATATCATTTGCAGGCTGCTAATGTGATTTGTATATTTATCAGGAATTCAGGATTAAGGAGAACAGTGGTGGTCGTGGCACTCATGGAAGGATACAAGAGATGTTGTGCTGAAATGCATGTATAGTGTATAGTGTATTTCATAGGGCCATCCATTTTAGGTTTGTCTGAATTGGTCCACTAGAGAGGCTTTTTTGACAATAGAGAAGCCGACTTTGCTCTGTAATGTTTATTAACGTCGATTTCCATGATGAGATGGTTTAAAGTTTGAATCATGGAAATGTTAGTTATGTGCTGGTATTACTAGGGAATGAGGTTAGTTGATAGGTTTAATGTATATATTTTTGTAACAAGCTGATCATATTTATATCCCTGATTTTTGGAAAAATTTTCCGTTTAAATCCCTTCCCTGATCATATTTAAATCACCAACAATTCTTTGTTTCTCACACCTTCAGTTAAGGCGAGGATGAATCATCATGCATGAGCGATGCATCTTGCTTTTGGCGTCTTTGTTCAATTGTATTGTTTCCGTAGCACCAGTTTTATCTCTTCTTTGATAAATTCTGGTAGATATTGAGATGCACGAGTATTTTCTGGTTTAACTCGAGAACCGACCCAAACCGGGGGAAATTTGAGGCCGATCATTCTTTGTTTGATCATGGTTTTAACATAGATCCATTTTGTCAAATTTTCTTTAATCATTTATTTATTTAGATAGAAAATGGAAATAATTATGTACAACGAATTGATAATAGCACTAACTGGTCACGTTTTGTTAATTTGTTGGTCAATTTGGATGGGAAATATCATCTTTACATAATTTATGAGCAAGGATTCCTAAAACATAATTGCAACGGCGTCCTTCCAGTGACAAAAAGTTCCGCAGTTCATTATTTGTTTCTATGCATTAATTTTAAATTTTAACTTTTGAAAAATGTTAATAGACCAATTTGTTGGGTTAGGTCATTCCCAAGTCCGAATCGAACTCAAAGCTATACCTAACTCATCCAAAAGCAGTCTGTAAACTAGGCGAGCTCTGAGCTCAGTTTGTACATAGTTTTTTGTAAGAACGATTTAGACCAAATAACTTCGTAGGTGTAATTGCCTTTTCTAATGTAAAACAGATTTCAATTTCCGTTTTTTTTTTCGTTACGAGTTCAGCTATTGATGAACTCGAATATTTTTCAACTATTGATAACAACCCTTAATTAATTAGGCCAATTAATTATAGAAGTTTTTGAAAATTAAGAAATGTTCTGCTTTATTATGATTTTTGGTTTTGAACATTGTGAGCTACAAAATTTTTCTGAAGTATTGGTCCTTTATATTAACTAAAGTCTAAAACATTCAAGTTGACAAATTAAATTTCTTAGGACATAATGTCTGTCAAAAATTTAAATATTCTTCAAAATTTCTTACAAATATAGTTATAAATAGAAGAAAGTCCCATCGCAAAGCAGAGTTATTTATATGTATTGTCTAAGATCAATATTTAAAATAATTTACTTATTGCAAGAAACCAGGATTCTCAGCTGAACGTGTAGCTGGGTCAATTAATTAACAAATAAAAAAAAAAGGATATGGCTCAGAAGTATGGATATACTCTCATTGATACCGTAGTATCTCCGAAGTCTGACATGCGAAGTTTACCATAATTCATCACAGCGATAATAAGCGATTATATTAAGAGGAAAATTTAGAGGAAAAAAAGAAGTCAAGTTCACACTAAACAATTTCGACCAGAAATTAATATTAGTTGACAAGTGGGTCAGAAATAATCCAATGGATTAGTTTCTCAGTCACAATGAATCAGAAACACGGACCAATGTTTGTTCATCATTCCCACACATTTTCAAAGATCTCAACTACCCAAAAAAAAAGAGATATGCTAATAAAACTTAAAAGGCAGAAAAAGAGATAGGAGAAAAACAATGAAATAGAAAGCATCAGAGACTTAAATACTAGTAATCACGGAGATATAAACTCCTTCATTTTGTTGCAGTTTTTCCTCATCATTTGATTCCTTTTAACTTTTCTCATAAAAATAGTTCAAACGAACTCCATAAGGACTAACCAACAAAATTAAACTAAAATCAAATCCAATTAAAAAGCCAGCCAGAAAGAATTGTAACAAACAAAAAAAAACAATGAAATAGAAAGCATCAGAGGCAATGACGAAAAACAATAGTAATCACGGAGATATAAACACCTTCATTTTGTTGCAGTTTTTCCTCATCATTTGATTCCTTTTTACTTTTCTCATAAAAATCGTTCAAACGAACCCCATAGGGACTAACCAACGAAATTAAACTAAAATCAAATCTAATTAAAAAGCCAGCCAGAAAGAATTATAACAAACAAAGGTGGAGGATGAAAAGAGAAGAATTAGATGGGGAAGTAATCGAGCGGCTCTGTTAGGTTGGAATTATAAATACTAGAGACGAAACCCTAAAACCGGATTCGTGAGCGACCATCACCAGTGGACGGCTAGGATCTCCTGCCGCCGAAGGGAGGTAAACTAGATCTAAAAAGGCTTGAGCTGATACTTTTGGGCTAGACTCGGTCCAATGGACACAGTTTCTTAGTTATAATAAAAGGAAAACACAGAGCCGGCCCATTTATTTCTGAACTACAAACCCAGAACATGTATTTTGGATCAAAATTAGTTAGAGATGTTCTAATAATTCAGGTATTTGATTTATTATTTCAATGGTTCAGTTTTTCATTTATGCAGATTTGCTATGTTTAGAAATTATGGCAGTTTGATTTTTCATTGTTGACTTGATTTTGAAAATTGAAAATTAAAGAAAGTGAACAAACTAAATGAAACAATGTCTTAGCAATTATTTTGTAATAAGATTGCAATTTGCAATCATGCACATGCCAATAAATAAATTAACAAGTTAGAATTTATAATATTTTTCATATAAATTTCAATTTATTATGCCCTTGTTATACAAATTTTTACATCAATTGTATAATTGAACCCAATATGGATGCGAACGTCACCGTAAATAGTGTTTTACACGGAAATCTGACTGGATAACATCAAAGGCTGGGTTGCTTCAATTAAAAAGCAGATAATCAGATATAATTGACGTGGATCAAAGTTTTTAATTTTGAGTTTCAACAAGAGTACTAGACTATTATTTTCCTCGGATACAGTTCATCATTATTAAAAAGATATTGCAGTCTTGCGATAATTTTATTTTTTACTTAAAACGAAAAGCTACTAATCTTATATTATGATTCACAGATAGTTATTTATCAAATGATCAAATTATATTTAAACTATCAGCGGTTCAGAATATATATAATAGTCTAAATATTTACGCTCCTTGTTCATTGGTACCTTAGTTTGAATTAGTACTTTTATAAGTTAATTAGTATGCTTATTAATTACACAAATCATTTAGTAGTAATCAAACTTTACAATTAGAACCACCGAACACTTGCGGTAAGAAACGAGGCAAAGTGTTATCAAAATTTGAAATTAGAAATATCAATATTATTTTTTGAAAAAACCGAAGTCAGCAGTTGTCAAGTTATATAATGAATGTTTGATTATGGAGCAAGTAAGATAATTCAAAGTTGAAAAAAAAATTTGCATTTGGATGTGTATATGTATGTCAAAACTCAAAAGACTAAAACATCTTTATACATCATTGTAAATGAATAAATGAGAGGGTATTGATGGAAAAATATTTGAAAATTTTTTTTTATCATGCTACGTAATAGATGGGATCCACTGCATAACTTACACCCTTTTCGGTGTCATAACTTAAGGCATCTTATGCATGTTTATCCAACACTCGTTTGGTAACATAAATGTTATATAGTGATCAGGTTGTGCATCCTTTGTGTAGCAAACAAACGGCCTTCCTAGCAACGAAAAAAAAATGAAAACCCTATTTTTTTTATTTTATTCGTATGTTTCCATGCAATTTGGAATAAGAAATACCTAAGAGTTTAATTTCGATTAAATTTTATTACTAAACCAAGTGTCCTGTTTGGAAAAACATGCAAATGTTGGGTGGGAAGAGTGGATTTTAGTGTGACTCAGACTCACTACTTAATTTTGTCTTCATATATATTGCGTGACAAATAAAATGAGAAATAAATACAGTGTAAGATGAATCATTCAGCTACATCCTGATCTATTTTGAAGGTTTACAGAAGGCAAAAAAAAAAAAACATTTGATATTCCACTATAGTCAATAAAGAGACATAGGAGGAAACTTAATTAAAATAAGAATTTCTAAAAATGATGATAAGGCCACAAGGTTGCAAGATATTAGAGAGTTGTGGCAAGGTGATATTCCCTTCAAGGCCAGCGAGGAAAGAGAAGGCATCGTTGGTTTCCTCCATTTGTAAGAAAGATTTTATTGCCTTTGGTTCCTCCATTTGTGAGAAAGATTTTACTGTTTTATGTTCAAGAAGAGAGAATGCAAAATCAAATTATGATCAATTTTAGATTATAATTAGCTTGTAATAAATGCGGACAAGAAAAACAAAATCAAAATACTATTTTCAGCAAAAGGTTTAAACTTTGACTCTTAAAAGGAAAGAGACCATGAAAATACAAGAAAAACAAAAATATCGTCATTAAAATTAGAGTTAATATTTTTGGAATTGTGAAAGTTGGAACTAGATTAAGTGAAAGAGTGACAGAATTAGGATTACTACGAAGTCTCAAGTACTAAGATTTTTAAATGAAAGAGGAACACAATACATAATTTAAATAACAGAGGATTTAAAGAAGTCAATTTGTCCCCTTGGTATGTCCTTATATACACATAAAAATTAACGTGATAAATTCTTTGCAAATATTCCACCTTCAACCCATAAATAAAATCTTTAGGTTATTATTGGAAAAGAATCCCAAATTTATGTAGCCCAAACAAAAGAATAAACACACTATTTACGATATAAATCAATGCAAACAAACACACTATTTACTAAAACCATGCAATGAAACCAAAAAGGTTGACTTCCTTTCAACGTTGTTTAGCTTACTAAAAGGAGGGGAGAGAGGGTGGACACATGGCAGGGCTATAGGTCAAATAAAAAAGAAATTGGAAACAGCAAACCGGCAAAAGAGTCAACCTTGGATTGGCTTACCATTATTTGTGAAATATATTGTTGGCTTCTGGATACACCGAGGGAATTGCTTCTAGACTTTGAACTGCACCGAAACAACCACGGATTTGGCATGTTCTTTTTTTAAGTTTAGACATGCAAGTTTTTGTATCGTTGTTTACTAATTGTATATTTTCTTTCATATACATGATATGCTATAAAGAAATAATTTAATTTAATGAGTTCTATTCCTCAGAGAATTAATTGATTGAAATTTGTTAGTTTTTTTAAAACAAGAAATTTGGTTTGCTCTTAAGGGAAGGTCACATTTTTGCTACCCATGAAGATTATATAAGGTTTATGATAGAACCAACAAGTAAATTTATTTTCTCTCTTGCTATAAAATTACTTCCTTCGTTAGTGATTAACTAATTATCAAAATAATTGAATTTGTGACTATTTATAGTTTTTTTTGGAATTATTCATCGTTAGATTGGGATTGTATTCCTATGATTGATTAGATTGTAAAAATTTATTTTAAACGTGCTATATTGAGACAAGAATCGTGTGGTGATTTGAAGGATTTTCTAGCGAAATTAAAATCAAAGTTGTTTCACTTGTCGGATGATCATTTCATATTTTGGCCGCTAAGCACGTAGAGCTTTCATTATCCACTAGATTTCATAAACGTGGCTTCACCACGTCAATTATAGATGTATTTCATAGGTATTAACCAATTCTAGGTAATTATGAAATTGGTTTATGGAGCGATTTTTTAGTTCATGAATATATAAAACAATTAATTTTGATATAAGGCAGCAAAGCAAGAAGTGTTTAAATAACTAACAATTGATTTTTCCTTGCTCATGAAACTTCAGAGTACCTTTTCACTTTTTTTTAAAAAAAAAAACCGTAACAGAAGTTCATCAAGCATATTTATTTTTAATTAATTTATATATGTATGCACCTGCTAGAAAAAATTTGTAATTAGAGAACAGATTGCGTAATATTTTACTAAAGAAACCTCAGCTAGTTATGGGTCAGGATGCTCGAATTTATATGATGAAATCCTCAGCTTGCCTGATATTTTATTAAACCAAAGATTCAAAACCCGTAATTAACTTATCATCTGAAGTCTGGTGAACGATATGCATCAATCAACTTAACATCAAACCGAAGTTACAAATAACATATATAAGAATATTTTCTCAAAAAATAAAAAAAGTAAACTACAAGTATTACCAAAATGCATGCGTGTACATTTCCCTTTTCTTATATATCTTGTTCACACGCACATAGCTTTCAATTTTTACCCAAATCAACAATTACAGCAAAATTAAAATATGACTTATAGTAGAGAGTTAGTGAGTTGCCCTCGAAACCTCAATAATGTAAACAACAAAACGGACTTTGATGATAGAGAAATGCTGGAAGTTTCCCTATTGGATATTAATTATGCGTACCAGTGTCTCCACGGAGCCAATTAACATGACATTTGTCAAATGCAATTGAAGAAATCTATTATAATGTTACGCATGCCAATTGTATTTGTACCCATGTGAGTCCATCATAATAGTAACACTCACAACTCCCAAGTAAACTGAAAAGCAAACGAATATAAGCACTAAATGTTGCACCAAGATGAGAAAGCAAAATACATGGATGATGGGGCTTACATCTTCGTCTTATGTCATTAAAGAATACCTTTGCCGCAGGATGGAGATCCAAAGATTGGAAACAAAAGCAGACCACTATAGCATCCACTATTAATTCCTTCATCCAGGATTGAGGTTGTAACTTGTATTAAGTTCTAAAGTTTGATAACCTTTGATTGGAAAGAAGTTGGAAGAGACCCCTTTAATTTTGACTACTCTTTTCTAATTTTTGTGCATCTCTGGTAATAGTGAAAAAGTGCTGCCAATCGTCTTTATATAATTCCTTGGGTATGAAGTAGAATGACTGTTCCTAACAATGCCGAAATAATGGGTTATCACTTATCAGATGCCAGACTCACTCGAGTCAAAAAGTACCACTATTTTCAATAATATCATAAGTTCATAACTGAATAGCTATCACTCATATACACATCATACTAGTTCATTCATCGCTTCTCCCAAAACCATCGGCTCGGCCTGAAAATTTGCTTCAGCAATGCCATTTTTGGAACATTCCAGTGTTCAACATGCCTATAATCCAAGTCGAAATTTTAAAATTGTAGTAGCATGAAGTTGAATAAATAATTATATAAAAAAAAGATTAAAATCATCTTACCTGCATATTCTCCCTGATTTGGCATCAAAGTAGTATTCTGTGTACC
Source organism: Rhynchospora tenuis (assembly GCA_027725995.1). Lineage (NCBI taxonomy): Eukaryota > Viridiplantae > Streptophyta > Magnoliopsida > Poales > Cyperaceae > Rhynchospora > Rhynchospora tenuis. The sequence goes on from CM050888.1 coordinate 172,748,665, forward strand.
CCGTAGCTGAGAACAGGAAAATAGCCAATATGAGCAATAGAGAATGGAAAGCTATATTATAACGTCCAAAAGTGATTAATTGATACCAGAAAGAATAGGTCTCCAAGGAAATGACATTACACAACTGAAACGCCAGTGTCCAATTGATTTATCCTGCAGCCAAATTTAATGTACATAAAATTTTTAGTGAATCAACAACGAAATCAAGATGTAGTTAATTAAGAGAATAATACCTCATGGTCCTCCCATTTCATGAGATTCATATTAGATTTTTCTAGCAGGGATCCAAAATTCGTGCAGTTCCTTTTAAAACGCTTAAGGCCTTTAAAGGAACCAGCTGGATCAGCAAATTCACAGTCCTCTTCATAAGCCTTAAGTGTCAAGTTTCCTGGATTAACCAAACCTCGTAAGTAAGATATCATAATCCTTCAGGCCAAATTGTCAAAAATGTTCTCATCTTTGATCTGCTACATGTTTCTGTTCGACTAGTTTTGTCCAAATGTAAATTTATATAAACTTTCTCTTTAATTTTAAAGTCCTGGAAATATAACTCAAGCCAAGTTTGGAAATTGCTAAGGCCTTAATTGTAGAAATGATAGAATTGTCAGAGCTTGCTGGGTTGTACTGCTAGTCTGTTAACAGCAAATGTGTCTCTCTAAAGAGCTCTATAGAACTATCATATCTGGGCTTTATCTGTTAGTAAGTGTCTGGTTCTGAGTTCAGGACTTGCACCTGGAATATATGCTATACTTAAGTGAGTTTCTAGTAGTTTGTACTTTGTACTGCTGGAATGGAATTGAATTGGCTGGTACTATACCTTGTCTGGATACCATAGATTATGTGACCTTTCCTGAAGGGGCTTATTTTTATTTTTACACTAAGATTTTGGATAGGGATGTATTGACATTTGAACCTGTTTTATGGATTGGGATATATTAGCACCTGCGAAACCAAGTAAAATTGCTTCTTTTTTTTTTTTTTTTTTTTGTAGTTTAGGTAGGTTGTGTATTAAATTTTGTACAATTTTAGTATCAATTTGTCAGCTATCAAGCGCTTTGAAATTTTGACAGTTCAATTTCAGCCATGGTTAAATGATTCTCAAATTACATTAAAATTTATACACATCCAGTCTAAACAATAAAATACATACTTATAATTTTATATTCTTAATTTATAAACAATTTATGGAATGTCATGGGTGCCAATTAAGTTTGAGCGTCCGTATTATCCCTACTACTTGATTGCAACTGAGGGCTGCATTAAGTTTTTTATATTTGAACTGCAAGCTGGTGGCCTTATCAATACGCTAATTTGATATAATAAAGATGACAGAAGTAAACTAGGCCAAATATATTAAATTAAATTGATATAAAAACTATACATCTCAAACCTGTGACGAAATAGGAGCGCTCAAAATCCTCCTTGATGGCCTCGACAACTTGAGGCCGGCCAAAACACTCCAACTCACCTCCATCTCTTGTATTTTCTTCTGATGTCTCTGTCGAAGAACCCGGCCTGAAGAATGACGCTGCTATGCCTAGGAGCTCTGAGCCATACCATGCCACCTTAAGCACTGCATTCTCTGATTGAGAACTGCCCGCACTATCTGACAAACCATTTTTCTTGGCTTTAAGTTTGATGTTGCAGCGGTGCTGCCGAGGATTTGGGTGTCGAGATGTTACAAATCGGGTGGGTTCAAGATGGGAGGTTGAATTTGGTCTGAGAAAGGATGCCATTTTTCTCTTTGGCTGGTTTGCTCCTCTTAAGAGGAATTGGTTCTGGACCTCATGAATTAGTTACTAGAAAGTTTTTGTGAATTTGTGGTGCTCATTACAAGGGTGAAATAGGTTGGGGTAGACCTTCTATACTCTATAGTAATGTTTTGTAATAAACCGTGCAACTTTTTTGAGTAAATTTTGTCTGTCATTAACTCCATCCATTGTTTGTTGAAATGATTGAGAGAAAAGACTCTGATGAGGAGTAAAATCCATCAGTAATCATAAAAATAAATAATTAGGGTAATCTTATTGAAGGCAGATTAAGGACAACACACACCTCTATTAAGTGCAGCTTACATTAGAACAAAAGAGGATCTATCAGTGGTCTTTTGTTTTTCCTTCAAATGGCCTTGATTGAAGTACTGTTGCTGCTCTGTAAAGGCTCCGTTCCATTATACTCGACAACCGACGATGGTTCAAGTCAGATTAATCTTTATGGGAATATATATTTTTTTTTTATCATCTAAGATCAAATAGCTCGGATTTGGTTGAAGGTATGTACGTACCATGTCGGGAACTTACGTGCAAAAACTAAAAACAACCATTCGTCCCAGCCTTACCACATGAAAATTCTATTTAAAAGAAAAAAAAAAAAAAAGTAAAACTATATTGGGTGGGTTGGATGGGTTGCACATGTTTGTAGTTTCTTTTTGCAGAACCCAATCAAAAGACAAAACCATCATTAACCATTGAGCTAGATTTATACGTCAGAAAGTATGGGCTTATTGATTTTTATCACAATATTGTTACAAATCCACAAATATTATCACATAGATGAAAGACCCAAACAAAATACTTCTATTTTAAATCTAAATTCCACTATGGACTACCACTAAACAGCTAGCTCGTAAAATTTCATTACAAATCCTCAACGACATTTAATGAAAGAATCTACAAGTAAAACTTTAGTCTTCTTTTTTATCAGAATCGTCTAGAGCAGACAACCTTTCAACAAGGGGAGGATGTGAGTAGTGATAAGCTGAGTACCATGGATCAGTGTTCATAGCTGACAAATTCTCTTCCTGAATTTAGAAAGAAAATTTTAGTGAACTTAAAATGAATAATTATGAGGCTAAATACTATAAAATAATTAAATTAATTTTGTCACCTGTAATTTCACAAGAGCAGCTCGAAGTGGTACTGAGTATCCCAGTTTCTTTGCAAAAGCATCAGCCTAAAAAACATTTTCAAGGAGTGAAAAAGATAAGTTCAAATAAAAAACTTGACAGCATTAACGATATTGAGTAAAAGAAGTACCTGAAATTCAAACGCTCTGCTGACTAGGTTCAGCCCAAAGCCAACAAGGTGCTGTAATGGTATGATTGTATGCTACAAAATTACAAAATAAATTCCATTAGAATTTCCACGATGCATACATAAATAAGGTATATATGCTAATCAAACGAGTAATAGAGAATAACAAAATAAAGAAAAGTTGTGTACTTGAAATATAATAAGGCCAATGATCACAGGCTGTGTCTCAAAACCAAAGCTTTGGTAAAGATCCTTCGAGTTTCTCACAAGAGCATACCCTCCAAATTGCAGAAAGGTAAGAATCTGATCAAGAGATATAACCACTTTAACCAGGCATTTACTATAACCAACAAGATGATAAAGAAATCTCATAATTATAACATAAAGGCTCTAGCTAGCATTTAGACTGTTGGAGAAAAAAAGAATTGAAATACTTCTAAAAAATGGAGAAAAAGCTCACCTGCACAGCAATAAAAGAATACACTGTATGGTTGAGCTTCCAGTGGCCAAGTTCATGTGCTATCACTGCTACTATTTCCTCTTCATTTGAACACTGCAATATTTGTTCAGTCAACATAACATAAATAATAAGATATTCTGTAAGTTGAAGTCTAAGTTGAGAGACAACATTAGGTTACCCCCAAAAAGAAAGCGAAGCTGCAAAACATCCAAAATGTATAAAGATATAAGAACCTGCTGAATTAATGTGTCATATAGAACAATTCGCTTGTTCTTGAAAAATCCATACATGTAAGCCTGTTAACAAAAAAAAAATACATATATATATTAGATCCTGAAACCTAAAAAAGAAAAAAAGTTAGCCTGACAAGTAAAATCTTACATTGCTATGGCTTGACCGAGTAGATCCATCCACTACAAACAGCTTTTTAAGAGGAAACTTGAGAGAGGCTGCTAGATTTTCTATCTTCTGCCTAAGATCTCCATCGGGGAGCTGAATTGCCATGAAAATATACATTTTCTCTATGGATAAGTACATACATGAAATACATTTCCAAATGTAAAATAAAGCTTTCAATTAGAAGATGACTAGCAATTTAGAGCTATAATGCTTTTGTGAACCCTGCTGCTAAAAATTTAGTTCCAGATTAAGGGAATTCGTCCACGATATAATGCTGTGTTGATATATGATTACTTTTTGGCTCATAGGAAATCCCATGGCCAAAATATGATAGCTTAAATAACTTTTGCTAATTTAAAATTTAACACAACAATATCAGTACCAAATGAAATGAAACTTGAATATGAACCCTAATTTCATTTGACTATGCTCATGGCTTCCTTCTCTTTCCTTTTAGTATAGTTACTGATTTATCCACTTAACTACCATCACTCGGCCTATTCTCTTGATCACATCTGACCATCACATTGTTCTCTCAGCTACATTTCCTTGTCTTCAAATTGTTTGGACACAACGGAAATTAGCTACCCATGTACCGGAGACATGGCATAGGAAAATATGAATTTAAGAGTAATGTCCTAGATTTTAGGTTATAGTTTAGCTCATGGGCGAGAATGTAGATTTTTACATCTACTACTACTACTACTACTACTATTTTCATTTTCATTTATTTCTTTTTTTTTTCTTTGGTGACTTTGACCTTGTTGGGTTTCATTTCTAGCCTACCCCAACTTGTTTGGGACAAAAGGCCTTGTTGTTGTTGTTGTTTGGACACAACTCAAGTCTTTTTTAATCCTCAAATGACATGTCAATATCCTCAGTAAATTGAAATATAATAAGCTGACTTCAAATGAAGCCCATTGTTGGACAACAACAATGGTAATATTTTTTTCATACATCACCTGCTTTTAGGCTGCATGGTAACATTTATGTAAGTTTTTAATGAAAGAATTGATCTTTTGCTAATGTTATTATGTTTATAGATATGTTACTATTAATTTGGGCTTTATTAGGGAAAATCATTTTACAAAACATACAGTTCTCATAGTGCATATGTTCCTATATAATGCTAAAGTGCTAAAAGCTTAGCTTAACCACTAATGCTGCGATATGCTATTTAAAATCTAGATGTGAAAGCACAAAATTAACTTACAGGAGTGAATTTGTTGAAGAGAGGAGCTATTAGTACAGGGTACAATGTCATCATCACTATTGCCAGCACAAACATAAAGCCCCAGAGGTAAATTGCCAAGTATGGACCTCCTATCTGGTGAAATTGTGAAAATCAAACAATAAAATAGGAAATACAGCTAAAAGCCTAAAACTATTGTCATTCTAAAAGCATCAGCATCTGAAAAAATATACCTGAACAATGTAAATAATAGCAGCAACTATAGGTGGGCCCAGTATGATGGAGAGAAAAATTCCTTTAATCATATCTCTAATGAAAAGCCATATGGTTTGCTACGAAAGAAAATGAACATGACAAGAGGTGATTATCACTGGAAATAGGTTACGAACAAGAGCGAACAGAAAGAATGGCAAAATTAACAAACTAACCTTGTTGAATCCATGGCGAGCCTCAATCACAAAAGTAGAATAAAGGGAAAATGGCAAGTCTGTAATCTGTAAAATGCAACAAGTCATGTATATCAGATGTCAGATTAATATTTGACATAACAACTTAGAGAAGCAAGAATTTCTATTTTGGGGATCCTGTGCTTTACAACCAATACCAAATATGGGCTTCATTCTTTTTTTTCTTCTTCCTAATTGGGTTTGATTAACTCAATTTTTCCAACAAGAGGAAGATCCAATCTTTTACAATGAGCAACAAGCAGCTATAAAATATAAACCAATTCCGTTATTACAGATACATATCTACGCACCTGTGACCAAATCATAACAGCAGCTAAAAAGGAAAGAGTATGAATAGTTTCATTATCAGAATTTAGTCCTATACGCGCCACAATCTCTCCAGATTTCTGCATTATAAACATAACATCACTAAATAAATGTCTGAGAAGCAAGGAAGCACACAGATACTAGTGTATAATCACATCAATATATTACCATCCAGACCAACGGTAGAAGCCCATAGTACAATATTGCAGTATCCATCAATATGGTGACAGCTTCATGAACAAAATGGAAATTACTGAAAAAAATCAAAATATAAACATGTCAACCTGAAAGCTAAGATAAAGCCCAAAACTTTTCAGAAATATGAACACTATGATCGAAAAACTGACCTTTTGTCAAGACTATAAGCTCTAGATCTCTCAAATTTTTCTTGGCTAACAACTCCTTCCAGTGGTCGAGGTAAGCTCGGCAGCTTAAGTGCCGAATGTTGTCTTATATCCAAGTATGTCTCAAAAATGTACATTAGGATCATAAAACCTGTAAAAAGATACATCAAAACCCACAAAATAAAAACCAACTGTACATTAGGGATCGTACATCCAGTATCCAAACGCCAAAAAACAAGAACTGGCTAGGTATTTCAACAACCAAGTAAGATTGAATTTGTGAACTTTACCATGCCCTAACTAATATCTAAACTCAATCGAGAGACTGAACCTACTTATACCCCCCAATCTGTAGCCAATTCCTATCATAAACCTAACAAAACCACAAGTAAATCCATTCTAACTCGAACTAATGGCGATTTCTTAAATTAAGATGTACCCATTTCCACATCTTAATCGCCAAACACACTACACCAGTCAACAGATTACTGGAATGAGAAATCGCGTAACAACGATAAACAATCGAACTTACCCAAAACCAATTCCAGGTAAGGCAAATCCATTTCAAACAAGCAGGGAGTGGTCGTCGGCGGCGGCGGCGCGGAGGAGAAGGCGGTTTCTTTTTTGCAAATTCTAGCGAGTAATAAATAAATAAAGAGAGAATTTGTAAGAGAGGTACTACTAGAAAGCCAGAGAGAGAAAGAGAGAGGAATTAGAGAAAGGCACTGATTCTTTGCCCTCGAGCAAAGATGGAACAAAAAAGGGCAAAGATGGAATAAAAAAGGGTCGAGGAAGATGAAATGAAAGAGGGGTGATAAAAAGCTAGAATAAAAAGTTTAGATTAGATCAGGTGATTATAGTAGAAGATTAATGAGATGCGAATATTTATTCATAAAATATCGGACCAGTTTCTTCTAATCTTGCGTGTGTTACGAGTTATTATGACTTCAATGCACCCTCGTACTAAGCTTCTTCGTTTCGTGGTCTTAGTATGTGCGGTTTCTGACGGATCTAGACCGTTTGATCCGTTTTTACTTCTATTGACTTCTTTTTATAATTAATTTATAATTTTATTCTTGTATAAATTATGCAGTATCTTAATAAATTTATTATTTTGACATCGTCAATTTATTTACTTTTTAATAAAAGGAATTTTTTATAATTTTTATTCTAGGTTTAAATCTTAGACCTATTGCCTGGAGAAAGAAGAAGTAATAAACATGAAAATTCGTGGGAAATAATATTTTTTATTTCATCCTGATTTTTTCTCTAGTATGTTATTCAAAAGAAAGTTAATTAACGCAACATCGTCGTTAAGATAGTCTTCATTACTTGTTTTTTTAGGGGCACTTGTTGAGAATCTAAGTTTGATTATTTGCGAAACAACAGTGTTTCTTTGCTTACGAAAATCTGGTGAGGTTTCATTTTCAAGCCTTTTAAAGATTATAATATTTAAGTGTCGTTGTACATGTAAGACTCATCTTTGCTAGTTTTCAGACTATTAATCTGCATCCTTTTTATTAATCTATTTTTACAAATTTTGGCTAAGTTTGGAGGTCAAATGAGATTCCAAATACGCAAATTTCTTCTAATTAATCGTGACTTGAAACATTATCAACTGTTATTTTTGATTCTGCCTTCTGTGCAACGTTAGATTTTTATGAGTTACAATTATTATACATAAATAAATTTGGGGAAGCATGCTCCGCTAACCATAGTAACTCGCGGGATCTTCTGTGGTCACTCGGTTGGATTTTTTGTGGGGCATGATTTTTTTGCGGCAGCTTCCGTATAATATTTCAATAGTATTCTCAATTTTTATGGCATTTTTTATATAGTGTTTTGAATTTTATAAAAAAAATTATCTGCGCGATGTTCACTCTATAGTTATCGATCTTGATCACACGATAGTTCATTTCATTAAGAAACCATTTAATAACATATATCGTATACGAATGAATCGCGCAACGCGCGAGATTAGCACTAGTGAATATCCATCGTGACGATTAGGTTCTAGCCTCAACAGTAAAACTTGGTAATTCAAAAATTTGAAATCATGAAAAAGTTTTATTAAATTCATAAACAAATTTTAACTAAAAAAATTATAATTGGAACAGATACTCACAGGGATACAAATTATGTAATTTTAATGCATATTACTAATACACATTTCATAAAATTTAAATTATAATAATAAAATAAATCTGGCTGTCGATGATTTTTGTAAAAAGAAGTCTCCGGTGGCTAAAATAAAGGTCCATTATCAGCAAATTACAAGACATGGCCTTCTTTTGCCAAATTCCTAGCGGTATATTTCCCATAGCCCGTTCAGAGAAACCCAGACTGGAGATAAGTGCGGCGCCGGAAGAATTTTCAATCAGCTCTACTCCAGACGATCAGACGATATGGTGGGATGGGAATAGAAGTTGAATAAAATAATAACCGATGAATTGACCACTCTACTCTTCTCACTTATACATTGGTTGGAATATGGAATAGATCTAACTTAGCGTTTTTTTTTATTATTTTTTTATTATGAGAAAGATATGCTAATGTATGAAAATATCATTTTAGTGCTTGATAAGAACTTCAAATAAATTGATTTTTGCGTATCTAATTACAAAATTTTACTTATGGTCTCTGCAAAAAGTTTGTTTCATAATTAATGAGTTCAATCGTAGCCTTTGGTCCTTGATTTTTTTGAAGTACATCAATATCAATATCAATATCAATATTATAAATAAAGATGTGTGGGTGTCGGGATTCTTTAGTTAAATATCATCCGACACTCCAAGCATTGTGAAATAGTTGTGCAATAGTATTTTTTCTTATTTCTGTAATGTGATACTTTGTAACTAATTGTGTGTCGGGTGTTATTGCTCATAAAACTGACTCGGTTCAACATCAGATAATAATTTGATAACACATTGTTTTGTTTCTAATTTTTGTGACCCCTTCTTATTTTCATTTTCCTCGTGTCTCCATCTCTTTTGTGCTGCTTAGAGTCCCTCTCCAGCTTAATTTCTCTTCATCACCATTCTTAATTTAGGTTTATAAAATATAAATTAAATTCATTCAATTGAAAATAGAAAAAACATCAGATCTTTTACGATATATATTTTTTTTATTTAAGTCATTTATAAACATATTACATTTCATGAATAATATTAACATAATATAAATCATATTAATCATATTATTTCAGATAACTATAACTATATTTACACATATATAATTTTTTCTTTAAATTTAATCAAATGAAACATATAATAACTAAACTATATTTCTAAAGATAAATATATCTTAACCATATATCCAAAAATGAACATAATTAAACTATAGAAACATAATAAAAATATTCTTATTGTAGACATTACATTGAGCGAAGCTCGATATGCCCCTCTATTACCTAATAAAGCTTGTCTCAAGACTTAAATTTATGCAATGATTTTTTTCGACGGAAAAAATTATACAATATTAGTCTTGGCATTTTGCAAAGCAAAAAAAAAAAATAATAAATAAATAAAACAAATTCTTTCTCAAACTTCTAAAAAAAGTTTCATGTACAATAAATTAGTCCTAAAATATTAAGAAAGAAAACTTAAGAGTTTGCAATTTAACTTTCAGTATACATCGACACCCAAACTTTTTGAAGCTTGTGATATCCAATAATATGGGTATCAAAGTTATAGATGCGAAATTGTACATATGTTATTATGATTTAGATAGAATGTGTCCAAATTTTGATAAAATCTGAGAATCATTCGGCCCTCGTTCGTCGTTGAAACATCTCGCAAAACACATGATTTTATTACAAAAGTTTAATGACTAAATTGGTAGCAAAGAAAGTACAATGACTATTTTGATTTTTTTTTTCTTTTTAGAAAAGTTCAATGGCTAACATAAATAAATATATTCGAAGAAACATAGTTCTATTAAGAGAAGTTTAATGACTAATTTGGTAGCAATGAAAGTACAATGACTATCTTGATTTTTTTCTATAAAATCAATGACCGAATTGTTGTCAATAAAACAAAAGGAACTCATTTTGATTTAGGAGACAATTTTTATAGATAAAACCTGATTTTTTCAATATATGGACATAGACCATGGACTAGGTTGCTTTCTTAGTTGAATTCAACGACAGAAAATTTTTCCCCTAAATTTGCTTGACTTACTACATTGTTTCTAATGCCATTTGAACTATTTTTCAAGGTTTGAGTTGCAAAAATTTAAACACTTTTTTTCTAATAAATGACTTCTTCCTCCTCTATTTCTTAACCAAACGGGTCTTTTAGTTATATTTTTTTTAATCAGATTTGTTCTTATTTTGTTCAAAATATCATGTTTACTAGCTTGTTTTGGATTTACTCTCTTAATCTATATTAAAAAGTCATCTGAACAAGCTAGAATTAACAATTTATTTGATTTATGAACCATTTAAATACTAGCAAAACGTGCCTCAAATAAACAAAAAAAAAAAACAATATAATTGATATCTTATGTAGAATTGTACATGTTATACAAACAAAGATATTGTAAAAACCGTCCAGCGAGCTTAGCCTTCTCTAATACCTTCTTTTATTCGCGTCAGAGGTATCTGTAAGCTGCATATGCATGTATTGCATGTTACATGAAATTAGCAAAAGATGTCCCTAATATGGGCATATAAGAAAACAAAATAATTGATATTATTTTTGTTTAATATATAACTTTACATGTTAGGCAATAAATATATTGTAAAATTAATGATTTAGTCTTAACTCTTTTCCAATAAAAAGTCTTAACATTTAATCTGAAAACAAGATCTAAACCACAGATCAAATCAAATTACGCAAATTAGTGATGAAAAAAATTATTTACACCCTTTAGATGCATTTTTTTTCATGATGCTTTTATAAGTAGTAGAGATTAGATTAGATTATATTATTTTTTTTAGAAATATTCTATAGAGCAGTGGCGAAGCCACGTTAATGTTGGTGGGTCCAGGGACCCACCTGAAAATTAAAAATTTACATAAAAGTTAATATGATTTGTAAATATATATATATATAAAATAAGTTAGGGACCCATCTCAAAAATTTGAAGGACCCAGCTGGACATGTCATGTTTGATTTGAATTGTGTAACGACTCCTAAAATATCGCACATGGACCCAAGTCGTATTCGTCCTAATGAATCGTCTTCCTCCTCCGCAATGATTCTTATTAATATAAAACTTATAATAAAATAGAAAATTCTTGGGTGAATGATCATTGATTCTTGAATTATTATTTTATTTATTGGATATATTATTTTAGATCTTATGTTATTGTTATAATAGAAGTTTGATTTCTCATGTTTATTTATGTAAAATTATTTTAGAGTTGTTTATTTAAAAATTATTATTATACTGTCTATATTAGATGCAAGGTTTTAAAATGCAAGTCGTGTGGTTTAGCGGTTGGACCGTTGGATGGTGATTTAATATTTACCGGTGATAAAACGGTTGTATAACGATATAACGGTGAAAAAGGGATAAAACCATTGTGCGATATAAATGAAAATATAGATACAACGGATAAAATAGAGTTTTTAAAAACTTGGTTTAAAATTATGTCACATCGTGCAAATATTTTTTCAGCAAAAAAAATTTTATGGACCCTGCTGGCGCGAAATCCTAGCTTCGCCACTGCTATAGAGTGTAAAAATTAATTGTATTTTTCATAGTTAGGAATTCTTCATACCAACGCACGAGCTCACGAGTACATTACTATTGTTAGCAACTGCCGAGTTAGCTATAGCTATAGCCAGGGGCGACGTAGCTAGGAATTCATGTTAGCATGGTCCACAAAATTTTTTTGCTTAAACTATAAGTCATAACGTCTAATATAGACATAATATAATAATATTTTTTAAATAAATAATTTTAAAATAATGTAACATAAAAAATATGAAAAATTAAACATATCTATGATAAAAAAAACAAGACCAAAATAATATATTCAATATCCAAAATAAATAATAATAGAAGACAATAAAAAATATAATAATTCCCTACAAATTTAGTTTTCTAATAATTTTGCATTATAGATTCATTAGGAATCTCTTTGAACTCCTCCCTTTCTATATATATATTTATACTAGAAGACAATTGTCACACCCCGAACCGAGGGAGTGAAGTCTTCTCCGCCACGAGAACAGTTACCCGTTCCCGTAAGGTTAACAGACAGACAAACTATATATTTTTTTTCATTTCATATTCTATTTTCTTGATTTTGGCCCAGAATTCACACAACATCACAGATAATCACACCAAAGTATTCTACATTATTTCAATCTAATTATACATATATTGTTCAAAGAAAACAAAACAAACCAAACCACACTGCTACCAATCCCGGCTTATTTATTTCCTAAGGACTGGTTCTCTCAAGCTCACTATGTGTTAGGAAATGCTCATATTTTAATTTTAGATTAATTACAACTAATTAATCACCATTAACAACAAGCAAATCAAGAGATCTAGTGCTAAAGCAATCACACGTCAAATCAAGAGAGAAAGTAGGAGAAATTTATACTTCTCATGAAATCGCATTCATGAGGCTCGAATCCTAAGCGTAGGAGTCGATGGCGTGCTTGCACCGCCTCTCCACCACCTCGAACCACCTCACGCCCACCAAGGAGCCGACCACAAGCTTGAAGGAGTGCTAGCTCTTCTCAAGCTCCTAGCTAATCCTCTCTACCAACTTCTAATTTCTATTAACTATTTAATGGAGGAAGAAGAAAGGAGGAGCTCAACACATGAGCAATGGAGGGAGAAGGAAGAGCTATGGAGAAGAGAGAATTTTCTCTCTTCTCTTTTGGTGGCGCACAAGAAAGGAAGGGAAGAGGAGAGGGGTAGATGGAGGCTAGGGTTGGCTCTCTAAAGAGACCCCCTTTTATAGCCAACCAATCCTCATCCTAAGTTGTAACTATTTACAACTTTGCCACTTGCCCTAGCTGAAATTAATAGGCTATGAAGCCCAATTTCTCATGTGCTAAATGGGCCATTAATTCATTAATTAATGATCCATATAAATGCTCTTTCTTTCATCCTTTACAATGGGCCTTTAAATAAACAATTAATTTAGAAGCCCACATAGCTCAAATAAATTAAAGTGTTGAACATAATTAATTATTAACTTATTAATAATTAATTCTTGATTAGCTTATGCATTAATTTATTTCTAACATGATCTATTTGATATAATTAATTATAACGGTTCATAACGGTATATAATTAATTAATCAACTTATCATGTTTTGTATTCTCCAATACAAATAAACAATGCACGTGTGGTCAAAGTCCTATTTGTGCGACCATATTGAGGATTCATGCTATGTTGGCCATGGAGAATAAATCATTATTTATTTCCAATAATCATAAGCGGTATCTAGCAACACGTTATGATTCCCAATTCGCATAAATAATGTACTGCTACAATATGTCAATCCTGCATAAGAAATATTAGTATTTCTTTGTCTGATTCTTATGTCACATGATATCTTTGTATAATCCAAGATAGGAATGTGTCATTCTTGCAGATTATACATTTCTTGATCTAGAGTTGATTGTACATGTTGGCCAACCAATCCAACTCCATCAAGGGGCCCAAACAGATATCATCACTCATTAAGTATATTAATGAGGGACATACGGTTTTCTTGATGAACAACTTTTCCCCGCACAATTCAAGAGAACATAAATAAAGTCCTTATAGCAGCCTTTATCAGGAATCAACGTTAGACGATATTTATTGAACCTATCCTCATGTGGAAAAGGTGAACATCTCAAACTTAGAATCAAACTGATATGAAATAAACAATGACACATAACACAATCCATATGTTTATTTCACTGGGTCAAGTCCTGTACTATGTTCCAATAACATACACATATGCAATTAAGTTGGTAACTCCTTACCTATGATTTGTAGAACTTAATCATCACTTAACTTGCATACTAATCTTTTATGATAATTAATGTTCCTTGTTAATTATCAAGATTATGGACGATTTAGATTTATTATTGTCATTCTAATGAATGATCCACAGAGATCTACAATTCAGATCCTCAACCTGAATGATCTGTCAATAATAAACTCTAGGAACAAATGATCAAATATCATCATTAACATAAACTAAGAAAATAAGTCATTAAATATTGACTTCTAGGACATAACTCCAACAATCTCCCACTTGGCCTAGAGTCAATCAATAGTGACTTCTAGCAAGTGAAGAATTTAGAACAATGTCATATATCTATATATATACATGTCTCGAACCTCAAAAGATATTATACACTTAAAGCAAGTTACTCATACGTCCATCACGCATGGATGCACAACTGCATCTCGCATACCGCTTAAGGTAGAGGTTAAGTTAGAGTGTTCGCTGTGTCCGCGAATCTATCAAATTTTGTTTGACCCTATATACATATATACTCCTATATATGTGTTCTTGATCATCATCATGTGAGATCAAGTGACATCGTCATAGATCTTAGTTGGATCACCAATTTAATATTGGGTTCTTCAAGTTTAAGCTATGGTTCGAGATGCATAGAACCATATTAGCTTGACTGAGAACTTCTCGATCCATGTGAGGTCAACAGTCAACGGTCAACGTGATGATATTAGTGTTTATGTCATTTATTTGTGTAAATTTTAAGTTTATGTCATTTATTTGTGCAAATTCTAAGCCTCAGCTAAACAAAATTATATTATACACATTATATTTTGTAATATAATATAATTATAGATCAATAACATATTCAAATAATATATATATATCGTCGTACCCGTACCGGAGATTTTTGAAAATTTCCGTACCACCGTACCCGAATCGTACCGGGTACGGTACTCGTACCCGTACCAATGCAACATATCACAACAACCACCAACCCAAGACAACACTACACAGATCAATATCGCTCATACTAAGAGACATGACACCAAACAACACCAGACAAAACATACACACTCGGAACTCCGATAAAAAGGAAACTAGCAGTCAGATCGCTTCCTCTTCATGGGAGTCAACCTCTGGCTCGGCCTCGACCTCAGCGTCGGTTGCCGGAGACACAGGAGGCATCTCAAAATAAAGGTAAGCCAAAACCTCGGGCAGTTCATCCAGACAGATACACAAAACAACCTCGCAATTCAGACTAGGAACTCGGACCGCAAACTGTAAGTAACTACACTCCAAAGTAGCTATAGTACTACGCCTAACTCCATTACGGCGCTCCTGGAACCCCCAATCGATGAGGACACATGCAAACAATAAAGCACAGAGTGAGATACAATCTCAGTGCGGGTTTTAGTTCCAGTATGCAGATCTAAGTACGAACCGTGTAACGGAATTTAGACCCACAGAAATTATAAACAATTTCACAATATTTTAGAAAATTCATTTTCTAATAATTTCAGAAATTCCAGTACCGTAGGCACCAGACGGAACGGTCGGATAACCGGCATACTGCAACATGAATATGCAACAGAAAATAAATCAAGCACAATTATTCATAGTAATCGTATTCACTCAAGTTCTTATCGGCCGGTCAGATTCAGAAAGAACTTTTCCCAAAACCATAGGTCCAACCCTAGGTACAGATTTCAGAGGGAATTTTCAGAAATAATAGCGCTAGAATCCTGGCCGGGTAGATGGCCAAACCATACTCCGGAGAGTGACACAATTCAATATCATATTTATGCTATGCAGACTGAATAAGAATGGTCCGATTTAATCCAAAGTCCAATTCTTCTATCACAAAGAAGATTATGCGGTATAATCAATTTACGGAAATCATTCCAGTCCTTTGAAAACTCTGACGGTCCGAAAAGATAACAATCGGATGATCAAGTCAGGTTTATTTGATTCCTAACAAACGAATAGTTTGAATCAACATGAATTTTGTTTATTTCGGGTTTCTTAGCATCTACATGAACTAAATGCATCAATATACTTTTCAACATGCTGTGCATGAATTTAAAATATACCGATATCCGAGTTCAAACAAAGAAACCGCGTAATCCGCACCTTGCTGCTTACTGGTCGCGGGGTGCTTCAGGGTCCGTGCCTGTTTACAAACCACATATCAAGTACTGTTAATATTTATTTAACAGATTTCCTTAAATCTGAGTCTGGTTCCTAACGTTAACCATGACTGTTCTAGTTTGGTTCCAAGTCCTTTATTAAACAATTATTAATTATATTTTAGTTATTTGCCCAATCATCAGAAATTATGTTTAACGTTTATTTCCTAATATTGACAATCATAGTCAGAAACAGAATTCAGAGTTAACAGACAGAAATTAGGAAATAGTTAAACACAACTAAAATATACTCAGAAAAATATAAATCAGAATTTAATTATTTTGCGGGATCAGAAAGTCTGGTTTTTTTGCCATTTGTATCTGCTCAGTAAATCGTCAGACTATTATCATCACATCCCTAAAGAAAAACCGTCAATCAAGCTCAACAGAATCCGTCATTAGCATATAGATTTTAGACTTTAATCAAATCCGAAAAATCTAATCTTAACTATCTAAAAATCAGCCCACAATTATTTATTTCACCATTTTTTCGAAATATTCCAGCCCACACAAAAGTCAACCCACAGAAATTAAATTTTAACAGAAATTAAGTCAGCCCACAGCGAATAGAGCCCAAAAGAGCTCGGCCCGAAAAAATTCCAGCGCGCAACATGGTTCGACCCAGTCGACTGGATCCCACCGTAACGGGCTCGACAACAGCTTCCGGATCCGATAAGTCCATCCCTTATTCAATTAAGCCCACCAAATAATTCCAGGCCCCTAAATTCTTCACAAAATCCTACTGAACTTTCTATTTCCTTTCTCTGTCACGGTTAAGCCCTCAATTTTATTCGTTTTAGCCCTCAGAAAATCATTTTTCTTGCATAATCATCCCTGGACATCGCCAACCATACCAGAATGGTACCAAATCAACAAACCATGTACCAGTGACTGGTACAAACTTTCCAACAACCTCAAATAACTCCACTATGCCGTCTATATGCAAGTTATATGCTTATAAACCATCATATGCCTTAGTTTACCCGATATACAACATTATGCACATGGAAATGCACCTTATATATATATAAAAATACATGTCTATGATTTTTCCTTTACAGTCATCAATCTAACATGCATAAATACATCTCATGCTCACAACATACAAGCTACCAAGCTAGCAGTTGCATAAGTACAAGAAATAACTATATGCAATTATATAATCATGACAGCTAAGTAAAAATATGCACATATATGCTTGTATCCAGTACCAGTATGCATGATTTTTATGCAATTGACTTCCCATACACAGTAAACAACTGACACCACTTATAATCATCATTTCATGACATAATATAACCTAATAAATATGTTTATAACTGCTATAAACCATATATATGCAAATATGCACAATTATAAGCACTTATACCACTCAGAACCCATCAATTAGCCTCAGAACAAATTTATATCATCATAGGCTCCAACCATTTCATCAAGCAAAAATCTGATATGTCACCTTTCTCATCAAATTACAGTTAGCACTCTAACTAATACACTAAAGTGAACCTTGTCAGCTTTAATTAACCATCAATTAACATGTTATTGCTACATAGCCACTGTCACCACACAAATTCAGTACAGATTACCAGTAATCAAAGGAGAACAAGCACAAAGACAGGGGATTATACCTAACTTGTGGGATTTGGCAAATCGCCTCAAAAATTTAAGCAAAACGAAAGCTAGAATCAGGGTCAAACAGATCAAGAACAGGCTCAGTTCCATCAACCTAATTCTCACAGCAAACAACCAAATTGATATCAATTTCTTGTAAAATTGACATTAGAAATTTACAAATTAAAGAAAGAAAGCCATTACCGACTCCAACGCCTTCTCAATCCTCTTCTCTTCTCCTCCTCGTTCCTTCCCAATTCTAAAACCCTAACTCGGCCCTTTTATTAAATAGATTACCTTAGTGCAGAAGGGGGAGAAGGAGACAAGACGGAGAGATGCAGTGGAGGGGTGCATGGCAGCCACGTCGCCGCTCCATTTCTCCTCTGACAGCCCGCCATCGGAAGAAGGAGAGAGGAGATGGACTCCTCGTGCCAACAGAGGAAGAAAGAAGGAGGTGGCGACTGTCCAGAGGTCGACTAGGAGGCAACCGCACTCAGAGCCAACCAGAGCCCGACACAGAAGGGTGAGCTCGTGAGAGACTGTCACATCCCGCAGCCAGACGTGACAGCTCCCGCCACGAAAGTACAGATAATTGTACTCTCGGAAGGCTTAAACCAAAACTTAACCATAAACTAGTAGTAATTTTTTTTTTTTTTTGATAATATAAATCAAATATTATCAGGTTAAGAGTATAAACAAAATAAACCATAAACAAAATGTATCGACTGACAGTCGATCGCAACACATGGTTATCAATGGGTAACTGACCTAACAGTATCCCCAATCACCTTTTGAATATATGGTCACTAGCTTCCCGTGTAAAAGTGATCTCCCAACAGTCCACCAAAATAATTTTCTCTTGCAAGCAAAGCGTTCTCTGGAACCCCATCCGTCGGGAAACATGCAAAACAAAAGCGGAGTGAGAATAAAATTCTCAGTGCGGGTTTTAGTTCCAGACATGGATTTCTAGTCGAAATCTTAGCCCAAAAGTAAGACCTACAATACTCGGCATAAATATGCAAATTTATTCATGTAATATCAATATAAACTTTCTAGCTAGTTTTTCAGTGATAAAAAAAATCAAGCACGATCCTTTTTTGATCATCTTTCATGAATATGCACACAATTGAATCAAGAGCATTTTTCCCTAACCTAGGACAGGCATGAGGGACGTATCCCTAACCCTAGGCAAGCATGAGGGAATTCCATATCATATCAATCCATAACAGTATGACACCAAAAACTCACTCAGGTCCCCTAACCCAACCGGCTGGGCAAGCATGAGGAGACCTTTCCCTAACCCAGGGCAGGCATGAGGGACGTGTCCCTAACCCTGGGCAGGCATGAGGGAATTCCATATCCGAATAGCGCTACCGAACTGGCCGAAGCCGGTGGCCGACCGACTCCGGAGAGTGGCTTCGACTATCATTTCAGTACATCACAATCATATCATTCTCAGTTCACAGTCTCCGTCATGCACAGTCACAATTCCAATTTATCAGGCAAGATTAAATCGAGCTGGTACAACTCAGCTCATCCATAGAAAAAAGAATATGCAAACTTGCCTGGCTGTTATAACCATTTTAACAAAGGAGATCTTTCCAACATGAATTTTTTTTTTTTTGAGTTGTAATATCTGTTCCTAAATCTACATGATTACTGTATTATGCATTCAACGAAATCAGCAACATGCCATGCATAAATTTAAAGTTACCAGGACTGAATTTCTATAAAAATCCACGTATCCGCACCTGTGGTTGGATTAGAATCATTCCCCGTCAGGCCTCCTGTACAAAAGTCAAGAACCGTTAAGATTTGACTAAACGGTTTCTTAAATTAATCTAACTTGAGACCTTTAACTGTGGTCCGGCTTAAGTTACCAGACTGGCTGAAGTTTGATTCTTATAGTAATTGCTTGTGTTTTCAGTAATTTAATTATTATTTATTATTACCTTAATTTACTTTGTTTTGTTCTATTTTTATAAATTTTATTTGAATTTATTTGATTTATTTTCTTAACTATATATTTTATTTATTCATTTCTTTATTTATTTCTTTATTTATTTCCTTATTTTTAATTAACTAATTAATTAAATAATTTTATGTTTATAATATTATTCTTAATATTTCTTTATTATTAGTTATTTATGTAATAATTAATTTATGTTTATTTATTTTAATTTCTTTAATATATTTTAGTTTGTTATATTTAATTTATTTCTTTATATTTAGTTTAAATAGTTCTTTTAATCAACTTTATTTTTATTAAATAAGAATTCAAATCATTAAATAAAATTATAAACTCAAAATCCAAAATCAAAATCAGAAAATCATAAAACAATTTAAAAGTCTGAAAGTTATTTGTTATTGGGATCAGAAAGTCGGTGATTTTGGTCGTCGTATCTGTTCTCGACTCACTCGGACTATTCTCATCATCTCCCGTAAAAATCCGACTTAATTAAAGAAATTCCCGACACTTAAGTGGTTTTTTCTTTAATTAATTAATTATTAATCCCACAATATTTATTAACTTAATCAAGGATTAAGTTTTTATTAATTATCCTTTAATTAATAATCCATGTTAATTATATTTCGAAATCAGTCCAAAAAGTCCAGCCCATTTTTTTTTTTTTCTTTTCTTTCCGCTGCAGCCCAAACAGAACCAGCCCAGAAATTGGGCCCAACTTCCCTTCGGACTCGACCAGGTCAACCTGACCCAGTTGACCTGGGTCTGGCTTAACGGGTCCGACTCTTTCCGCCAGAATCCGATAACTCAAAAAAAATCAGATCCCACCCACATTTTCGACGACCTTTTTCCCCAAACAACCCTGAATCATTTTATTTTTCACACAAGCCCTTTTCATCACAACTTAGTCCTTTTCTTTACACATAAGCCCCCAGTTCATCAACTTTATTCCCGAAACAACCCCTGTCATCAACCTCAGGTACCAGAATGGTACCAGAGAGGTACCAAAAGCCAAAGCTTCGTACCAAAAACTGGTACCACTCATCAAATGCCCTTACAACACTGCCATAAACATTTCCTGAAGCTCAACAAACCACAACAACCCAGATTTCTTTATTTTCGACCAATTCCCTTCCATTAACCCCAACCACACTTCAAAAATTATGTTCTAACTTAACCACAAGCATTTCATCACCGATTCTACACACAAACCACCCAAACGATGCATTTAAACCTCAATTTTCTCACAGTATAGTCGAGAAATGAAAAGTAAAGCTCAAACCCTAATTTTCCTATCGGTTCAAACAACTCAAACAAGGGGAAAACAACGAAGAGCGAGTATATACCTTGGATCTTCAATCTACCTCTTCCCCTTTCCTCTCCTCCGCTCAGTCCTTCTCCCTCTTTTTTTTTTTTTTTATGGAAATTTCTTTTCGCCCAGCCAAACTCACACTAACCTCAACAGAGGCATTTAAAGGCAGAACAAGGAAAGAAAGAAGAAGAAAATCAACGACAGAGATAAAAAATTAAAATTCCCAAATTTTTCGTAACTCACTCGATTTCTCCTACGCAACATCTCACGGCTAGGATTGGAGCAAAGAAATGACGGCTTCTCTCAGCCGTGGCCAAACGTAATTGGTTGGCCACACCCAATCTCCATCAACAATCATGCAAAGCGGTGCATCGAAGAAGAGAAGAGAGGAGAAAAATCGGACGGAGAGAAAAAGAGAGAGGCGGAGAGAAGAGAGGAAGAGAGATGAGGCCATCTGTCTCGTCTCTTTTATTCATTTTACCTTAACCGGATCTTTTGTGGCACCAACTCTGTGGCCAAGGGTGTAGTAGCTCGATTTAATGATTTTTATTTCGAATTTCATACATATTTGATTAAATTAACAATAAATTTCATATTTAATTAAGCTTTGATTTTGCTAGAATATTTTATACTAATTATAGATTTTACACAAAGTTAAAGATTTCGAATTCAAGTCGATTTTTATGTTACTTTTGATTTAAATCTATTTTCTTTATTAAGTCATAGTTAATTTCAAGCTTAATTATTGTATTAAATCAAATTTTTTTGGTTTGTTAGAATTATGTAAATAAATTTTAGATACTACACCAGGTCACGAATTTTGAATTCGAATCAATTTTCATGTTAATGTAGATTTATCTCTTTAGAATATTACTATTTTTATAGATTAATTTTCTTAATTTTTTTTTCCTTAAAATTAATTCAACTGATTTAATTAAGTCTGACATTTTCTACTATGTTACAGAGAGCTTCGAGAAGGAAGAACGAAGAGAAGAGAGACAAGTCGGAGAAGAAGGAAAGAGAGACAAGTGTCTCTCGACACTTTTGTTAAAGTGACCCCAGATCTTTTGTGGTCAAAATCATGTGGCTTTTGGTGTAGCAAATAACTGACAGTACTTTTGTAAATTAGCTATTTCCTCAATTAACCTAATTAAACTAACTCAGAAGTCAGATAACCGTGGCAAATATACCAATAAATCCTATAAATCAAACTGAACATTTTCATGTTCTCAGATTAGAAAATCCCGCAACCTTTACTGTTGCTTTAATTTATTTTTACCTAACTACTTAATCAAACTGCCAATAAAATAGACAGAATAATTATTTCAGACAAATAAGGACTTGGTTTACCAGACTACAGTCACTATTGTTACATTCCACCCCGCTTAAAATAATCATTCAGTCCCCAGAACGATACTTACCCGAATAACTCCGGAAAACGCTCACGTATCGTATCTTCCAGTTCCCAGGTTGCTTCTTTGCGAGAATGACGACCCCATTGTACCAAAACCAAAGGAATCGTCTGGAATTTTCCTGTCCAAAATCCTCATTGGTTTCTCCTGGTACGTTAGATTTGGTTGTACACAGAGATCCGAGAAATCTAATCGATGACTTGGATCTCGAATATACTTTCGAAGTTGAGAGACATGAAAAACTGGATGAAGTTGTGACAGTTCCACCAGAAGTTCTAACTTATAAGCTACTTCTCCAATTCTTTTCTCAACGACAAATGGTCCAATAAAACGGGAACTTAATTTTCTAGTTACACCAAATCTCTTGACCCCTTTCATTGGTGAGACTTTTACCAATACTTGGTCTCCCGGATTATATTCTACATGTCTTCGCTTAGTATCAACATATTTCTTATACCTATCTTGTGCAGCTTTTAACCGTTTCAATATCAGTTGTGTCTTTTCGGCACATTCTGAAACTAACTGAGGTCCAGTCGGATCCACTAATCCCTTTGGTTTCCACCATAAAGGAGTTTTACATACTTCACCATACAAAGCTTCATAAGGGGGCATTCCTATACTGGCATGGTAACTGTTGTTATAAGCAAATTCTGCCATGTGTAAATATTGTATCCATGATCCACCGAAACTTAATACACAGGTTCTCAACATATCTTCTAGAGTTTGATTGGTCCGTTCCGTTTGTCCATCCGTTTGAGGATGATGAGCGGAACTAAAAGTTACCCGAGTTCCCATTGTCTTTTGAAATTTAATCCAAAATTTTGAAGTAAATCGGGTATTCCGATCAAAAATAATTTCTCTTGGGCATCCATGATATCTAAACAAGAATTTCATAAATAATTCTGTCAATTCTGCTCCCGTATAATCCAATCTCAAAAGGAATAAAATGTGCCACTTTAGTTAATCAATACACTATAACCCAGATTGCATCATAATTTCCAGGGGCTCAGGGTAAACCCATAATAAAATCCATTGTGATCGATTCAAACTTATGTTTTGGTCTCCATAGTAGTTGTACTAATCCAGCTGGTCTTTTCCGATCAGCTTTTACTTGTTGACAGATATAGCATCGATGGACATAATCTGCTACTTCTTTCTTCATTCTCGGCCACCAGAAATTTCTCTTTAGGTCTTGGTACATCTTCACTTCACCCGGATGGATAGAATATCCTGAGTCATGTGCTTCCGACAGAATTTTTCTTTTTAATTCAATATTATTGGGTATACAAACTCTTCCTTGAAATCTTAAAATACTCATATCATCAACCATAAAATAAGAGTCCAGTTTGGTCTTAGCATACTCCCAATATTTTGTAAAAGCACCTCTTTTTCTTGTTCGGTCTTTATCTCATTGGATAAATCCATTTGTATCACCAAAGCATCCACAGTTACAGTATCAATATCCATTAAATCCATATTTGTATCCTTTTCCTTTACCGTGTTTATGAATGAATTCATAGCTTTTGGAGAAAACAATATTTCTAAATCCCACAGTCTCATTTCTTCCAATAGTTTTGATTCCATGGTCATTACGTTGGCCATATTCGCATAACTTTTTCTGCTTAATGCATCAGCCGCAACATTTTCCTTTCCTGCATGATACTGAATATCCAAATCATAGTCTTTGATTAACTCCAACCATCTTCGTCGGAGGTTTAATTCTTTTTTATTAACTCCAACCATCCAAATCCTTTTATTTTTTTTATTAACACGTTATTGCTATATGTCAAGTAATTTTGTTTTTAGGTGGACCCACCAAAGCCATGTAGCTTCTCCCATAGCTATAGCCGAACATAAGCGTTGTTTATCCCTAGGAGTTGCTTTGGGCAACGAGTTTATTTCTGGGAGCAACATAATTTTTTTCGTGTTGACCAAATTGTCCTTTTAAAATTTAATAAATCTACTAGTAATTGTCCAATTGATCAATTTCTTTTCCATTTTGGAAAATTTTAGGGCTGTAGAGCAAATAAAGGAAAGAGTTGCACTATTGATTTGTTAAGCGAATTAACATATTTGTTCATATTGTGCATGATTATATGTGATTTATAAGCACTATTGGTTTGTTGATGCTAATTTAATTAACATATATGTTCATATTGTGTACATAATAAAATATTAAAAAAAAGATAGATTTTCTTTAAGCATGTTAATTTAGTAAAGTAGTGCGAATCTCTTCAATGAATAATTCACAAGTCAACAAAAATTTCCGTGCATGATTATATGTGATTTTCATTAAAAAGATTGATTTTCTTTTAGAAGGAAATCTAAAATAGAAAGGAAGCACGGTTAAAAAAAATAAATTGGGGTAATAAATTTTGATTAATGTTGAGGGCAATTTAGACATTTAGAAAAAATACATATTGCTCCAAGTAAAAAACCGGTTGCCCAAAGCACTTTCCTTTATCCCTTCCTTTCAGATTTACAGGCAACTAGTCTTCTATAAATTTTGAAGTTCGGCTTTGTTTTTATTTTTTTTCTTCCCTTAATTAGGATCTTGGTCTGACCTTAGACCGTATTTTCATTCAACAATATGCAGGAATGGTTTTATTTTTTGGGCCTTGCAATCCGTACGGAAGATGACTAAATTTTCGTGCACCCTTCCTCGAGAGAAATTTAAGTAAACAGTAAACACAAAATAATTTGATTCATCACGTTAATTGACCAACTTATTTTCCAAAAGCACGTGTTGTCCTTGAGTTGCCCATTACGATTGGTCTATTACGTATTTGTCCAACTCAGAAATTCAAACCTTTTTTTTTTAATTCATAACACATAACTACATGATGAAATAACTATATCAATTCTACAATTATGCAAATATTATGACAATGACAATCTTCATTTACTTTTCTAGCATAATCGCAATAATATGAGCGTTTTGGAAACTTAAATTTTAAGAGACTTACACAAAAAAGTCAAAAATTCTAGAGATCAAAATGAAAACTGCATAGTACTTTGAGGTTTATATTTGTAATTTACTCATCCATATCATGCGAACATTTTATTTTATTTTTTTTATCCCATTAACTTTCTTGTAGCTGATAGGTCTGCCAAATGAACTGTTTCATAAGATAACTAAATTGTTGTTTTCGACAAAATATTTAATTGTTTTCTGGGTAGGTACGATAATTTTGGAGCAAAGGTGAAGCGCCGGCTCAAGCTTGTTGCTCAGAGCCTCAGACAGCTTGCTCTGTTATGCTGCTTATGCATTTGACTGACATCCTAGTTTTGAGGGCCACCAGACTACCAGTCTACCAGAGCAATAAGCAATTAAGATTTTGACTACACATAGCAGCCTCTGTACTCATAGAGTTTCAGACCCACTCGAGTCGCTTTAAGAGTGCCCATGGGCCCCCCCCACCAAAAAAAAACAAAAAACGCTTTAAGAGTTAAGTATCGCAGTTGACAGTATTCCTTCATCTTCATCAAGTATAAAATAAAATTTAAATTTTATGATACGCACGGGCTTAGGTAGTAAATCTGTTGCTAGTTTAAATGAAAGAAAATTATTATTATTAAATACGATACAGTTTGTCTGATCTAACAGAATTACTGAATCTATATTTTTTATATATAAAGATGATTTAAATTTAAATGTAATTCGGACTATTCATTTTAGATTAAACGAACCATATTATAATAATTAGAGAATCTTACTTTTGATTAAACCAAAAGCAGCATATTAGAATTTAGAATTCCTTATTTTAGGTAACAGCGAGTCGATATTAAGATAGAAAACAAATTGAATATTTGTTCAACATATATTTTTTATGAAACACTTTCGAGTCATAACTTCCTAATTGGAAACAACCAACGACCAACAAGGTAACAAAACATAATAAAAATGGATTAATTTTTTATTTGAATTTTAATTCACCCTCTTCAAGTCTTCCTCCATGGTGAAACGGTAGTGTCCTTTGAAGCACTAATAAGCCACTTGACTTTGAGGTTTATTCGACGCTTAAGGGGCCCATAACATATAGACAACTGTCTCTACCTAGTTTTGTTTGACAACTGATCCCATTAGGCATCCCTAGGCCCTAGCTTAGTTTTGCTGCTCTGTAATTGGAATAAACAACTTCACAGTAACAGAGGGGAAAAAAAATATTCAAAACTATTTTTGCTATAAAAAACTTTATGCTGATATAATCATAGTCGTCGATTAATCTTTTCAGTCCGATTTTATCATCGATCGATTAATTACAGCTGAAAGTTAGAAGGAATGGCTTGTTTTTAGTCCATATAAAATAAATTAGTCCAGTAAAATTTTATATAATACCCACCGGAATATCAAAATTTTTGTGTTGAATTGTTGATACATGATATTTCTGATTGGTGACTTCCGAATAAATATGTCCTGAACGATTATAAGGCGCCCCTCTATATTCTTTCAAATCTATTTGAGACATATTTGAAACGTTTGAAAGAATAAACTGTTATTCTCAAGAAGAAAAAAAAAAAAAGAAAATAAATAAATAAATGGGGTAGAGGATCCGAATCCAAAGTCTGCGGTCTTACCCTCTTCCAATTAATTCAAAAGTCTAGGTCCAATTAGCGTCACAGCAAACGACTCTTTTTTACACTAATTATCATCTTCCTCTGTTCACCGAAGTTTCCTTCAACTGTCCCACTTGCCAGTTGTGTCCAACCCCAATATCCATAGGACCCCATAGGACGTCATATATGCATATATCTGTGGTTTACACTTTACAGTAAAGCATCTATTGTGCACAGGCTTGCAATATTTCATTTTCAAATTTCAACATTCAACGATGACTTTCTAAGCAACCTCGTGCGCGTCCAAGTTGCATGTGTTAAACCTATAAATACCCTCCAGGTTGCTTGCCTATGCTCCCATAGTCCATAGTTCATAGTTCATACAAGGTTGGGCACTTGAATTTGTCTAATTAAGCATATAAACAGTTAATCAGTGATTTGATCGATTTTATGGGTAGCCAGTCGATGAGCAAAAATAGTCAGCTTCTCTCTCGCATTGCGGCCGGTGATGGTCATGGCGAGAATTCGTCGTACTTTGACGGGTGGAAGGCTTATGACAGCAATCCATTCCATCCTGTTAGCAATCCTGGCGGTGTGATTCAAATGGGCCTTGCCGAAAACCTGGTATGTTGCTTACCCACCACAGATCAACTAACTTCTATTGGAAAATATCTATTAATTAACTATGAATTAATGAATTATGCTAACATTGTGAGTATTTATAATTTGTATAGCTTTGCTTGGATTTGATTAAAGAATGGATTAAGGAGCACCCAGAAGCCTCCATTTGCACAGAGGAGGGTCTTAATTATTTTGAGGCTGTGGCGAATTTCCAAGATTATCACGGCCTACCTTCCTTTAGACAGGTAATTACTAGTATTACAATACCAAAATCGATTTTCCCTGCCCAAAATTTTATAAATAAGAAATGTTGCTTCCTTTGTCAAAAACATTTGGAGAGAAGCAGAAGGCCCATGTGAAATTAGTTTCTTGGTTTATTAAAACTGTCAAAAGAGAGAAAAGAAGATCATAATTAAATTCTGATAGTAGATTAGGTGCGCAATTATCAAATGGACAAACAATAATGTTCATTTAAAAAAGATGAACGAACAAAAGACAAAAGACACGAAAGGATATTTTGGATTCCCACTCCCAAGTTGCAATAAAAAATGCGACGTGAGTGATTGCAACATATTTGCTAAAGATGTGATATGTCTAAATATGCAGGCACTAGCCAGGTTCATGGGGAAAGCAAGAGGTGGAAGAGTCAGCTTCAATCCGGACCGCATTGTGATGAGTGGTGGAGGAACCGGTGCACAAGAGACGCTTGCCTTCTGCCTTGCGGACCCCGGTGATGCCTTCCTTGTTCCAACACCATACTATCCAGCGTACGTAATCACAAAATAGCTCATTAGTATTCAATTTTATTCTAAATTTTACTCTTAATATCAATAAGTCCAGTCAATGTTATCCACATAAAAGTTCTCACAGATGAATTTTATTCTGAATTTATTTTCTTTTCATTCTAGTCAATGAGCATGAGCAGGTTTGCGTTTCAAACTAGTTTATTATGGTTTTGTTATCTATCCATCCTATATTTGACAATTTTAATAGGTTTTACATATGACCAAAGTCCTTATGAAGCAATAAGGAACTTTATTTTTTAAGTTGTACTGGTCAAATTTCTTTGGTCTTTTCGTCAAAAAAATCTCTCTCAGAGTTTGACTAACACTTTTTTTTTTTTCCAGATTTGATAGAGACTTTTGCTGGAGACCCTACCAATCAATTGCTATAGTTCTGACAATTTCAAGCTCACCAAAGCTGCACTCGAGTCCGCTTATGAGAATGCCCGAAAAAACAACATTAGAGTCAAAGGTGTGCTTATGACTAACCCATCCAATCCTCTTGGCACCACCATGGACAGGGCCACTTTGAAAACACTCCTCACATTTGTTAATCAGAAAAGGATTCATCTAATCTGTGATGAAATCTTCTCTGGAAGTGTCTTCAACCAAGCTGATTTCCTCAGTGTTTGTGAGTTGCTTGATGAAGAGCCAAGCTATGATAAAAGCCTAATCCACATTGCATATAGCCTCTCAAAGGATTTGGGACTTCCTGGATTCCGTGTTGGCGTAATCTACTCCTACAATGACACTGTCGTGAAATGTGCTCGAAGAATGTCTAGTTTTGGGCTTGTGTCATCACAAACACAACACTTGTTATCTCACATGCTAAACGACGATGATTTCACCTCCAAATACTTGGCTGAAAACAAGAGAAGGTTACACAAAAGGCACGAAGAGTTCACATCCGGCCTAGAAAATTTTGGTATAAAGTGCTTGCCGAGCTCTGCTGGGTTATTTGTATGGATGGACTTGAGACAATTCCTAAAGGAGAATACAGAAAATGGAGAGCTCGAGCTGTGGCGCATCATTATAGGCGATGTCAAATTGAATGTTTCCCCTGGTTCATCATTTCATTGCACTGAGCCAGGGTGGTTTCGGGTGTGTTTCGCCAATATGGATGATGCGACCATGCACGTTGCTCTGAAAAGGATTGGAGATTTCGCTGATAAGGTGAAGGATGATACTGCACAACTGCAAAACAAGAAGAGATTTAATAAAAAACTGAGATTGAGTTTTTGCCGGTTAAATGATGGTGTCATCACACAACATTTGATGTCCCCACATTTACAATCACCGCGATCCCCTCTGGTTAAAGCATCACACTAAGATTTGTGTTAACCTGAAATATTTAGGTGACCTACTGATGTAGTTCATTTTTTTGGTTGTTTTGTACTTGGCGATTTATTCTTTCGTTCAAATAATTGTATAGAATTAATTAAACAGCAAAACTGAAGTTGTAAATGTATACTATGTAATGTAACTGCAGTGGATAGAATTTATGTTCAGCCAATTTAGTCGAGTTTCAGATCCGATGATTTAATTGCAAACAATAATCTGAGAGTGCAAAAAAAAATTGTTCACCTTTTTTTACTATTAAACTTGGGTACCAAGTGACTGGTACCGACTGCCGTGAGCAAAGTCCTTGCATAACTTTCCAATTTCCATATGACCGTTCAAAGGCCCAAGAGAAGATTCAATAGCAAATCCTAAAATGCGATTTGATCTTTTTAAGATCCGTAGCAGTAAAGAGAAGAATTTAGATAACGACAAACTCTTGGATTGGGCTACCGCTAAAGTCCATTTGTTAGACCGGTCAACTGCTTGCAGCTCAAACCCGGAAATTATCGGATTGGATCGGATTTCTCGTTTTCATAACGGGTCGGGTGACAATCACCGTAAATCCGCAACTTTCAGTCCGTTTCTAGATAGATCACGACAGCGCCACTCTCATCTCTTCCGCTCACGTTCTTTCCTCAAAACTCAAAAAGTAAACTCTCTACTTTCTACCTTCATTCTCTTTCCATTAATCGGCATTCGGCAGCAATGCTAACCCTTCTATCTCTCCACTCCTCGTTCCTGCCTTCCTTACATTCCCATCCAAATCCAATCCCAACCCAATGCCTCTCCAAAGCTCACCTCAGTCTTACTACTACGAGAAGAGATAAGCCTGTGCGAACTCTGGCGAGGCGACTCCGATGCAACGCACAGCTTGCAAATTTCGCGCCGATCACCTCCGCCGCTTATGGTGCTCTTCTCCTCGGCGGCGGAGTATTTGCTTGTTGGTATTTTTGTTTTTGATTTTCTCTTGTGCCATTGCTCTTGTATTGTTTGTTTAACCCAAGCTGTTTGCTTTTTTTTTTTTCCCTTAGATTTGAGATCAGGGAGTAAAGGGTCCATTTTTGGAGGGATCTCTGGTGGTGCTCTTATGGCTGCTGTAAGTACAATTTACTGTGATTTTTGTGATTGAGATCTGGAGAACCCAAATTCATGAGCTTGAGTGTATTAGTTGGAGTCAATATTTGTCATTTGAGGTGTTTGCATTAAGCTAATGCAAGTACTGATGTTAATTAGAGAGTTTTGTTGTTATAGGGTTTAGGGTTTAGGCCTTATTTACGTAGCTAGGCATCACTCTCACATAAAGAATTATGATTTGACCCTTTTAACTTTTTACTACTGTTAACATAGCAATGCTAGATCCGAAATTAAAGTGGTTTCAATTATTGATAAATCAGTGGTACTCGGCAGTTTGTACCACTTTTTCTAAAAGAAGTTGCAACAAGATGGTAACTAAATTGACTGTGTCACACAAAATATTGGGCCTCAGCAATTAGCTATCTGAATTTGAATTTAATAGGCTGGTAAACTTGCTTTATGGTATTTGTTTCACTAAGCACCCAGTACCACCAATTGGAATGATCATGCATTCATGCTGCTCTGGATTAACTCAGATACCCAACCCAGAAGTTGGTTCAAATTAATCATGGGAGAACAAACGGTATTTTTATTGCCCAATTTGAATGAGGAATTATATCAAATATCACCTAGTTGATTGACTACCATATGCATATGCATTTATCAACTAAACCTGTTTTACTGAACTTATAGCTGTGTTTATTTATAATTGCTTAGGATGACATCTTTGGTTGGTTTGCATTTATTAGTCTTAACCTGGTTGACTGAACTTTTAGCTGCATTTATTTAATATTGCTTATGATGACATTTATTGTTGGTTGCTTAAAGGCATATTATCTAATGCAATCGGCTGACACAAAGGGCATTGGAAATGCCATTGGATTTGGCTCTGCTTTTCTCTTCGCTTCTGTTTTTGGTCGGTGTTTTTTTCTTAAACTTCAAATATTCTAATTACTGTTATTTGAAACTAGATTATTAAATATATATTGTTTTGTGTAGGAATTCGGTTTTATAACACAAAAAAGTTGGTGCCATCTGGACTTCTCTTAGTTCTTTCGATTGGTGCTTTGGCAGTGTTCTTCTCTGCTTATATGCAAGCCAAGATCTAATTGATGGTTAGTGATGTAGATTTTTATTGTAATAAATTTAGGAGGCTTTTTAGATTGAGGTACAAATTTTCTTTTGAGTCGTTTCAAATATTAGATCGAATTCCATTTTAATGAGACACCTTGTTGAATTAAGATATTGCGCTTATTATGTCTTTTGTTTTCTCTTCTTGATAAATGATTCCTCTTTAGAAAATTTGTCTTAATACATGGATCACACAACCTAAATTGTAATAGTCTGTTTTTTTCTAAGGCACCTGGGAGGGTTGTGGACTTTCAGCTAAGCATTATAGTAGCTCTGAGAATATGTGCCTCACAATATTGGATTATTCTCAATCAAGACAAGATGCACACTCACTCTACAATCCAATACAAGAATTTAAATTATGGGCTGTAAAAGAAAAACAAAATTAATCTGATGCAGTTCCTAGAGAAAACACTTGTTGTCCAATAAATTAGTTAAGAATCCATAGTTTGCTGATGAGAAGTGCAAGAAATGCAAGAAGTGCTGGTTTTTCTGATGTGAACTCAGCTGAGCTTGTTATTGTATTTCTTTGCTTATGAGAACCTGCATAAGATACAAATGAATATTTAGTTTTAACTTCTTTTTAGTACCACAGGATATTAGAGGATAATAATTTCATGAAGTCAAATGAAATGCCAAAAGGTTCAGCTGGATATCCAAATGAGCATGGCAATGAATTCTAGCTCTCCGGGGAAAAAATTTAAAAATACAGTTTTTTTTTAAACTCTTACTTGAGTAACTTGAGTAATATGTTCATCACTCTATAAGTACAAATCACCTAATGGAGCTGTTAACTTACTAATGTAGTTTACATGGTTATGAAATACCAGTAGTTGAAGCAGGTCACTTGGTTGATGAATCCGTTACTGAACAATTTTATTGACTCAGCATTCTTTTTACCCCCTCTTTGGGCATGAATGGGCAACTACTTGCATGTGCAGCTGTTTGAGATTTGAAACTTACTTTTGCATAAGCTGGCGTTCACTTTTTCCCCACATCTTTTGGGAAGTTGGATGGCCTTAGTCGCATTGACACCAGCCTGTTTTGTCGCACTAGTGCCACCAAGTAAGCTACAGAGGCAACCTGGGTCCGAATTAACCAGCAACTTGACTGGGGTGCAACAACTGCCTGATGGGGTATGAGTTGAATTTATATATGGCAAGCATGGTACTAACTTGCTGAGACAAGCTGTGTCCTGGCCTAGTGAAACCGAAACCAGCACACACAAACAAGTGAAAAAGATCAACACTCTAAGTACTCTCCCCATTATCCAACTGTTTTGATCTGGTATCATGTGACTAGGATGCTATATATATGCCAATTGTTTAGTTGAGTTTCTTCATTGTATGACTTAATGTTAGGTTTGCTGGTCTGAAAAGAGTGGGCTTAGGATTGATTGTGTCCTATGGGTATATTATTCACTGGTTGTTGAATCATTGGTGTAGCATGTCACCTAATTGAGGCTGATTTCAAGCTACTCATGCTGTTCAGGACCTACAGTGTGCCTATTTTAAAATAAATTTGAAAGATTTTTCCTTCCTAACACATCCATAGAGGGGGGGGGGGGGGGGGGGGGGGGGGGGGGGGGTATATAACAATAACAGTCTGTTTTCAAATACTTGTCAACACATACGTTTAGAAAATAAATATAATCATATCTTAAGTTCTAAAACAAGAATATATTGTTTATATTATTTACAAAAAACGGAAAATGACAAAAAAAAAATAAATAAAAAGAATTTCGTGGAGGTGCAAACAGCATAACCAAAAGTTTAGATCAGTTTTGTATCCCAAATTGTTTTTGCTATTCTAATGCCAAATTAATAAGCACCAACTGTTTGGTTATCGAGTCTGGACTTCTTACCTACAAAGGCGTAAGAAACTGTTAATTGGAGATGCCAGGGAATCACAGAACGAGATCCTCTGGACTTTCTTTCTCTGGACTTCGGTGGTCTTCCTTAAATTAGAGCCATCTGATTTAATTTCAATGATGATGGATGCCCCGTTAATAGTACTAGATTGATAGTCCCCAAAAAAATTTCAACCGTTCTTTAGAAGAAGTCCAGAGGATCTCGGTCCGGGAATCACTGGCCTTAGCGAGCCTGATTGTATGGGTGAGTGGGTCTGGGTCTCTTCTTTTTCTGTAATATCTAATATGGGCACTGTTCCGGCTTAGCAAAATTTCTAAATTCTATAAAGAAAACAACAGTGGTCCTTAACCTATCTTCTTGTCTGGTCCCCAAGTCGCATACTTACTAGATTTGGTTCACATAAACAGTTTTCTGTTGTACAATAACGCCGATACCATGTTATCACTTGTTAATAACGAATATTGGGCATAATATATATTTACCTTCTATAATCCAAAAGAAATTTTAAAATTCGATTTTTACTGAATGTACTGAGGATATATCTTTTGTAAACTTCTTTATTCTTGATTAACAGAATGCAATACAGTTCGATGAAAAGTGATAGTTATAGAAGTTTTGGACCCAAAACGAAAACTAAGCCAGCTCCGTCCTATACGGAATTTGTTGCTTTCTTCCAAGTTGGCAACTACCAGCACCCCATCCCTATTCAGCACTGTAGCTATCCTTCTCCATCCTTGAATCCTTGTCCAGAATCGATACTCTCAGTGGGAATAAGCCCCATATTTTGGCAACTCACCGCACGTGGAACTTCCAATTTTTAATCTTGCTGCTGGAAGTAACTAACATAAGCCCATTGTGTTCCTCTCCCGGATTTCAACCTTAGTAAAATTGAGAGTTTGAGACCAACATTTTTTATACTTTTGTTTTCTGGGACCAATAGACCGATCAGTTGGAATTGCTTTTTAATATTAGTATGGACACTTGAGAGCATTGCGGTATACTGTTCTTTCCGGTTAACTAAAAAGCTGTCGCAAGGGCTCAAAACAAAAGCGACCCTTATTGAATTGTTTTTTTTTAATTGTCTATATTTGACTTTTAGAAAAGTAAAAAAAATTCTATTTCAAAGAATAATAAAACTATTATAAGAGAAAATAAGTTATCCTGATTGCACCCATTCGGATGTGATATCCTACAATAAGATAATAACCAAGCCATGAAATTCTAAAACGTGTGCTGGTCCATTAACTCCTGTCGTTGAATCAGATGATACATCCAAATAAAATTTATATTATTTTATTCTTCTTCTAATTTCATGCTGCAACTGTCGAGATGTTAACAATTAGTACCAAGAATATTCCAAAATACTTGTGTTTGACTGTGCAGGAAAACAGGACGCCTGTCATGTGCTAGCTTAACTGCTTCGCTTCACACTCAAGCAAACAATGCAACTGCTTAACTTATTTCAGTTTCTTCAGGTATAGTCATGCAAAAATAGTAAATGAATCAAATAATCAACCAAAATGAAAGAAAAGTAAGAAGATGAAGAATTATTTTTGCAGAAATGTACTACAATTAAGAGAAAAATATGTTAAACATGCTGTTGTTATATCCACTCTCTGTGAAATAATCTTTTAGTTCGAATTCTTATTTACCTTCATAATCTAAAATGGAAACAATGTTACTGCACTGGCCTCAAGCCGAAAGGGCGGGGACTGCGGGGTTCACCATGACTTGAAAGCAATTTTGGTGTCTCCTTGACTTCAGAGAGAACCTCCTCCCATAACTCCGTGAAGGCCCGGATAATGACATTGTGATTCTCTAACGAATTCAGCAAAAGGAACCTATGTAGAAGCTCCTCCATCTCAGCTTTACTCGCAATCTCATTCTCGACAATCATCTGCAGCATCGACTTCTTGAAATCATCGAGCGGATCATCTGATTCTTTCACCACCACAATGCTGTCCTCCAGTCTTGCCGAGCCTATTCTCTCCTTGTTTTTGTCACTAGAAGAGAATGAACCAAGAGGAGAGGAAGCATATTTCTTATTCCTCCCGAATTCCTTCACACTTCGCTCGAGCTCATTAAGTTCGCGTAACAAACCTGAGAAACTCGGCGTGCTAGCTGAGCTCTCAGGTCTTTCAGCCTCGCCAACCCTCTCCCAAGAGGAAATGGAGACAGAGGGATTAGTCAAGGTATCAGTGGATGAGAGATTGGCATTGTTTTTGTAATATGAAGACTTGTCATGTAATTCTCTCTTGGGTACAGCTACCGAGACTGAGCTCACATCCTTGCAGCCGCAGCCAAGGGGGAAGAGCGAATGAGACTTGCGCACCTTCTTCCCATTGCCTTGGTTGCTCATTTTCTCAATTGTGAGAGGTTGGATAATGGTTGGAAGAGAATATGGAATGTAGCTATTATATTGAACGGAGGAGAATCTAAGGTAATGAAAGGAGGCACCAGACACCAGTCTTTCGCAGAAATTAATGAACTGTGGTGGATCTACTCATTTTTAACTTGGATAGATGAACGTTCCCGTTAGGCTTAGATGGTTGGGCCCACTGATTCCTGTGTTGTTATGGGTAAAAGGAATGAAAATTGCAATATTTGCAGCTTTATGTATTTTGTATCTGATGCGTAAATGGGGAATTTTATTATTGAGTTATACTTGTGGTAGTATTAAATGCCGTAAATATTTATTCTTGATTTCTAATGTCGATTTTTTTCCTTTGTCACCAGACAGTTGAGCTTGGAATAACATAGAGACTTGTTATGTAAATCGACAAGTAATGCTATAATATTGTTATTCGAAATAATAAAAAAAAATTAAATATGAATATAGAAAGATGTTATAGCCTTAGTTGTACGTTAAAATTCATGTCATTTGACACAATAAATTGAGTATAATTGATATTGCAATGTTTAATTTAAGTGTGAATTAAATACCTATTTATTAAGTAATATAATCTTATAGGAAATTGTAGTTTATAAGCTTCCATATTTGTTATTTTCCGTATCAACAGCTTATATTAATTTATTAAAACTCCAACTAATAAGAGAAACGTAATGAAAGACAGATGCATTTGCAGTTTTGCACACCCCTTTAACAGAACATGAAATATTTTTTTTGTGGGGTAACTCGTAAGGATAGGAGAATCCAATTGTAGAGATTTACGTCATGGGGGCCCATATTAAAATCTTTTTCACCATTATTACTGGACTCGGTTCCTCGGCTTTTTATCTTTGTTTTCGTTTCATCTCGGCCTTTTGTATTTGAACGCTTACAAAGTAAGAGAAAGTGACTTGAATTGGGTGAATCGCTGAATCATCATACCATCCAGCTGGTTTCAAATTCCTAGATATGCTTACGTTAGGATTCATGCCTACAATTGCATGTTATAATCTGAATTAATTTGCATGGGACCTATGTGAACTTATGAAGTACTGGTAGGGTGACCCATCAGGGCTCCATCAACTTCATCTAATAACCAAAACATTATTCACTAGCCTATTTGTAACTACAAAAGCTAGTTGTATTCACAATAAAACTTCTATAGCGTATTTGAGATTCGGTGCGCAAGCACATTGCTTGAAAAAAATAAACAATTGATTTTGGAAATACGTAAAGTGGAGAATGTTAAAAGCAGTTTCAATATTTCTTTATTTCATTGAACTGATGCTGGAAATTCAACAAATAATAAAATTCGAGAATAATATCAATTTCATTTCACTTTTTAGACTTGTATTTTTCTATATAATTTTGTATCCAATTATTATAATTTGTTTGTTTGGTGATCGCCAAACTACTTTTAAAAAGAAACGAAGGATGAAATATCTATGCACTATTTAATTTAAAGAATGAAATTTTTTTTTTTGAACAACCACTTTGCCATCCAATTCAACTTTTTATTAAAAAAAAAGCATGCAAAAACTTGAACCCTTGATCTATTTGAAATCAACCTAGTGTTCTTCCACTAGGCTACAAGACTATGCAAAAGAATGAAAAATTAGAATCTTAAATTGATTCTTGGAGGACACTAAAATATGTATATTTATATCTGTATGTATAAGATATAAATATACATATTTAGAGGATTGTTAATAGTTGTTTGTGAAAATTCACTTTGGTTAGGTCATCAATTTCAGCACATCACGTCTTAAATTCAAATATTTCATGAGGAATTCAAATTGGTTAAGAATTTTATATAATGTATGTACTTAATTTCCTATAAGATTTTCACGTATTTTATTGGAGTAGGTGCACTACCAATTAATTTAATTGCCTGGAAAAAAAAATAAAGAAATTATTCCCTTTATATTTATATAGCTAGGCATTAATTGCGTACAATCTTTTTCTCTGATATGCTAGACGTACTTACATCTGCAATATTATTAAACCTATAACGCGCGTTTCATTTTCAGCCCTAATCACACCATAAGTGCCACAGTGAAGCTGCGCTCCATGACATGCAAATGGCAACAAAGTCTCTCTTATCAAAACTTTGACGGGTATAATACATGTGATTACGAGGATGTTGATGTGCCACCAATACGTACCATACCAGTGGGTAGGTGCAGATTGCCTCCAATCGGAACTTCTTAGTGAAGGAGCGCTTTCATTTGATCGGGTCCGTCTATCACTATTTGAGTGGCTGAGGTCCTACCTACCTCTTCATCGGATCAACATCAAGCAGATATTTCAAAACTTTTTTTTTTTTGTCCCATGAAATATTTCATTTGGTCATTTCGTTAAGGACTTACGGTATGTTATATGGTTGAAAATAGCATTTATTAAATAGTATTATTCAATGTGATTGAATTTAAATGTACTTTACTTTTCAGATATATTATTAAATTATCATAATTTTCTAATTTAATATATTGGGTACAAATAATAATATTAGCATATTTTTTTTGTACTGTACTAAATAGCATGAAATTAACATTATTCGGACAATACTATAGTGTTGTTCACTTGTTCCTATACTATTTCTTATACTGAATCAATTAGCACAAACATTATTTATTTCTTTGAAACTTCAAAGGCAACTTAAAATAAAAATATAGCTACTCGTTACTTCAATTTGTGGGGTACTTTAGTCCTCATTACTTCGATTCAGTATTAAATCTACTAGTAAAACTAATGACAGGTGTAAATATCGAAAATTTTATTGATTTAGAGGTAAATATTCAAATTAAAATTTTTAAGAATGAAATTTCAATAAGGCTTTGATCAAAATATTTTTTACGTATGATTTCATTTTATTTTATTTTTATTTTTATTTTTTTTGAAACAAGTAGGCGTTAAAGCCTACCACTTCCATTTTATTTTATTTCATTTGAATTGATTCTTTAGAATTTTGTTGGATCTAATTACAAAAAAAAATCAGCCAAATGACACCAAATTCGTTCATTTTGATAAAAAAATTTTTAATAAAATGAAACCCACGTTTAAAAAATAAGATTTTGATCAGGCCTAAGATTTCTCGACTTTTCTGAATCTAAAATAGTGTTTCGATTCGGAGATGATAAGTGTCATCCACCGATTTACCATCCACGCCATCCAACAATCTAAAAATAGAAACCAGCGCTCTCTCTCTTCTCGCCGCTCTCTCTCCGCACTTTTCCGTTCCCTCCCCTTCTCTTTTGATTTATGCGTCCCTTTCTCTTCCCTTCTCTCCCTTTGTCTTCATCCCTTGTCTCCATCCCCTCACATATGTTTCCTTTCCCTTACCTCTATCATACACTTCCATCGCTCTCACCTAATTTCTACCTTTCTTTCTTTCGCCTCAGTCTCTGGTTATGTCTTCATCTCTCGCCTCTGTTATATTTCTGGGATATATAAAGTGAACATATACACAAATAAAGTGAACATATACAAAAACAAAATGAACATATAGAACAATAAGCTAAACAAGAAACAAATTGAACAGTTACAACAAACAAAGTCATCAGATATGATAAACTAAGTGAACACATAAAGATAAGCTCATCAACATATTAGATAAACATATACATCCAGCAAAGTAAACAAATAATATAAACAAAGTGAACAGATACATCAATTGGATACTCCTTTAATAATACTAACCGAGCATATATATAATACTCTCTTGTTACAACTATCTGAAATATTACTTCTATTAGATACTCCTTTGTTACAACTAACTGAACAGTTAGATACTCGCTTAATATCACTAACCGGTACACTATATATAATCCTTTGTTACAACAAACTGAACATTTATGTAAATTAAATTACCTCTTAGTATTAATAAATGTCACGGGAATATAGAATTTTACATAGAAAGAATAACAAAAAAAAATAAAGGAGAATGAGAAAAGAAACATGAAGGAGAAAGATGTAGAGGAAGGAGTAAGGAGTTCACGGAAGGGAGGAATAAGGAAAACAACGCGAAGTGAGAGGGAGAAAGAAAAGAGAACGCACTGAAGAGAGGGGAGGAGGGAGGAGGCGCTCAGGAAGGAAGAAGCGACCACGCTGAAGGGGGAAGGGAGGGGAGAACGCGCAGAAAGAAAGGAAGGGTTAGAAAGAAGGAGCATTCCTTTGGGAGAGCAGATCGCGAAGGGAGGGGAGAAAGGGAGGGAGAGGCACGGAAGCGAGGGAAGGAACTTCTTAGATGACGCTGGATGGTAATTTGTTAGATGATAGATAGTAATTACCGTTTCGATTTAGGGTGCGTCTGATTTAAATTTTAAAATGGACATTTCAAGTCCACATCAGGTCTGAGTCGGACTAGATACATGGGCCGGACTGGATAGTAAGATTTGGATTATAAAATGGACATTTCTTCTAATCCAGAGTCTAGAAATAAAAAGCTTCACATTTAGGTGGCGTTTGGTAAAGGAATAACTTAAGAGGAATAAGGAGGAAGAACTTATGTCAAGTTATGTCATAGTTGTTTGGTTATGTAAAGTGAAAGAATAAGAATATAAAAATATAAAATAAGATGTATAGTAATTGTTATATTATTAATAAGTATAAGTATTATTACTTAATAATTATTATAATATTATTAAATTATTAATTAATATTATAAGTTTACAAATATTAATTACATTGATAATAATTTACAATAATTATTATTATATAAATTATTTTAATTAAAATATATCAATGATAATTATAATTACAATAATATTAATCAATATAATAATAATATTGATTAGTATTATTTATTCTTAGTAGTTGTGACTCATGATAATAATAATAATAATAAATTTAATAATTACTATATTATTAATATTAATAATTTAATTAATATATCAATGGTAATTATAATTGCAATAATACTAATTACAACAATAATTATAATTATATAATTTTTATTGTTTATGCTCAGTGGTTGTACAATACTAATGATAATAATAATTAACAATATTGTAAGTGTAATAATTATATTATTAATAGATATAATAATTGTAAGTTCAATAATAAAATAATTATATTTATTATATTGAATTAATATAGTATTTATTTGTTTATTGTTGTAATTTATAAATAATATAATATTGCCATAATGTATTAATTATCATTAATAATCACAATTAATGATAGATTATTCGAAAATCGAGACTAATCCATGACGGGACCCATTATGGAAGAAGTTATTCCACCAATTTTGGTGGTATAAGTTCTTCCTTCTTAAGGAATCTTATTTCTCTCTTGTTTGGTGTCCTATTCCTCCTTAAAGAAGCTTAAGGAGGCTTATTCCTCCTACCAAACATGCCCTTAAGAGTTAAGCCTAGAAACTACAGCCAGGCCTAACTTGGTTATTAGAGCATACATGGGCCGGACTGGATAGTTTGTAGATATTTCGACCGAGCTTTCGGTTTTGCTCTAAATTTAAATTAGTTAATCCGTTGGTACCACTTCAAGTTCTTAAGCGCCATTGTTAGAGTTAATAATGCAAGGGAAATACTTCAAGTTCTTAAGCGCCACATCTAAAATGTCTCTCTAAATTTAAAAGAGTTCACTATGGCAACACTTCATTTACTAAAGCGCCATTTTTAGTAACACAACCATTTTAAAAACTGAGTTCGATTTCATCAATATATTATAGTGCGCGTCCTCCAACAGTATGGCCCTACTTCCATCTACAGATGGTTAGCTTGGCGTCGTCCCGAACCAAGGAGGCATGAACACGGGCAAGCACACTTGTGCTGAAATACCCTAGTCTCATGCCGATGACCTTCTTTGCATAATCACATATTTTGTTAGTTTGATTACCACTATTAACGTTTTGCTTGGGGTCATTTAGTGGCTTGCTTATTTGACATAAAAAGGGAAGCCATTCTCTAATTTTATTATTCTTAAGAAATTTTTAGTTAGATTTTGAACCCCCCTGCTTTCACTTAAGATTTATTATTTTTATTTTTTAATTACGAGATTAAAAACTGGTCTCTGTGTAATGATTTGTTAGATGTTAAATATTTTCAAAATAGACTTCGAATTTGTGTGAAAAGACGGGCCATCTTAAAAGTGGTAGGCTGGGCCAGACGGCCCAGACCCCAAGTACCCAACATTTTTTTCTTTACCTATGCTATGCACTAGTTTTCTTAAGAATTTAAGGGACACCACCAAATCAAATCAATCCTTACAATTGGCAACACCGCAACACCTTTTTTTTTTTTGGACAAAATGATAATTTTAGTTATATGTCTACCGTTTTTCATGATTTAAACAGCATAATATCAGTTGTGAAATTTATAGTATGAGTTAGTTAGTTAACATATATAATGATTCCAATTTTATTTTAATGGATAACCAAAAAATTTTCGAAGTGATAAACACTATACTCAATTGTTGAACCACACTTTTGCAATTATAATTTTTTCATTTGGACGATTGTTGGTGACGATTTGTCTGTGAGATCAAATGAAAGTAACATGAAAATAGATATAATGCTTAAATTATAGCTGAGAATAAAGTTGATGTACCAGTAGGCAATATTTGCTAATTAATAAACACGTCAATTCACTTTCATCATAATATTAAGACAAAACATTGGTTCGAGTTGTGATTTCCCACCAAATCAAACATTTCACCGAAATAATTAATCTATTGAATTATGCACGCTCGTTGACTACAGTCCAAGAACAAAAATTTAGGACGAGCAGCCATCGTGAAATGCAAGTTAAATGAGACTCTAGATGAAAGCATTAATTGGAATGTAGTTATAGTTAGGCATGTAAAAGACTTGAATTGCATCAGGACAAATGGAGGATGGAAGATCGATTTTTTCAAGCGTTGAGAAAGAAGAAAAAGTAAAGACTACCATTTAGTTGCGTGTAAAAATAAACTTGACCCTGATCCAGGGGCGAATTCGGATAGGCTCGTGCGACTCTCTCTTTATTTTAATTTTTATTTTATATTTTGCTTTTGGTAGTGCCACTCTCTTTAGGATCAATGGATTCGGACAAAAGAAGGTAGTTCTGTCCAAGAAAAATTAATGTAAGAATTGAATTTGAGGTGTAGAATGTTGTTATCTTAAATTAACCAGTGGCAAGCGAGAGCTATCAAACTATTTGCTTACGCAAATTATAAGATCTTTTTATAGATTGATTGGACCGCCAAAGTTTATTCTCATCCAAAAAGTAAACGGTAATAGTGCAAGTGAATCTTATAAAAAGCAATTGTTATCTTCAAAAACTGATTACTACTTGTAATAAAGACTGCTGCTGGGGGGTGACTTATTTGTGGTAATTTTTTTTTTTTTTTTTTGAATGAGATTATTTGTGGTAATTTTAGTCCGCAAGTCATTTTCTTATATAAAAGTATATGAGACTTTCAAAGTAAATTCGAGATCGAAAATAATATTTTTTTTTACAATTAATATTTATTGGAGGTTGTTAGTGCTTTTTACCCCATATAATCGCATGACAAAACATTACCAAACTAATGCGGAGCAAATTGCTCTGGACTTCACCAGTAGGACCAGCAAAATCAAGAAAAAATAAACCTTTTTAGCCTCTACCAAACCCCACTCTTTTTTTTTTTTAAAAAAAAAAGTAATAGGACAATTCTACGGTGGACAAAAATTCTAAATCATGTTTGAATCATGATCATTCATATTTATTAATTTATAATGTTAAATGTTTGATCTGGTTTGAATTCTAGTTACACCATTACGTCTATAGCAGAATTTTTCTTTTGTAATTTGTTGTGATGCAAGATCTTTGACACATAACTAATTAATCTCCAACGCCAATAATATATGTATAATTTTTTTAAAAAAAAATTTCTTATGCTTAATTTGAAGAAAAATCGTTAAGGTTGTCAAATTAACACTTATCAATAGATCTGCACCATTAACGGTAGCATTCGCCTAGACCCCTAATAATTGTATCTTTTGGAGGAGCACATAATTAAAACTCTCTCTTTCTCTGTTGTGTTTCTTGTGTAGAAAGTCCTGTGCTAATCGCAGCGTCACTGTGTAACCCTCCCAGAGAAAATTTTAGCAGAAAGCAAAATGTTAGGTGCAAGTCAGAATCGTGATAATTAAAGTAATTATTCAATAGCTGAAAGAGCGAAACAAAGTGATGAAAAAAAAAATACTGTTCGTTAAATAATGGTGGTAAAAATTCTAAATAGAGTTTTGCTGGCCCTC
Organism: Rhynchospora tenuis; assembly: GCA_027725995.1. Taxonomy (NCBI): domain Eukaryota; kingdom Viridiplantae; phylum Streptophyta; class Magnoliopsida; order Poales; family Cyperaceae; genus Rhynchospora; species Rhynchospora tenuis. Next base: position 172,793,282 of record CM050888.1, read on the forward strand.
AAAAAAAAAAAATTCTAAATAGAGGGATATGAAAAAAGAGAGTTGTTTTATGAACGGGGATTCTTTGATATGCATTAATTTGATAATCTTGCTATATTTTTAAAATTTTTTACACTTAATATGAAGGAAAAATAGTTACTATTACCAAATTAACAATTATCACAAGATTCACACCTTTTTAAATGAAAAAAACAGTGGAAATAATGTTGATTTTTTTTTATCTGTTTAAAATATTTTTAATCTACAGTAGGTCCTTTGTTTTTCCCCCTCTCCCAACCATCTCGGTATTTTTTTTAAATATATATTAATTAAGATCTCTTGGTTGTTTTTGTTAGGAAATGCTCATATTTTAATTTTAGATTAATTACAACTAATTAATCACCATTAACAACAAGCAAATCAATAGATCTAGTGCTAAAGCAATCACACATCAAATCAAGAGAGAAAGTAGGAGAAATTTATACCTCTCATGAAATCGCATTCATGAGGCTCGAATCCTAAGCGTAGGAGTCGGTGGCGTGCTTGCACCGCCTCTCCACCACCTCGAACCACCTCACGCCCACCAAGGAGCCGACCACAAGCTTGAAGGAGTGCTAACTCTTCTCAAGCTCCTAGCTAATTCTCTCTACCATCTTCTAATTTCTATTAACTATTTAATGGAGGAAGAAGAAAGGAGGAGCTCAACACATGAGCAATGGAGGGAGAAGGAAGAGCCATGGAGAAGAGAAAAAATTCTCTCTTCTCTTTTGGTGGCGCACAAGAAATGAAGGGAAGAGGAGAAGGGTAGATGGAGGCTAGGGTTGGCTCTCTAAAGAGACCCCCTTTTATAGCCAACCAATCCTCATCCTAAGTTGTAACTATTTACAACTTTGCCACTTGCCCTAGCTGAAATTAATAGGCTATGAAGCCCAATTTCTCATGTGCTAAATGGGCCATTAATTCATTAATTAATGATCCATATAAAATGCTCTTTCTTTCATCCTTTACAATGGGCCTTTAAATAAACAATTAATTTAGAAGCCCACATAGCTCAAATAAATTAAAGTGTTGAACATAATTAATTATTAACTTATTAATAATTAATTCTTGATTAGCTTATGCATTAATTTATTTCTAACATGATCTATTTGATATAATTAATTATAACGGTTCATAACGGTATATAATTAATTAATCAACTTATCATGTTTTGTATTCTCCAATACAAATAAACAATGCACGTGTGGTCAAAGTCCTATTTGTGCGACCCTATTGAGGATTCATGCTATGTTGGCCATGGAGAATAAATCATTATTTATTTCCAATAATCATAAGCGGTATCTAGCAACACGTTATGATTCCCAATTCGCATAAATAATGTACTGCTACAATATGTCAATCCTGCATAAGAAATATTAGTATTTCTTTGTCTGATTCTTATGTCACATGATATCCTTGTATAATCCAAGATAGGAATGTGTCATTCTTGCAGATTATACATTTCTTGATCTAGAGTTAATTGTACAAGTTGGCCAAACAATCCAAACTCCATCAAGGGGCCCAAACAGATATCATCACTCATTAAGTATATTAATGAGGGACATACGGTTTTCTTGATGAACAACTTTTCCCCGCACAATTCAAGAGAACATAAATAAAGTCCTTATAGCAGCCTTTATCAGGAATCAACGTTAGACAATATTTATTGAACCTATCCTCATGTGGAAAAGCTGAGCATCTCAAACTTAGAATCAACAACATATGAAATAAACAATGACACATAACACAATCCATATGTTTATTTCATTGGGTCAAGTCCTGTACTATGTTCCAATAACATACACATATGCAATTAAGTTGGTAACTCCTTACCTATGATTTGTAGAACTTAATCATCACTTAACTTGCATACTAATCTTTTATGATAATTAATGTTCCTTGTTAATTATCAAGATTATGGACGATTTAGATTTATTATTGTCATTCTAATGAATGATCCACAGAGATCTACAATTCAGATCCTCAACCTGAATGATCTGTCAATAATAAACTCTAGGAACAAATGATCAAATATCATCATTAACATAAACTAAGAAAATAAGTCATTAAAATTTGACTTCTAGGACTTAACTCCAACAGTTTTGATAATATACATTATATACTATCAAATAATCTTAAATACTTGTAAAAGGTTAAAACAAGTAAAAAACTGAAATGTGTAGATACTAATTCAAGTTTCGTATAATTCAATATTTTTATAACGAAACAAAAATTAATTAACAGGTGTAGATCCTTGATCAGAGGGTTTCATGCATGCATTTCAACTCCATTTAGGCCCAAATTCCAATTGAAAATTTGTATTTGTGGTTTGTTTTATGTTATTTCTATGTTAGAATAGAGGTACTGCTATTGTCCTTGGTATTTTGTAGATTTCTGGAAGATTTGGCGCTATTTTGGACTTGAAGCGGGCATTGAAGACGAAGAAAACTGCTGCTGTCAGCTTTCTGGCGGACCCGCTAGGATCGGTCCAGCAAGCAGATTTGGAAGCCAGCTTTTTCTTCAGGAAATCAGGCCAGCTTTGGAAACTAGCTAGCTGGCACCGGACTGGGATCCTCGGCAGTCCTCTGAGCAGTCAAAAATTTTATTTTTTAATTTTTAAAAAATTTAAAATTCAAATACCGAATCCAAACCGTTGAACTTGTTCAGTTTTACGGACGATGCATTTTCATATAAGTTTTATAAAATTTGGAGTTGATTTGATATTTGATTAAGTGCTTAAATTATGAACGTATTAAAATTAATCAAACCAGGTTCGTTCATTTGTTGACCATTTAATCAACTATTAAATCAACTCCTAATTTTATAAAACTTATATGAAAACGCATCGCCCGTAAAATTGAACAAGTTCAACAGTTTGAATTCGGTATTTGAATTTTAATTTTTTTAAAAATTAAAAAACACAAATTTTGACTGCTCAGCAGTCCAAAAAAACTGCCGAGGATCCTAGCCCAGCTGGCACCTAGCACGCGTCCCTGGATTGATAGAGCGCCCAGGAGGAGAAAGAAAACATCTTTACACAATTAGGTCAAGTTTTGAGTGATTTTGGAGAGCAGCAGCCGCCAGGGCGATTCTGACGGCATCCGCCAGAACCGAAATTGGATCAGATCTACTTGCTTGATTGTTGTAATCTCTATATACTGGTTTGATATGTTGTTTAATACAGTAAACTTGATGATTTGTGATTGTTTTATGACTATGTGTGAGTAGTTACTTATTTAGGGGCAATTGTAGGGAACCGATACTTGGTAACAATGTGATTTTTACTCTTGTTGACGTTTTATTTGATTTGCTTTGGCTTTCTTGATTTATTCGTTGAATATTGTTGATTGTGAATTGCTTGGATTGATGGTTTGTACCCAATAGACGTGGCCAAGTCTAATTTGATAGGTAGTAAGAACCCGAACTCTAAGCCATTTTGCAATTGCTTGCTATAGGATTGATATTACCCGAGAGGTGAACCCGAGATTAAGTCGAGAGACGTGTCTCTACTTGTGATCGAGAGATGCAGGTTGTCCTAACGGTAAGAAAGTCAAACCTAGAAAACCTAAGCCAAGGAACGAGAGTTGAAACTTAGGGTTTTTAGGAGTTTCGAGAGTTGAACTTGGGTGTTTAAGCCAAGAATGAGAGTTAGCGTTGTAAGCCTTGGAACAACTTGAGAACCTGCTTGTCAAATAGAACGATTAACTGAGTAAACTGATCAGCGACGTGTTCTGGCGGATCCGTCTGATTTCAGTCGGACCCGCCTGAATGTGGCCAGGGGTAGGAACCCGAAGCAATTGACCCTAACTTTGTCCAATTGTTGAATTTCGAACTTTTAGTCCTTGTCTACTATTGTTTGCAGCCTTCTACTCTTACTGTTTACCTAGTTTAATTATTTTAATTCCAAATTTTATTCCAAAATACCCAAAAAGATACTTGAACCCTTATTTCTACCACCGACTTGTTTTCGCCAAATTAGACCGATTAGAGTTAGTTAAGCCCTAAAACTTGAACAGTCCGTCCCTGTGGATTCAACCCTTAAGCTACTACTACAAACGATTAGATCGGTAGCATTGAGGTATTGTTTTGGTTGCGTTCTACGACCGATCAATCCTGGAAAAATTGAGATCATCTAATGATTAATAAAAAATGTATCAAACTTTATTATTTTTAAAAAAGTTTAGTATGAACTAGGTCTATAATTTAATTAAAATTATTTTGACATCGTTTATATATGATTTCTCCTCTTTTAATATAACTCTCTCAGTCTCTCTTGTTGTTTAGTTTGGGAAAAGGAAGCTCTTCTCGTCGCCAGTCATCCAGAAAGGTTGTGCGGTGCTGTTTTACAAATATAGAATGGTCAATATATGTTTTATACTTCAGAACGAATATGTTTTAAATTCTCCGAAATATTTTAAAAAATTCAAGTATTAGAATTTTAACATCTGAGTTTTTAATTACCAAAAGATTTTCAAATTACACTAGATAAGTCGATTGAGTAGGTAAGTATATCGATGATGTGTTTCAAAAAAAAAAAAAAAAAAAGAGTATATCAATGATTACGTTATCGTAATAATTATTAATTTATTAATTTATAAAAATAATTGATTATATGCCATTGATACATAGCATCCATTGCTGTTGAACAAACATTCCTTTTTTCTTGGTATGGAATTTATTTCTCGGCACATATCTTATTAAATGTTCGGCTACTATATATCTCTTTAATAGTACAGCATTTGAAAATGGGAAGTTGACAACTCCTTGAACCAACGCGCAATTTCAAAATTACAGAAATAATAAAGAAAGTTCAACATCATAATCAAAGTAATATATATAAAAATCAACAAGGTGATTGATATATATCCATTGAACCATTGATTTGCACGTATAATTTGATAAAAATATTAGCAAGTGCACTTCAAGAAATTCAAAAAGGTGATGGATGGCTTGCACATCCAGACAACACAAAACCGACTCTACAAATATTCTTTCTCACCGCCAGATTATAGGCTGATTGTAGAGTCTTTGTCTCCGACGAATGATGATTGAAAATATCGAATTTAATTTCCCACCAGAAATAGCACTACCAAACTTTCAAGACGTAACTATAGCTGCCATTTGCAGAACTATGGAATAACGCTTGTAAATGAAAACGATTCGTCTGGTTGGTATGTCTTGAAAAAAAATATACTGTAGACACTTTGTGTTTTTAAACTCAGATTTACTCTTTTATTTTTTTAAATGAACTTCTGATTTAAACTAATTATTTAAAATTGATCCGTCAGAATTATTCATAAAAATATTCTGATGATGTCCGCAAGTTGATATATAAATTAATTTTAAATGAAATGATTCCAAAATGAAAGTACAGAATCTCTTATTAAAAACTAGCATAACCACTAAGGACTAACTAAAGCAAAATATCAACAGTCAGGAATGCATGCATGCAACGGAAAATTTCATATCACAAATTACAGTAGGTGAGATTTTATCTCTTGTTTGAACTTTGAAGTCATAGCCACATAGGACCACTGAACCATCATAACTATAGCTGGACCCGGTGCTTCAGACCGGACCATTTAGATTTCAGACTGAATCTTCAGCATTGTGTTAATAAAATCAGCAGATCGAATTAATTATTCGGTCGGGTGCATCCGTGCATGCATCAGACGGGTCATAATCAAATCCAACGATCCAGATCCTTCTGGACCATTTGTGAGTTTAGGAACACTGGAGAGGAGAGTAATGGAGGCGATAAGAGAGAGAGAGGAAGGGATTGAATTGGGGCCCGCACTGCGAATAAAGCGAACAATCCAAAAGGCCATCAGTTGTGGAGCAGCCAAGCCATGAGCCATGGGGCAGTCTTTCTAAACTCGGGTTAGTTATAACTTTGTATCTATCTGTGTAGAGAGTAGAGATTAAGCGTAAATTTGACCCTTCCTGACCCGACACATGAATCAGTAATTTAAACATCGAGATAAATTGTGAAATAAATTTTGTAGTATACCTGTAGCGGGTGGATTTTCTTAGAAAATGTAACTCATTTGACATGCTACACTTTTTCCGTACGTCATAAAAGATCCAACAAAAAGTAAAATGGCTTTTAAAATATGTATAGATTGCATGCACCTCGCTTATACGGAGGACCCATTTTCCCATACCATTACACCACCTGCGCCTGCCTGCTGGTCGACTCGTCTTTTCTGTGCCTCAGTACACAACTCCTATCTGGATTCTTTGTTCCACATGTTCCAACAACTGTATGTTTCTAATGAAGTCTTTTTTTAATTATTGCTGGTTTTTCGCATCAGAAAAAATGATTGTTTTTTATTTATTTATTTTCAAACTGTACGATTTAAAAAGATGGATTAAATTCACCATAAAATCAGTTTTAATATATTTCTGTTTTAGTTATGAATTTATTCAATCTCCTCTACATCGAATGATCGAAACAGAAAAGAACCACCTATAATTTTTTGAAAAAATTTTAAACGTTGCATTTAAAATAGGAGGATGATTTAATTTTGTATTTGAGAAAATTTTGTGCAAATTTAATTTATTGAGCTTCAAACAGCATATTGGTACCTTTTTAAATTTTGTATTTTAAATTCCTTTTGTATAACAAATTATTATATTTTTTTTAGAGTACGTTTTCGTCTAAATTATGACGTTTAAATATGAAATATTTCGATGCTGTACAATATTTAATAAGTTTCAACTTCTTAATTTTTCAAAATGAAATCGGTCTGAGATTAATTGTCGACTTGTCAAGTATAACTTTCAATATTTTAATAACTTTCCACTTTCTTAATTTTGAAATGTGAATATTGAATCGTCAAGATTAACATTTTAATAAATTATAGTAACTTTCAACTAGTACTTTCGAAACGTGATATTTGACTCGTCAAGTGTACTGTGTACGGAGATTAATAGTTTGAATTGGTCGTATAATACCAATCTGATATTATTTTACAATTACCTTAAGAATCTCTTCAGTAATCTAAATTTCATGATGTTAGTTTTACTCCATACACTATATAACAATTTACAAAAAGGGGAAAAAAAATATTAAGGTCTTCTGTGCTAATGTTTCAATTCATCAATTCCAATTCCACAAGGAAATACCTACTAAAGCAGTCAATCTTTTTTGCAACAAATTGATTTCTATTAAACTCTCTATTTCCCACTTAAATGCTAATTTAGTTAAACCGAATTTGGTAGATTGGCTTGAAAAAAAGTACTAACTTCCCCGGGTCCTAAATCAGTTCCACTATTCATACAGAAAAAAAAAAGGATCAATATGGGACCCATACTGTGACACCAAGAGACGGTGGCCACAGAACCACAATTCACAAATACACCTGGTTGTTTGCCTTCTCTCTAATTAATACAAAACAATAGTCCAAGATAAATCTGACCGTTAATTTCTCATCGAACAAATTATATGCTTCCTGACCGATTTTAAATGGACGGTCAATATTTGTTTCCTTCCCTTTGATGGTATTCTAAACAAGTACAGAAGAGACGAACCCGGATCCAATCTCTGGTCATGTCCCATTCACTGCCACGTCAGACCAAACACCCACTCTTTCTCTCTCTCTTAAATATTTCTCAATTCTTGTGCTTAGATGTACTCTCTTCATACCTCCGCCTAACTTCTCTTACTCTCTTCTTACTCCATCTCTCCTTCTCTCCTACTACAACATCCCCATTACCTATTTCCAATCTACTCCTGCCTCTATATTTAAAATCAACCTTAAATTTGTGCACTAGCTAGCTAGATCTCAGAACAAACTCCACAAATGAAGGTTTGTATTTCATTTCATGTTTATTCTATTTTTTTTTGTTTTATCTTTTCAACTCATTATTATCTTTAAAGTTCAACACCTTTTTAGTAGGTGTAATGGAATATTTTTAGATTATGTACTTATGTTATTGAATTAGCAACTGAACTTAACTTAGAACCTTTGACTGTGATTATTATCATGTTGACTAGGTGGGATTTACCAAAACGGGTCCGTCTGTCAGTCAAATTAAGAGATAGAGCTTAGAACTTTAGATTACTTAATTTAGACTATCAAATTATTCTGTTGTTGAGCCAAAAATTTCATTCCTTTATTGCTACCTCCAATTTTGTTTAATTTGTGTCAGTTAAACAGATCTCTTCAAATACGCTCCCTCTATTTTCAATCCGATCTCAATGAGGAATTCAGAGCATTGTATAATTTCAGTAGAAAGCACTTGTTTAGTTGCATTTAGGCATTACTTATTTCTGTGTTTTTTTTCCCCTTTTTGTAACGAGGAAAAGTAGGAGCATTATATTCCCTTCTATAATAAACCAAAAGTAAAGAAATTATAAATCCTAACTGTTTGGAAAGACGCTCTATATTTTCTTTATTTGTTTATTTATATCTTTAAAATATCAGTCTAATCCACCAGTTCCATATAATTTGTTTGTTTTGTTTGGTCTATTTACTCCTTATGGTCTCCTTATATAGTCTTATTTGAAAATCAGTTGAAAATAAATGTGGAATTAACTCAATGTTAATATATGATTGCAATTTGATAGAGGTACTTTAGATTATAATTTAACCAATATAATTGTAATTATCTAATTGAATGCAATTTGATAAAAGCTCTCTGGAAAATCAAACTATATGAGGAATTTATTAAGACTTGTTGTGTCGTCTGAAAATTGCACTATAGAACATAGTTTCTCGTAATTTGGCTACAAGGTTGAAAATATGTGAGTGCATTTTTGTTGTTTTGTTTTTCACCTTCTTCTAAGTGGATTAAACCTCTATAGTGAAATGGAATTAGTCGATTCATTTTTTTATGCGGGTGGGTGATGTAAGACTACTTTACTTCAAAAGGTTTTAAGATAAGGTGATTAAACAACTTGCTTTCTTTATTGGCAGAAAATTGTTGTCCAGTTGGATTTGCATGACAACAAGGAAAAGCAGAAGGCGTTAAAGGCAGTGGCCTCCCTTCATGGTACAGTTTCACCTTTTCTTAAATTTTTGAAATTCCCGTAAGGTTATTTTGCACATATAATTGTTTAAATGAAATGATCTTACATGATACCATTTTTAGGTATTGATGTTGTTTTTCTTCATTTACACAACAGGCATTGATTCTATTGAGATGAACATGAAGGATAAAAAATTGACTGTCATCGGACCAGTCGACCCTGTTGCTGTTGTCAGCAAATTAAGGAAATATTGGCCTGTTGCTAATCTCGTCACGATTGGTCCCGCAAAAGAACCCGAGAAGAAAGAAGAGAAAAAGGAGGAAAAAAAAGAAGAAAAGAAGGAAGAGCCCAAAAAAGAAGAGGGAAAGAAGGAAGAAGAAAAGAAAGAGGAGCCCAAGAAAGAAGAGGAAACCAAAAAAGGAGAAGAGCCCAAAAAGGAGGAGGGTAAAAAGGATGAGGAAAAGAAAGAGGAAAAGAAAGATGAAAAGAAAGAGGAACCCGAGGAGAAAAAGAAAGTCATCGACCCGAATGAACTTATGATGTACCAGAATTACCAGCAACTCATGAATGCATATCGGCAGATGCAATACAATCCTTACATGACTGCTCAGCACAATCCTTACATGACTGCTCAGCACAACCCTTACGTGAGCACTCAGTACTTTGTGAGAAGTGTTGAGGAGAACCCGAATTCATGTACCATCGTGTAAGTTTTTACAATTCAGGTTGGTGTATATGCATTGCAGGAATGTATGGCTGTCAGGCAGTGCTGCTAGCTGGTGCTTTGTACAATTTGGTTAGGTAACCTATTTTCTTCTGTTATAGTTCAGATAGATACTGGCTTCTATTGGCAGAGCATTGTGTGTAATATAATCCGGCATAAGGCCTCCTGTGTATGACTACTTGCATAAAAAATCCCTATTGCAATTTTGGCATCATAATGTAAAATTTTGACATTGTAATGCTACTTTAAAATCTATATCGCATTAATATCTCTATTACAATTTTGACATAATGTCAAATTATAATATGGTCTGCTAGTTTGCATTTCTCAAACGTGGTTTTCTAACACATTCTTAAAATCGGAATTAATTAATTTGTTTAATAATTGGTCTCTAAAAGTTACTACTTTCGAATTAATTTGTATGTACATGGATGCTAATAATCACTAAGAGGTATACTCACAACTTAATTGTCATTTGAACTGAAAAGTATTTTGCTTTGGAAAGTTTATGTAGAGGTGTGCGTAATATGTAGCTTGCAAGTGTCAATCTTAACTTTTTAGGTGTGAATTATTCACAGTATTTTTTATTTATACTTAATTTATATCTATTAGATGTAATATACTGGATACGTCCAGCACAGAAGACTAACTGGGATAGGTTCAGGGTCTGGAGACGCGTATTGTATTACGCATATTGTAGTTGGGTATTTATACCCCATTGATGTATACGGTTCAGTTTAATGAGAAAACATAATTCATTTCTATATTGAGCTATCTCTTTCCTCTATTATCTATTCTGTCAATATCTCGCCCAAACAAAATTGATACTCATTATATATTGCGCGTGCTCGATCGGATTATGCCCTGATGAGGAGAGCCCAATTGAGCAAACTCGTTCCATATTTTTTTTAAATAAAATAAATACCCAAGAAGAACTTTCGAAAGTAGTCTTACCTAATTATGATAGCCCTACAGGCTTACGAAATCTAGTGCTTTCAAACTTTTTTAACTCTTCCATTATAATAAATGCGAACCTTCCATTTTTTCAAAAGGTGATTTCCCATCACACAATTCAGTAAAGGCTATTTTCTTTTCAGTCCTGAGTAACATTTTACCTATCTTGTTACTACTAATTTTTGGAAGTAACATAAAGTAATGAAGATGAAGCCGGTTTTCAAATTGAATTAGACTAGACTTGGATGCGCGTCAAATACAAATGGTCCTTAAATAATGGCCGACAAAATGCAACAGATTAAATAAGAAAATTGAAAAAGGAGAAATAGGTGACTCGGCAAGTTGATACCTGCCAACAAAATTCTTGTCTTTTTCTAAGCCATTTAAATTCCAATGAGTAGGATGATTTGACATAGAAGCAGAACCGTCTAGAAAAAAATTCCTACGTGGAAAGCTTTCTTATTTGACGACCAGTCCTTGTCTTAGAATGCAAATACTAGTTTTTCATTGCTTGTGACTTAATGCTGATTAAGTATTGAAGTCAGATTTCGCCTGTGGTTTTTTTTAACGATGGTGATGGTTTGTGACCTACTCAAATCTAATTCTTGAGTTTGTTTTCTTCTATTTGCCAACCTTAATGTATCGCGGTTTAGTAACTTACATACTTATTTGAAAAAAAAAATTGAGATTATTAACTATGCTATATATCCGATTAATGTTTTTTTGTTTGATTTTGACATTCTCCTATTTATTTTGGTAAAGCTTATATATTTTGCATCTATCTTTTCATTTAATGAGATGCGCTTGATGTGTCTAAGACGCAACGTAGGCTCAAAAAGAATACAAATACGTATGTCTCTACATGAATTGCCATATAACTAATCTATATATAATTATACTTTATTTAACATTTGAAATTTTAAAAAATAAATAAATAAGATATTTGGACCGAAATCCTGGATATAACTGTAGCGGATGAGAATCCTGCAAAGTTGGTTAGTTTTTCCTGATAATTTATACGCTACATATGTCTGTCATCCTTTCTGACATAGCTCCTTTACTTCGAGCTCGTTGCTTTCTTCTTGCTGCAGCTCAAAGGCGTTGTTTTTCTGGATTTTTTGCATTTTTTTCCTTCATTTTTTTTCTTTATTTAGTTGTTTTAGTTTTTTTTTTAAAAAAATTAACAGTTTTGTAATTTAGCATTTCGCTAAAAATGTATTAACATGAATTAATCAATTAAAAGATAAGGGATGAGACCCTTATTTTTCTGTCGAAAAAAAAATGTTTGTCATCATTTGTATGAAATCAGCGTCCTCAAGCATGCTTAATGTAGCAATATTAATATTCTGCACGACGACATGATTCAGGTAAACCTAACTAAATAAATGAGAATATCTATTGTGAATCTTGGTTCATTTAGGGCTCCGTGAATCAAGACCGTTTGATCGATTAGTGAATTATCGTCCAAAAATGGCAAGTTTTAAAAAATTCGATAAAAATAGTAAAAAAATTTTAGAAATTGTAAAATCTGATTTTCTATGAGGTTTCAATATATAGATTGGATTGGTAAATTTAGATTTGTCAATTTGCAAAATCACCGATCAAACGGTCATGGTTCACGGAAGGCTCTATGAACCAAGGTTCACAATAGATATTCTCCTAAATAAATTATGGGGAATTTATTCATAATAGTTAACTTGACAATCTTTTTTGAAGGTTTAATTTTTTTTTTTTTTGAAGGTTGTTAGCTTGACAATCTTAATAATGCCTTTTAAAAATAATATGAAAGTCCTAAACACGTTTTAAATATTGTATTATATATATTTTTAATAGTTTTTGAGTGAAGGAGAATATTCTCAATTTCCTGAGAAATAAACTCGGAAATATATCACCTCAGCTAATATAGTATAATAGGATTCAACAGTAAAGAATTGAGAAACTCGCAACAAATTAAATATATATGCTAGTGGGTACATGTCCATACAAATCGGTTCAGGTTATTATCTCCAAGCGATGGGACAATAGTACTTCATTAGAGTATATATAATACTATATTATAGTATTCATGAATACTAATATATTATTATAAAAATTGACAATAATCCCAAGGTTCCATTTAGATTTTTATCGAAGTCCTTCGTATGCGCTTAGGCCTGCAAACGGAAATCGTTTCAGCCTTATTTCGTTTCGTTTCGTCTCAAACGAAACGGTAACGATTAGGAAATTCTAGTTTCGTCCAAGGAGCGAAACGGTCAGCGAAAATAAAGAGAGTTTCGTCCATTTAACGAAACGATTAACGGAATGGTACGTTTTCGTTTCGTTTCACCTGTTTATTTCGTTGTTTCGTGAGGATTCTACAGCTGTGTTATTAATTGATTGCAGATAGAACCCAGGCGAAGAAAACGAAGCTGGGTAAAAACCCATAGTCTCTTGCGCCGCTCCCCTTTACTCTCATTTCTCCTCATCTGTCTCCTCTCTACCAGAAGGTTTTCTTCTTTCTTAGGTTTCCGACCCAGCAGCCTTCCTTCATGTGGAAATCGGATCGCAGTGGCTGCAATGAAGCTCCTTCTTGCCTCGGCCAGCAGAAGACAGAGCTGAGAAGGCAGTGTTCTCGGATCTAGGGTTCAGGTCTGAGAGCCTCATAGCAGTAATTGGGCGATAAAGATCTGGTCCATCTCATCCCTTTCTTGAAGCACAGACAGGTCAGTAGTAATTGGCCGATAAACTTTGAGTTCATGATATTCGACTTTCACTTGGCCCATGAGTTGGCTTAGCATACTTTAATTCGATTTTATTTTAATTTTTATTTTCGGATTAAGTTCTTATTTTATTGACTTTTGTCTTTTTGCTATTTTTGAGGGAAAATTTAGTATCGGTATATGATGAAGATTTTTTACAATACTAAAATACACAAAGTCCATACAGTACTTTTCCTAGTTAATTATTATGCAGAATCTAATGAAAGACCAAAGATGAACAAATCATTAATTACTGTAAAGTCCAATTTTTAGTTTTTAAAGTGGGATAATTAAATTGGAAATTTCTTTCCTTGTTCATCTAATTTTACTGTAAATTCCAATTTTTATTTTTTTTTATATTTTTTTCCTTGTTCATCAATTATTTTAGAATTATTCTTAGTTTACAGAAATTAATTACTCAAATGCCCTCAGGTTTACTCAATTGTTTTCAAATGTGTTTAATGCGACAGATATAAGGAGTATAAACTTGGAGATTATTCAAGTTGCTTGCCGAGAGGGTAAAACAATTGGAGAAAAGTTAAGAGCTGCTTGCAAGATGTGGAAAGGTATTTTAGAGCTTTACTGCTGGTATATGCATCGATGTAATATTTTGCAAGTGCAAGATGTAATATATTGACTATTATTAGTTATGTGATTTCTGTCTATTATTGGTTATGTTTATTTTGGCTATTTTTGTAAATCAAATTATCTTTTCAATCTTGGGTTATGTCTATTATTGTTTATCAGATGTTTGCAAGTGCAAGTGTGTGCATCGATGTAATATTTTGTATGTTAATCTATATTTTGGTTCAATTGGATTTTCTCCAGGACTGTTTATCGCCTGTGCTATAAACATGACAACGGTTAAACTATTCAAACGGTTAAACCGTTATAACCGTTCAAGTGAATGAAACGATTAACGCAAACAAATTTTTTTGCGTTCAATGGACGGAACGAAACACGCAACAAAAAAAATTTCCGTGGCATAAGACGCAACGATCAACGAAACAACTCAGTTTCGTGACCGTTGTCCACGTTATGCAGGCCTATATGCGCTGATGAAGGTAAGATTAGATTCGTGTTTGATTGTTTTAAGTGTGGGCTTATTTGGGCTGTTGTTGTATCAGTTTGGCAATAGAGGCTAGATTGGGCTTTTATTATATTGTAATGTAATGTTTTAAAACAAAACTGATTTCACTCAAAACATCCTCCCACTAATTGATCCTCACTGTCCCGGCCATAACGAGGAAATGATTATTATAATTATTATTTTTTTTTAGAAGAATTGACAGGGCTGTCAATTGGAACAGAAAGTAAAAACTAACAACAAAATCAAAGCAAAACAAGGAACCACGCTAAAGCCATTAAGATAAGCTGTCGCCTCCTGAGAATCCTTGCCACCGTTGCAGAGACAGAGCAAATGCTGTTTCGAAAAATGCAGTTGTTTCTCTCGATCCAGACTCCCCAGAAGGTTGCTGCCAAGTGCCAACACACCTGGAACTTTGCATCGGAACCCAAAGCTAAAAAGGAGGAAGTAATGGAATCCTGAACAGAGTGTGAAATTATCAAATTTGAAGCCCCAAGTAGTTCTAAAGCTGCCCACACTTGATTAACAAACGGGCATTGGGAGAAGAGGTGCAAGCTGTCTTCAAAGGCATGAGAATTGCAAAGAACAAGGAAAGTTGTGTTGAAGAACTCTGTTTTCTGGTGGATTGGACTGAACACCACCCTGAGTAGCAACAGAAACAAGTAATCAAAGAAACTTACATGAGGGATTCTTTGATCCAATATTTATATTTCTTCCAATAGAGCTAGAAAGAAATTTTAGATTATAGAAGCAATGGATGATACCTTGTAGATTTGTTCAATTACTCCAACACATTGTGTACATACTACATAGAATAAGCTGAGGTATTGAAAAACTATGACATCTATGCCAAAAGAAGCTACAAATTTCTCACTAAACCTCTTTGAAATAATTAGCCATTTAAATTTCAATTCGCATTTGCCATAATTTCAACAACCGGCGAAAAATAACATAAGATCGAATTAGGACATCAAATATCAAAATGATAATACTTCAAGCAACCCTAACAAATTTACATTAGTTTTCAGCATCAAGTATCGATATTTTCTCTATGTTAGCAAGCAACTAAACAAATTGCACGAGGACATTCTGATCGGCTACCAAAAATGTTATAAAAATTAAGAAAGAATGTTTAACACGCCCACTGCTATACCCAACGAAAAAAAAAAAAAAAAAAATACAAGCACCAGGCATAATGTTTTATTCGATTTTTTTTTTTTGACTATTTTAAACTATCTTTGAATTTGATAAGCCGCCGGTTAATTGGTAAACTATTACCGTCGTAAGTATAGAGAATGAGATTATATAAATAAGGAGATAGGAAGGGAACATTGGTTCTTCTATCCATGGGGTTGTGCATATGTATATGACATTTTGCTATGTGTTAGACCACCCTTTAACCCCAAGACCCAGTACAATGACAAATTGACAGATAGTCTCGTCATGCTCATGAAAGTTACATGTCATGGCAATTAAAGTGGACCACACAAATACCTCCTGGCGTCAAATAAACGAAATACTCAGCAGGTACGTAGCCAGAAAAATAATGGCAGGAACAACCAGATAAATTATTAATCTGGACCAACTTCCCTGCTGCGATCGATTTACCGCATCCAGTAACAGTGAGTATGTTTTTTTTTATTAATTATTATTATCTTTTGTTTAAGGTTGATTGACGATTGCCAAATCAACAAGATTTATTAAAAAATTAAAATTATTATATCAAAAGCAATTAGAAAAATAGTACACATCTTAAAATATAGAATAATAAATAAATAACTGTATATAGTTGTCAAATAAGAAAAATGAAAAAGAAACACTAGCTGTACAAACGCCATAACAGTGAGTATGTTGCCACTCACAACTGTGGATCATAAATCTATAATATTGTTAGATTAATTAATATGCCTATAGTCCTAAAATTTTCAGTTGCTATATCATGGTAAAAAAAAATTCAGCGTCACCTTTTTTTTTGTTTTACGGAATTATTTAGTAGTACGTCGTTCATACGAACAATATCCCTAAAAGGAAAAAAAAAATGGTTAACGGAACTAGTAATTAGGGCTGTCAATGGGTACGGTACGGTACGGTAGAAGGTATTTTCATACCCGCACCCGTTAAAATTTTCTTTACCTGTACCCTACCCGCACCCGTTAAAAAATGACTTTACCCGCACCCTACCCTTATCCGTTAAGAATTAACGGTAAGGGTACGGTAACGATACATAATGGGTAATGATAATATTATTAATTTAATAAAAAATATATAATGTGCTAAATAAATATCAAATAAATATATGGATAAAGTACAACATTAGATAATACTTTAGATATAAAAAAAATATATATCATGAAATTTATTCCCATATCAATAGAATTCAAAAAAATCTATATACTAACGGTACAAATTAATTTTTTCATTCAACATAAATTAATTTGGATGAAGATTGAAACAAATAACATATTTATGAAATATACTAATAACATGATTATATATACATATATTTTTGTAAAATTTTACCCGTTAGATAATAGATACGAAATAGCCCTTACCCGTACCTGTACCCAATAAGTTAACGAAAATTTTTCTTTACCCGTACCCATACCCGTTAGTCTAACGAAAATAAAACCTTACCCATACCCGCCTTATCGAATGCGATACGGGTAGGGTAAGTGGGTAAACGGGTTTCATTGACAGCCCTACTAGTAATCCTTTGTCTCCAAAAACCTACAATAATCACATTAAGGTCACTTACCTCTACTCCAAAATGTGTAACAAGAAATTTAAAATTCTTTATACCGCGTAACTTAATTTCACAAACCCTTTCGAGAATAAATTAATTAAAAATAAAATAAAATTACATAAACAAATCCCATACATAAATAAAATAATAATTCATCCATGATTGATCAATAAATGGCCAGAGAGACTGTGAAACAATTTTTGTAAAAAACCAAACTAAAGATTCGTGAGCATGTATGACTCCATGAGTTCATGACTGTGTTGCTTGTTTAGTTTGTCGTCCGGACCCGGTTATCCATGACAACAGAAAAGCCCAATTCTAAGGACCGAGTTAAAATACAACGGAATCAAACAGGGCATGCCATCGGCTTTTCGTCCAGATAAGGCTGAGCATAAGCCAATTCGGAGTCGGTGTCGTTTTGCCTGGTCGCCCGCGCGCTTCTTGTATTTGATTTTTATACAAAATTTAAGCAAGTGATTCTTCAAAAGAAAAAAAAAAAAAACAGAATTGGACTAATTTTTTAGGAACTCAATTTTGAGTTCGTCAAATCTTATTTTAGAAGAGTGGAAAAGAGTACGTTTAAAAATTATAACTTGCATTCTCTCAAAACCTGTGTTTATGTTATTCGGAATACACATGACAAATCTCATTTGGTGAGCGACTGAGCGGCCACATATATACATTTGTGTATATTGTTACAGACGGATTTAATCACAATATTAAGAATGTCTTTTATTTTATTTTCTGATCATAAATATATATATTGATGAGGCAACTTTTCATTCCATATAGATCTTTTTCTTAAGAAAGATCATATTTAATCTTCATAAAATCTAAGAATAGTTTGTAAAGAAAGGACTTTTTATGATGAATGCACAAATACTTAAAATGTAAATAGTATTACCGTATCCTCAATGCCGGAGCTCTCCACTCTGCGACAACAATCTAATTAAGTAATTTTAAAATAAAATGTAAATTCAAAAATAGCAAGTTGAATTTGAATCAAAAAATGGGCATCCAATTGAATTTGAATTAAAACAATGAGGCAGACTGATCTCATCTGCCATGTAATTATGCCCTCTCTTTTTGTCCATGAGATGATGAAACATCGCTTTTACATGCATGGCAGTATATATTTTAGTTTCTGTATCCTGGTTTAGTGCTTCCAAAGTTTTCTTAAAAAAGATAACAAATTGTCAAATGCTGTCAAACCAGTTTGGTTGACAACAAACATGAGATGGACATTTTGGTGTTTCTCTGGTTTATAATGAGTACTATATCTTTTCAGAAAATGAATACAGCTTTTGAACTATTAATTGCATAAAAAGTTTTTGGGGGCAGAGTTCAGATGGGGATAACAGTCTGCAGAGCCTATTTTTGCTTGTTGGTGGCCATACATAGGTTCTAGCCTTATCTGAAATTTTGAGTTTTATTGTTTGGAAGCCATTGGTTTTTTCCTGTGTACCTGATTCAAAATTTTTAGGATTTAAGCATATTCTACTGTGGCCAGTGCAACGGGATCGTAGAGTCGTGGGACCCGGATGACATTTTGCTGAGTAAACACTGAGGATTCAAGTTTCCTTTATAGATAAATATTTACCTAGACGAAATAAAAGGTGAGATTTTTTGCTGTCATCAATTATATATAGTTTAAATGAAATAATCTAGTAATTATAATATTCGTCTTAACATTGCTATACATGTAATATTCGAGACGATCAATGCTAGTTACAGTATAATATAAGAGATATATGCCACTTATGAAAGACTTCAGCCACCAAAGAAGTATGAGATTTAATTGAACCTTTAAATGTTATCAGATTTTTTTTACAATTTTATTACTTCATAATTTAGACCGATAAGCAGATTGTGCTGTCCATGTGAAGGAACTATGTATGATATTTGATATTTATTATCATTTTTGAATGGGCTGCATTTTGTTTTAGAGATAATTAGTTTTATGCCACCTTGATTTTTGTTAATTAGAAAAATACCATTCTTAAATTGCTAATTAAATTTATGCCATTATAGAATTGGTAAAATTAGTTTTATGCCACTATTTTTCTAAAATCATACTAAATTCTTAAATTGTCATTACCAAATTTGTCTTTAACTTTTTTTAACGACCAAATAACCCCTCATTAAAAAACAAACCCTAAAAAAAAACCAGGCGGCGCTCAGGAAAGATTTTTTGAATGAAGTTTGCTGCCTTGTAGCCTTACACCCTTACCAATACTATTATTAAATATGTTGATGAAACTTAATTTGATTATATAAAAATGTTTTCATGCCCCTCTTCTTAACCACTTACTTCTAAATAACGCTAACAACACTAAGGTTAACTATAATCTAAGGACTTTCAAGCGTATTACACAGAAACAAAAAAAACCATGTCAGAATATACTTTAAAACTTATTCAGTGGTACTAGGGTTAACTTACCGTCTCAACTAATGTATTAACTGAATGAGATTACGAAAGTTTGCCATGAATATTTTGTTGAACCACAAGAAATTATGAAACTTACTAAATTATTTGTCACAAGAATTAATGTTAATTTTTGAATTTTCATTTATGACTTTTTTTATAGGGATAATTTTGATTGTGCCACGTAGCAAACTCTATTATGGGCCTAAATTATATCATTGTTAGATGACTAATTAGAAATAATGTCACTATTTTATACACTAGTGGCATGAAACTATTTGTTAATAGTTTATAATGACATAAAAATAATTATATCTTTTGTGATGCCATATTACTAGTTTTTAAGTTTTATAGTGACATATTTAAAAGGTAAAATTGTCATATAATTTTCCAATGGCAAAAACCTAATTTCTATTATTTTATAGTGGTAAAAAAATAATTTGTTGTTTAGTGATAGCATATTTCTAATTTCAAATATTTGTAGTGGCATAAATCTAAATCACCCTTTGTTTTATTAAGATCCGACGACTATTGTGTTAGTCCACAATTAAGAAGTATGAGATCGATGTTATCTAAACGAAGAGATATGTAAAGGGTTTGTTTATCCACACGATTCCATTATGATTTCTTGAACTCAGACGTATATAAGAATATTATTTTGTTGTAGTTTATTTGACTATTTTTCAATTTGAGTACACATATATTAGTACAAAATTATCGGAATTTTTTTTGTTAATAATATTAATTGATGATTTTTTTCTCACGCATTTGTTTGTTTGTTGAATATATTAAAAAAATAAAATGTTAAAAGAAATTTAAATAGACGGAAGTACAGTTATAAATTGAGCACTAATATAAAAACAATTTCAAATAATTTCAAAGAGAAATTATTTATTAGTTATTAATATTATGATGCTATTTTTAATAATGCTAAAAATTAAATTTGTGTTTTATGTCGTGTTGTGTGTGTTGAGTCATGTCGTGTCAAATCGTGTTAATTTTTCAGGATCCTCGACACGATAACACGATCGTGTCGTATTAATTCCGTAATTGTGTTGTGTCGTGTCGTGTCGTGCCCACACGATCTACCATTATTAGAGAACCCTACCATTAATCTATAGTTTCAATATATTAAAATCACACTTGACATATAGCCCGATAAATGAAATTAAGTCACCAATATCCCTATTAACATTTAGAAAATGATCAATAATTCTCACTTTCTGTTATTTGAATATATAGGCTGGAAATTTTTTAAAACTACTAATTAACTTCGTATTTGAAAATATACAAGTAAATAGATGTACGCTGAAATTACCCTTAAATCTGAAGTTGTATTCCAAATGTCCATTAAATAGTCGTGCCGCGGATATATAAATATAATATATATTACCATACCCATCACCCATGTACTGATTCTCACTACCTTACTTTTATTCTTTATTTTCAAATGATCTTACAACAGAACATGTGCCTGTTCTTTTCTTGCTTAATCGCATTATCCAGTGTACAAGAAAGGACAATTGTTGTTTGCAATGGTTGTTTGTAGTTTGATCACAACAGTTCAAAATCGAATGTTTCAAGTACCAATCTGTTGGTTCTGGTGTAACCATCTCGAATTGCAAAGCTAGTTCATCATATAGGCATGATTAGGATCCAAAGCTACACATAGATATTACTGGACCAGCATATATGGGGGACCTAAACATGGTATATCAAATCTGACAATTATTGAAATATGCAAACCTAGAAGTCCCAACTGCAGATACCTATGTAATACTAGTTATCTCTAGCTACAATTATTGAAAAATGCATACAATGCGTGAGTTTGGAAATTCAAAAATGCAAACAATTTATAATCAGTTAGTTAATTGGATGGAGAGTTTGAATAGAAAGAAATGGGCTTCATGCCTACATCCAAGTTAGCACTTAGCACTTATCGTTTAGACGGATTAGAGTAGTGACAATGGTAGCTGCTAAACATATGACGCTATTCCATATTGGATGCAAAACGAAAACAGAAAAATATATAGTGATTCATTGGGTTAGGGATCACTCCAAACGCATTATTCAACCCAATTGTAAGTTTATATATATGTTAACAAATTTAGCCTATAACAGAGCAGACTACTCATTAAATAAATGGTATCGGTTTGAAGATTTGAAGATGCTTGAACATGAGAATGGGTACATACAGCTGGCACCAGCATTTCAGGTACCAGCAATGTTACATGTTAACTGCTGGTACTTATGCAACAAAGTTGCATGTAAAATGTGCATGCAGCAAAAATGCTTTACTACAATTGATTTTTGCTAATTGCTAGGAGGCAAAAGCCCTGTGAGTTTCATCCAAAGCAAGCCTTCTTCACATTCAATTTTGATCAATGAAAATGAACTGCGGCATTTAATTGAACAATTAATTAACAAAACTTCTCACACGAACAACATACCAGAAAGGGGGCTGAGTCATTAATAATTGGTGCATTGGACAAATTGTCATTAAAACAATTTCATACGCATAGATCTATTAATTAGAGAATGTCAAGATAAAAGGTGAGAGGCATGGAAGCATACAAGCCCTCATTATCCCTAGATATCCGGTGCATTAGCAAATCAACAAAAGCAAGTATAATCACCTTGTGAATTTTTTTCTCATTCAACTTGAGGTAACATTGCAACAGTTCTTGCAACTGTGCCCAATCCCTAAGCTGATGCGCCTCCACCATCTCCTCCATTGACTTCCTAAAATCTCGGTATGGGTTGTATGAATCCATTGGCATCGTCACACTCTCATCAGAGAAAGATAACTTGGTAGTACAGCTTAGGCTAAGTTTCCTTGGGGAATATTTTCTTTCAGATTTGGATTCCTCCATTATGTCTTTGGTCTTGTGTGGTGAGAAGAAGAACCTCTCTGAGGCTATGGGATTGGATTCGCTTTGGACTGATGAAGAAGTTGAAGAAGAGGATGCGGAAAGAGGGTTGCACTGAATTATTTCTCTGAAAGAAAGGGTTCTTCCTTCTTGTAAGCAGATGGGACTAATGGGGTTTAGACAGACAACGGATTCTTGCAAAGTTTTGATTGATGACTTGAGCTTCTCCATTCTCAATTCTTGTTCTTCGTAAAGAATCAAGGGGATGGGGGTGGAGACTGGAGAGAGTGAGATAGAGAGAGAGAGAGGATAACAGCAGTTATTATTTTGGGGCTAGAGGCTCTATCCTATATATAGAATCTGTATAATACAACATAGTGACAAAAATTCCAAGCTTTTTAGGATTTGAAAAACCTTTTGAACTGATCAGTTTAAAGCACCTCTAAGTACAGTAGGCTGTGAAGCTTAAGATCACTTAAAAAAGAACATGATCATAGAACTTTTATTTCCTCAACTAGCTAGCTAGAGTTAGTCATCCAAGTTCTTCTTTCACCTAACTAGTAACTAATTATACCCTTACTGTGCGGTAATATTTTCAAGCATGGATATGTGTGTCTTTTCGTTTAGCAACTTCCTAAGTTGCTCACGTGCATTTAATATAGTATCAATATATATATGTCGATAGTAACTAATTAGTAAGTATCGTGTAGCTAGCAAGTTTTACTGGCATTTACTATAATAAATGTTTTACCTTCTAAGAGAAATTATCGCTTCTGTTTAATTAATTTTCCTTCCAGCTGAGTGCATATCTTCCAAGAGCTTAATTTCTTCATTATATTCCTTTATTTTTGGGTTTCACTTATTCTTCCGCGTGCATTGTTTGTTATTATTTATTAAGCTACATGAATTTCCCGTCTAGCTTTTTCAGTTAGACAAACTCACTCTCCACATATAGTCAATTTTTACGTTTTTAAGATATTTGTATTTCAATTATCTGAACCTGGCATTATTTGAATTTTGAAGTACAAATACCAAAAGTATAACCTTCTGAAATTTTAAATTTTAAAATTCTGATATTTCAAGTATATATGAGTATATATATGGGATTTAAAATTTTAACACTAGCTAGAAAATAAAACACACAATGCGTATATACTATTAATATAGTATCAATAAATTAAACACTATACTGAAAATTTGAAGTATAAGCAGTTTGATATTCGAAGTATTAATCGAAATATGTACAAACGGCTAACATTTAAAATTTTTCACCCGGCCTTATATATACTATTGATACCTAAAAGTATATATAACTGTATAAGCATGTAGCATTTGTAGTATATAAAACAAGATAATTAAATTAGAAGCACCAGATGTTTGAGATATTAATACCGGAAGTTAAACTATAACACCTCCATCAAAGACCCACTAGATAGTCACTAATTAGTTTGTCTTAAAAAAAAACACCTGTATCAAGACTTATCATTTAAAGTATTCACACTTAAAAAGTATAAACAATATTCTGCTGATATATTAACGTATATATAATATTTGATAGATTAGCATAAAAAAATGAAGTATATATATATAACTTGAATTTTAAGTATTAAATAATAACTGACTGCAAAGTTTTTATATAATTTTTTTTAAATATAAAAACATAACATTTGATTTGGAATATGATTACCTCATTATGCAGAGATTGTGATGCTTTACTTCTTCTTTTTAAAAAAAATATACGAAAATTAACTATTAAGTTTGGAATATAGATAGCTATCCCGACTTCGATACTAATGCAAATTATCCGTACAGTGATCATGAATCACAATTTCTTAATTTGGCCACTTAAGTATTATTAAGATAATTTTTGAAAGAATCCGCCATAATGGGTACATCAAGTAGTAATGACTCTGCGTGTTTAGATAACGTATTAAATAATCTGCTCCGCTGGCTATATACAGTGTCTGGGGCTTTAGTCTTGATTATACCTAATTTAGCTCCAGAAAACAACAAAACAACCAACATAACAACATTAGTAGTTTATAATTACTCATGCCGGCTTACGTGTATATTTAGTGGGTCGAATCAACAGTTTGCTGAAACATTAATGTTTTTTTTTTCTTTTTGAAAAACTAGACAGCGGCTGAAACATTAATGTTGATATTTACATTTGAAAAAGCAAGTGATGATTAGATCGACCAAGAATTTCATGAAGATATTTGGAAATTCCTTTCAGATCCCAACATTATTTTTATCAATCTGAGAATCGATACATCTCTAAAAAAAATAAATATTTACTTAATAAAATAAAAAAAATAAATATATCAAATCAATTGTCTAAACTAGAACTAGTTGTTCAAATTATTTTTTTTTAAAGCAGATCACTGATCTGATGATCTTCTAAATTAGACTCGGGCGTAATAACTTTTACTCATATATATTCAAAATTAGACTCCACTTCATAAGAATTGTTCTAAATAAAGCTCTATATCACAGGCAGAGTTAAATGAAATAAGTGGATTTTTCATATTTTTTACATCAAACATTTTTATGTATTTTATGATTATATAAATAATTTATTAAAATATTGTACATTTGACCCATAGAAAACTATATATAATTCCGTCAATTGTTGATCTCGTAGTGAAAATTTTATATATATTTCTTATAAAATCATTTATGATCATCAATACAAATTAATTGTTTAATTTGTATACTTCAGTAATTTTCTTAAAGCATTTTCTGATCCCGCCAATGAGTTTACCACTAGCTATTTTTTGTTACCGAACATTATTTTCCAAATTGTCAGAAAAGAGGAGTGTAATGATCCATGAATATTGTTTTGGACTTGTCGACCAACTTAATTGCTGTAGTCCCGGAAAGAAAGCAATATCTCTGGTCCTATATATCCACAGAAGCACATGGATACGTATATATATATATATAAAGGGCTTAATACTGTATGCCACGAACAAGAGTTAATTAATAGTTAAAGGCACAACTATGATGGAATATCATTGAAAAATAAATAAAATTTACTGCATATATGAAAAAAAGACATCCATAATTTGAAAAAAAAAGAAAAGGAAAAAAAAAAAAAGAACATGCATGCATCTTTCCAACTTCCAAAGATATGTTTTTTAACTTTTTATTAAGAATTTAACACGATGGGACAATAATCTTATGGCAGCATTCTAGCGAATAGTGTAGCTTGTAATTATGTTGTCTTAATAAGGAATGTAACAAACATATTTTACTAGGGAACTTCGTAAAATTCACCTCCAAACGTTTATAAATTTACACCCATAATTCACAGGTTTATTAGTTTTGCTATGTCGATATTGTTGAGGCTAGCTAGCAGCCTAGCACATCTTATTATAATTTATTTTATATTCATATTATGTATAAATTTTTTAATAAAAAAAATGCATGTCCAATGTGCTCTATATATTATACAACGAATTAGAAGCAGTAAGATAGTTGTGGAAATAAATTTCTTCATTTTATTATTTTTCGATCAATATAACAAAACAGACAATAATATTGTTACATGAAGCCCCTAGATTTAATTAGTTTGAATGAGAACTCTGAAGTCAAGATGCATTCCAGGTTAGGATGAAAACAGGCCGAATACGTTTCTTTAATTTTTTTTTATTAGATATAGATACGAATACGGATAAGTTTGAATAAAAATATGATTTGGATGTTAAGTATATACGAATACGAATTGGATATTGTCCGATGTAAATACGAATACGGATATATTTCCGATTTCAAGAAAGATATTTATAAATTAACAAATTAATAGAAATAAACAAATATTAACTTTGACATCATATGTCATCATTTATCAAAATTCGATATTAATCATATGCCATCAAATGTAACCATCGCAAGAAAAATAAATAAAAAATCATTTTCCTATATTCATCATATCATGCTACTAGTCCAATAATCAAAATATTTTTATAAGCCAAGCACTCTAATAAAACTCAATATTATCAAATGCCTTTTCCAGAGCATTAAAGAAGTAATTATGTTAATCATCTTGTGTCATTGATTGAATTAACGATGAAAACAGATCAGATAAGAATCAAATATAGATCAAAAAACATTTTTTTTATCGACTAGGGATACAGATAAAGTATTCAAACCATATATATATCTATTTTTTTTCGAATACGAATATTGATATAGATACGTTCAAATACAGATATGGTTTAGATATTAAATGCATTTTTGAATGGATGCAGTTCGAAGAGGAGTGTATTCGCTCCGTTTCATCCCTAATTCTGTATAGTGTTTACCATTCGAGCAGTCTGGGATGGTCCGGTCCAACCTCCCTCGGTCCACGGACTATGACGGTCCCGTACTCCACTGGTTAACGTGTTATCGCGGTCCACCATGGAAACCTTGGTCCAAATCCTTGCTAAACCTTCACCATGCAACCCGCGCGGATTATCACGGTCCGGTCCATTCCATCGGTCCACCTGGTCTATGGGTCTAACGTGGGTCGGACGGGTTTTAGGTTGGTCTAAAACGGGTAGGATAGGCTTTAAGTGGGTATAAAGCGGGCTTGACGTGGATAGGACAAGTTTTAGGCGGGTATAAGGTGGGTAGGGTGGGTTTTAAGCGGGGTCGACTAAGGAGGGTTAGTCATTAGATTAGGATGGATTTTGTTTGGGTACATGTTTAGGACGGGTTTAGCACGAATTTTAGTACGGTTCACGGTCTGGTCTGATCCGGTGCACGGGTTAACACTGGTTTTTTCTAGGAAGGCGGCCCGAACCCTTGATAAACCCGAGCATGGGTCTATCGCTTTAGTCCATCGCGATCCATGTTCGGTCAGTTTAAGGTGCGGGTTTAACATGGGTTGGTCTGACCCGTCGGTCCGGTCCAAGGTGTGGGTTTAACATGGGTCGGGTCTGACCCATCGGATTTTTAGTAAACACTAATTCTGAAGTAATTTGTTCAAAAAGATGGTAAGCCTCAGTGGGTCGGATCCGGATCTATCCGGGTCTGTCGTACTGGATTCTCCTTGGAAATGGGTTATACACAAAAGGACGAGAAAAAAACTATCATGAGTGCAGCCTTCTTTTCCTTTGTGGGCCAAGCTGCTACAGAACCTGCATGCATGCAGGCTTGCAGCAACTGAAAGGCTAGGCTTTACAACAAAAAAAAGAAAGAAAGGCTAGGCTCAATTTTATTGAGTTCATCCCCTCTCAATTTCAAATGCATTGGAGATGCCCAATATATATCTTCATACTTATAAATACCAAGCATTATATTATTATTATTATTATTATTATTATTATTATTATTATTATTATTATTAATTAGGGAAACTGTAGAAGAAATTTAACAATCAATTAATAGAGGAAACCTCACTTCGGTTTGACAGAAAGGAATACCTTTTAAATGTCTAAAAGATATATTATATTGAATAATAAATTACATAATGTTGAAGACTAATTAGTCCCCCTTAAAGCAATTTGAGTAATTAGTAATTAAGTTAAGTTTTGTCGATATCTTATTGATGACCACATGATTTAAAGTATGCCAAATCGATAGAAGACGTGTACATATAATTTATTGGTTCATTGTTATAATTGCCCAAAAATAAATATGAAAGTAGTATATTCGATCATTCAAGAAGGGTTGTCATTAATCATGGATTAGATGAAACGTTAGTTCTAGATATTAATAGTTATATAAGAGTTTTATATATATAATTACGGTTAGCTCTTATTGGAAAGTTCCATTTCCAGCACAAACGGAGAAAAAGAGCTCAAGTTTCTTATCCAATCCATTTAAGTTACATCTGTGAAATTGTATCATTGGGCTGGTTCACAAACTGATAGGTCTGAAGTTGATAGAAAAGGAAACGTAATGGCCTCATTCATGATAATTATAGTACGTACGTACCCACAAAAACTGCTGAGAAATGTTGTCTGTCAATTCCAATCATGTATGCCAACACGTGAAGGCCGTAGCGCAAAAATCTTGTTTTGGTGCACAATTGTTATCGTTTGTGTTGCGTTTCCGCTATGTATGCCAACACGTGAAGGCCGTAGCGCAAAAATCTTGTTTTGGTGCACAATTGTTATCGTTTGTGTTGCGTTTCCGCTATCGTTTCAGGTCATAGACTACATGGGTAGGTCCGATGTCCATTGGAAGTTTGTCACCACCCACTTGATACATGTCTGTACCTAGGAATAGGATTAGATGGCATTTTCGCAAGATTCTCGCTACAAGGCTTCGTTCCACATGGGAGTCCTTTTTACATAGTCTAATTATGCCTGTGGTTGTTGTTTCACGACTTGAGTAATTGTGTTCCTATCATCATTGATGCGCATGCAACACTAGGAAATTAATAGCTAGTGCCACCAGCTGACTGCAGGACTGGCATATGAGATTCATGACCAAAGATTGAACAAATGACGTGGATGTGTAATTTTCACATTCAATAACGTTAGCACTATGCGTCATTTTTACCTACAAATAGTGAAAAAAAATGTTTTCATAAAAATAGATGTAAAATAAAAAATAGTTTTTGTAGTGATGGACATCTTGACTAAAGATTCTGGTTCAAAATGTGATTAACTGATTATTTTATGAATAATGGCTTGTTTCATATTTAGAAAAGAAAAAAGAAATATTTGAATAATTTTCTTTGGACAAGTTGAATATCAATTAATAATTTGTGAGAGACGGAAATAAATTTAGAATCTTAAGAACTTTATCCGTAGTTTGGAATGAAAATGTCCCAATTTTTTACATTCAATTCAACTAAATTAAAAGTTCAAAGATATATATATATATTTTTATTCTATTGTTCTTACTTGTTGGGGACCGGAAGACTTAGCTCAAGAAAAGTACATCTCCGAAAAATATTTTTAGTTGAACAGGGTATTGAGTACTGCCTGTGTGCTGTGCTGCCAAAATTGGCTCTTCATTTTGTGGGTCATGAACTTGAGACCAGTCCTGGTCACTTTTGGTGCATAGCCGTGTACGTGCACTATTCAAAGCATATAAACCGATTAATTGCCTAAAAAACAATAACATATAATTGCCTAAAAACCGATTAACCAATGTCTTAGTAATAGCTGTGTACATGCCATTGTGTGATTCCTGTGTGTTCACTTTATTCAATTATGAGTTAAATTTTATTTTTTGTATTATTGTTTGAATTTTTATATGCATATTCAACTTATTTTTATTGAAATTATTTATTTGTATATGTTCAGTTTGATTATTTAAATGTTCACTTTGTCTATTTCATATTTTATATGCTCAATTTATTCAAGTAATAACAGAACTTCCGGCTGCAGAAAATACCGATTATGGCCTAGGCCTGCATAACGTGGACAACGGTCACGAAACTGAGTTGTTTCGTTGATCGTTGCGTCTTATGCCACGGAAATTTTTTTTGTTGCGTGTTTCGTTCCGTCCATTGAACGCAAAAAAATTTGTTTGCGTTAATCGTTTCATTCACTTGAACGGTTATAACGGTTTAACCGTTTGAATAGTTTAACCGTTGTCATGTTTATAGCACAGGCGATAAACAGTCCTGGAGAAAATCCAATTGAACCAAAATATAGATTAACATACAAAATATTACATCGATGCACACACTTGCACTTGCAAACATCTGATAAACAATAATAGACATAACCCAAGATTGAAAAGATAATTTGATTTACAAAAATAGCCAAAATAAACATAACCAATAATAGACAGAAATCACATAACTAATAATAGTCAATATATTACATCTTGCACTTGCAAAATATTACATCGATGCATATACCAGCAGTAAAGCTCTAAAATACCTTTCCACATCTTGCAAGCAGCTCTTAACTTTTCTCCAATTGTTTTACCCTCTCGGCAAGCAACTTGAATAATCTCCAAGTTTATACTCCTTATATCTGTCGCATTAAACACATTTGAAAACAATTGAGTAAACCTGAGGGCATTTGAGTAATTAATTTCTGTAAACTAAGAATAATTCTAAAATAATTGATGAACAAGGAAAAAAATATAAAAAAAAATAAAAATTGGAATTTACAGTAAAATTAGATGAACAAGGAAAGAAATTTCCAATTTAATTATCCCACTTTAAAAACTAAAAATTGGACTTTACAGTAATTAATGATTTGTTCATCTTTGGTCTTTCATTAGATTCTGCATAATAATTAACTAGGAAAAGTACTGTATGGACTTTGTGTATTTTAGTATTGTAAAAAATCTTCATCATATACCGATACTAAATTTTCCCTCAAAAATAGCAAAAAGACAAAAGTCAATAAAATAAGAACTTAATCCGAAAATAAAAATTAAAATAAAATCGAATTAAAGTATGCTAAGCCAACTCATGGGCCAAGTGAAAGTCGAATATCATGAACTCAAAGTTTATCGGCCAATTACTACTGACCTGTCTGTGCTTCAAGAAAGGGATGAGATGGACCAGATCTTTATCGCCCAATTACTGCTATGAGGCTCTCAGACCTGAACCCTAGATCCGAGAACACTGCCTTCTCAGCTCTGTCTTCTGCTGGCCGAGGCAAGAAGGAGCTTCATTGCAGCCACTGCGATCCGATTTCCACATGAAGGAAGGCTGCTGGGTCGGAAACCTAAGAAAGAAGAAAACCTTCTGGTAGAGAGGAGACAGATGAGGAGAAATGAGAGTAAAGGGGAGCGGCGCAAGAGACTATGGGTTTTTACCCAGCTTCGTTTTCTTCGCCTGGGTTCTATCTGCAATCAATTAATAACACAGCTGTAGAATCCTCACGAAACAACGAAATAAACAGGTGAAACGAAACGAAAACGTACCATTCCGTTAATCGTTTCGTTAAATGGACGAAACTCTCTTTATTTTCGCTGACCGTTTCGCTCCTTGGACGAAACTAGAATTTCCTGATCGTTACCGTTTCGTTTGAGACGAAACGAAACGAAATAAGGCTGAAACGATTTCCGTTTGCATATATTTGTTGGAACAATAAAACCCAAGTTGGGTTCGAGAACTGTGGGATAAATTGGGCTTGCCTGAATATCTGATTGGGCTCTGATCGATTTTTCAAACCCCATCAAGGCCCAGAAATATCTTCCCTTCTCCTCCGGCGGTCGGTGACTGGAGTGGGAAGAGAGAGAGAGAGAGAGAGAGTAGAGAAAAAATGAGTCAAGTGGGAGGCATGAGACTGTTCGACGCTCACTGCCACCTCCAAGACCCACGCATCACCGCCGTTGCTCCCCGCCTCATCCGTACAGCCCTTGATTCTGGCGTCGTCCGTTTCTCCGTCAACGGCGTCTCTGAGGTAATTCATATTCTATACTTACAAATGTCGAAAAGAAAAGGCATTAACAAATCTCGAAACCCAACAACCAGAACATCTATGGATAATTGGATAATCTTTAGTCTATCCTGTTCCCTTCTAAATATTTTAAATTATTTTTGGATGGTGTAGAAAGACTGGCATGTTGTGAAGCAGATGTCTGATCAGTACCCGTCTATCATTCCTTCATTTGGTTTGCACCCTTGGTAACTAAGTCCCACTTTCTCTTTTTGTGCATTTATTATTGTTTGAAATTTGCATAAATAAAGAATCATTGCTATAATGGGAAATGTTTTACATTGGAGAAGTGGAGATTGGTTCAACATCTATAGTCATATTTTTTCTTTGAATTGATGTAATATAGATATGATTGAGGTTAACGTATTTGTGTTCAGGTATGTTGCTGAGAGGTCCCCAAATTGGTTTGATACTCTCAGGGGGTTCTTTGTCGACACGCCTTATGCTGCTGTTGGTGAGGTATACTCAACTTGTTATGTGTTTAAACTCACAATATTTTCTTTCTGGGTGTGCCCTTTTACAAAAAAGTGTCATGTTCTATTTACAACTATAGATTGGTATTGATAAGGGTTCACATGGGAAGACCATCGAATTCACTGAGCAGGTAATTTTATAGTTACCAGTTTTTAAAACCTGTTTGTGTGACTTCTGAACAACTTTTTATGTAATGTAACATCATACCCAATCATAGGTTGAAGTTTTTCAGCGACAACTGGAGCTTGCTAAGGAGTTGCAGAGACCTGTTTCTGTCCACTGTGTACGCGCCTTTGGGGACCTCTTGGAAATATTGAAGTCAGTTCTAGTTAATTAAATTTCTTATTAAGTTTCAGTGATGTATTCAGCTGTTTAATGTGCAAAATTTTGTTGACAGACGTATGGGGCCTTTCCCATCAGGTGTGATTCTTCATTCATACATAGGATCTGCGGAAATGGTGCCTGAACTTTCAGAGTTGGGTTCGTACTTTTCATTTTCTGGGTATCTCACTTCCTTGAAAGAACAAAAGGCAAAGAAGATGCTAAAATCGGTAAGTAAACCCATCCCATTCCCTCCTTCCAATGCCCTTATGACCATCAAAGGTGAAACAAAGGGAAAAGGATACCTAAAAGAATATTGTGCCAACTATTTTTCTTTTTGCTTTCTTGTAGGTACCTAAGGACAGAATTTTGATAGAAACTGATGCCCCTGACGGGTTATCAAACTTCAACAAGGAATCCTTGATACCCATACCTCGAGAGGGCATACCGGATGAAGAAGATAAATCAGCCTCTCTAAACCATCCAGCAAACATTCACAATGTAAGACTGCTTGATGGATAATGATTTGCATTATTGATGCTATCGACAAAACATGAACACAACAGAAATTTGTTTCAGGTGTTGGAGTATGTTGCAATGCTGCTAGAGATGCCAAAGGAGGAGGTTGCTGAGTTGAGTTATCAAAATGCAGTTCGCTTGTTCTCCTATCCTGGATCCAAAGTGCAATCAGAAGGTTAATTTTTTTTAATAATTTTATGCTTACGTGTATGTGTTTAAAGTGTATAAAATCTGTGTAAGAGCTCTGTCACAATGTAAACTGTTGGAATAGTCACGTCCATGTTGCAAGCTGCAAAATAAAGACAAAGATGGCATATGGAATATCTTGTTTCTTGTTTTCATGAACATGTCTACATGTCTCTCTTATTGATTTATTGGCTACTTTAGGACGCAGGTTAAAATGTTTGCAAAATGACAATGCAGGAGTTCATGTTATTTTGTTTGCAAGAAGACAAGGAATATACTTTGAAAGATAAAAGCTATCATAAATCTAAATTTGAAAAGTTTGTGGAAAAAGAAGTAAGGACGTTCTTGCAAATGGATTAAAGTTAAACTGTAAGCTACTGGTACAATTACCAGCTCCAATGGATTTCACCAGCATAGGCAAGCTACCCACTACTGTACTCTCTTGTTGAACAGAAAATCTTTGCAAAATGTAAACAACTTTTACGAAGGATCAAATCTTAAGACATTTACTCTTTGTGGTAACAGATGTGATTCATCTTAACAACATAAAAAAGAAAAAGAAAAGAAATTAGAGCACTCTCTCTGGCAAATTTGGGAGAATGCATTCGTGGGTGGTATATGGGACATGCCCCTTCATTTAATACGCTTTGAGGGGATAGTATTTGTCGTACTCCCTTTGGGCGTTAAACACCAAAAAAAATAATAAAAGATTTAAAAAAAAAAATGCAACGATTAGGTTTGTATTCTTTTCCCAAAGGACTTTTAACTGGTCTGAGTTTTGTGAAGGGACCAAGAGACGCAAAAATGCAATATGAAGTTTACAGAAAAAGTATAACCCGGATTCTCTCATTTTCAGCTAGAAGACCATTGCAAACTTACAACCATAATAAATATTTTGAGAAATTTACAACTAATGGGTACACCTCTAATTGGTTTTAATTATTGGGTGTTAGGTGTTTAAAAGCTTCACGAAAACAAAACTGGAACCAAATACTGACAAGACGTTACATATCCAAATTAACCCTTCTAGTTATCAGAACGCTCAACTTTCACAATTAATATGCCAAACAGCAAGTACCAGTAATATCATAATTGCCTTTAGTGTATGAATGGACAAGAAGATACCATTAAGGTACTAAACACCACTACATGTGAAATTAAGAGAGGGTTTTATAGCCACATAAGTCCCAGTGAACTTTTTTTTTTCCCAGCATATTAGATTTTCAAAACAGTTGAATATTATATATTATTGGCAATGAATTAAACTTAAAAATATTGTAATACTTATCAAATCAATTTAAAAGTATTTTTAAAAAATAAAAATCGTAGAAATAGTACCAGCATTATAGATTTTTGTGTATCAAATTTCATACAATTTGATCGTCATTTAAATTCCATCATCAAAAGATAAAAATATAATATGTAAATTTTGAATTATTTGATAAATGGTAAGCTGCATTAATTTTGTTGTATTTTTATGTGGATAGTATGAACAAAATATATACCACGTTTGAAATGTTGAAAAAGATATTAAGTAATTTTTTACGGTTGCCAAAACTGAGAAGTTAATTCATCACCAATAAGTTCCTGTCTTTTGAAAAAGACTCTTAAAATTGTACAACTTTCAACTTTATTAGAAAGAGCCTTCTTGGCTCCACCACTTGTCACATGTACCTAAAATAAGTACATAACCACCAATTATTCAATATTTTATCCTCTTTTTTATTTTATTTTGTTTTATTTTGTTTTTTTTCTTTTTTTGAAAGCAATGTTTGTATCAGCATTTGATCAAAAGATCAAATTCAGCTCTGCTACCCTCCAAGAGCTGAATTGAGAGGTAACACATTTTACCTCAATAAGTAAAACGTGACCACAGTTCCCTTCTCAGACAATGTTTAAGATGTGTTATGGTCTATGGACGCAAGCAAGACAAAGATTACATCCAGCTTTACTGTTGACCAATGTTGCAGGTGAGCGCCTGCTGTAATAATCCAACTTCTCTTTTGGTTCATTCAGAAATTACAATAGAGCAAATTTCTAGTAGGCTTGTAGAAAGCAATAGGAACTACACTTTTGACTTTTTTTCCACCTATCTTCTGTTACTTTGGTGACTAGTCACTGGCTAATTAAGATCCTTAACACATCCAAAAGCATAAATTATATGCACAGAATGACAACAGAATATTTATAATTTCAGCAATTACTACAAATACTCCTGCTAAAAGGAGCCACCAGATTTCGTGAAAAAATAAGTGAGAATTTTACTAGTTAATGATTTGATGCCTATCTTTCTTTTCTGTGATTGAATTGGAAGGTTGAGCCTCATCTTTCTCTTCACTGATTGCTTCAGATTTCCAAACCACATCTTTTAAGCCTGCTTTAAAGCTATTATAGAACTGCATTTTGTGTAACATTATTAGACTGTCGTGATATATAAATGAAAAAGAAGCATACAGTTATGCACAAAGATATGATTGACATTTACGTTGTGAAACTCCAGCGTGTCACCACTGGTTTTACATAGCTCAACAATGTGAACAGAAGGCGCTACTTCAAAGAGCTGTGGGAAAAAAAAACACAAATCAATAAATGCTTCAAAGAAAAAAAAAATTATAAAACTAAAAATTATATTCAAATCAATATCAGTTGCAATCGAATAATTTTGTAAGAATATGAATAGATATGTTGCCTCTGTTGCTACTGACAGGTGGCCCTTCCTTCCACTCTTGTCACCTTTTAGTTTCATCTGAGAAAATTAGTTAATTCCAAAAAGTTAATAACAATGAAGGAAGTTCAAAGAAATTGTGCAATTACTTGGAATTACTCAAAAAAAAAAAGGTAAATACAACTCTTCCGTACCTTATAGTTCTTTTTCTGTGTGTTGAAACCTAGAGGAACTGCAGCTTCCTCTATTTTGGTCATTATCTCATCAGGCGGACATTTTGAAGTAAACCTTGTTTCCCTCTTGATTAAACCTTGCTATTTGTTATGAAGGAAGTAAACTAAAATAAAAGCAATTTTGGAAAAGTATATGTTTAGTATATCTCAACAAAAAGTGAATGTAGGAGTTAACCATTTGTTTCTCAAACAAATTATCCAGATTTAAGCCTTCTGATCTTGAAATAAGAGAAAAAGCATTCATTGGTTCTGGTCTCCCTCTCCTTTCTGTCACAAGATTTTCCTGTTTGGTCAGTCGCACAACATTCAATGTTAGAACAATTATAGTGAATATAGCACTATATTAATGTAGAATAAATGGAATAATTAAAATGAGTTGTATAAATTGGTAGGAAATAAAAAATATATATATAATGAAAAGGTAACCTCTGGATTTTCGAAAATGGCATCAATATCGTCAAGGTTCACATCTTTGTCTTTTTCAAAATTTGGTGGTTGGTAGCTTTTCTGAAACCATTTATCTTCCTTGATTTGTTCTATTTTTATCCTCTGAAAAGAGAAAAAATTATATCACAAAAGGAAATGATAAACCAATGTCTGATGTACTGAAGAAAGAAAGGAGTGAAGGTAGTTCTGACCGTCTTTGGATTTGGATCCAAGATATGGCGTATTAATGTTTTTACATCAGAAGAGAACCAGTGTGGACACTTAAATTTAGCACTGTGAATCTACAGAGTTCATTTAAAAAATTATGAATAATTGATTGTCAAAATGAAGCAAACAAAATCAAAACAAGTTAGGTAATAGGTATATAGTTCCTCATAGTTTATTACCTTTTTGTATAAATCAGGAAGAAAGGCTGCCTCAAAGGGTAAATATCCAGCCAATAGTACAAATAAGATCACACCGCAAGACCATATATCTGAGGCCCTTCCATCATAGCCTTTATCAGATAACACCTAAAAATTTCAGAGGAAGCAGTACGTAAAAATATCTTATGTTTTAGTAAACAGAAGAAAGAAATTATAAATAGGGACAATATTAAGTACCTCAGGTGCAACATAATTGGGGGTGCCACATGCTGTACGCAATAGCCCATCCTCCTAGATTACAAGAAATAACTGTTAAATGCTGTTAAGATAAAAGTTCCTTGAGGATCATCTATTTGTTCACTGCCTAAGTTACTCACTCGAACATGTGCTAATGCACTTAAGCCAAAGTCAGAAACTTTAAGCACACCATGTGAATCAAGAAGTAAATTCTCAGGCTACAACAGAGGAAAGCAAATTGTAAGCTTATGATTTCTATATTTAACTAAAATGATCTTAAAACTCATTTACGATTAAATATCATCAGCATTAATAATTTTAGGCACCGATTCCAGAACTCTGTGGCATCTTTTCTTTCTTTGTTTAATTTACCTTTTCTTTACTAGCAATGATTGCTTGCTAGCTGTTGTCTGTTACTCTTTTTGGAAAATAAATGACAACACATCAAAAAATAGAATAAATAATAGTATAAAAGAGAAACTTTGAGATCTCTGTGGTAAACCCCACGGCTGTGACAGTAATCAATGGCATCAATCAGTTGTTGGAAGTACTTTCTTGCCTCATCTTCTGTAAGATGTCCTTGCTTCGCCTTAAAAATCAAAGAATGATAGATATTCTGGGGCTTTTATTTGCAGTGAGAATGATTAAAATTTAAATACTATTTCACTAGGACGTAGCTGCTGCCTAGTATTTAAAAAAAATTAGTACTATTTATAGTATTTCACAAACGAAATAAGAAAATAAAACTAACAATCTTATCAAAGAGTTCCCCTCCATCAACAAAATCAATGACCATATATATCTTTGTTCTGCTGGCCAGCACCTGGAATGTAAAAGGTATATAATTAATAACTATTCTGTCATCGTTCAAAAAAAAAAATAATAATAACTATTCTGTCATGCTATAGGCATAAAGCAGATGAATTACCCCAAAAAAAAAGTTAATTAAGTCTACCTCATGGAGCTGGACAACATTGGGGTGCTTTATCAGCTTCATTGATTTAATTTCAGTTTTAATCTGTAATAAACAAAAAAAAAATCATAGTTAAGTTCAACCTCAGACCTAAAACTAGTTTTCTTTATTGAATCAATGCACCAGTGTTGATTTTTTTAAATAGAAATAAACTATATATAAATCAAATTCAGTATTTAGTACACATCAATCAATTTTTGAACCTAAACAATGTCTCTTTATTTTAAACTTTAAAAACACAACATTCAAATTTTAAATATTAAAATAAAACTATAAGCTATGATCTGTAAAATCGTTTTCTCTATACAGGAATAAAAAATATTACTACATTTCGACTTTATTTTCACTAGCATCACAAGCTTATACAAATTTATGTACTAATGTGGATAATTTCTGAACATTGGTTTTTTTAAGTTATTGGATCATGTCAAAGCAAATTGAATTAACATATTTTGTATACATGTAGAGAAAGTATTCTAGATCAGATCTAACGATTCTATTTTTTTATTTGAATTTACAATTTTTGTTATTAAGAATTTAAAATATGGGAACATGAAAAATAGAAGCTTTGAACCCCTCTTGGTTTTAAGCCATGAAAAATGAATAATTAAACTGAAATAAATATTCTATCAATTGCTTAGATGACTTCTCTTTCATTTTGTAGTGGAATTCAAACCTAACATGGAATTGCTTGTCTTAAGTTTAATTGAAAACCAGATCTAAACAAAGAGGTCAGAAAAATATCATACAAAAAGAAAGGGAAAACTGCAAACGGGACAAAGTGAATAGCAGTTCAGAATGAATAACCATTGTTTTTTTTTTAAGCAAAAATGAGGTTCAAAGACCCCATCTTTTCATTAATAGAATAATGAAAAGATGTTTTTTTTTTATTTGAAGTAAAAATGTTTTTTTGAATAACCATTGTATCACCAATTTCGTAATCTCCTGTCACTCAATTAGGATCCTTTGGACAAAAAGTGCATGGTTATGGCCGATATTTCAGCCATAAAAATCACGTTTCCTATTGCTATCTGCCTACAGTGTCAAGTGCCCACAGTATGCATAATTGATCTTAAATTATTGCATTAGATGATAGCCACATGTTAGCTTTCTCAGAGTTCTTAGGTAGAATCATTTTCATAGCAAGAGTCAGCATCAACATCCCAACATCCCTCAAAATTTAAAAATAAAAAAAATGCAATTATTAACAGAAACAAAAATATTAAATAATATGAAATTATGATGTATAATATAAAGTACTCAATTATTAGAGATGTCTATCAGTAGATTCAGGAGACATAACAATATTATATTCAATTATTATGGTTCCATCTCAATCAAAGAAGCTGCTACATTATGGAATGATTCAATCATACATTATTTTATACAATAATACTGCTCTGTTACGTCATCCCAAAACATATCTGAAATAGTGTGCACTCTGGTGAAGCAGTTACTATATATAGTAATAGAATGAATCTCAATGATATTTTTACAATTGTCATTAGTTATGAAGATCGGTTGGACATGCGACCAACACCGAGTTCCACTGGACTAAACCAAAGATTTGTAGAAGTGCAAGAAAATGAAAATTAGTACTAATAAGTTTTTTCGATTTCTTGTTTGAACAATTATCCATTCATATATTATTAAATTAAAAACAGACTTTATTATGACCGTTAACCACAATCCAAAAGTCACAATTCCCCCATTGCAATTTACATGCAATAAGAAGAGCTTCTTCAAAATCTATGAAAAATGTTAAATCTATTTACATAAGGTAACGATCCTTGAAATAAGATAAAGTTTAAATGATTCATATATCATATAAAACCACAAAACAAAGCACAAATCAAGTATTCTAAATAGCCTACGGGCTAA
Source organism: Rhynchospora tenuis (assembly GCA_027725995.1). NCBI lineage: Eukaryota > Viridiplantae > Streptophyta > Magnoliopsida > Poales > Cyperaceae > Rhynchospora > Rhynchospora tenuis. Next base: position 172,833,466 of record CM050888.1, read on the forward strand.
GTTGTTATTTTAAAAAAAAATAAAAAAAATCAAATATTCTAAATTTCAAGTGCGAGAGAATCCATCAGCAATTAATACCTGATCGGCCATTTTGTGGCGAAGCACCTTGTCGCGATCGATAATCTTGATTGCAACAGCTTCACCATTCTGTGTGTTTCGCGCGAATTTCACCTTTGCAAAAGTTCCTTCGCCAAGCGTTCTCCCTAACTCGTATTTCCCCACGCAAGTTCTAGAAGATTGACCTCTGCTCATTTTTTTGTTGCTCCGCTAGTAACTCTTAATTCCTAGTTTGGTTTGATGTAGAAGTGTATAACTGTAGAAAGAGGAAGCATTTTAAAGGCCGCGCGGGTTTGGTGTGGCAGTTCGAGAGCGTGCTCTCCTCAAGTCCTCATTCGGCGCTGCGCTGTATCTACTAATTGAGTATTATTTTGTTTTATGTTCTATTTTTTTTATTTCTTTTTGTTCTTTTGCGTTTAACAAGCCCAAAATCCTTAATGAAAAATCATAAGTATTTGCTGACCCAGTGAGGCAGTGACCCTCAAAAACACAAGCCCAAAATCCTACAGTTCACTGTCCAGGCTAGGCTGCTTGTTTGTTAATTAGCCCAAAAAGACCTTTGTTGCGTCAGATAAGAATTGCAGAATTGTGATACCTAATTTTAATTTCGTACTTGTTGCGGGAAACGATCAAACGAAACAAAAGATTGCAATTTTCAAAATCTTTTGATGTCATTGGTTTATACATCGTAATTCATGAGTGTGATTCCACTAAGTGGGGACATTTGAGTTTTGATAATTCTTCGAGTCAGAAGTGTTCATAGCTTGCTCATTTACCATCTCAAAGACTCAAACCTATCAATTAATACTTCCTAGCTTGAATCATAAACAGCATAATATAATACAAATAAACAGATGTTTCTTCGACTATAGTTGCTTACATAAATGTATCATATAATATAATATAATAATAATAAAGCTTCCGTCTTAGTTTGTGCTAAATAAAAAGAACAGACAAAGGAAATATTACTGCCGAGAAATTATTGAGCAATTGCTCAACTGTCTCTCATGTTATGTATCATAAAAAAATTAAAAAACAAATAAATAAATAAAAGCTTCAGAAGAAAGTTAATCAGATATTATAAACTTGTTTTTTAATAGAAGTGTATCATAATCGTCTCTTAAGGACAGATCAGGCCGCTAGGGATTGGGATGTCCAAGTAATTTTGGGATTAAATAATTATCCATAAACGGGTTGGCTTATTTGAGATTTTCGGGGCTCATGTACATAAACCTGCACAGTTGCTAAGTACAAATGATCCGGCCATAATTGCATTTGTAGTTTTGTACCATGCTGGCCGTTTAGAGAGAGAAGCCAGGAGAAGAAACCCACTAGAATGGGTTCTCCGTTGTCTAGATTTTCCGTGTCTTCAATTTGTATGGTGTCATGTGTGGCTATTTAGTTGATAGCTAATTTTTAGCTCTCTAATCTTGTTGTATATATTAAATTTAAAGGAATTTGTACCAACATTTCGCCACCAAATTTGTTTTTTGATAAGTAATGATAAAATGTAGATAATTTTATAATGAAATCCGTATAAAAGCTAATGTGAGATTTCAGCCGTACAATAAATAAACTATACGATATACAAAATAGACTAAAATAAATTGGTTTTTTAAAAACTTTCAACCATTACTTCCAACAACAAATTAGATAATTGTTTTATCAGTCACACTCTGTTGTTGACAAAAATTTTGATGGAAACTTGCTTACCAATTTAATAATAAAAATAGTGTCATTGAAACCTCGGAGGTTAATATAAGTCTCTCTACGAAATGATCTGAAGCATCGATCCTGTGCATTTCCAACCCCCTGCCCCCACCCCACTCTTTTTCTGAGAAAGAAGGGTGCATGTTTCACTTTTGAAATCAGAAGAACATAAAACCTGATGAAGCTTTGTTATGTGACAACATTTACATACTATAGATGTTTCTAAAACTATCTAAAATGCAAAATTGATGTACCTAGCTAATAGCAATTGTGCAGTTGTGCAACTTGCTTTAGTCATTGTAGTCTGTTAGTTTATATAACTGATATTTAGTTTTACTATGGCTACTTCATTTATCGAAGCGAACACAAATTTTTGTGCATCATTTCTCTCATTGTTTTTGTTCTTCAAATTAGTGGTCGGGAGCAACAAGTTCACTAGGTACAAAGTGATGTATTTTTGAATAATTTCTCTTACATTTAATTTGCTCATTCAAGCTTGTACTCGTACAATTTACGTACATTGATGGGATTAACAAGTCGGGAATCCCCGTCAAGAAATTTAGATGCAATGATGTTATTCATCGCCTCAGTAGGATGATACGCATCCCAAAATACATACTTGGATCGATCAGCACATAATATTGAACTTGAGTTGAAACAAAGGAATGGTGGAAAGCTTGCACCGCAACAAGGGTTTTCAGCGTTCACAAAACCTAAAATTTGTAAGATGCATAATACTATAGGTTCAAAAAAAACTAGAGAAGAAAATACTGATTGAACACAAAATTCATAACTCAATTTATATAAAAATAGAAAAAATGAGAAGGCAAGATGGACAGAAGTGTACCGTATTGGCTGTAGTTGCCTAGCACTTGCATGACAATATCAAAAGAGTTTGCATAGACAAAAGCACTTTTTGGTCTTATCTCTTGATTTAGTTGGTAAATCCTCTGTCTCAATTTTGCATTATAAACTCTGATTAGCTTATTGGCAGCCGATGAACACTTTCCATTTGGAATTATCTTGAGAGCACGAACATACGGAATACATCCGAGCGGGCCCACATCTACAACTACAAACTTCCGTGCACCTAGCTGATGTAACCGCTTCACGTTATACAGAAATTTAATCAACGTTAACAATTGTTGGATTAAAAATCAATGTGACTTGTAAGTGTATCATGCCCCACCCAAGCATGACATGTTGAAAAGCCAAAGAAACAGCAGAAAAAAAAAAAATGGAGAGAGAACCTTAAGATGTGAGGTCAAGTTGGATAACATAGACTCTTGAAGAACTGAAGGAGCAACCTTCTCTCCTTGAAAGAAAGGTATAGATGGTTGGAGATAGTTCAATATGTCGTTGGACCCAGCCACTATAAAATAAATTGCTTTCTTTAGTAATTCGCTTGTAGAATTCTCTCCTATTTGACTGGCAATTGTATTTCTGGTCTCCTGAAAATAGTCGATTTGCCGTCTTAGTGGCAACCTTCCAATCTAAAAAATAAAGGAAAATAAAAACGAAGTTTATCTGGATAGCATAGTAATGACCAACGAGGATTGAATGTGAGATTATAGTGAGATAGCATATTATCACTAACGGTAATGACCAACAAGGATTAAATGTGAGATTTAAAGTGATGAAAGTTGGCATTGGTTGCTTACATAAGTGGAGCCAGTATCATCTAAAATGCCAGAAGAGCCAGAAGCAAAATTGATACCAGACTGCATCATGCTGAGGCTTGAATTAGGGGCCAAATATGGAGGAGGGAATGCCTTTTGCCCTAAGGTTTGTCCTGAATTTCAACCAACATGCATTGGTTAATTATGCTAAATTGAAAAACTAATAGTCATTGCCGAATTCACTGGTTTAAGTACCTATTATATCAGAGATGGTTCTGCCATTGGTGAATCTCCCAGTTGGTTGGCCTCCAGATGGCAAAAAATCAATACCATATGGTGGTATATTGGCCTTGGAGATGGTAAACAAATAGTCATTGTTACCGGCATCAACAAGGGAATCTCCAAATACAAATGAGATATAAGATTCTGAAGGAGATACTTTAATAGACAACACCAGAAGCACCAGGAACAGAGAAGGAAAATTTGGTTTAAACATAGCCATATCGCTCTATGTTAGCTTGGTACAGCAGCCACCTTTGTTTTTAGCTTTGAAATTTCCTGTGTTTTTTCCTTTTACTCGGTACAACGGTGATTATATTTCTCACCAATTTGGTTGACGTAAGACTGGTTCATGTAACAAGCATGACCTCCTTAAGGTAGTTATGTCTCCTCTGCTGAGGTCATCTATCCACTTTGAGCAGTTCAAATTAACAGAGAGTCACGCGTGCAAGAATTATCACAAATTATGAAAAAAGCACTAAGTTACAACGTCAACTTAATCAATAGTAACAAATGCTTCACTAAAAATAATCATGATATACATTAATTAGGACTAACTGTAGTTGGAATCTCTCCCCTAGTTTGTCACAGTAGCACCAGAACCCAAGCAATCACAGGCTTCACACACTTAATCACAACCACAAGGATTACACTCAAATAATCATCTTCTAAAATCACTGCTGACGTTCCTATACACTAGGACTCCCTATCAGGGACTGTAAAAAATATCCCACTATTAACATTTCTAAAACATCAGAAATTATATTAATTGAAATCAAGAACATAAGGTCTCAGACCCAAGCTTGTCTGCCTTCACTTGAATCAACCACACCTATTTCTCCAGCCTTTTTCATAGACCGGCTCAGTTGAAAAACTGGATGTCGGCACAGCTTACTGACTCCTTTTCTAAAACTAAACCGATCCATTAGTCCATCACCTGTAGAACTGTTAAATGATCCATGCTCAGACCCTATACACTCATGATCACCATTGACCTCGCACTTACATATTGGACCCGCAGATAAGATTAGCTGGTCAAATGCAGCCTGGTCGATGATTGGGTAATCTGCATTTTTCTCAATGTAAATGGGTTTTGATGTGTTGCAATTAGGTTCATCTCTGTCACTAGGAGACTCTGAACAAGATTGTTGGATCCCATTTGCTGATAGTGCTTCCTCTCTTTCTCGAATGGTTTTCAGAATCAGTGTTTTGAGGAAATTCATGACTTGGACTGCATGAATTAATGCGGTTAATGGATCAGCCATCTGCAACAGAAAAAGAATTTTGATTTACTTTATCCTTCATTAAAAAAAAAAAAACTTTGGAAAATTCAAAAGTTGTTACACATATTAATTAATTTTTAACAGCATTACACATACAAATGAATAAAATCATCATAATTCAAAAGAAATTAAAAAAAAATCAACCTTATTGGAAATTAGGTTGTACTAGTTTAAGAAAAAAGGAGCCTCTTTTACACCTTGTTTGACAAAAAAAAAAAGTGGAAAGATTAAAATATCAAAAATTCTAACTTCCTGGAACTGTATCTAACCTGGGTCATATTGGGAGCAAAAACCATGGCAATGTTTCTGGCATTCATCTTGTTGTAATGCTCATTTTCTACTACATCTGCCATGAGATTTATGGCCCAATCAAGTAGGGCCAGTTGTGTGGCTGGTAGCATTCTTGCAAGCTGAGAGCATTCTTCTTCTGTGTTACAGTGCATCACCTGCTCAGGTGTCAATGAGTCCAGTACTCCTGACGGGAGTTCCCTAAACCAAGCCTAAAGAGAGAAAAAAGACACTACATGAGTTATTACTAGAATTGTTAATTTATTTATAGCTTTTTGGAGATAAGCACTCAAAATGTAGCCATGTTTGCAAATAATTTTTATATTTTCTTATTCCCCATTCAAATTGCCACAGAATTCTTAAGGTACTAATTTCCTCAAAAAATAAATTCAGGTACTAGCAGGGCATCCGATCCTTAGATTTGTGCAAATGAGTACACCCCTTCAGTACACATCCATCTTTCATTGAACTGCAACTACAAACAACTGATGCTCCCTACTTTTACCAGTTGAAGTAAAATAGTAATCTAATATTGAGCCAAAGAAACTGCAATTTGCAGATTTAAACTGATTACGTATGGAATAGTTTGAAATTAAGAAAGGATTCTACAAAGTCTTGCTTGATTGGACCTTCATGTTTACGATTGATTTGCAAATAATTCTATAATTTATAGGCGCTCATTGTAAAAGACGATATTTTAGTTGTTAAGTACTATAATTAATAGTCTTACTCTTTGATTCCCAAGCTATGCTACCCAGAAATATCAGATAAGCTGACAAACGCACATCTAGTACATATAAGAAACGTCATCTGGTGTATCATGCACGCAAGATAACATGAATTACCTAAAAACAGATACAGACCTCTGCATAGCTTTGTGATGGATTACAGGTTTGGCTTCTGTGATGATTAAATGGTCTAAAGGGAGGGGCACTAATCTGCCAAAATTATCTGGTCAGTTTTGAACAAAAACTTACAGCTCCAAACTTTAGCCTAGACTTTCTAAAATTTAAGTTATTTGTTTTCTTCTTTTCTCCTCGAGTGCCCGCTAAATTCTACAAAAAGTAAAGGAAGTACATGTTTCTATTGTTTAATAATCTAATTTTTCCTGATATTCTCGTTATAGTAATATGTGTCTTTATCTACAGTTTGTATTCTGGATTGCATTAAAATTAATTATAATATATAAAGCACAGTATTTCCTAGATTTTCGCAAATTGTCATATCAATGTATTTATTTTGTGTTGAATAAGATGCTTGTACCCATCTCTGCAAAGAGAATCCAAGAAACCCTCCTATCTTTTGTCTTTTATTTTAGTCTAAGCATTAACTGTCCCTGCCAGCTTGGCTATAGCAGCACAAGAAACATCTCCTTTATTAGGTACGAAGCAATGTGTTTGGATGCATGAGAATAAGGAGATGGATAGGAATAAGCCCCTTATTCCTTATTCCGGTGTCAAACCAAACACTCTAGGAATAAGAAATTTGGGCCAATTCCGGACCTTATTCTTATACCAACAAAACTAAGGAATAAGAATAAGGAATAAGGACAAACACGAATTCCGAAATTCCTTATTCTTATTCTCTATTCCAACAACATCCAAACACACTATAAAACTTTCCAATCCAAAAGATAAAGAAAAAAAAAAAAAACTGTGCAAAATGTCCAATTGCAATAGAATACCTATTGTTTAAATTTGGAGGCAGAATCTCTAGTTTAAGATTTTTATCACCCCCATCCCAATTACACAAGCAGTTACCTTAGCAATTTAGGCACTATGTTGTATAATCAAGCAACCCTCTTTGCAGTTTCTTTATAAAACAATATGAATACACCAGCAAAGCCGTTCCAATTAGAAAACCTAAACGGACTCGAATATAATTCCAATATTCTGGCATAGTAAATAGTAAATGCATCAGCACTGTCAAGCACGTATATACAAGTATATATTTTTCATACCAAGTATATTGTTTTCATACCACAGCTGTAATAGATGCACAAATTATGTTATGTAAGTACGCGATTACCTTTATCAAGCCGGCTAAGCAGTGCAATTCAACCCCTTCAGGCACAACTCCTCGGTTTAAGTGCTCCCTGACATATACCTCCTGACTATTATCGGCATTTATCCTGAATATTCCCTCTGCCTTGAGAACACAAAAATAATATCATCAGCAAATTTTAAAATTAAGTGGATTTAGATAAGATATAACCAAAATATAGTACCAAAGTCCTACCTGAAGACCACCATGTTGGTACAGGTGTCTTTGCATAGAGAGCAATATTGTAGGTATGCTGTTGCCTCTTTTGTCGAAGGAGCACTGCATTGAATTTGGAGAGACACCAAATACACTTACACTGGGAAAAAAAAAATAATAAATTAATAATAGAGGCTTAGAAAAAAAAAAAACCTAATCCATACTAGCAAGTAGCAAGTACAAATGAGAGTATTAATCAATTGGGAAGTTGGTAAGAGGACAACGCAAGTCCAGATAATAGCTGATTCATAGTAATAAGGGACAAATGGAGGGATTGAAACCAAAAAAAAAAAAAAATTCAAGGTAATAAACTAAGTTTGACTTGGAAGAGTTTGAAACAGGTAGGAAATTATCCAGTATAGAAAAAATATTAAAAAAAAATCGGGTCCTCAATTTGGCGAAGGCAGGCTAATGGTCTTTCAAACAATCCTAAATATTGATTAATTTGAAATTAATCGCTTGCTTAGTGAGAATCCTTTGAAAAACAACTCAACCATAGATGTCTACCAGAATGGTCCCTAAATTTACTCATTGTATGTTAACTAACACCCTAATTGTATGCTATTAGTCTATGATCAAGCATAATTATGGTAAAACATCTGCTAGATTTTGCATTTAAAAGCTAACAGCTCTGAGGAAATTCACAACTACCATCAAGTACAGATCTTTAGTACAAAAGAAACCCAAAAAGAGAAAGTAAAATAGGAGCACCAAAACGACAAAATTCAAAACAATCACCACATATACCTGGCACTTGGGACCTGCTGTGGCACCTCAGGCTCTAACTCCACCGGCAAGCCGAGAAACCCGTCGAACCGATCAAACGTCACATGTGCCACGTGTTGTACATCCGTCGGCCACCCAATATCCATTGGAGCTCTTGGCAAGCAACCTCTCCCTTCCTCTTCCAGTTCAGACCCAACACTGCACATCACCAATGATTTCCTCAACGCTGCCACGACCATTTCAAGCACAGAGAACTGGTTGGTTTCTCCTTTCTCTTCTTCTCTCGCGCCTAACGAAGGATATATCAGCGGAGAAGAAATTGGCACCTCTTCTTCCTCTTCCTCCTCCAATTCTTCTTCGTGACACTCTTCTTCTTCCTCCTCAAAGCTTTCGTGCGAGGAGTGGAATCCAAAGCGGATCTGGAAAGGTGCCATGGGGTTATTAGCTAGAGAAATTTGGAGAGATATGAGAGGTGAAAAGAGAATAGTGAGGTGGGTTTTTGAGAGAGGAGAAGAAGTGGAGGTGGTGATTCGGTGGTGGGAAGAGAGTGGAGAAGTAGAAGAGGACATAATCTATTGTTATTTAGCGTCTTTTGTCCCCATCTTCTTGCACTTTATTAGTCTAATTTAATTATCATGCGTATTTTTCTAATAGAAAACTGTAAATTTTGGGAAGGTCAATGCAAGAATGCAACCTTTTATTTGAATTGAACATTTTTGTCATGGAATTACAGTTGGCAATGGTCTTGGTCTTGTTTTTACAGATCGTAGTGATCTATATTTATTGATATTGATAGAATATTTAAGGCGCATCTATTGGCACTTAAATGGATTTTAATGTAACATGTGAATTTTATTATTTTACGGCAAGTAATATTTAATTGTTATAACTTTGTTTACAGTTGACAATTAATATGGCTCAAAATTTTAACAATACGTAGTTTAAGAAGAATGTTCAGCATCATTATTTACTGGATACTTTCTTTTGATGGATTATGTTATATGTATAATCAGTAAAATTCGTTTAAAATTTGTGCTATTTTTAGCAACAAAAGATTTCAGATCTGTTTAGTTAAGAATTGAATTACAGAGATTTTAAGACTGCGTGACAGGGATACCGTGATTTCAGGTTTAGAATTTTTTTAGTCGAAAATTTTAACGACACTTGTTAACCTCGTATTGTCTTTCTAAATCTTGACAGGGAAGTTTTCCCATACGTGTCCATGTGACAATTCATCGAATAATTCGTCGATCTTGACTATTGAGTCTTGACAAATAATCTTGTACAAACACAAGACCACTGTCAGTATACAACACATAATCCAGAGGAAAAACAAGCACAAATGTCGGCTCAATTACATAACAACCCCATAATACAGACACATTCTCACAACACCAAAGTTATAGCCTTCTAACGAACATCTTGCAAAAATAAAACCAGAAGTATAAAATAAGAGAAAAGTTACTCGATCGATTTTACCTTTTAGAGGGAAATATTTTTATGATGATTTTTTCACTAGAGTTCTTATCCTAATATTTGATCACCGTTAAATAATTTGGGAAAAAATGATGGTTCAAATTTATTAGTAATTTATCCATAATCAAATAATTTCTAAGTAATTATTGTTGATTTTTGTTTTCTAATGGTTATAATTTATTTACTTATTTATTTATTTGTTTGTTTGTTTGTTGTTGTTGTTGTTACGATTATTTGTTTTCGTTCACAATCTATTTAATAATCCGATTAGTGCATTGAGGATGCCAATTCGACATCAAAATATGCAATTTGCAAATTATGCGTGGAAAAAGGACGCATGGTAATATTTTTGTTTTCTTTTCTTTTTTCGGCACATGTTGGACAAGGAAGCATGGAGATTTGAGAATGGTCCAACAAAAATATTACTGTAAAAAGTGCAAAACCACTTAACTATGTCTGCTTGACCACTTTGGCGTCGATTCCTTATCTAATATATATCAGTACTTCAGAAAACTATATCAAAATAGCTTTCTAAGACTGCTTAATGCTTAAGATAAGAACATGTATCAATAAATTTTTAATAATTCCAATATAATATTTTTTTGTTTAGACCATCCAATTGATCTAGAAGCTTATCAACATAGTGTATTGTTATTACATGCCTGCCTAAAAATGATTAAGTTGTCTCATCAATTATTTCATGTAGAAGAAATCATAAAACGAATAATAAAAACGTAACTTGTGGGAAAATAAATGCACAGATGCTCCCTTCAATCTTTTTTAATTTTGCTTAAAATATTTTTTTAAAAAAAACTCTACTCCTAATTTCGGGAGTGGTTACTGTCAGAAAGTGTTACTGATTTACTTCAATTTTTCCAAGCTAGAAAAAATTACTGTGAATTAAATATCCGTACTCCTTCCATGTTAATATGTAAATCATATGTTGTAATTTTGTAATTACTATAGACATACAAGAACAGTCACACGAGATCCGAAAAAAAAAGTCACAGTAAAAGATAAGAAGCCGTTACTAAGGTTGTATCTCTACTTGCGTGCAAAACAGAAAAAGTACGGCCTAGCAATTAATCCACATCTTTCGCCTCTTAATCCTCTTCAAAGCGAGTGTTAATGGCTTGGATCATAAGCAAAATAAACCAGTGGGACCCATTTTTGTATGGTTCAAGGATGCCACGTGAGCTCTCTGGAACATTTTATTCTAGACAGGTATATCTTCTCTGACCATACAGGCATACATACAAGTGTGAGTACATGTACTATACAAGTGTTATTTGTTAGGAAATGCTCATATTTTAATTTTAGATTAATTACAACTAATTAATCACCATTAACAACAAGCAAATCAATAGATCTAGTGCTAAAGCAATCACACATCCAATCAAGAGAGAAGGTAGGAGAAATTTGTACCTCTCATGAAATCGCATTCATGAGGCTCGAATCCATGGCATGGGAGTCGATGGCGTGCTCTCCTACGCCTCATCTTCTCCATGGATGGCGCCGGCCTCGAGTCCACAAAGGAGATTAACCACGTTCTCAAGGTATGTGCTAGCACACCCAAGAACAAGCCTAATCCCATTAGCTTTCTCTCTTCTAGCAATTAAATCTTTCATTTAAATGGAGAAGAGAGCTCAACACATGAGCAAAAGAGGGAGAAAAGAGGAGGTTTGTGGCAGCCACAAAGGGAAGAAAGAGAGGAGAGAGAAAGGCTAGCTCTTGGAGCCTCCAAAGGGGTCCTTTTATAGAGCTCAAACCCTAGGAAAAACTTCCCCAAAATTACACCTCTTGCCACCCTATGGCTGGCCACGAATTGGGCCTATATGGGCCACCTCACAATCTCATTTGGGTCTTTAATTCACCTAATTAAAGTCCCATTAGGTTGCTCTATAATTGGGCTATATATTTTCCTATTAAATAATGGCTCAATTAATCAATATAACCATTTATATTGAAATGTGTTGATCTAAAATTAATTATTAACTCATTAATAATTATTTTGGGATTAGATAATGCATTAATTTATTTCTATATGATCTCTTTGACTTAATTAATTATAACGGTTCATAACGGTATATAATTAATTAATCAACTCATCATATTTCCGCAATACTCACTGTTGCGAATAAATAGATAATGCATTGTGTGGTCAAAGTCCTATTTGTGTGACCCTTTGAGGATTTATGCTATGTTGGCCATGGAGAATAAATCACTATTTATTTCCAATAATCATAAGCGGTATCTAGCAACACGTTATGATTCCCAATTCGCATAAATAATGTACCGTTACAATATCTTAATCCTGCACAAGAAATATAAGTATTTCCTTGTCTGATTCTTATGTCACATGATATCCTTGTATAATCCAAGATAGGAATGTGTCATTCTTGCAGATTATACATTTCTTGATCTAGAGTTGATCGTCTAGTTTGCATGCATACGATCCAACTCCATCAAGGGACCCAAACAGATATCATCACTCACTAGGTATACTAATGAGGGACATACGGTTTTCTTGATGAACAACTTTTCCCCGCACAATTCAAGAGAACATAAATAAAGTCCTTATAGCAGCCTTTATCAGGAATCAACGTTAGACGATATTTATTGAACCTATCCTCATGTGGAAAAGGTGAACATCTCAAACTTAGAATCAAACTCATATGAAATAAACAATGACACATAACACAATCCAAATGTTTATTTCATTGGGTCAAGTCCTGTACTATGTTCCAATAACATACACATATGCAATTAAGTCGGTAACTCCTTACCTATGATTTGTAGAACTTAATCATCACTTAACTTGCATACTAATCTTTTATGATAATTAATGTTCCTTGTTAATTATCAAGATTATGGACGATTTAGATTTATTATTGTCATTCTAATGAATGATCCACAGAGATCTACAATTCAGATCCTCAACCTGAATGATCTGTCAATAATAAACTCTAGGAACAAATGATCAAATATCATCATTAACATAAACTAAGAAAATAAGTCATGAAATATTGACTTCTAGGACATAACTCCAACATTATTGTACCGGCTTTAAGCAAAAGGCTCTTGAGGCCTTATCAATTAAGCATTTAAGCTGTCCGTTTGATTGTTGAAGTAATGAAGTGACATCAAAGTGGGAGACTTGTGGATTATCATGAGGTGGATTTGGTAGACTGATACATCAATCTTGGATGCAAAATTTGTTTAGTTGGTCCACCGGTCACTATTTATTTAAGCAGGTGAAGTAAACCGGAGAGAAAATTAGGGGCTGTCAATTTGTGATTTTGAATGGTTGTTGCATTATTTGGTTTAATTCTGCTGCAAAATTTGTTAAAGAAGAATATGTAGTTAGAGCATTTATATCAGTATAATTGTAAAATATTATCTTTTCTGTATTTAAAAAAAAAAAAAAGTTTTTTTCCGTGGGAAGAACCTTCTCACCCTATGCATGGTAGAAATAATGGTAGCAAACCCTAAGTATAGTTTATTTTTTCTTTTTTCTAAAAAAAAGTCTTACGATATTAAATAATGAGTCATGTGGGAGGTCGTTAGAACTATTATTACAAACTCACATTTCATATTAATAAAATTACATAAAACATAATGCGGATTAATCAAAAACGTAATTTTGATGTTAAATGGATTATGGTCCTGCATCGAATTTGTTAATTTTGATGAGTTACAATCCAAGTATTGGTAGCAAATTCTGCAAGCCATTGGAGACAATGAAATTCTAGCACGAAAGAAATTGGCGGCACCCCATTAATCATATAATTGATGAGTAAAAGATATAACGGGTGGTGAAAAATATAATACGAAATATGCATATCCATAATTCATTTAACAAATATAAATTAATATTTAAAATAATTATTTTAAATTGTGTGAAAAATATATTATTTCTCTAAAATAACATTTAAAACATTTTTATTTTTTTCAACTTGTTTCAATGTGTTTGTCGCTTTGATAATCTTTTAATTATTTTTCGTATATAGCGGTTATGATGAACCCTTAATCAGAATGTCGGAGCAGAAATGATTTACCTCGAATTAATCAAATTGCTGTGATCTTTTGAAAAAAAAAGAAGCAACTTGTTGCTGCCTTGTTGGAGCATAAATGATTTGCCTCGAATTAATCAAATTGCTTCGATTTCTTTTTTGATCCCAAAAGAAGCAATTTGTTGCCGTGCTGCCTTTTCTTAAGGACTTAAACATAACTTTTTTTTTTCTTTTACTAGGAGCGACTCCTTGATCTTTATTAATTTGCTTAGCCAGTTTGTATTGTATTTTATTCAAATAATTCTTTTAAAAACTGATAATTTGAATTTTATAAAAACATATATTTTACATATAATTTTATGGTAGATATCTCTATCTCTATTACTTATAAAAGCACTTAAAAAAAAGTAAACATTTCGGATAAAAGGAGTAAATATGTCATATAAAAACGGTGTAAACAATTTTTATATCAATTATGGACCATTGATTTGTGTAATTTGATATGATCATTGGTCTAGATCTTAATTTCAGATTAAAAGGTCAAGATTTTTATTAGAAAAGATTAAGTTACTACCAAATTAGCTATTTATTTAAAAAGAAAGACCAATAAATTATTAATTTTACCACATCTTTATTGCCTATAACATGTAAAGTTCTATATGAAACAAAAATAATATCAATATTTTATTTTTCTTATTTGTCCACATATTGAGAGCATCTTTTGCTAGTAACTTTTAAATCGGGTTTAAATCTTAATCATTTGTTTATGTTTAAATGAACGATCTAGATTTTATCATCACACAAAATCAAGTTCTTAAAAAACTTTGTTTTATCCGTTTTATATAAGTTTCCATTCATACTGAACAACTAGTTTATCGTTTTATCGTCGTTTTATCACAGCACAGTCATTTATATCGTCGTTTTATCACCGGTAAACACTAAATCACAACCTAACTACTAAACTGCACACATTTAAACCTTGCCTAAAATAAATACTTAAGTACTGGACCAATGTATATTTAGCCATTATACGATACACACAAGTTATTTAATTTAACCTTTCATGAAAAGTTAATAGTAAAAGTTCAAAAATATCAACTATGGACGTCACATAAACCATAGATGTCACATTTTAACTTTTTTGCACCCCTACACATCTCTTAATTTTATCATATTTAAATAGATGAGGAATTAATAAGAGGCTATTTCTCATTTTTGCTCTGGTCAAGCATGAGATGCGGCTGTATATAATAAATTGATTATGATTCCATTACGACCTTTTCAATTCTATACATTGGTCAAGTCATTTCTCCAATAATAATGACATCACTCCAGCACCAGCATGCAATGCAATCAAGTTACAAAAAATGTTAAAAAAAAAATGAATACTCCAAGCAACAGTAGGGGACAGAAAGTTGATGACATTTTTTTACAAATAAAAAAGAGCAGCGAAATGTCTCTGTCTGTCTCTATTCTCGTATCCTGGCCTCTTTCAAGGAATATATTTCTTCTTTCTAGATAAAAAAATGTTTTTAAAACGGTGAATGGAACGACAGAGCGACAGTTTTGGATCAATCACCGAAGTACACCATGCAAGATACTTGTTTGAAGTACCTAACATTCGGATAATTTACTTTTAGAAGATTTTAAGCAGTTTAACAATTCTTTTGTATATTTTATTTTTTGGAACCCAACTATAGTGAACATCCAAAAGCCTCTGGCCCTGGACCCGGCCCTGGCCAAGCCCTTCTGAAACAAAGGGCCGGCCCGGCCTCTCTAAGCCCTTAAGAAGGGCCAGGGCTTAGAGAGGCCAGGCTTAGGAAGGGCCAGGCCACAATCTCAGCTGAAGAGAGGCCTAGAGAGGCCAGACTTTGGAAGGGCCAGGGCCTAGAGAGGCCAGGTTTATGAAGAATCAGACATAATCTCAACTCAAGAGTAGATCATATCTGATCAAATCCAATCCAATCTAAACTGATCATTCTAAATAATATTAAATTTCTTTAACATATTGATGCTAAGACAAGTTAAAATATATATTTTTTCAAATTTTATGTTATGTTATTTCATGCATTCATAATTTTCAATTATTCTAATTCATTAATATATTAACAAAAACTGATTTTTTTAATTTTTTCTATGTCGTTATAATATAACTCGTCCTAAATTCAAATGAAAGATGAAAAATAAAATTTACAATTTATATTTAAATATTTTATACTATTTTTATATCTTTTATAAATAAAATATTTATATTTTAAATATAGTTTAAACGAATTTTTTAAGAAAAATATTGTTTGTTCGTCGGCCCTTCAGGCCCTTTAGGCCCTTTAGGCCCTTCGAGCCTGGCCTCTTGAAACCCGGAGGGCCTAAAAGGGCCAGGCTTGAAAAGGGCCAGGCTCAATCTTCATATTTAAGCCCTTCTTAGCCCGGTCCTTCCAAAAGCCTCCCTAAATCCGGCCCTGCCCGGCCCTTGAGCAGGCCCTTTTAGACCCGGCCTCCCGAGAACCCGGCCCGGCCCTTAGAGGCGTCCACTACCCAACTACCAAACTGCCAACGAAGGTGGTGCTGCCAAGTGAAAATGAAAGATGAAACGACAATATTATCAATAAAATAACAAGAAATTACCAAATACATACTAGCCTTAGATTATAATGTCGACTTAATTTAAAAATTAAAAGAGAGAAAATTATATTGACAACAGTATATTAAAAAAAAAAATCAGCCAGATATACTTCAGCAAAACTTTAGGAGAACACAAAAATTTATCGTTAGCTACTAGCAAGCATCAGGATCTAACTCCAAGCGCTAAACCAAGGAAGGATTGATACACCTCGGGCTCGGGGTTTGATACTTCACAAAAAGAAAAAGGAAAAAAAAAATAAAACAAAGAATCTTCTTTTTTTATAAAACCAACTATGCTGGAAGCGTGTAAGGCTGGAAGTGGAACTACGTAATACATACTATTATGTATCGAATTAACTGTAAAAATTAGTTCCAAATTCTGATGCAGTGACAAACATAATATGTTTAACTTAACTGACATCTGATCCTTCATGATTTACAGCCATTGGTACGAAAATAAACACTTGCTAGACAGAAGTTGCATGTAACTGCCACATACGATCAATTCGTTGTCATGCATTAAGAAAAGGGAAAAAAAATCCAAAGGCCCACAACGCGCCCACGGGATGCATTGCATGATTTGCATCCAAAGTACTTCTGGTTTAGTCACGG
This sequence comes from Rhynchospora tenuis, assembly GCA_027725995.1. Classification (NCBI taxonomy): domain Eukaryota; kingdom Viridiplantae; phylum Streptophyta; class Magnoliopsida; order Poales; family Cyperaceae; genus Rhynchospora; species Rhynchospora tenuis. Next base: position 172,850,410 of record CM050888.1, read on the forward strand.
TTCAACCAGAGTCACCTACTATTCACTTAAAAAAAGAATTCAGCTTTTGAGTCTTTTTCTCAAGATGTGCCCGTGAACCAAACATCTCATTTCAGAAAACCTAATTTCTCAATATATGAATGAATAATTCAACATACGGACATTCCCCTTTCTGGCGAAGGCATGCCTTCTCCTGTCTTTCTGATTCCACAATAAAATTAATGCTCAATCATTGCCTAATTTTATTTTTATTATGTAGAATGGTAGTTCTTTGTTTTTGTCACCATATGTGTACAATGCCTACAAAAACACCACCAGGAGAAGAGGAAGCATACAAGAGCATGTGGGCTTTTCTTTGGCACTACATGGAATCATTGCCTAATAATAATAATTTTGACTATGCAAAATGGTCCATGAAATCCTACATTAGCTATGTTCAGGAGGCGCATTAATGCAACACTAGTGCAAATGTGCTATGCCTACAAAGTTAATTCTTACATAGGGGATATTCTACTAGAGCATGTGAGCTACACTGATTAAATTTTATGTTGCCAGAAGAGAGAGATCTATGCATTGAACAAGGTGATTTTTCCAACTAAGCTTGTCAGGATAAAGCTCCGAGTATAATACATACAATTAATTAAAAGGGGTTGTGTACAGCTATCGCCTTGAGAGGGAGATTCACCTAACTTGACTTGTTCTTAGCAACGTGTGACGAGTTTAACAATCTACCTTAAAATTGTAAAGACCATTTATTCAAAAAAAAAAAAAAAAAAAAAAAAAAAAAGGTAAAGACCTTGGAGGATGCTTGGACTGGACTCGCATCTGTTTTTGCAACTACCCAATTAAAGGGAGTCAAAGCTGGTGCTGAGCAATTATTGTTTGCTTTTCAAATCAGATATGTTTTCTCGGTCCCTCTAATCGGAAAACACTCGTATACATATTTTGTTGTTCATCTGATCAGATATTTTTTTGTTAACTTTATGGAAAAAAATTCAGGTTTAATTCTAATTTTTTTGAAGAAATAATTAATTTATTCTCTAACTTAGTTGTATTAAATTCATTCTGAAGTTCAAAGAAAAGTAAATTTGTACTCGAGAAAAAAAAAGTTGTCCCTCTAGTCCCCTACTAGTCTACTTTCGTTTGCACTGATTAAATTTAAAATTTTTTTTTTAAAAAAAAAAATAAGTTGATCGCTGAACTTTCAGAAAGTAAACTTCTCTCCGAATAGCCTAAACCATAGAGTCGACAAGAGCTAACGGTACCATACTTTCGGTAAGTTGTCCAAATAACATTACAGTTTTTTCTCTTTTCCAAAGATTTTTTAGTTTTTTGATCCAAAATTTTCCAATTTGTGATCACGACCTCGATCAATTTGGTACAAATGAAATTTTGAGCAAACAAAAGTATAGGAATTAAGCTCTTGATTTATTGTTCTATTGGAGAAGTTTCAGAATTTTCTTGGCGTCGATATATTTTTTTCATTTCATTATGTATTTATTTTGCAACCATTAAATTAAGGGGAGTCGTAGCTGTCTGAGTATTGATGTTTAGTGTTTAGTTCACAAGTTGGATATCACTTTTTGGTTTAGTACCTGTTGTAAGTGTAAATTACAACGGAAGAGGAACGGAATCAGATCCTCTGGTCGGCGACCACGTGGTCGGCCCGTGATCCGGACCGTCTGATTTAATCTCAACGGCTAAAAATGCCCCGTGCATAATAGGCAGGACCGGTTGGCCCGAAAAAAATGAACCGTTGAGATTAAATCGGACGGCTCGGATCACGCGCCGACCACGTGGTCGGCACATTTCTGCCGACCAGAGGATCCGTTCCCGAAGAGGAACTGCAATATTTTGCATTGGAATAAAAATTAATGGGCTTTAGCCCAACTGCGGGTTCGCATTATAATTCCTTTAATTCAAAATGCCGGGCCCATCTACATCAAAAGTAGTACTGCATTTATGTAGGAGGGAGCAACCATAGAATCTTGGTGCTGTTAACCTATTAGCCTCCGTATCAATTTTTGTACAGACATTGGCCTGACAATTGTAATTCATTTTGTAAAAGTTTGTCAGTGACCACTATTAATAATTTACAACGGCCTGTATCTATTACAGCCTAAAGGCTGAAATGCCAGAACAAAGCAATTAGCTCAAGATGTAGCTTCCAAAATGTTAGCTAAAAACACGGGTTATCCTAATCTATGTTCCAGATGGAACCCAAGTACGCTCTGATATTTTAACTGTACCAACTCTGCTGCTATTGTTTTACAAAATATGAAGCATACAGTGTTTACTTTTCTCCGGTTGCCTATTGAGATGAGAGTGTAACTGTAACCACATGCGAAACAGCATATATGATAAACATACTGGTTTAGCTCATTTACATACATTCATTTAACAAATTAATTAACCTTTCTAATTAAGCTTTCAAGGAATACTTCTTCCCAGTAAATGCTTGGAATTTAACCTCTTCTTTCTTAGTTTGCTCTGGCTCCTTTTCTTGTGCAGCAGCCTAGAAGTAAGAAAACAAAGGCGAAAAGAATAATAAGTCAACAATTGAAAGACTAATAGCAGCAAATTAGATAAATAAAAAACATTCCAAAAGTCTAAATACTTGGATCATATGAGTGATTCGTTGACATAAATCCATAATAACATATTTAGAGTAATTATCCAGCAATTAGAAGGTTCTGTACCTTCTGTGTTCCTTTTGAGGTGCTAGTGTTGGCACCTGAACCAAAAACTAGCTTTCCAGCTTTTTGGCGGATGGGCCCGCCACTTCCTGATGAACCAGCAGCTGTACTTTGCTGTTTCCCATCTGAACCAATTTGGGGGTCCTTGGCAGTAGTTGCTGGAGCTTGCTGCTTAGCAGGTTTCCCATCCAACCTCTTGCCACCTCCAGTGAAAGGAGTAAATTTTGGCTCTGGCTCTTTCTCTACCGAAGTACCTTTATCAGTGGAAACAATTGAGAAGGAACAAAAAAAATCAGAAAGGCACAAGTAACAACAGCAAAAGCCTTATCACATGGTAAGGTACCAGGATGCCATGGACTCTTAACCAATAAGGATAGAAATATTGGATGCTGTATAAGCCTTATCCATTTAACTAAATAAATAATGGCTCTGCAATTAGAAGAACATCACAACTATAGTTCTTTGAATTTGATGCAGTTTTCCTTTTAGCCACTGAAGTTCAAAATAACTGATGTTGCCCTCGAAAGGATGTTGCACCTTGAGTCCTGGTCCTACTATTTTATCTTGAAGCAGAAATTTCATGCCAGCACAACAGCTGACTAGCTAAATAAACTTGAGAACCAAACTGGGACAATGTAGAAGTACAAGAGATGCTTTGTAGTTTACTCAATTATCATAAACGAGATATATATATATATATATATATATATAGAGAGAGAGAGAGAGAGAGCTCACTTCTTACCTTTAGAAGGCATATTGCTGACAGAAGGCTTTACAGGCTCTTTGTAGTCAAGAGGAGGTGCAAAGTCAACTTCGCAATCTGTCTCGATTATGCTGATTGCTGAAGCTGGCTTGGTCTCAATAATATCAATATAGTACCTTTTGTTGTTATAAGCAACCATAATACTGTCCCCCGTCGTTAGGCATGAGAAGTTCCTAAGAGTGGTCTCCAGTCTTCATAGCAAAAATGACACGTATATATATTAATTCTAGATAAATTTTTGCAAATCACAATAAATATTTTATCATATTTTACTTATATCTGAACAGAAACTAACATTTCCCATACATTTACATTAGAAGAACCTTTTTTTTTTTCTATTCTCTTTTACCGTAGTGAAGGTATTATTAAAACGTCCGGGGCAGGCAGGCCATTTGTTGTCAACTGTTAATTTTAGCAGCCAGGTGCTTTTCTTTTATACATGACTCCCAAAATAGTGCATGTAAGATGCTAACATGCCAAAATGCAAAATTTGGGTGACAATCGCAAAAGTACAGTATAGTTTACAACATAAACAAGTAGATCTACATAAGCAATATAGAAGCTTACATTGCTTTAGGGTTTGAGATATCGAGGAAATCTGATGTGTGAGGTTGGAGTTTAACATAAGTCCCCTTAGGTAAGGTTGCATTCTTTACCCGGACAACATCTCCCTCTTGCAAGAGCATATTTTGCATCATCTGAGACAACATCATCGAAATAAGAAAATAAATAGCTTGTTACAAATCTAAGGTAACGCTCATCCACTACTATTATTATTTATTATTATTATTATTATTATTACTATTACTACTACTATATTTTTTCCTATATTATTTTTAGTATATTTAGTCCTACTTTTTACTTTTACTTTTTTCAGTGACTTGGTGACTTTTGTTGGGTTTCTTTTGTAGCCTACCCCAACTTGTTTGGGACAAAAGGCTTAGTTGTTGTTGTTGTTGTTCGATAAACTATATGTTTGCACACAGTACAGTCATCATCATTTTCTACTAAGCAAATAAACAATATATTCAATAGTTGACATCTGCTGGCATCCTTCATGTTATGAGTTACATGCTTACCCAGTAAGGCATATAAATTGTCCCTTCTTCTGCCACAAACTCCAACACACCACAATGTGAAATTCTGTTAGTTGCATCATTGTGGAGCTCAAAAAGCATAGGGTATTGAATATGCAAAAAGGCTGCAAAATAAATCATCAGAAAATAAAATTGTCAGCTGCTGTACCAGTTGTGGTTTCAGTTGAGCTCCAATTCCACTTATTCGGATTCACAGTATTCAGAGAAAAATTTTGGTACCAATCGATTTAAAGGATCTTGAACCAGTAAGAGGAGATCTGGTAAATTGCCAATATTTTGTTTATAACATAAATTTCTTATAGAGTAAATTAAGTAAATCGATTATGCAACTTACCAAGACGATCAAGAGCAGAAGGGGGCATTATAACTGTACACAAAATAAGAAAAGAAGAATGTTCAGAATGAAAATTTCAATCAAGGAACGCAATACCACATTGCAAAAATGTCAGAAACCATAACCAAAAAATAATAGAAAAAACATGCAGACCACAGAGCTATACCTTTATCACCAGCTTCCAGGTTTGGCTGCATATATTAAATAGAGTCACTAATCAAATCAAAGGGAACACTCGGAACTTCAATATTCATAAAATCAATAAAACTTTAGTTGTATATGCCAGACCAAACCTTATCAATAAAGGATGATGGATAGCAACGATACGTCTGCTCGAAAGAATTTCCACCGAGATATCGCCCGAAAAAAGCCTAAATGTAGAATATATGGTGAATCCAAACATAATAAAAATAAAAAAAAAATATAAAAAAGCCTAAATAATCTAACAACACAAGGGATTTATTTATCCCAAAAGTTAGTTTGAACTCCAAATGAAGTAAAAGCAATATGCTAACATAGTATAATTGAAGTACTGACTTCTTAACGATATGTGGACAGATTTGCCCTCAAACATTGGGCAGCTCTCAAAATTGTTCTACGAAGGATACTAATTCACATTGTTGTTAGTTGTCTAAAAAAAGTTGATGGTCAGTACGATTAGAGGGGGAAGGGGCTGCACTGCCTTTCCCTCACATAGTCCCATACTAAATTCTATTGAAGAGCAATTACAATGAAAAATAACATAAATAAACAAAATGGGTGTCTTACCATTTTGACAATAACTCCAACTTTATCCTCCAAAGTTCCTGCTAACAAGGAAATTGCAGTTAATTTAACTAAAATTACAATTCCAATGTAAACAGTGCTATTGCAAATTTCACCAAATTTAAACGAAAATTAATTTCCTAGATTAATTCACGAACTAATATTTCACTGCAACAGCCATACTTTTCTATAAGAAAGGTTCAAATATGGGATTATGGGAAGACTTTGAACTAATTATGTCAGTTTTTTTTTTGTTGTAAGTTGTAACATTTCAGAGGAGAGTTTGCGAAAGAAAACGAGGTGTTCGATTATTACAGTGCGCGACGAAACAAAAAAAAAAAAACCAAAATATTACATTATTATCTAGAAAATAGGTACCAAATTAGAAGTGAAAGAGAACGAAAAGGTATACCGAGATGAAGAAGAGAGACGAAGACAAAGGTCGCGTGGAAGCTAGGCAGGCAGCGAAAGGGCAGAAGAATCTGGAAATTTCGGAGAAATTTTGATCTTATTTATATACAGCAGAAGACCTTTTTTAGCGTGATATAAAATGAAGGCGAATTTAGGTGCGTACCCATAAAAAAATGTCGGTTCAACCGGAACACATTAATTCGGGTATCTCTTCCAAATAAAAATGTCGGTCTTAAATCTGCCAAAATTTAACCTTCAATTGTCACTGCAAAAGACTATTTCACTATTGTAACATTGCCTTATTTAAAATTTTATAATAAAATACTTGCTAATTTAAAAGTATTTTTTCCATATGTTATTTTTTTTTTAGATAATTGGATATACAGTTTCCTTATAAAATTTAATAGCCCAAAATTTTTGTTGTTATTAGTTATCCGATTTCCTATCCATTCCCAATAACAAAGCAAGCAACGGAACGCTGCAGCCCCGGCTCTTGACGCCAAATGTGGCACTGACTTTGGACGAGATGCAAATGAAAGATCTGTTCTTTTAAAACTATAAATAAATAATTAAATATGTGATGTTTGTGGTTGTTGTTTTGTTTTTTTTCTTTTAAAAAAAAAGTTGAAAGTGATAATTATAAAAGTGCAGTTAGAACTTAGAAATTAGAAGGGCCGAAATTAGCACGCATCTAGCTTCATTAGGACAATGTAATGTAATCTATATTATCTATATTTTATTAATTAAAAGTCGTGACCGCTATTGGTTTTTAATTAAGAATAATTTTCTTTTCTTTTTTGTTAAATAAATAAAAAATAGTCGTACCAATCATTAAAAATTTTAATTAAAGCGGTGGCCGCTATTGGTTTTTAATTAAAATAGTTTTTTTGTTAAATAAATTAAAAATAGTCTTACCGATCATTAAAATTATATATATATATATATATATATAGAGGATGGATATAGAACACTGATGTGTATGGATCGTCCCCGTACACATGAGTCGTTTTTCGAGATCCAAAATTCAAACGGCCGATCCGAACCGTTCAAGTTGTTCTCCATATTGAAAAACCCTCGGAGACCAAATTTTACATTTTTTCGAATTTTTTTACTATATATTATGATATTTTCAAAAAACACTACAATTGGAGTATTTCAGGCCCTCCAATTTGAAAATATCATAATATATAGTAAAAAAATTTGAAAAAATGTAAAATTTGGTCTCCGAGGGTTTTTCAAGATGGCGAACAACTTGAACGGTTCGGATTGGCCGTTTGAATTTTGGATCTCGAAAAACGACTCATGTGTACGGGGACGATCCGTACACATCAGTGTATTTTATCCATTCACTATATATATATATATATATATATATGAAAATCTAAGGCAATTCATGCCTAATCTATAGAGAAAAATATTGTCCCCTCATGCGACATGTGATCCGAGCCCTCTAATTTGTGTTGACCGGTCGATCTGAATTTATGCTAGAAGTTACTTTTGGCAATGTTTTTTTAGACAAAAAATTTATCCCAATTTTTTATGGAGATTTTCAATGGAAGAAATTACTAATTTTGAACTTATAAATTTTATCTATAAATTTTGGCAAGTTTTTATGACAATTTTTTTATATTTTACATAAAAATTTTTGGCAAGTTTGACAAAATAGATATGATTACTATTCAATCTAAAAAACATAGCCCGGCGAAGTTGCGACTGTCATGTCTAGTTTATAAAACTAGTCGTTGTTGACAATCAATTATTAACCCAAGATCCTATCAGAAATTCCCCCCCAACACAGTTTTTAAACTACGACCGTATGGACCGGTTCCTCTTTGCACATTATATGCATAATTACTTTGTATAATCCAATCATTTTGAATAAGTAAGATCAAAAACATATTCTAACTTACATAGAGAGCTAAAATATAGATTATTGTGATCAAATTACTTAAAATGGATGCAAAATCGATTGAAATGCTGAAATGATGCTCAGAATATTCATTATATTACACATTATATGCATAATTACTAGGTATAATCCAATCATTTTGAATAAGTAAGATCGTAAAAATACCCTAAACTATATAAAGAGCTAAAATATAGATTATTGTGATCAAATGACTTAAAATGAATGCAAAATCGATTGAAACACTGAAATGATGATTAGAATATTCATTATCTGCACATTATATGTGTGATAACTATGTATAATCCAATTATTTTGAATAAGTAAGATCAGAAACATATTGTAGATTATATAAAGAGCTAAAATATAGATTATTGTGATCAAATAACTTAAAATGAATACAAAATCGAGTGAAATGATGAAATGATGCTCAAAATATTCATTATTGGCACATTTTGAATAAGTAATATCAGAAACATATTCTAGACTATATATAGAGCTTAAATATAGATTATGGAGATCAAATGACATAAAATGGATACAAAATCGCTTGAAATGCTCAGAAATATTCATTATTTGCACATTATATGCATAATCACTTTGTATAATCCAATCATTTTGAATAAACAAGATTAAAAACATATTCTAGACTATATAAAGAGCTAAAATATAGATTACGATGATCAAATGACTTAAAATAAATGCAAAATCGATTGAAATGCGGAAATGATGCTCAGAATATTCATTATATTGCACATTATATGCATAATTAGTAGGTATAATCCAATCATTTGGAACAAGTAAGATCAGAAACATATTCCTAGACTATATAAAGATCTTAAATATACATTACTGTGAACAAATGACTTAAAATGAATGCAAAATCGATTGAAATGCTGAAATGATACTTAATATTCATTATTTGCACATTACATACATACTTTATATAATCCAATCATTTGGAACAAGTAAGATCATAAACATATTCTAGACTATATAAATAGCTTACATATAGATTATTATGGTCAAATGACTTAAAATGAATGCAAAAATCGCTTGAAATGCTGAAATGATGATATGAATATTCAATATTTGCACATTATATGCGTAATTACTACGTATAATCCAATCATTTTGAGTTAGAAATATCAGAAACATATTTTAGACTATATAAAAAGCTAAAATATAGATTATTGTGAACTTGACTTAAAATGAATGCAAAATCAATTGAAATCTGAAATGTTGCTCAGAATATTCATTATTTGCACATTATTTGCGAAATTACTATGTATATTCCAATCATTTTTAATAAGTAATATATAAAACATATTCTTGACAATATAAAGAGCTTAAATATAGATTTTTGTAATCAAATTACTTAAAATAAATGCAAAATCCCTTGAAATGCTCAAATGATGCTCAAAATATTCATTTTTTGCACATTAATGAGCAAATAACGCTTATTCTGACATCTGAGGAATATTTGAGCATTTCAAGTGATTGTGGCCTCATTCCAAGTCATTTGATCGCATGAATCTATATTTAAACTATTTATATTTGCTAGAATATAACTCACATCTAACTTTTCGAAAAATATTGGATACGAAGAAAATATGCATATAACAGGCAAATAAAGCTAATTCTGAGCAATATTAGAGCATTTAAGCGCTTTTGCACTATTCAAAGTCATTTAATCACAACAATCTATATTTAAACTCTTTATATTATCTAGAACATAATTCAGAGCTTACTTATTTTAAAATATTTAAATATACATAAAAAATATGCATATAATGAGCAAGATTTGAGCATTTAAGCGATTCTGCACTCATTCTAAGTCATTCATTGGATTATTTAGGCATATTATTGAGAAAACGTATTAAAATGTTTTGTGCATATATTGAGAAAATAATGCCTGTTTTGTGCATTATTTAGGCATTTCAAGCGATTTTGCACTCACTTTAAGTCATTTGATCAAATTAATTTATATTTAAACTCCTTATTTTGTCCAGAATATAATTCAGGGCTTAATTATTATAAAATATTTAATTATACAAAGAAAGTATGAATATAATGAGTAAAAAAAGATTATTCTGAGCAATATTCGAGCATTTAAGCGATTATGCACTCATTCTAAGTCATTTAATCACAATAATCTATATTTAAACTCTTTATATTGTTTACAATATGATTCTGATCCTACATATTATAAATTATTTGATTATACATAGAAAATATGCATATATTATGTAAATAATGCTTATCTTGTGCTTTTTGTAGCATTTCAAGTGATTATGCACTCATTCTAAGTCATTTGATCACATACCAATATTTAAACTATTTATAATGTTTAAACTATAATTCAGAGCTTACAAATTAATAAATTTTCAATTATACATACAAAATAAGCATATAATGAGCAAATAAAGCTTATACTGAGCAATATTTGAGAAATTAAGCTATGCCGCACTCATTCATTCTATGTCATTTAATAACAATAATCTATATTTAAACTCTTTTTATTGTATGATTCCGATCTGAATTAAATGATTCCGATCTTAAGTATTATAACTATTTGATTATACATCGAAAATATGCATATATTTTGGAAATAATGCTTATTCTGTGCATTTTAGCATTTCAAGCTATTCTGAAATCATTTTAAATCATTTGATCACATGAATCTATATTTCAACACTTTATATTGTTTTTTTTTTTTAGAGAGACTAGATAGAGGCTATCTAGTTTAAGAAGCAGAAAAAGAAAGAAATAAAAAGAAAAAAGGCAAAAATACAATAAAATTAGCAATATCTCCTGAACAACGAAGCCTCTTGCAAGATCCAACCCTTTAAAACTATAACGGAATTATATTTTAAACAACACTTTATATTGTTTAAAAAATAATTCAGAGCTTACTTATTAAAAAATATTTAATTATACATACAAAATATGCATATAATGAGCAAATAAAGCATATTCTGAGTAATATTTGAGCATTTAAGAGATTCTGCACTCATTCTAAGTCATTTAAGTACAATAATATATATTTAAACAAGTTATATTGTTTATAATATGATTCCGACCATATATATTATAAAATATTCGATTATGCAAAGAAAATAAGCATATATTGTGTAAATAATGCTTATTCTGTGCATTTTTTGAGCATATCAAGCGATACTGCACACATCCGAAGTCATATGATCACATTAATCTATATTTAAACTCTTTATATTGTTTAAAATATAATTCAGAGCTTACTAATTATAAAATATTTGATTATACATATAAAACAAGCATATTAAAAGATAAAGCTTATTATGTGCAATATTTGAGCATTTAAACGATTCTGCACTCATTCTAAGTCATTTAATCATAATAACCTATATTTAAACTCTTTATTTTGAATACAAAATGATTCAGAGCTTAATAATTATAATATATTTGATTAAACATAGAAAATTTGCATATATTGTGTAAATAATGCTTATTCTGTGCATTTTTGGAGCATTTCAAGCGATTCTGCACTTATTCTAAGTCATTTGATCACATTGATCTACAATTAAACTCCTTATTTTGTCTATAATATAATTTAGATCGTACTTATTACAAAATATTTAATTATATATAAACAAATATGTATAAAATGAGCAAACAAAGCTTATTCTGAGCAATATTTGAGCATTCAAGAGATTCTGCACTCATTCTATGTCATTTAATCTGAATAATCTACATTTGAAATCGTTATATTGTTTATAATATGATTCCGATCCTACATATTATAAAATATTTGATTATGCATAGAAAATATGCATATATTTTGTTAATAATGCTTATTCTTTGCATTTTTGTTGCATTTCAAGCGATTTTGCACTTAATCTAAGTCATCTGAACATATAAATCGATATTTAAACTCTTTAAATTATCTCGAATATAATTCAGAGCTTACTAGTTATAAAATATTTGATTATACATATAAAATATGAATATAAATATCAGATAATGCTTATTCTGAGCAATAATTGAGCATTTATGCGATTCTGCACTCATTCTAAGTCATTTAATTACAATAATCTACATTGAAACTCCAAATTTTGTCTAGAATATAATTCAGCTCTTACTTATTTTAAAATATTTAATTTTACATACAAAATATGCATATAATGAGCAAATAAAGCATATTCTGAGCAATATAGAGCATTTAAGCGATTCTGCACACATTCTAAGTCATTTAATAACAATAATCTACATTTAAACTCCTTATTTCGTCTAGAATATAATTCAGATATTAATTATTATAAAATATTTAATTATACAAAAAAAAATATGTATATAATGAGCAAATAAAGCTTATTCTGAGCAATATGAGAGCATTTAAGCCATTCTGCACTCATTCTGAGTCATTTAATCACAATAATCTACATTTCAACTCCTAATTTTGGCTGGAATATAATTCAGAGCTTACTTATTATAAAATATTTAATTATAAATTAAAAAATATGCATATAATGAGAAAATAAAGCATATTCTGCGCAATATTTGAGATTTAAGCGATTCTGCACTCATTCTAAAAAGTCAATTAATCGCAATAATCTATATTAAAACTCGTTATATTATTTACAATATGATTCCGATCTCAAATATTATAAAATAATTGATTATGCATAGAAAATATGCATATATTTTGTAAATAATGCTAATTCTGTGCATTTTTTGAGCATTTCAAGCGATTCTGGACTCAATCTAAGTCATTTGAACATATAAATATATATTTATTCTCTTTAAATTATCTTGAATAGAATTCAGAGCTCACTAGTTATAAAATATTTGATTATACATATAAAATAAGAATATAATTATCAGAAAATGCTTATTCTGAGCAATAATTGAGCATTTAAGCGATTCTGCAGTCATTCTTAGTCATTTAATCACAATAATCTACATTGAAACTCATTTTTTCTAGAATATAATTCAGAGATAACTTATTATAAAATATTTGATTATACATATAAAATATTTATATAATTATCAGATAAAGCTTATTCTGAGCAATAATTGATCATTTAAGGAATTCTGAACTCATACTAAGTCATTTAATCACAATAATCTACATTTAAACTCCCAATTTTGTCTACTGTATAATTTAGAGCTTACTTATGATAAAATATTTAATTATACATACAAAATATGCATATAATTAGCAAATAAAGCTTATTCTGAGCAATATAGAGCATTTAAGCGATTCTGCACTCATTCTAAGTCATTTAATCACAATAACCTACATTTAAACTCCTTATTTCGTATAGAATAAAATTCAGAGATTAAATTTTATCAAATATTTAATTATACCAAAAAAAATATGCATATAATGAGCAAATAAAGCTTTTTCTGAGCAATATTAGAGCATTCAAGCAAATCTGCACTCATTCTAAGTCATTTAATAACAATAATCTACATTTAAACTCCATATTTTGTCTAGAATATAATTCAGAGCTGACTTATTATAAAATATTTAATTATACATACAAAATATGTATATAATGTGCAGATAAAGCTTATTCTGAGCAATATTTGAGCATTTAAGCTATTCTGCACTCATTCTAAAAAGTCATTTTATCGCAATTAATCTATATTAAAACTTATTATATTGCTTAATATATGATTCCGATTTACTTATTATAAAATATTTGATTATGCATTGAAAATATGCATATAATTTGCAAATAATGCTAATTCTGTGCATTTTTTGAGCATTTCAAGCGATTCTGGACTCAATCTAAGTAATTTGAACATAGAAATCTATATTTAAGCTCTATAAATTATCTCAAATATAATTCAGAGCTTGCTTATTATAAAATATTTGATTATACATATAAAATATGCATATAATTATCAGATAATGCTTATTCTGAGAAATAATCGATCATTTAAGCTGCACTCATTCTAAGTCATTTAATCACAATAACCTATATTTAAACTCTTTATGTTGTTTACAATATTATTCCGATTATCCGATCGTAAATATTACAAAATATTTGATTATGCATAGAAAATATGAATATATTTTGTAAATAATGCTTATTTTGTGCATTTTTTTATATTTTCAAGTGATTCTGCACTCATTTTAATTCATTTGAACATATACATCTATATTTAAACTCTTTAAATAATCTAGAATATAATTCAGAGCTTACTAGTTATAAAATATTTGATTATACATATAAAATATGAATATAAATATCAGATAATGCTTATTCTGAGCAATAATTGAGCATTTATGCGATTCTGCACTTATTCTAAGTCATTTAATCACAATAATCTACATTGAAACTCCAAATTTTGTCTAGAATATAATTCAGGGCTTAATTATTTTAAAATATTTAATTTTACATACAAAATATGCATATAATGAGCAAATAAAGCTTATTCTGAGTAATATTGGAGCATTTAAGCGATTCTGCACCTATTATATGTCATTTTATCACAATAAACTACATTTAAACTCCTTATTTATTCTAAAATATAATTCAGAGCTTACTTATTATAAAATATTTAATTATACATACAAAATATGCATATAATGAGCAAATAAAGCTTATTCTGAGCGATATTGGAGCATTCAAGCAAATCTGCACTCATTCTCAGTCATTTAATCACAAGAATCTACATTTAAACTCCATATTTTGTCTTTCAGAGCTTACTTATAATAAAATATTTAATTATACATACTAAATATGTACATAATTTGCAGATAAAACTTATTCTGAGCAATATTTGAGCATTTAGGCGATTCTGCACTCATTCTAAAAAGTCATTTTATTGCAATAATCTATATTAAAACTTGTTATATTGTTTACAATATGATTCCGATCTTACATATTATAAAATATTTGATTATGCATTGAAAATATGCATATAGCTTGCAAATAATGTTAATTCTGTGCATTTCGTGAGCATTTCAAGTGATTATGGACTCATTCTAAGTCATTTGAACATAGGAATCTATATTTAAGCTCTTTAAATTATCGCGAATATAATTCAGAGCTTACTAATTATAAAATATATGATTATGCATATAAAATATGCATATAATTATCAGATAATGCTTATTCTGAGCA
Organism: Rhynchospora tenuis; assembly: GCA_027725995.1. Taxonomy (NCBI): domain Eukaryota; kingdom Viridiplantae; phylum Streptophyta; class Magnoliopsida; order Poales; family Cyperaceae; genus Rhynchospora; species Rhynchospora tenuis. The sequence continues at coordinate 172,865,479 of CM050888.1, forward strand.
ATAATTGATCATTTAAGCGATTCTGCACTCATTCTAATTTAATCAGAATAATCTACATCGAAATTGCTAATTTTGTCTAGAATATAATTCAGACTTACTGTTTGTAAAATAATCGATTATACTTATAAAATATGGATATAATTATCAGATAAAGCTTATTGTGAGTAATAATTGAGCACTTAAGCGATTCTGCACTCATTCTAAGTTAATCGCTATAATCTACATTTAAAATCCTTATTTTGTCTAGAATATAATTCAGAGCTTACTGATTATAAAATATTTTATTATACATACAAAATAAAGCTTATTCTGAGCAATATTAGAGCATTTAAGTGATTCTGCACTCATTCTAGGTCATTAAATCACAATAAACTACATTTAAGCTCCTTATTTTGTCTAGAATATTATTGAGAGCTTACTTATTATAAAATATTTAATCATACATACAAAATATGCATATAATGAGCTAATAAAGCTTATTCTGAGCAATATTGGAGCATTTAAGCGATTCTGCACTCATTCAAAGTCCTTTATAACTCGTTTAAACTATGATTCCGATCTTACATAGTATAAAATAATTGATTATGCATATAATATATGCTTATATTTTGTAAATAATGCTAATTCTGTGCATATTTTGAGTATTTCAAGTGATTCTGCACTAATATTTCAGTCATTTGAACATATAAATCAATATTTAAACTCTTTAATTATCTCGAATATTATGCAGAACTTACTAATTGTAAAATATTTGACTGTACATATAAAATTTACATATAATTATCAGACAAATCTTGTTCTGAACAATATTTGAGCATTAAAGCGATTCTGCACTTCTAAGTCATTTAATCACAATAATCTATATTTAAACTCTTTATATTGTTTACAATATGATTCTGATCTTACATATTATAAAATATTTGCTTATGCATATATATTTTGTAAATAATGCTAATTCTGTACATTTTTTGAGCATTTCAAGCGATTCTGCAATCAATCTAGGTCATTTGAACATATAAATCTATATTCAAACTCTTTAAATTATATCAAATATAATTCAGAGCTTACTTATGATAAAATATTTAATTATACAAACAAAATAGGCATATAATTAGCAAATAAAGCTTATTCTGAGCAATATAGAGCATTTAAGCGATTCTACAATCATTCTAAATCAATTAATCACAATAATCTACATTTAAACTCCTTATTTTGTCTAAAATATAATTCAGACCTTACTTATTATAAAATATTTAATTATACATACAAAATATGCATATAATGAGCAAATAAAGCTTATTCTGAGCGATATTAGAGCATTCAAGCAAATCTGCATTCATTCTCAGTCATTTAATCACAATAATCTACATTTAAACTCCATATTTTGTCTAGAATATAATTCAGAGCTTTCTAATTATAAAATATTTAATTATACATATAAAATATGCATATAATAATCAGATAATGCTTACTCTGAGCAAATAATTGAGCAATTATGCGATTCTACCCTCATTCTAAAAAGTCATTTAATCGCAATGATCTATATTAAAACTCGTTATATTTTTTACAATATGATTCTGATCTTAAATATTATATAATATTCGATTATTCATAGAAAATATGCATATAATTTGTAAATAATGATAATTCTGTGCATTTTTTTAGCATTTCAAGCGATTCCGGACTCAATCTAAGTCATTTTAACATATAAATCTATATTTAAACTCTTTAAATTATCTCGAATATAATTCTGAGATTACTAAGTAAAAAATATTAGATTATAAAAATGAAATATGAATATAATTATCAGACAAAGCTTATTCCGAGCAATATTTGAGCATTTAAGAGATTCTGAACTCATTATAAGTCATTTAATCACAATAATTTACATTTAAACTATTTATACGGTTTAAAATATGATTCTGATCCTATATATTATAAAATATTTAATTATGCATAGAAATTATGCATATATTTTGTTAATAATGCTTATTCTGTGCATTTTTTTTTAGCTTTTCAAGTGATTCTGCAGTCAGTTTAATTCATTTGAACATATAAATCTATATTTAAACTCTTTAAATAATCTCAAATATAATTAGCTTACTAATTATAAAATATTTGATTATACATATAAAATATGAATATAAATATCAGATAATGCTTATTCTGAGCAATAATTGAGCATTTATGCGGTTCTGCACTCATTCTAAGTCATTTAATCACAATAATCTACACTGAAACTCCAAATTTTGTCTAGAATATAATTCAGGGCTTACTTATTTTAAAATATTTAATTTTACATACAAAATATGCATATAATGAGAAAATAAAGCTTATTCTGAGCAATATTGGAGCATTTAAGCGATTCTGCACCTATTATATGTAATTTTATCACAATAAACTACATTTAAACTCCTTATTTTGTCTAAAATATAATTCAGAGCTTACTTATTATAAAATATTTAATTATACATACAAAATATTCATATAATGAGCAAATAAAGCTTATTCTGAGCGATATTAGAGCATTCAAGCAAATCTGCACTCATTCTCAGTCATTTAATCACAGTAATCTACATTTAAACTCCATATTTTGTCTAGAATATAATTCAGAGCTTTCTAATTATAAAATATTTGATTATACATATAAAATATGCATATAATAATCAGATAATGCTTACTCTGAGCTATAATTGAGCAATTAAGCGATTCTGCACTCATTCTAAAAAGTCATTTAATCAAAATAATCCATATTAAAACTCATTATATTGTTTAAAATATGAGTCCGATCTTAAATATTATATAATATTTGATTATGCATAGCAGTTATGCATATATTTTGTAAATAATGCTAATTCTGTGCATTTTTTGAGCATTTCAAGCGATTCTGGACTCAATCTAAGTCATTTGAACATATAAATCTATATTTAAACTCTTTAAATTATCTTGAATATAATTGAGAGTTTACTAATTAAAAAATATTAGATTATACAAATGAAATATGAATATAATTATGAATATAGATAGCCTCTATCTAGTCTCTCTCTAAAAAAGAAATATGAATATAATTATCAGACAAAGCTTATTCTGAGCAATATTTGAGCATTTAAGAGATTCTGCTCTCATTATAAGTCATTTAATCGCAATAATTTACATTTAAACTCTTTATACGGTTTACAATATGATTTTGATCCTATATATTATAAAATGTCTGATTATGCAAAGAAATTATGAATATATTTTGTTAATAATGCTTATTCTGTGCATTTTTTTTTATCTTTTCAAGTGATTCTGCAGTCAGTTTAATTCATTTGAACGTATAAATCTATATTTAAACTCTTTAAATAATATCGAATATAATTCAGAGCTTACTAATTATAAAATATTTGATTATACATATAAAATATGAATATAAATATCAGATAATGCTTATTCTGAGCAATAATTGAGCATTTAAGCGATTCTGCACTAATTCTAAGACATTTAATCACAATAATCTCCATTGAAACTCCAAATTTTGTCTAGAATATAATTTAGAGCTTATTTATTTTAAAATATTTAATTTTACATACAAAATATGCATATAATGAGCAAATAAAGCTTATTCTGAGAATTATTGGAGCATTTAAGCGATTCTGCCCCTATTATAGGTCATTTAATCACAATAAACTAAATTTAAACTCCTTATTTTGTCTAAAATATAATTCAGAGATTGCTTATTAAAAAATGTTTAATTATACATACAAAATATGCATATAATTGGCAAATAAAACTTATTCTGAGCAATATTAATCATTCAAACAAATCTGCAATCATTCTAAGTCATTTAATCACAATAATTTACATTTAAACTCCATATTTTGTCTATAATATAATTAAGAGCTGACTTATGGTAATATATTTATTTATACATATAAAATATGTATATAATGTGCAGATAAATCTATATTCAAACTGTTTAAATGATCTCAAATATACTTCAGGGATTAATTATTATAAAATATTTGATTATACATTTAAAATATGCATATAATAATCAGATAATGCTTATTCTGAGCAATAATTGAGCATTTAAGCGATTCTGCACTCATTCTTAGTCATTTAATCACAATAATTTACATTGAAACTCCTCATTTTGTCTAGAATATAATTCAGGGCTAACTTATTATAAAATGTTTGATTATACATATAAAAATATGAATATAATTATCAGATATAGAGCTTATTCTGAGCAATAATTGAGCATTTAAGGAATCCTGCACTCATTCTAATTTATTTAATCACAATAATCTACATTTAAACTCCCTATTTTGTCTAGAATATAATTCAAAGCTTACTTATGATAAAATATTTAATTATGCATACGAAATTTGCATACAATTAGCAAATAAAGCTTATTCTGAGCAATATAGAGCATTTAAGCGATTCTGCACTCATTCTACGTCATTTAATCACAATAATCTACATTTAAACTCCTTATTTCGTCTATAATATAATTCAGAGATTACTTATTATAAAATAGTTAATTATAGATAAAAATATGCACATAATGAGCAAATAAAGCTTATTCTGAGAGATATTAGAGCATTTTAGGGATTCTGCACTCATTCTGAGTCATTTAATCACAATAATCTACATTTAAACTCTTTATTTTGTTTAGAATATAACGCAGAGCTTACTTATTATAAAATATTTAATTATACATAAAAAATATGCATATAATGAGCAAATAAAGCTTATTCCGTGCAATATTTGAGCATTTTAGCGATTCTGCATTCATTCTAAAAAGTAATTTAATCACAATAATCCATATTAAAACTTTCTATTTGTTTATAATATGATTCCGATCTTAAATATTATAAAATATTTGATTATGCATAGAAAATATGCATATATTTTGTAAATAATGCTAATTTTGTGCATTTTTTTAGCATTTCAAGCGATTCTGGACTCAATCTAAGTCATTTGAACATATAAATCTATATTTAAACTCTTTAAATTATCTCAAATATAATTCAGAGCTTACTAATTATAAAATAATTTGTTATACATATAAAATATGCATATAATTATCAGAAAAAGCTTATTCTGTGCAATATTTGAGCATTTAAGCGATTCTGAACTCATTCTAAGTCATTTAATCACAATAATCTATATGTAAACTCTTTATATTTTTTACAATAGATCTTATAATATTATAAATTTTATATTATGCATAGAAAATATGCATATATTTTCTTATTAATGCATATTCTGTGCATTTTTTGAGCATTTCACGCGATTCTGCACACAATTTATGTCATTTGAACATATAAATCTATATTTAAACTCTCTAAATCATCTCAAATTTTATTCATAGCTTACTAATTATAGCTTACTAATTATAAAATATTTAATTATACATATAAAATATGAATATAATTATCGTATAAAGCTTATTCTGAGAATTAATTGAGCATTTAAGCGATTGTGCACTCATTCTAAGTTATTTAATCACAATAATCTACATTGAAACTACTAATTTTGTCTTGAATATACTTCAGAGCATACTTATTATAAAATTTTAATATAATTATCAGATAAATCTTATTTTGAGTAATAATTTAGAATTTAAGCGATTCTGCACTCATTCTAAGTCAATTAATCACAATAATCTACATTTAAACTCCTTATTTTTTCAAGAATATGATTCTTATCTTACATATTATAAAATATTTGATTATACATAGAAAATATGCATATATCGTGTCAATAATGCTTATTCTCTGCATTTCAAAGCATTTCAAGTGATTCTGCACTCATTCCAAGTCATTTGCTCACATTAATCTACATTTAAACTTCTTATGTTGTCTAGCATATTATTCCGATCTTATTTATTATATATTATTTAATTATACATACAAAATATGCATATAATGAGCAAATAAAGTTTATTCTGATCAATATATGAGCATTTAAGCAATTCTGCCCTCATTCAAAGTCATTTAATGGCGATAATCTATATTTAAACTCGTTATATTGTTTATTATATGATTCCGATCTTACATATTACAAAATATTTGATTATACATAGAAAATATGCATATATTGCGTAAATAATGCTTATTCTATGCATTTTTTGAGCATTTCAAGCAAATCTGCACTCATTCTAAGTCATTTCATAACATTAATCTATATTTAAACTCCTTATTTTTTCTAGAATATAATTCAGTGCTTACTAATAATAAAATATTTAATCATACATACAAAATATGCATATAATGAGCAAATAAAGCTTATTCTGAGCAATATAGAGCATTTAAGCGATTCTGCACTCATTCTAAGTCATTTAATCACAACAATCTACATTTAAACTCGTTATATTGTTTATAATATGTTTATGATCTTATTTTTTCAAAATGATTGGATTATACATAGTAATTACTCATATAATGCGCAAAGAATGAATATTTTGAGCATTTCAAGCAATTTTGCATTTATTTTAAGTCTTTTGATTACAATAATCTATATTTTAGCTCTCTATATATTCTAGAATATGTTTCTGATCTTACTTATTCAAAGTGATTGGATGATACACAGTAATTATGCATATAATGTGCAAATAATGAATATTCTTAGCATCATTTAAGTATTTCCAGTGATTTTGCATTCATTTTAAGTTATTTGATTAGAATAATTTATATTTTAGCTCTTTATAAAGTATAAAATATGTTTCTGATCTTACTTATTCAAAATGATTGAATTATACATAGTAATTACGCGTATTAATTTAAGTAACTGAATGCGCCTCAAACATGTCTTTTGGATGTGCATATATATTCTTGTTGAATGACATGATTATATATCTCGACGAGAATGAGTATTACAGCTAAATTTATGGTCAGTAACAACCAAATTAAAATTCACCGATATGAAAAAATTATTATTACAAAAATATTTAGAAAATTTATGTACAAAAAATTATCACTACAAACAAATTTGGACAACTTTGTAAGCTATATATAAAAAGCATCGTTTTAGACCTACTGGATACTGCGCCATTTATTCGATACATAACTTACTATAATCACACAAAAAGATCTATAATTTTAATTCTTCGACTGACAAATAAATGTAAATGAAGTATAATCACACAAAAAGATCTATAATTTTATTATACAATATAAGATAAGATATATCGTGACCTAATTTAAATTATAAAAAGAAAAATAATGCTAATTAACGTGGTTGCTTGTTCTAAACGTTATACCCTCTTTAAATACTTTTCATATACAGAGAGCACGAAATGACTTATGATTGTTGTGATTTCTTCTAAATGAATATTATAAATAAAAAAATGTTGTGCTTCAAAAGTGACGACTCGACGTAAGTAACTCCAAGTATAATTAAAAAAAATAATTACTTATATTATAGAAACTATTTTAAATTATTCGCATCATATAAAATGTTTTGTAATAGAATTTAAAACTTGTCATTATAATTCGCACTGGTAATTGGTGGACAAAAAGCAAGAATATCCTGCCTTCTACGATTGTGCTCTAGAATGGTTATCCGTTATGAAAAATAGAGAAGAAGAAATTGAGTGAAAATCTATTTGTTTCTAACTCCAAAATTCGGTAAAAAAAAAAGTGGATTTTTTTAGCAGCTAAATTCTGTATCCTGAATTAAAAAATCCGTCTATGTTTTATTTATTTATTATTATTTTTTTTTCTGGAGTATAGCATTGCCTGTAACTGTAAGTCTGTAACGATAGGTCCATAAGACCATAAGATCAGGCGAATCGGTGCCCTTCGTCTCCGAGACTCCGAGCCCACACGTGAAACACGAATAATGCATTCATGTATGGACCGGGCTTTGTCAGACATGGATTGACTTGATTAAACAAAAGCCCAAATTGGGAGGCACCTATAAATCACCATCATAAAGAAAAAAAATCCGGATCTGAAAAGAGGAGAGTTTGATTGATTCTCGCTTCTTCCTCGCTCCTACGACTTTCCATTCCATCCGATCCGATCCGATCCGATCAGGCGATCACCGTCGCATCTGCTCCGGCGAAGATGTCTTCTTCTTCTTCTTTCAGCGGCGATGAGACTGCTCCATTCTTCGGCTTCCTTGGAGCCGCCGCTGCGCTCGTTTTCTCATGTGAGTTCGCTTTATCGCCTTGTTTTCGTGATTAAATCAGTAATAAGGCGATTAGAATTTGATATGATGAGGTTGTTTCCATTGTTGATTGGAGTGGAAAATGACGATTTCAGGGACTAATGCTTGTTTTGTGATTCTAGTCTGACTTTTCGTATCACTTAGATTCATTTCAAATGATATGGGATCGGGATCTGTTGATGGGTATGAGGGTATCACTGGTAGATTAAGCACATTTTTTGGTAATTCATACATAGTTATGCTTATAACTTAATGGTGGGGTTGATCTGGGAAGTGTGGATAAGACAAGTTCTCTGTAATAATTCTGTAGAACTTACAGTTGATTGTTCTTAGAGTTGGAATTGAATGTCTGTTTTATTGATGCTTTGAAACTTCTCACAGGAAATTGGTAACAATTTCAATATTTCTTCAATTGAATAATTGATTGGTTAGTCATATCAACACTGTCATATCTAGCCTTGCTTTTAAAAGAATGCTTAGAATGTAAAAACTGACTTTTGTATGAAGAATTTTGTAAAGTGAGGCATGGGATCAGTTTCAGCAAATCCTACAAGCAAAATTTGTAGTATCAGAAGTAGCAAAATTAATTTTTTTGAATGTCTCAACATTTGAAAATTCCATTCATCAGTTGCTTATTCAGTATCACTACATTTAAAAATATATATATATAAAAATAGCCCAAATCTTTAGCTGCAGTTAAATTGAACGGCATATTGTGATATTTACAATAATTGCTGTTTATCTTTGCGGAAGGCCTGACTAACGCCAGATGTCATGACTAACATTTGAAAAAAAAAAATAGTATGTATCAGTATTCTGTACATGATAGTGTTGCCGCATAGCCAGAATTATGACAGTGCATCAGGTATCCCTTGAGTGGGACAGGATTATCAAGTTTGACCTTCTATGTTTTAATTTTTTTATGTAGAATTATGTACCTTATTCTTTCTGAGAGCTTCCCAGTTTGTTTATCTGATAGAGGCCCATCTAATATTAGTATTTTTTTCCCTTTTCATGAGGGTCAAGGCCCCAATGTCCATTCATCTGATAGCAGAATATTTGATTACCCTTCCTCTAATTTTCCTTTACTTGTCTTTTGAGTTTATTTGATAACGTCATCAGTTACTCCACTCCATATATTTGTTAAATTCTGTTATTTTTCTCCAAATGTAGGCATGGGAGCTGCCTATGGAACAGCAAAGAGTGGTGTAGGAGTGGCATCAATGGGAGTGATGAGACCTGAGCTGGTGATGAAGTCAATCGTGCCAGTGGTCATGGCTGGTGTCCTCGGTATTTATGGCCTCATTATTGCAGTCATCATCAGTACTGGTATCAACCCCAAGGCCAAATCATACTACCTTTTTGATGGCTATGCTCACCTTTCCTCTGGCCTTGCTTGCGGTCTTGCTGGTCTCTCAGCAGGCATGGCCATCGGCATTGTTGGTGATGCTGGTGTCAGGTACTGTACTGCTGATATTCTGATTTTTTTTTTTTTTTTTTCTGACTTGATTTCTGTGAGGCATGTTCAACGGTTGTGTTGTTAAGAATTAGAAATTAGGCAATGACTAATGGAGTTACAATTATGTTGCATCAATTTAGGATAAGAGTGTTGTATGTATCTGATATGATACAAATACAACCCGTTAGCATTTTTTTAAAAAATGTACAATATGGTATGGTTGTATTATCTTCGGTTTTATTATTTTTAATTCTTTCTCTATATTTACCAATCATATATTTTCAAAATAATGATAGATGTTTTTGAAGTATTTGATAACCGTAAACTGAGCTACAATTCGACTTCAAAATGAAAATGCAATCAGATCAAGTTTATACTAATAATTATACAACTGCCAAGTATTCTGATAAGTATCTTAAATAAGGGCATAGGATAGATATATAATATATATTCATTAAAACAGTTCAGGCTGCAAATTTTTTAGATTTATGTTATTGTGAAAATGACCATTGGAATAAAGTGGCTGCTAGAAAGGACAGAAAAACGTAAATAGATAAAAAAGGCAGGTAAGGTAGCGAAATAAAATTTCTTAAATCGTTCTTGTTTGGTTGGATATTTAATAAGACATACAGAGAAAAGTGAGCCACCAAAATTTATTTATTCTATATAGAGAAAAGGATGCAGATTGAACAAAGAAATCCTTGGAATGTGGGTTTTTTTTTTTCTTTGTATCTTAAATTTAAATATATCTTATATATGGGAGGCTGTATCGTGGAGTCAGGGTGATTGAAACTAATCAGATAATGCAACGATCTGATAAGTGTTGAGTTTTTATCATTATATATAACAATATGTATCTGACATGGATGTGGTGGTTAATATGGTGTATCGGGGTAGCATAGAGGTACTGTATGGATAAGGATTTCTTTCCCTTTGTTTCTGCAGTATGGTACTTATAGCTACTTATAGTAGTTGGGCAGTATGGTACTGTTCCTGTCTTCCAGATTAAATTGTCTGCAGGTTTAGTTTAGAAGTAGAAAGGATCAGTTGGTAAGTAAAACTATTACAATTTTTCTTTCATATGGTCAGATGGCACCTGGTCCACCCTAATATTAGATTTTCATCAAATGGAGTTGAGCTAATCATATATCCTATCCAGTGCTGTCTATAAATTTATCTCTTGTTCTGTCGCTCAATTTTGCTTCTTATGTCACACAAACGACCTAAATAAATGGATTCATATGCGTTTTCATTTTTACAGGGCCAATGCACAGCAGCCTAAGCTTTTTGTTGGAATGATTCTTATCCTCATCTTTGCTGAGGCGCTTGCTCTCTATGGGCTCATTGTCGGTATTATTCTCTCTTCTCGTGCTGGCCAGTCAAGAGCCGACTAAATTCTGTTTGAGATGCTTTGAGCGTATGGTTGTATACCTTACTATGCTCTGCGTAAATTCTTGCGGTGGCTGATTTAAAGGTTTCTACTAGTTGTGTATTTTGGTCCTATTTGTTCTGTTCTCTTCTACATGTTGGTCATGTCTGTACTTCTGGTAGGGGTCTTTTTTGTTTGCTCAATAAAGGTACATAAGCTGGCACTTTTGAGATGTATCTATTGAGATTTCTTACGATTAGCTTGTACTGGATATGTTAATGTTCTTTTGAAAACAAGTGCTTTTATTGCTCTTGTTGTGATACTTTCTTATAAATTTGTCTCTATATATTGATACAAATGAAAAGCAGCATTCTTCGTTTAAGCTGGTTTGAGGACATATGACACTTCAAGATCTTGCAGAAGAGAAGTGGCAATGGATTATAAATATTATTGTTTTTTTTTCTAATTATTTTGTCGTTCCTATGAAGGTTCGGTGGTTATCTCGAGTTTATTAAAACAACGGAACAGTCTATTAATTTGCTCTGTGTCAAAAAATCGGATGACACAAGTCTTTGTAGGTAATACGATGGTTAAATTCCACGTAATAGCAACCCTCGATTATCTGACAAGTAAATTAACTTGAACAATTGAATTACCAGATTTTTTAATTCGATTTTATTGATCTTTCCTTTCACAGTATATAACTAAGAAGATAATTTTCCTATTTAGATCAGACACTTCCGAGTTCCGACAGTAGCTTTCCCTCTTTTATGAACCAGCCTTAGAGGCCGCATCATGATGAAGTATGGTCTATTAGGTATTGCCTTATGAAACCTTTTTAGTCTGGAGAGAGACAAATTCGACTTGCACAGCCTTATCCTTGGCCTTCTAAATTAATCATTAGCGCTTTGCTCAATTATTGTTAATAAACGGAAAGATCAAACCAATGTCACGTGAAACGGTAAAAGTTCATCACTTTTCTCTCTCTGATTTACACCACTTCTGTTTTGTGTGAGTATAATTAAAAATACTTAATTGTCTGTACGAACTTCATCTATCACGTGCTGTATCTGATATTTACTTTAAACGATAGGAAACAAAAGGCCTAAGAAAATAATAGCGATTTCCAATCTTGGGCTTCAAAACACAAACCCAATGTCAATACCCCAGCCGCTTGATATTCTTAAAATATCAATTTGAGCTGCTTATTATGGCTTGTAGCATGCTACATCATAAAATGGGGATGTTTCGAGTACCTTCAGGCATATCAGGTCAATATTAAATTGCTACTAGACTATCATTTATCAAGTTATCTGTATCTGAGTTTGATTAAATTAATCTTTGGCATCTTAGTTCTTTTTTTTTTGAAGTAGGTTAATGGTAAGTTTTCCATTATGCATTCTTTAGAAATGGAGGAAAATATATAGGAGTGTTATTGTGAGAAATAACTAAATCTCTGTAGAGATTGAACCAGTGGTTACAGTTTAATAGTTTATACAACTTAACTCTCCTAATTGCCAATGAGGAATCTCTGCATGAAAAATTAAACTGATAACTGCAAATCTGAGCTTTAATTCTCGTCATAGATGTCATACATGTAGACACATGTGTATTTAACCGATTACGAAGGCGCCATACTAGGATATGGAGGGAAGCATCTGCCTGAAGTAGGCATATATTTATGGTGAAATTTATACATGCATGTTGGGCCCTTCAATTTGTACCAAACAACTCAGGTGTATTTATTTCGTCTTCCCTTTTCCTCACAAGTTTAGTTATAATCCACAAGGAACAGTAGTCCCGCCATATATTTACGCTCTCTATTTCTTACATGTTAGATTTTTACATGTTTAGGTAATAGGATATTAAATTCACTGCTGGGAGTTCCCTGAAAAAGGTTAAGCTGGAAGTTCTTTGTTCGCTTATGACTGGGTCACATGAGAGCAGCTCCAACTTGTGAAGCATTTGCTGTGCAGCAGTGATGTGTCCCCATAGTGCCCCTTAACTACAGCAATGACAAGTCACGTTATGTTTTTCAATTGTCTTTTTTTTTTTTTCAACTTAAAGATCACTTACTGTTCCTTTTTAAAAAAATATTTTCTTCTAAAGAAAGCCCACAAAATTATTAGTTTATTACAATTGATGGTCAGTTCTAAAGCTCCCTTGTGCTCACAAATTTATGATAATACATTTTGATCAGATTAGCTATCAACCGTCTGGAATTTTTGTCAGAAAAAAAAAATAATTTACGCGGCGTTTATAAACAAATTATAATTATGATTTTTTCTTTTTTTTTTGTAATTAAAACATCATAGATCAAATACCGATATTCGGTATATGAATAATTTATCAAACCATAAATAAAGACTTTAAATTGTTTTTTAATTCAAAACCTGGCACTTTTTATTAACAATGAAAAACGAAATTCCTTCCTATAGTACCTCCATAAATATCTCTTTTTTTGCTAGGATAAGTATCCACCGTGGTCTTTAAACATGCAAAACAGCTTAAAGTAATGCATGTTAAAAATAAATGATATAACTCGGGGTATTTCTCATTTTTAAGTTTCATATAATTTCTTATTTAAGTCACAAAAATTAGGATTCACTTCACCATTTTTCGTATCGCAAAAAGAAAAACAATTAAAACTTACAAGGATATAAGGTTTAAAATTTGATTAGGAAATTCAATAAAAGAATTGGATTAAAATATTTCACTTCATTTCTATCTGAAAAAACATAAAAGAGTATAAGATGAAGAACAATACAAATAGATCTCCTTTGGAAGTACATGGCGTGACAGCAAACAAAATACAAAGAAACTTCATGGCATCTTGAAATCAGGATGGAAAAAATGTAAGTTTCAATGCTTGGCTGAAACAAGGGATTCACTTATTATAGAATCACTGGCGCCTCTTTGTGAACTTCCGAAGTACAATTTTTTAAGTCATTAATTGATCCATTATTGCTACAGTAGATCTAAAGACAAAAGAGATTTTTTTAATGCAAGTTGCGTCCCTACTACATTTACAACTGACAAGGAGGTATTTTTTACTGCAAGCCTTTTACTCGAGAAAACAATATATTATACACTACAGAATTGGGCAAGCTGGAGATAATGGTAGAAAAAGATGCCAAGCTGGACTTCCAGACATTGCTGTACCATGTCTTCATATTGTCCATATATGTACATAACAGTATAACACATTCACCCCCAGTGAAATATTCCCATTTTATTTAATACTTTCCTGTCAATATAAAAACCAGATGACAAAGCGCTCGAACAAAGAATATTTTGTCTTTATGAAAGTACATCTGTTTTATATAGGAAAAAAATTCAAATAGAATAAAGAAGTGCCAGATTCTGTATAGCTATTTCAATCTGATCATGAAAATAGAATAAAACTAAAGTATTGCTAATACCACAACGGTATGGGTCAGTATTGACTGATATCCAAGTTCAATCTCCCTTAGACCCAAAAAATGTATTTTTTTTGTTGGAAACAAATATTCTCGAATAGACAACTTGTGTCTGAGTTCGTAGGAAGAACAAACACAGAAGCTAGCAACCTTTTGTTTACACCGTCTTCTCAATCAAATCCACTAAAATAGAAAATTCCGCATAATCAGATTAAATGAACCCATGTGAACCAAGGTGGCCAGGTTCCAAATACTCATGAATCAGTATCTAACTCAGTGTTAATCCTGATCCAACTGGGACCCGGTACTGTGCCCGTATCTGGTATCAGAAGAAAAGACTTATAGACTTGAAACCAAAACCCTGCTCCGTTTGTTATATCAAATTATTTTTAGGCTGTAAAAACATCAACATCCAAATGAAATTTGAGCAGCTTCATACTGTGACCAAAACGTATCTGTAATTTATTTTTGTGTCATCGCTTGGAAGCATCAAACCTGATATGCCAATTTTTGTAGATAACTGGGTCCACATGTGCAGTAGCGACAGCTCTTCTCTTAGAGTTTTCCTGCCAAGTGTATCACTAAAGCAATACAATGATTAGCAAGATTCCTAGATGTAATATAATTAGGTCTACTGAAATAATTCCATCAATATAGTTGCTAGAAGAAAAACACAGCATATTATATTAGAACTTAATCTACATAAACCCTTAAAAGTTACTAATACTGGTATCATCAGAGCAGTATACATAGTTGTACCAGGCTACATTTATTGAAAAGGTAATCTAAATTTTCATCATGACTACAAAAAGGGGTAATTAGAATCCTTCATTACAGGGAAGTAAAGCCAGTCATATGAAAACTTTATAATTAGGTCTTATCAACCGTGGCTGATCGATCTGTCAAAAATTTCACTTTGGCCATTACTAACAACTGCATCATCACCTATGTCAAAAATCATCACCTATATCTTCCTCTTTAAAACCTATTTCCAGAAAAAAAAAAGTATCTTTTAAGCTTTCGTTGAAGTTTGGTTAAGTGCACAGTTGACCATCCGTACACTTGGCATTGGGTTAATTTTATCAGCGAGCCCATATTATATTGTTATGCTGTCAAATCCAAATCAGATAGAACTAGATCAAAACATGACAAAAACTTTGTTTCTATACATTTTTATCTATCTGACAGAACCAATAAAAAATTTGGCTTTGATCAAACGGTCAGCTGCGTGCTTTTGTTTCTATTGGACATCTCAGAAGGCAAATCAAATCATATGTGCAAGGCAAAACAAAACACAATTTTATAAGCACATTGGAAGTGCAAAACCTGAAATAATACAAAAGGCAATGAAACAAAACAAATGGTCCAACTTTCACTTCATTAAATCATTGCATTTCTCGCCTTTTCCAGTCCAATACAAAGCTAGAAAAAATGTAAAATAAATCCCCTCTTCCATTATCCAAGAGCCCCCACATGATCAGTAGCCGTTGAGATTGGATCCAACGAAGGCAAACTCCACATGGGACAATTACTGCCAGGACCACCACCACATGTCAAAAAAGAGAAAGAAACCTCTTTTATCGCTCCAGAGCGATTCAGACAACCCCACTATATCATAATACCCGCGTAAAAAGACAGTCACCTTGATTCCTTCCAACGGCTACTTTTAGCGGGAAAAGATCGAACTTTCGTGGGCCCCGGAGTAGTCAATTTGACCACGCACCATGCCCCCGTTTTTCTGTTTGTGGGCCCGGTGCTTCCATCAATTAATTGTGCGTTTCCTCTTACAGGAAAAAGTTCTGAATTTTTTATTTCATTTCTAATAAGAACACAATCAATCTCACAGAAGAAGGGTTGGCAAATGAAAAGACACTGATAATTTGGAAAATTAAATCAGTACAAATCTAGCTATCCAACCCAAAGAATAATTTAAGAAGAGATTAACAGCAATAGTTAGCCTTTTCAACATGAGAAATTTTTTCAAGCAGGTGAATGATGAGAGGTGGGGTCAGCAGAGGAAGGTATATCTGGCCCCACACGGCAGCCTTCCAGCATGAACACAACATCCGTCATGGCCGGCCGGTCAAGTGGATCAGGTGCCGTGCACAACAAACCCACCTTCACACCAAGCAAGAATTCCTCCCACTCTGAAGACTCTGGGTCCAGCTCCAGCAAACCAGGCTCCAATAGCTCGGCAATTTGCCCTCTTTGCAGCTGCCTCTTTACCCACTTGACTATATCCTCCTCTTCACCTTCAAACATACCTGGTCGCCGACCCGTTAACAGCTCCAATAGCACAATCCCAAAACTATACACATCTCCTTCTTTAGTGGCTTGTCCTGCCGCTGCTGCATCTGGAGCCACATATCCTAATGACCCAACAGGTGTTGCTGATGTGGATGCTGCTGCCGCCTCAGCAGCAGCTCCTGCAGTGACTACCATTGGCTCGAGGCCAAAGTCTGACAAGTGAGGCTCAAAATCTGCATCAAACAAAATATTCTGTGGCTTGACATCCCCATGAATTACACCAGATTGATGCAAAAATGCAAGTCCCCGAGCCACACCAAGGGCAATCAGGTGACGCATTGGCCAGTTAAGGATATGGCCATCCTGGTGTGAGGCTTCCTGGAGCAGGGTAGCAAGGTTGCCATTTGGCATGTAGTCATAGATCAGCAATCGAACATCAGGTGGGGGTCCCGCATAGTACCCACGAAGCACAGTCAGGTTACGATGCTTCACTTTCCCAAGGGACTCGGCCTCTTTTCTAAATGCCCCCTCCTCAATCACGACTGCACCATCAGCTGAGGTGGAAGGTAGCCGAAGAATGGATAGAACAGTACCATCAGAGTAGCATGCCTTGAAAACCAGCCCGTGCCTCCCCCGGCTCAGCACATTTTCTTCATCAAACTGTCGTGTCGCCTCTAGTGTATCAGCATAAGTTAAGCGGTTGTTAAACATTATGAGCTTAGGTGGCAAGCTGACTTCTGTGCCCGTGCTTGACCCACTACCCCTTCCTGGGCTCCGCCTTTTCTTCACCCCATTTCGGTTGTCCAGGAATCGCCGCCTCCATCTCAATAGAGTAAACACACAACAGCAGCAGCAGAGGGAAATTATGAGCAATGCTGCTGCTGCCACACCAATAAAAAGAACCAAGCGCTCTATTTTCTTTCTTCTATGCCGCTTCTTGGAGTCACCACACTCGGTCTCGAGTGGTGAGCCACAGAGGTTTGGGTTGCCCATAAAGGCTGATGGAGACCCGAACCGGGACCCGACTATTGCTGGGATTTCACCGCTAAGTTCATTGTTTGAGACATTAAAATAGGTTAAACCTGGTATTTGAGCTACTGAAGATGGAATGGAACCCTTCAGGTTGTTTGAGGCGAGGTCAACGGTTTGCAATTTGGACAGATTAGAGAGGGAAGCTGGTATTTCTCCTGTTATGTGGTTGCCATCAAGTCTAAGCACAACAAGGGATGAGCAATTTGAAAGCTCCAGTGGTATTTCACCTGAAAGAGCATTCTTCCCCAGGTCGAGAACCTCTAAATCAGCAAGTCGAGAGAGATCTGACGGGATGGAACCTGATAACTTATTTTGTCTTAATTCAAGTACAGTGAGGTTTGAGCAATTGGCCAGCTCTGGTGGGATTTCACCAGCAATACGGTTATGGGAAAGGGAGAGAACTGAGAGAAACTCAAGGTAGCCATAAGTCACTGGAATAGAGCCCGAGAATGAATTTGCTGTTAAGTTGAGCTGCCGCAAGCTCCAGAGACTACTGAACCCCTCAGGCAAATCGCCAGAGAATGAGTTACCAGCAAGTGAAATATATTGAAGGTTCGGCAAGCTGAAAATCTCCACTGGGAGGTTTCCTGATAGGTTTTTCTGCTCAGAGAGGTCAAGAGCCCGCAAGTTTGTGACGGAACCCATTGATGCGGGAATTTGGCCAGAAAAGCTATTGTGACTCAAATTCAAAGTCTGCAATGCCGACATATTTCCAATGCTTGAAGGTATGCTACCATTAAGGTTGTTACCACTGACATCTAAAAATGTTAAGTTACCAAGCCGGGACAAATCATCAGGAAGGAAACCTGAGAGGCGGTTCTGGCCAAGTGAAAGAGTCTCCAGCTTGGAAAGGTTACCCAAACTAGCCGGTATCTCCCCCGACAAATCATTCTCTCTAAGATAAATACTTCTGAGGGAACTTAAACTCCCAATCGCAGCTGGTATCTCACCAGAGAGGCGATTCTGTGCAAGATCAAGAGTTTGAAGGGCACCACATCTTGCAATTTCAGCTGGAATCAAGCCAGAGAAGGCATTCTGCCCGAGCCGGAGCTCTTGTAGAGTGAATAATTGCCCCAGTTGCGGTGAAATCGGACCTGAGAAGTTGTTTCCAGAGATATCAAGGATAGTAAGACCAGAACCACTGGTCAACCATGAAGGAAAGGGACCTGATAGTTTGTTTTCCTGCAAGTCGAGAACCTGAAGTGTCGAACTGACCGAATCAGTCGTGGGTAACCCAGTGAAGGCATTGTAGGCCAGTTGTACAATACGCAGAGAGGAGTTTGTCTTGGGCCGAAAAATGGCATCGGGTATAGCTCCCGAGAATTGGTTATGGCTGAGAGTAAGAATTTGCAGAGAGGAAATGGATGGAATTGCGGCCGGCAGAATGCCTCTGAGTTTGTTTCCCTGTAGACTGAGGTGGAAAAGAGAGGTACAGTTTGCAATGGCGGCCGGTATGGTGCCTTCGAGAAGGTTCCAATCCAACCAGAGGTAATGGAGGTCTTGGAGCAGTCCAAGAGATGGTGGAATGGTGCCGCGAAGTCTATTAAAAGAAAGATTCAGAAACTGAAGGCCGGGTGCTGAACTGGAGAGGTTAGAAGGCATCTGTCCAGTGAACGTATTCGATGAAAGGTCGAGGTAGCGGAGATAAGGCGGCAGGGAAGAAGGAACAGGCCCAGTAAGCATATTACCGGAGGCGTCGAATATTTGAAGAGTCGAGATGTTTGAGAGAAGAGAGGGGGGAATGGGACCAGAGAGGGAGTTGAACTGGAGAAAAACTGATCTCAGGCGAGGGAGGCGAGAGAGGGAAGAAGGAATGGGTCCAGAGAAGGAGTTAGAACGGAGACTTATCTTTTGAAGGTAAGGAAGGTCGGAGATGCGCTCGGAGATGGGTCCGGAGAGCCGCAGCCGAGGGAGTATTAGTTGCACCACTCGGCCGCCAGAGCAGGCGATGCCACGCCAAGAACAAGGTGCAAAGGTGGCTGATGGGTCCCATGTTGACAAAGCAGCAGAGGAATCGTGTAGTGCTTGCTTGAAAGCTGTTAAAGCGTCTATCTCTGACTGAATGCCACGTGTTTGGTTCCCGGGTGGTGTTGCGGCGTATAAGGAGTAGGGAAAGAGGAGGAGAAGGTGTAGACATAGTTGTAAAGGAATCATTGTGTGAGAAATGGTTAATATGGGAGAGAAGGAGAAGAAAGTTTTTTGCTTTTTTAGTTGTTCATGGAGAGAGAAGCATTTTTAGAGAAGTGGTGAGAGGAGTGAACTGAGCAGAGGAAAGAGAGAGAGAGAAGGGTTTTGGACGGGAGTGGTTTGATTTCCCTCCTTTGAAGGATTCGAGGAGGGTTTTGAAATAACAAATGGGAAATTGGGAAGACTGCATTAAAAGAGGGACTAAATGGGTAATTATTTACTGCTTAAGTTAACGTTAAGTAACTTTTTCTGTAACGGGCCCCGATGATTGTTTATTGGATGGATGGTAATTGATGTCTCCCGCTCCCGCTTCCCCTGAAATTTTATCTTTTTACTGGGGAGTAGGAAGGAGCCGTGCAATGGGCCCATGAAATGAATAGTGTCTACGCAGATTTTAGCTTTTCCTGTAGGGACCATGTGATTAAATCCTTACGGTTATGATTGTGTGATCTTCCTTCGTTATTTCACTTTTTTTTTATTGGGACGACTTTTACTTGGTTTGGAAATTTGGATAGTTATATGCTGGGGGGACATACGTAATAATGATTTTATGTTAGATAATTAGAGTCTAATTTAAAAATAAATTTTAGTCCGTTGCAATTTGAAGGGATCGTTCAGGGCAAGACATTGCATCCATTTTGTTTTCCAGCTGTCCTAATTATACTTCACTAATTGCTTTTTATAATTCCATATTCATATTTCATTAAACCAACCCAATTTAGCATTTCATATATATGATTTGAATCAGATATGGTGGACACCATTTTTATGAATTTATCAAATCCCGAACAGACAGACTAAAATTCTCACCTGATAGTGAAATGAAATCACCTTGTAAGTCAACATGCATTTTTTTTGTGCATCAGACTTTGCAAAAAGGAAAAAAAAAAAAAAAAGTGCTTTCAAAAGTTGCTCTGAATCCTGATTGACCTCCGTGGGTTATATACTCCATATAAAATACTTGGAAATTTTGCTTCTAAAGTTTCTGGTAGAATACTGAATACAAATTTTATATTGTGCCTTCAAAATTGGTCAAAATTTTATTACAAGAAGCCAAGTATTCCGAAGATTCCGGCGAGCGCAAGTGCAAACTGCAAGCCTATGCCTCTTTCTCTCTCTACATGTACTAGCCGTTTAATGGTACGTTACTGTTCACTTATCATAGACCTGTTGTCCTTGTCTGTCTGTAAGCTGCTTGCGGTCTGATTCTGAATCTCAGCACGTGGCCAACAAGCGGCTTTACCGTCTAATTTACGATTAATTAACTGTAACGTACCACTAAATGCACTGGGTAAATTTGGGGAAGGATTTGTGGGATGACCAATCATTGTGTTTTTTACTGCCAGACATCAGAAAACAATTTAAGTTGCTCCCGCAGGAAGGAAGCGAGGATTATTAATATGATGCATGTATGATATTGTCCAGCTTAATTACTAAACATCAATATAGAAAGTTAGAAACATAAAAGGAGTGTAAGGATAAGGTCTTGCGTGATGAATCTTGAATATGTTAGTTCTCAAATATGAAATAACTTGTAAATTTTGATTTTATTGAATGAAAAATGTCACACTTATTTTGCGAGTGTATAAATTAGGAAACATTTCAACTTATGTTAAATGAATGTTAACATATTTGTGCAAGTGTACTTACACGACGACTCTAAACAATTTTTTGTTTATGTTTTTTTTCTTTATGCTATTAAGAGTCAAAGTCCAAATACTATTAAAGTTTGCTAATTTTAGTAAATAAGCAAAAATGAAATAATTTATGTTATTTTAGTTAAGTTTAAAATTAATTTTATGATCCAAGAACATTCAGATCACCGTCAGTCCGTCACCCTATCGCAATAGGGTCGTAAGGAGTAGGATGAAAACGGTGCGGATAAACCCCGCTCCGAACCGTATCCGAATCCGGAAAAAAGAGCATAATATCCGAACCGTATCCGTATCCGAACGGATATCCGACAAAAAAATATGGATATGGATATGGTTTTGTCATTATCCGATCCATATCTGTATCTGACAAAAAAATATAGATATTATTTGTATCCGATAGATATTAATCCGTTTATTCGTATTTTTAACAGCACAAGATGATAATATATATTACTTCTCTACATTAGAGAGAAGACTTTTATTAGATATAACCTCTTACAATTATATTTTGATTTGGACTAGTAATATAAAATTAATTTTATTTTTTATTATCAATATGATTATATATAATAACAACATTAAAAGTTAATATTTTTTCTATTCTCTATTTTTTTTTGGTTAATTCCATAGCAGTCCATAGTACCCATAAAAAAAAATAAACATTACACTCTCTTTATATTGAATATTGTCTTTTGTTTACTAAAATAAATTGAGCAAAATATTATCCGTATCCGACAAAATATATGCGTATTCGTATCCATATCCGACAATATCCAAACCGTATTCGTATCTGTTTAACATCCGCACCGTATCCGTATCCGAACATATTCATATCCGTATCTGTATCCGAAAAGAATACGGATACAGATATGGTATGAGTACTATCCGCCCCGTGTTCACCCCTAAGTAAGGAGATTGATAAAAAAAAATAATATTTGAGTCCTTTTTTTCTTTGCGCAAATTTCCAGAACCCCAAATAATCAATGCTTTGTGATTCATCCTTCTTAAAACAAAATTGCTTGTTGCAATCTATTTGTTTTATCACTTAACTATTGCAGGTTGTTCGGCGAAACAGGTATGACACTGAGGCGATGCGGATAAGTATGTATTAACGGAGAATGTTCTTAAGACGATTAAGGAGAATGGATTTTTTTTTTTTTAAATAAACAGCAATAGTCAACTCCTCATTAGACAGCTACGAAAATTTATGACGTACTTCCAAATTCAACGGAAAAAAAAATAAACATATAAAATTGTTCTGTCTATTTATTTCATTTACCGTTTTTTTTTTATTTGTCGCACCCCCCCCCCCCCCCCAAAAAAAAAAAAAAAAAAAAAAAAAAGTTCATCCGCCGTCCGAAATTATAGGTCAAGGGCAACTACGTCCCTTTTTTATTGCTCCATTCTCCTTCTCTCTGTTCACCTGTCAGAAAGCGCATTATTAAAAAAATTATCGATAACACAGACGGATCTACTCTTTGAAAATGGAGGATAATGCCTCCTAGTTTTTTTTTTAAATAATACATATATACAGTACATTTTCCGTGATATATATATTGTAGTCTCGTAAAAGAATTTTAATTGATCCCATATAAATTAGAAACTTACTTCATTTTGAACTCATAATTATAATGTAATTATTTTGATATAATCATTATATTAATCGTAATATTCAAATAATATGATTCATGACATCTGTATTTCATTATGCTAATAACCGTTATTTCATGACATCTGTATTTCATTATTTCATCTGTAATTATTTTGATATAATCATTTCATCAGGCTAAGAACCGTTCAGCTCGAGCGCAAATTTCATTATGCTAATGTCCAACAAAATACCAAAAAAGAAAAAAAATCATTATCTAAAATAATCAATAGTATTTCATCGGCGCCTATAGAATAACTTGTCATTTTTATTTTAACCTTAACGATGATTGACTTTTAATTGTTTTTACTGCCTCCCGCTGCTGCAATATATACAGAGTATGTGTTGGAATACTATCTTGTCTTTAGCGTCTGTAAGTAGAGTTATGGACTCAGCATATGTTCTCATTAAAGACAAGGTAACGGCAGCTTGTTGACAATAATATTAGTGAAACCGTCTGAGTAAAACCCAAGGATGTGGAATATAAAATGATTTCCCGAGAAAGGCGAGAACATCGTTTTGATTTTGGGTCTAAAAAAAAATCATTTTGATTTTGGGAAATTCAGATTTATAAATAATAAATATCCTATATAAATAATACCCAAAACTTTTATAATTTGTCTTTTATAAAAGATGAATATATTATGGTGAAACTATACAATTGAATTCATTCGACAAAATGAAAAGGTTGAACAAAGGAAAAAACTGAACTATTCAAATTCTCATCCTTCGTAAATAATCTTTTAAAAAAAGCTTATTTTGGTAATGCTAGGTGCCAAGTTTGATGTAATAAACTTATGCTAAAAATTGAAAACTTGGAAAATCTTTTAGCATATATTATTTCAGTTTTGACGGACTATTTTCATGTCATTTTCATGTGCATCTGCACGTCTCCTTACCTGGGCGATTCGATGGTTCGACATCTACATTTTAAATTTTAATGAGAAAACAATGGACGAAATTTTATTTTCCAACATATTTTTGGTTCAATATCTATTCAACCTTCCTATAGTTTTTAAAACAAATTTTCAGCCCGTATTCTATTTTTCCTATTTTAATTTTGGTTTATGTCTTGAAATCACATAAAATCGACCATTTAACAATAAAGAAGTTCAACCAATAACTTAAAAACATTATTAAATTTTAAAGGCATGTAATAAAGCAATTTTTTTAACATTATGGGGCAAGTATCCTATTTTTTTTTTTTTTGCAGGCCTAGAAATTAATTGTAGCTTCCAGTTGGATGAGGATATGAGGCGCCGTGAATTTTCATATATTACGCATGATACATTTATCTATTAGGCCTCCTTGCTACGGGCTCTCTCCCTTTCCTCTCTATTCTCAAACCAATTTTCTAATTAACCAGAGCGGTCGGATCGTAAAGCAACGCCCCCACATTGGTCCAAAAACCAGAACCCCCCACCAAGTTCAGCTGGTCCAATCACCTGTTGCTACGTGGTGTTAGATGTGCTTACTGTTTACTGTTTAGTCACTTGGTAGTCGGCTGGTGGAGTACTTCGCCATACTTTTTGACATGAAATATGCCATATACGGACGTTCAAAATTTTGTTTTTTTTCAGGCACACAAGTGCAATATTTTTTAATAGGCAAAATTGGATATAACTCCCTCAAATCTTCTTCAATTGGATATAACCCCCTCTAATCTTTAAAATTGGATATAACCCCCTCAAATCATATTCATCAAGGATATAACCCCTTTTACCTTATTTTAATTTACAAGAATTAATTTCTGAAATATTTGACCAAATTACCCCTTGTTGTTTGAAGACCTTTCATCTTCCTGCCATTAATAACAACAAATTCGTGAACCCATAGTCTACTCTAGATTATATTAAAAATAGCAGAGAAGGCATTGAACAGTTTATTTACTTGAAAATTCGTGAACCCATCTGTACAGCTCGAAGAGTTGTCTCTTTTCTTCTTTACAAAGCTCAATTTACACCATGATGCTCATATTTGAAGGACCAGATAAGTGCTCTCCATTCTTTAAAATATACGATAATATGCATGCTTGCAATTTATTCACTAACAGCACCTAAGGAGGTTGTAATAAAAGCGGGAAGTTGAGATTGAAAAAGCAATATGTTACAAGCAAGAAATGGGAAGATGATTTAACTAGTTGTAAGTTGTAATAGAACAGGTTTTACACCAACAAGGCAACAACATTCAAGGAGGTATTATCGGCGTGAAAATGAAACAAGGAGAAGGCGATAGAAAAAGGAAATGAATATTAGACTTATCGGAAAAGGGTAATTTGGACAGAATTTTCAAAAATTAATTTTTTAAAATTAAAATATGATTAAAATTAGTTGAAAGGGGTTATATCCTAAATGAATATGATTTGAGGGGGTTATATCCAATTTGAAAGATTAGAGGGGGTTATATCCAATTGAAGAAGATTAGAGGGGGTTATATCCAATTTTCCCTTTTTAATATCCCTGCCGGGCAAGCTTTTCAGGCATAAGATATGGCACGATACATCTAATACATATCAACCCATGTATCAATATATCATTTTTTTAGATTAATTTGATCTCGTCAATTCATTTAATTTTTATTTAAAAATATGAAAAAATTTCAGCTACGTAATTCGAATCAAGGACTTTTTAGTTGTCATAAAATAGATAAAGTAATGGACTGAATATGCCAAGTTAATGAAAAAAAAATGTATTTGAATGTGTCGGCAATATTTTAAACCAAAAGTATGTAATAGCCAATAACACGCAGAGTTCTGTTACAAGTAATTCTCAAAAATGCTGAGCATCTCATGTTGTCGAGTCTCTTTCGTCAGAAAATTTTAATTCGTACCATATCATTGAGATTTATGGCGGACAATTGCACGGATTGACGCTTTTAGCATTAGGATGAAATAATTAACTCAAAGGATAATACTGACAGCAACCCTGAAAAGAGGAAAAAAGGAAACACCAAAAACTAAATTATTGTAAAATGTTATTATTATATTATACCATCAAGATATGGAATTAGGGACCCTGTCTTCCATCAGCAAGTCATGAAATTACGCAAATTGCTTCCCCAATCACTATCTTAATTTGCGGCTTTCAACTAATTGGGGTCTAAGAGTGGGCTAATGACTCAGGCTGATACGGGATACCGAAATATTTTTTCTGGGTAGTTGCTGAAATCTTGCCTGTGTGATTCTTGGTGTAGCGAATCAATCAATTAAAAGTCTTTTTATTGAGTAAAATTGCTGAAGGATATTTTTCCATAGCAGATTTAATGAAGTGTAAATTGTCGACAGTAGTAAATTTTAAAATTTATTAGATTGTTTTTAAGTTTTAAATTTAATATTTGCAACATAATGCATATCATGCACATGACATATGATACAATATCTCTACTACTTATAAATGCACCTAACAAAAAGAGTAAATATTTCATATAAAAGGAGTAAACATGTCATATAAAAGGGTGTAAACAATTCTTATATCAATTATGGACCATTGATTTGTATAATTTGATTTGATCAGTGGTCTAGATCTTAATTTTAAATTAAAAGGTCAAGATTTTTTATTAGAAAAGATTAAGTTACTACCAAATTAGCTATTTATTTAAAAGGAATGAGTAATAAATTATTGATTTTACCATATCTTTATTGTCTATAACATTTAAAGTTCTTTATGAAACAAAAATAATATCAATATTTTATTTTCTTATTTGCCCACATCTTGAGGGCATCTTTTGCTAGTAACATAAAGTTCGCATTTATTTTAAAAAAGAACTAGGATATTATGCGGTAGACTAAAATTTTCAACCGGGTTTTAACCTATCAACTGCAACCGTTTATAATTTTAAAAGAATAGTCTAGATATCGATCTATGCAAAAAATATATTTCACTGCATATTTTGCCTACTTTTAATATAGGAATTAATAATATCAAGTATCACGGCTTCATTTGTAGAATAGTACAAATCTTTGTTCGTTATAATATTGCATATTATTAAAATAAAACAAGATATTTTTACTCCAAACCAAACTTGCCATGACCTGTTCTTTATTTCTTTTTCTACATGGAAATAGTCTGGATTCTCAACTCAATTATGCATGGTCGTTTGTAAAAAAAAAATTTGCCATAAGATTTTTATAATTTATTTATTTATCTATTATTATTATTATTATTTTGAAAAACAGCCTAGTCGATCTTTCGGATATGATATGACAAGGTATGGCGCTATAGCATAAAAGGACTAATTTGCTCTGCAGATCCTAATATGACAAGGTATGCATAAAACGACTCCTAACCTGCCACACAAAATGCAATTCAGTAGAACAACTTTATCTCCCTACTTTTGGAAATCAGCCTCATTTAAAAGGGACAATTGCGAAGCGACCCTTATAATTCATCAGTATAAAGATTCAATGGAGGAGGCGGGGCTCGCAACGAGTCAAGCTCGAACAAGCTAATATTAGCCCAAGCTTTATTTGAAATTAGTTCGAGTTTTGTCGAATCAAATCGAGTTAGTATTGAATTTCTTAACAAGCTCGTTGAGCTAAATCATAGTAATTTTTATATATTTTAAGCAGGTAATGTGCAAATTAATTAAAATATATTAATTTAAATATTATTTTATTTATATAATAACATTTTAAAGAAAAATTAGTATTTATATGAAATAAATAAATATATTATATATTTAATTAGGTACTAATATTATAATTAGTTAATAAAATTATGGGTCATGCTACAGTGGACAGAATTTAAGCCCGGTTTTATACCCGATTTCAGTTATACTAAATCAGACCCTTTCGCTGAAAACCTCCATTAGATTTAACAGAGAAATTAGAGGTGCGCTATTTATTATGCACCGTCTGATTTTATAGCAAATGGACAGTCTGTCCACATTAGCATTTGCCTAAAATTATATATCGACAACTTCTTGAAATTCGAATGAGTCGAATTAGATTCAAGTCAAAATTAGGCAAACCAATTTCGAATAAAAAATTGAATCAACCTCAGGAACCATGAGCCACGAGCTCGATTATATATTTTAGATGTATCATTTCTCCATTTATTCATTACATATTCATGGTGCTTTGCTCTTCTCGAACCCATCACCTCCAATGACATCGATTATATTTGAGTATGGCTATTTAATCTCCTTTTTTGGGACGAGCACTAAATTAATATAGATAATTTGTACAATCATTAGCGACCCCATTATAGCAATTTAGTGATGGATTTAGTAAGTGTTATAATGCGCCTCCTCGCATCATTTGGCTACTAAAGGTGACTGATATAAAAAAAAAAAAAGAAAAATAAAGAATAATAACACAGGTGTATATATTGCGAAACATATCACCACCTGAGATTTAGCACAAATCAATTTTAAAGTTCATACACTATTGTTGGTCATGTATATTATTTTTTCACAAGCAATTTATTTCTAACCTAAATTTTGCAAAAAAAAAAAAAAAACAAGTATTGATATAACTATTTTTTTAAATTACATAGCTACGTCTGAAATATGAACACATTGCATTCACAATTATTGTTTGAATGCATGTTTAGGTGTTAAGCCTCGAGAAATACAAAAAATGAATATGTAAGCCTAAAATTCGTGCGTTCTTACGATTCTAAATCTAAAGTGTACATATTTTAGGCGCATTTCTTACGATTCTTTAAAAAAATAGAGATATTCTTTCTTTGTTATACATTTTTTTTTCATTAATAATTCACGTACTACAGACTTAAAAAAAGTTATTTTCATTATAATTCACGTACTACAGACTCTACAGTATTTTTTCTAATGAGCAAATTCTAACACGCTAATATTTGTTCCAGAATTTTCACGGTGGAACCACATTTCTTTGTTTATTAATAAGAGTTTTAGAAGTGTATTTTTTTCAGCATCAATTTCAATTTCAATAAAAATAAAGTACACAGACCTTCCAACACTAGCAACGAGGCCTTAAATATCCCGTCCATTACTTCTTTTGATATTTTAAAAGGGGAAACTTCCAAAGCAACCCTCATCGTTATAGAAAATAAAAAAATAAGAATACAAAATTGAAAAAGTAAAAATTCGAATTTTAAAAACAAGAATATTTGGCAAAACATTATGGAAGAGAAGTGTGATGAGTCGTAACACAAGTTTTATTTTCTCCTAATGCATTGTTTTTTTTCTCTCAACTATTAAATTAATAAACTCTCAGCGGTTGAATGTTACATGAACATTGCTTGTTAAGTTAAATATCATAAGCAACAAATTCATTTTTTTTTATCCCCTAGCATTCTAAATAGCTTTTTATATCCGTGCTAAATAGCCAAACTGTAGAAAATTTTCTAACACTAAATGTCATGTTATCAAAGAAAACTGAGAAAAGAAACGGTTGGGTACCGACCGCGTTAGAGGGACATTAGTCTGTGTAGCGGGCCGGTAAAGCCTGTAACTGTTATAGCAGTTTAGCAGTGAGCTCCGCTGGCCGAATCCTTATCCCGTGCCGCGCAGGATCCGAGCCGTATGATTTGATCTCAACGGTTAATTTTTTTCGGGCCTATCAATCTGGTATTATTCACGGGGCACCCATCATCCATCGGACGGTTGGGATGCTGCGCGGCACGTTTGCCGCGCGGCAGCAGATTTGGTTTCCCGCTGGCCGACTCACTTAGGACTGTCAATGACATCTTTTTTTTCCATCTGTATCGTATTCGATAAGATGGGTACGAGTAAGATTTTATTTTCATCAAGTTATCGGGCATGAATGTGGATAAAATATTTTTTTTGTTAATTTATTAGGTAAGGATAAGGGTAAGGATGAGGCTATTTCATATTCGTTATTTGCCCATACCATTATATATATATAATAATTTTTTTCATAATTGAAAAGATATGGTTGTGAGATTCAATTGATACATTAATAACTAATTAAATTGAAAAGATATGATTGTAAGATTCAATTCATGCATTAATTACTAATTGAAACAAAAAATATGATTCTAACATTCAATTGATACGTTAATAACTAATTAAATCAGATAGATAGATATGATTGTAAGATTCAATTGATATGTTATTAACTAATTAAATCAGAAAGATATGATTGTAATATTCAATTGATACATGAATAATTAATTAGACAATTAAATTGCTGGATTTGACTGAGATAATACTACATTAAAATATTATTTTATTTATTTTCAATTTTCTTTCACGCTCTACATTAAAAAGAAAAGCTAAATTTTTTCGAAGGATCACTTCTTCTCCATCATTGTTTGTTTATTCATATTATAAAATTTTTTCTCATTCAATTATTGCCAATTTTCTACCATTATTCTATCTCTTACCGTTATTTTTTAACTGGTACGGATAGGGTATGGTAAAAGAAAATTTTGACGAATATTGGTAATGAAAATGTCTCTATGACAAATGACAATCCACTCACAGCATCAATTATTATTATTATTATTATTATCATCATCATCATCATCATTATTATCATTATTATTATCATTACTTTAAATGAGGTTTACGATGCTACGTATTATTTTTTTAACATCTATTTTATCTAATTGGTCTAGCCCAAAATATTGATTGGAAATTGTAAAAACTGCAAATAATAAATTTTATCTGTAATTCTCTGTGGGTGTGTTTGGATACACGGTAGAATAGGGAATAAGAATAAGAAATCTCGGAAAGTGTGCTTGTCACAATTCCTTATTCCTATACCATGGTTTTGTTGGTATAGGAATAAGGGTCCGAATTCCTTATTCCACGGTTGTTTGTGTTGCACAAGAATAAGGAATAAGGATCCTTATTCTTATGCATCCAAACACACTCTGTATGACTGTATGTCTATATCTGAACAACTTCTCTTTTAAACATTGCACATGTCATCTCCTTAAAATCTACGATCAACCCTCACTCATCTGTGTCTCAACTTTTCATGAATCCTTCATCACCCCCTTTCCGAAATAAACATTTAGCAAACTAAGGCCCTGATCATTTTTTTTTTCAGCGTTGGATTTCAATTTATTTCATTTCATTTGAAAATTTTTTGATCAAGATGAGAGAATTTGATGTCATTTGGTTGGAATTTCTATGTCATTAAATCTAAAGAAATCCTACGAAATCAATTCAAATGAAATGAAATCCCGCGTAAAAATCATTTTGATCAGAGCCTAAGGGCGCTTATCGCTTGAAATTAGAAACAAAAATTGTTTAGATATTACTTATTAATATTAAAAAACATGTCCGTAATTTTTTTTGGTTTGCATTTGAACTTTAATTCGATGTACTATAACGTGGGATATTTCTAGGAATTAATATTAATGTTAATATTGATAATCTATAAATATAGCATACCCATGTTAAAACTCTCATCTTGTTTTTACTTCATTTTACTTCGGCCTTTACACTTTTTCTTTGGTCTAAAGTCTAAACGGTCTCTCTTTTCAAGTCATCCCTTTGGGCTAATATCATGTTACACAATAATGGAAGGTATTACCAATACGTACAGAAACCACACCACTTCGTTACATTAATGGTTTCCACCGACTGCAAATTGTGCTCCGAAAACACCATGAAACGACACAAAAGAGCAACAAAACAGAAATTCAGCTCACAAAGTGATGGCTTCAATCTTCAAGTATTTTAGCTGAAAACCATTATTTTCCTCCAGTTTTCTTATCTAGCTCCAAGTAAACATAAAATCAATAATGTGCAATTTAGCCGCATACAACTAAATTGATGACCGAACAGCATCCCCCATACAAAATTTTGCAGGACTTGGTACATCCAAAATAGAATAATAAATTTTCGTACCAATCAACAAAATCGATGTAGATATCTAGAATTTTTATTAGATTATAAAGAATTCTAATATATGAAGGGAATTATGGCACGACGAGTGCGAGGGTAGTCTTCAAACTTTTGCTTATACCATCTATGGGTATCTGCAGCAGCAAAGCTTAAGTTTGCAGCCTGTGCGAGAATAATGGAGTAGTGAGAATTAAAATTGCAAAAAGAAAGTGTGTTTATTTTATAATTTATGCAGGGATTTCCGGTATGAGAATATGGTATTGAAACGTACCACAAATATCAAAAGGAGCCACACAGTAATGTCATATCCACCACTAGCCACTAAAATGCCAACATATATGACCTTCAAGAAATTAAACACATTGTTGTCAAAATTAGCTTGCACACCAATTTGCCTTAGAGTAATCTAGGAGTATCATCTGCATAAAGTACAACTGAACAAAGGTGCTTTGGAACAATTAAAGTCCTTGGTTCAATATGATGGTGAAAAAAAAAAAATACTAAAACAACTCGCCGAGTATTTTTACCATTTAAATTGCCAAAACAACTCCTAATTTCAAGCAATCATCCTCGAATACCAGGGGCATTCTTTTTGTTCCTAAAAAGTAGGCACTTCCCTGAACTCGAATAGCATAAATTGGTCATTTTGCTCGTCCGATCCAAATATAAACCAACGACAACGAATAAGGCCTGACAAGACACGGTCAAATACTCATTGGGCTAATGAATAGGCCTAGAAGTTCAGACCAACATTGCAAGGAATCTAAAAGACTGTTTGGACTAAAATAGGAAATAGAAAACAACTAAAATGTTTAGGGATATTCAATTAAAGAACCACTAATTAACTGAGCGGAAAAAATTTACAGGAAATCCCTACAAAACATGTATAAACTTAATGTCATTGGCACCAGCAACAAGTCATGATGTTGACGATGCAAATGTGACTACCTCGTCGGCTGTCCACCTTTAAAGATATGTAACAGGATAGACATTTTGGTTCGAAGTGGAAAAATGGGATAAATATGGTGCTTTAAGGAGTAATTTGTTAATTCGATGCCAGGTAAAATGAAAATTGTCTAAATAAAAGCTAAAATTAACATATGAAAAAAAAATGAATAGACGAAGCACTTACTATTTCAGCAAAGAAATGGGGGCAGGAGACGTATTTAAACCAATCGCCATAAGGAATAATGTACTCATCTGCTCCTTTGTTCTTACGCAAAGAACCCTGTCATTTGAAGGGAAGAAATCAAACAAGTGATTTAACATAGTCTTACACAGGGAATAAAAAGAATGCAGCTTCAAAAGGAGAAAACCAAGAAAATTTGCAAAATAAATTCTCCTTTTTTACAATTTGCGTTAACGTCATTATTTATTGCAAGGTAAAAAACTAGGCCCCTACCATCACAGATAACAGATCCCCTTAAATAATTGTACAAGTATGCTTGTATAATTGTTCTTTAGAAAATTTATAACAAGTTAACAACCATTAATAAGAGTTATTTGGTTTGTCTGAAATTTTCAATGGGCTACTGTGCCTCAATAGGGGTACTACTAGAAGCTGGCCCTAGCCCATAGTCCTTTGCCATAGAAACTAGTTTGGAATTGACAAATAGGAATTTGAAATTCATATATAAGATGGCAAGGTTTGAAATTTATCATTAATTCATAGATGTTGAAGTCATTAAAAATAATAACACTTTTCTTTTTCAATGCAAATACTATAGCAAATTTCTGACCTTTAAAAGGAAAAAAGAAAAATACATGATCCATATTCGATTGTTGCCCACATACTTTTTGAAACATGATCTATATAAACCCAAAAGTATCTACTATAAGCTTCTCAATTGAAACTCTAATACTCCATAAACTTTCTATAGATAAAAATTAGTGCCATATAAATACTGATTCATTCAGGCTCATGCCCTGCTAGTAATTGCATGGATGCCACTAAAAATGAGAAAAACACTAATAATCAATGATCAATACAGATAAAGCCATCTTAAACTCCACATGAAAGGATCCCAACGGACCATTCAAAACACAAGTTCAATATTTTTAAATGCCACTTCTGTCATTTAGTTACAGTAGATTATTTCATAAATAAGCAGTCTCCGCATTCCTTTTCTTACAATTACTAAGTCTGCTACTGGTCAACTATAGTTTCAGTTATCGCCTTGTCGGTTCTAAACATGCTAGGAAATTTTCTTTTAAAATAATGAGAATGAAGGACGTTATTTCTGATTAAAAACCACTTGAACTCTTTGGCATTTGTTTCTATGCTCCAAGAAAATGAGCTTACTAAATGGACAATCTTTCTAGTGATTATGAACTATTTAAACACTTCAGCATTTAAAAAAGTTTACCAGAATAGAATGGCATCGAAATTGATGAACCCAGCCCAAGAAAAATATTGCAGCACCAACCCACTGGCACCATCCTAAGCTAAGCAGAGGGTTAACTAGCCCTGGTGGGTCAATTCTAAGATCTGGCATCTTATCTTTCCCTTTCACAATGAACTCTGCTATTTGAGCACGAAGAAAATTTACCACCTCTTTTATACATGGGCTAGCCAGAGTAAGAGGTGCCATCACATAGAAGCTAGCAAAAGGATAACAAACTTGTTAGTTCGAAGTGAGTGTGATGCAATTTAATTTATGAGCGTGTCCAAAAAGTACTTGTAAAAATTGCAATACAATAATGATATATGCAATTTTGAAATTCATAGAGGGGGCGGCTTCTCCCTGCTCTCCCCTGCGTATAGTTTCTAGTAATATAGACAATCAGCAAAAACACTAATTTGAACACTAAATCTAAACACAATTTCGCAAATTTATGTTTTGTTTGTTTAAATGATTTTAGACTGTCATGAAGTTGTGCATATATTGTCATGCTGGTATCTCATGCAGGAGAGGAGCATTTACTGAGTGATGTTATTTTATTATTTTCCACAGTTGTTTTTGCAAATTGCACCGACAGTTTAACTCTTATGTGAATATATCCAAATAAGTTTTTCCATATTTGTAATCTGTGCTGAAATCTTCTAGCTTACCTGCTGATAATACACAATTGTTGACAACTAAAGTTGAAAACCTCTAATTGTTCCCATTTTTTTTAATCGTAAACAAAGAACTCAACGAACTTGGCCGCAACAATTCACTCTCAAATAAGGAACCTGAGTTAAAACAAATATGGCTTGATTACAGTTTATGTTGATAGCGAACAACCAAAGTGCTGACCTGAGTTAAGGGTGGAATTTTCCATATTTACACAGAATATATATCTTGGGTCAAATTATCCAAGAGGACTGAAAGTTAACTGATTTCTGCATAGGAAAAAGGTTCCACTTGCTTGATATATATAAAGCAAAAACTTACAAAAATCCAGTGAAATAGCCCATAATATGCAACCTTGCTGAAGGGCCGTAATGGAACACATTCAAAGTCTCATGCAACCGTCTCACTGCCTGAATTTCCAAGAGTAGTAGGAGAAAAACTGTTTGCCAGACCTTGAACGAGAAAGTGTTAGAGCCTCCTATCAACTGGCTAGTAATGGTAGAATAACTCCTTGGCTCAGAGGACAAAGGTGTCATTTCCGCATATGCATAAGACCATGTAGAGATTAGTAAACATGTTGTTAGAATAACTGCCATGATGTAGAAATGCAAGAAGTATCTCTGTGGAACAGTGAATCTCTGCAATGGACAGGAAGTGTAAGATCAGAAAAATAAGAAATGAGGATGATTGAAATAATATGGCTACCAAGTAAGATGAGGCTGATAGCTGATGGCACAACCAGTTTTTTACCAGCCCTTTTAAGGCTAACGTGATGGCCTGATGGGTATCTGCATTTGGGTCATCTAAAAATCTTTGAGCAATCAACTTTACTTATGATTTTACAAAAAGAAAACTTAAGTTTTCCCATCATTCTATTTAAAAATTTGTCCTTTCAACGTATATCCAGAACTAAAAACCAAACCAACAAAATTTGAGGAGTTCAGATAGGACAAACAGATATCATTAACTTTTAACTAAAAGTGCCGGCCAAATATTAAACAGAAGCTGCTTATAAATTCAGTTATAATTCTCGATTGCAATATTTGTCTTTGTTTGAACAATATATCATTAACAGATTCTATCACTCCAGCAGAATATTAAATGTAGGTTGGTCCCCAAAATTTCCCTAATACGTGAATAAATTACTTTTTTTTTTTCTTGAAGGTTGGTTTTTTCAAAACGGACAATTTTATTTATTAAAAAATTAGAAAATAAATACTCTTTTTTGACTAAAAATCACTTGGTTGTTTAAATAGAGCTAAACCACCTGGCCGAACCCCGAACAACCTAGTACTTTAAATTACTCACATACATAAAATCCGTAAACTGGAATTAGATTAGATACCTGGGTAACAGGAGTAATTTAAAATTTTAAATTGACCACGCACTGGCTAACAAATCCATGCACCATGTATATGTGATGTGAGAGAACGAAAGAGAGAGAGAGAGATAGAGAGAGAGAGAGAGAGAGAGAGAGAGAGAGAACTCACAGTAGAGCCCTTGAGCTTTCCCCTGACAGCAAATTCCTTCACAAGCCGACGAAAAAATCCGAGGAACGGGAAGGGAAGCAAGGCGAGTACAATCGGCACAATAGGGGCTGTCCAAGCGAGCCGGAGCAGCGAAACCCGATCCAGCTCCATTAGGCGCAACGAGATGAAATTGATGGGGAATGGGACTATATGGATTGGGTATGGTGGTTATAGACTTATATATAGAGGCAATGAAGGAAGCATGTCGCGAGATCACGCATTTAAGCTGACAGTTTGGAAGTTGGCGTTGAAGTGATGGCATGTTTTGCTGCTCGTTGGCCCTTGGCGGGCACATATGGGTCAAAACTTGAGAGAGAACTAGAAAGACGCTATATATCACGAGAGATCGCAAATTGTGAGGTGCGATGGACGGTTAGATGGGAGCGAAGGTGGGGCCGAAGCGGAGGCGTGTTAGAAAATTCGGTACAGTCATACAGAGCAGAACTGCCGAAGAGTTTTTGTTAATAAAAAAAACTACAAATAATTTTAATCATAGCATTGAATTCGATAAATTCTGCGTGGATAAGCTGTTTACTCTTGGCTGAAATTTACACCATTCATTTAGCATTAAAATATGATAAAACTTTTTCTTAAAATATTAGTAAGTTTACAAAGGAAATGACGCGATTTTTTAGCAAGTTAAATTTTGTCGGCTTTTAATATGGTTCTTGATCGTTTGAAAAGTTTTTTTTTTTTCGAGTTTTATTAGATTCAAGAACACGGTAACAGTTTTTTTGCATTTTAATCCCTGCATCTTTCATATTCACAAAATATTCAAATAGTGATTAAGAATTTAAAACTTAAATTCTATTATGCATTTGTTAAAATATATATGTACAATTGTAAATATATTTAATTTGCAATATATTATTCTGTATTTTGTAAATAATAAATCATTCAGGATCAGGGAGTTCAGGTGAGCCAGAGTTTTGGGTAAATGCAATTGATTGTGCATCTGGAACTTGGATCGTCATTCTGTTATTTTACCTCATTTTGCTTCGGCCTTTTCGTTTTCTCTTCGGTCTAAATGGGCTTTCTTTCGTATCACATAACACAACTACACAAACCAATAAAAGGCAAATACGAATCCGTACTAAAACACACGTTACAGGAGTGGTTTCCACATTGACAACAAAATGTCCTCCGAAAGCACAATGAAATGATAAAAAAACAAAAACAAAAACAAAACAAAGATGAGTAGAATTCCGGTGGCATAAATACCATAAATTCTCTATTTAAAAAATAATTTTAAAATATAAATTCAAATTTCAAATCCAAACCGTTGATCTAGTTCAATTTAACGCATAATGCATTTTCATATATCTTTCGTAAAATTTAATGTTCATTTGTTATTTGATCAAAAACAATAATATGAACCATATTAAAATTAATTTGCCATAATTAATAAGATTCGTGAATTTTGAACATCTTGATCTAGTATCAAATTAACACCAAATTTTATAAAAATTATATGAAATATAGCATGCGCTAAATCGAACAAGATCAATTATTTACATTTAAAGTTTAAATTTTTATTTTAAAATTATTCATGAATTAGAGAACTTATGGCATGTGACACCAAAAGAGTACTCAACAAAGATTCAACTCACAAAAGCAAGTGGAGATGCAAACCCAGTTTTGAAGGACCAACAAAGGAGCCACTTGAAGAGTTAAAAGCTACTATTCTTGCGGTTTACAAAAGCTCAAGCGAGGTATCTGCACACCCCGCAGATAACCGTCACAATTTTCCTCCACTTTTCTAATCTAGCTTCGAGTAATCATAAATGAAATAATGTGTAATTTAGCTTTTTACAAAATTGTCACGCATACAATATAACTTCGTAATGGCCAGTCCATCATACAAAATTTTGTTGGACTTGGTGCATCCAAAATGGAATAATAAATTTTCCTATCAATCAACACAATCCATGTAGATTTCTAGAATTCTCCTTAGATTATACACAACTCTAATATATGAATGGAATTATGGCACGACGAGTGTGAGGGTAGTCTTCAAACTTCTGCTTATACCATCTATGGGTTTCTGCAGCAGCAAAGCTCAAGTTCGCAACCTGTGCAAGGAAAATGTAGCAGTCAGGATAAAAGTTGCAAAAAGAAAGTATGTTTGTAATGCCGGTTTTTCAGGTATGAGAATATAGCATTGAAACGTACCACAAATATGAACAGAAGCCACACAGTAATGTCATATCCACCACTAGCCACTAGAATGCCTGCATATATGACCTTCAAAGAAAGCACATGCACCAAGCATATTGTCAAAATCAGTTCGTATACCTATTCGAGCAGAAGTAATTTACGAGTATCTTCTGTATAAATTACAACTAAATAAGGATTCTTAGGCATTAAACCCTTAATAAAATATATTAGCGAAAATACAAAAAGTTCCTGTTATTTTCCAAATTGAACATGCAGAGTCTTGCATTAGTTTCACATAGTGATTACTGATTAGACTCAATAACATGACTGCTATTATAAAGCCCAACATTAACCATATTTGGCAGGTGCCATACTATCACCAACTGTTTCCAAGTTTGCTGTAAAGAACTGGACAGACAGCAGACTTTGAGAAAATAATAAATAATAACTATTTAGGGTAAATATATGACACAAATGATCCCTAAAGCACCACACTTTTTTTATTTTTTCCCAAGAGTTCCCAGCTCTTCTTGTTGTCAATGAAATATCTAATTTGTACCAAATTTCCTACTATTAACATCCCTTTAATAAAGTCGATGGACATTCACCCTGTCCTGAGGTCAGTATGCCAAGTTTTAAAGATGGAATGCCAACTTATAAAGATGGATCCTACAAGTCCGGAACCAATATGCAAGAAATCTAAAAGCTGATTTAAACTCTAAAAGAAATAGAGCAAAACTGTCTGAACCAAAATAGAAAACAACTAAAATGCTTAGGACATTATATTAAAGGACCACTTGCTAACTGAGGGAAACAATTGATAGGAAATTTCTGCAAAAATGTATAATCTTCTGTCATCGGCACCAGAAACAGGTCACAGACTTGCAATACTAACACCATGATGACGACCATGCAAACAAGTCTACTTAGTCTACCTTCAAAGATAGGTTAACAGGGTGGGGGCAACTGGGCATTTTGGTTCGAAGTGGAAATTAGGCAAAATGGGATAAATATGGTGCTTTAAGGAGTAATTTGTTAAATTTGATGCCAACTCAAATGGTATTGTCCAAATAAAAGATAAAATTGATACATTGAAGAAACGAATATACAGAACACTTACTATTTCAGCAAAGTAATGTGGGCATGAGACGTACTTAAACCAATCACCATAAGGAATAATGTACTCGTCCGCTCCTTTGTTTTCGCGCAAAGAGCCCTGTCACCAAAAAGGAAGAAATCAGACCTAGTGATAATACCATAGTATCAAACAGGAGAAAAACAAGAAAAATTGAAAACTAGTTTCTCCTTTCTTTTACTGTTTGCTTTATCCTTCTTATTTATTGTGAGGCAAAAGACTAGGGCCCTATCGTCCCAGATCTCCTTAAGAGCGGGGAACTAGTTTTAAAATAGTCAAGAAAAATAAGTTGTACAACTATGCCTACATAATTGCTTTTTACAAAATAAATCAAAATAACCATAAAAATGCATTAATTGGTTTGTTTGAAAATTCAAGTGGACTTCTGAGACTCTCTTTATAGGGTTACTAGTAGCAGGCCCTAGCCCCTCGCTAAAAGGAGAACCTTTACAATTGTAAGTATTCTGCAATTCTCAAATAAGATGGCAAGGTATGAAATTCATGCTTTATACAATATGTATAAGTTGTTGAAAATTTTTGGAATAGTTTGTTTTTCATAGCAAATACTATAGCAAATTTCTGATATTTCATGGAGAAAAAACACATGATCCATATCCAATAGTTGCGCACATATATTTAATATTAAGTTATAAACAAAAAAGTATTTAGTAGAAGCTTCTCAATTGAAACCCTAAACTTTCTACAAGAAAAAAGTCAGTGCCAAATAGAATGCTGATTCGTTCATGTTCATACCCTTTACCATTGCTAGTTTTGCATAGATATCACTAAATATGAGAAAAGAACAATTACAATCAATACAAATAAAGCCATCTTAATCTCTAACTTGAAGGATCCCAACGGAGTGCTTTCAAAATATGTGAAGTTCATCGATTTATATAAATGCCACTTCATTTAGTTACAGTATATTATTTCATAAGTAGTATAGGCATTTCTTTCTTAAAATTACTTAGCCTGCTAATGGACAACTATAGTATCAGTTGTAGATTCTAACCATGGAATGGGGAAAAAATATTTCAAGTAATGAAAAAGGAAGGACATTCTTTCTGATTATAAACTACTTAAGCTCTTCGGAATCTGCTTCTAAGTTCCAAGAAAAAATGCTTACCAGAATGGAATGGCATCGAAGTTGGTGAAGCCAGCCCCAGAAAAATATAGCGGCCCCAACCCACTGGCACCGTCCTAAGCTAAGAAGAGGCTTAACAAGCCCTGGTGGGTCAATTCGAATGTCTGGCATTCTGTCCCTCCCTTTAACAATGAACTCTGCTATTTGACCACGAAGAAAATTTACCACCTCTATTATGCATGGGCTAGCCAGAGAAATAGGTACCATCACATAAAAGCTAGCAAAAAGATAACAATTTGTTAGTTACAAAATTTTGGGGAGCAAAAAGATGAAACTGATAAAAGGTAAGTCCCACATAGTTAAGGACGGAGCCAGAAAATTAGAGGGGGCAGGGGATCAGGTGAGTGAGTGTGATGTAATTTAATTTAAGGTTGTGTCTAAAGAGTACTCACAAAAATTATATAAATTAAATGATGAAAATTCTATTTTTAAATACAGAATGGGGGTGGGGTGGGTGGGGCCAGGAGGGGGGGAAGAGGGGTAGTGGATGACTGGGCACCTAGCTTCTAGCAATAAGCAATAACAGTAATTTGAAATTAAAACTTAAATACAATTCACGAAAGTACTTTTTGTCTGTTTAGATGGTCTTTACACAGTCATGCAGTAATGCATTTATTGTCAAACTGGTGTCTCATATAGTGAATATGAGTATTTAATTATTAATTCAACTGCAGGAGAGGAGCATTTACTGAGTGATGTTATTTTAATATTAGTATATTACACACAGTTGTTTCTGCAAATTATACCTGACAGTTTAACTCTAGTGTGAATAAAATCCAAATAATTTTCTCCATAATTGCAATCTGTACCAAAATCTTTATGCTTATTTGCATATGATACACAGTTGTTCATAACTCAAGTCGAAACACCTCTAGTTCTTCCTTTGTCTAAAAATAAATGGATAAATCAACTAACTCAGCCAAAATAATTTAGCAGAGCTAGGGAAAAATTTTCATATTGATACACAATACATCTCTTCTGTCAAATTATCCAAGAGGACTATAGTTAACTGTTATCTGCATATACAAAGGTTCTACTTGCTTAATTTGTAAAGGAAAAACTTACAATAATCCAGTGAAATAGCCGAAAATATGCATCCTAGCTGAAGGGCTGTAATGGAACACGTTCAAAGTCTCATGCACCCGTCTTAATGCCTGAATTTCCATGAGTAACAGGAGAAAAACTGTTTGCCAGACCTTATATTTCTGGCTTAAAGTAGGGGAACGGGCTTTGTTGAAGGAGAAAGTGTTTGAGCCTCCTATCAAGTGACTGGTAATGGTAGAATAACTCCACGGCTCAGAGGACAAAGGTGTCATTTCCACATATGCATAAAACCATGTAGGAATTAGTAAGCATGTTGTTAGAATTACAGCGACAATGTAGAAATGCAAGTAGTATCTCTGTGGAACAGTGAATCTCTGCAATGGGCAAGAAGTATAAGATTAGAAATGTAAAGAATTAGGGCTTAATTAGGATATAAAATATATGGCTGCCAAGTACGAATCCGCGGAAAACTGATGGCACAAACAGTTTTATACCATCCATTTAAAGGCTAAACGTGATGGGTATCTGCGCTAGGTCGAGATATCTTTACCCACCGGCATTTGGGTCATCTCAAAACCTTTGATCAATTATCTTTAGTTATGTTTATAAAAAGAAACCCTTCATTTTTTTTCATTTTCTCAGAACTCTAGTTAAAGAAATATCCAGAAGGGCTAAATTAACCAACCGAATTCGAAGTTCGGAGTCCTAACCCGGACCAACACGCACCGGATGAGACAAGATAGAATAATAAATGAACATCATTGAGCTATTATTTATGACTAAAATCGTCGACCCAATATTTGATAGACAAAATTAAGCGGCTTCTAATTCAGTTATAATTCTCTATTGACTATTGCAACATTTGTCTTGGTTTCACTTCAACAAAATACTAAATATAGGTTGTCCCCCAAAATTTCCCTAATATGAGAGAGAGAGAGAGAGAGAGAGAGAAAGAGAGAGGGAGAGGACTCACAGTAGAGCCCTTGAGCTTTCCCCTGGCAGCGAACCCCTTAACAAGGCGGTGCAAAAATCCAAGGAACGGAACGGGAAGCGAGGCGAGTACAATCGGCACAATCGCAGCCGTCCACGCGAGCCGGAGCAGGGAAACGAGATCCAGCTCCATTAGGCGCACAAGACGAGAGAGACTGAAATGAATGGGGGTATGGTATGGTATCTGGTATGGTTAGAGAGGCAACGAAGGGAGCATTAATGAGGAGAGGATCACGCATTCACGCTGAGAGAGAGAGAGAGAGAGTGGAGAACTTGGCATCGAAGTGATGCTTTGCTTGCTAAATTGCTAATTCTAAATTCGCTGTCCTGGCGGGCTTGGGTTGGAGGCTTTGAGAGAGCGTGAAAGAGACTCGCCATATCAACAGACAGCGCGAATCTCGAGTGTGATGGACGGTTAGATGGGTGGGGTCGGAGAGGAGGCGTGAATTATTGGGCAGGAATCCGGCAACAACGGGTTTGAAAATTCGGTAGAGAGCAGTACTATGAATATGATGACGGAGACTTTGTTCGTTCCACGAAAAGCTCGCCGCGTCTAGAACTTTCGGTGCTGCCACGTCATTGCTACCTGTTCGGTTTATATTATCGGTTTTAATTTAAGACAATTTTAGCAGGCTTAAATGGTCAAGATAATTTAAAATGCACCACAATAGTTTTCCTGTAAATATTTTATATACTAGAAAATTGTAAATGTCTCGTCGTATCTGCATATACCAATCGAGTTTCTTGTCTTGTTACGTAAATTGATATTTCAAATATACCATGTCATGTTGACTAGAAAATCAGCTAACACGACACGTCTGACGTGGCATGTTAAACATGCTAAGTCACGTTATAAACTATTTTAAAATTTTTCACTAAAATTTATTAGAATAAATGAAAAATATGAAAAATTATAAGAATTATTTTTACATGATATAGTGTTAAATCAAATTTGATGATTAAAAAATTGTGAATTAATACCATTAAAATTTGAGAAATGCTAGAGTCCAATATATTGGGCGGATGAGGTCCGTCCAATACCATCGTTTTCACATTTTTAAATTTCAAACGACCGATCCGAACCGTCCAATATGTTCTCCATATTAAAAACTTATTAGAAACTGATTTTTACATTTTTTTTAATTTCTTTTACTATTTTTTTGGTATTTTAGAAAATCGTTGTTATTGAATGATCCAGAACTTTTATATCATGAATTTTCTAAAATTTAAAAAAAAAATAAG
The DNA here is from genome assembly GCA_027725995.1 of Rhynchospora tenuis. Taxonomy (NCBI): domain Eukaryota; kingdom Viridiplantae; phylum Streptophyta; class Magnoliopsida; order Poales; family Cyperaceae; genus Rhynchospora; species Rhynchospora tenuis. The sequence goes on from CM050888.1 coordinate 172,909,754, forward strand.
TAAAAAAATTTGAAAAAAAATGTAAACTTTGGTTTCTTATAAGTTTTCAATATGAAGAACATATTGAACGATTCGGATCGGTAGTTTGAAATTTAAAATTGTGAAAACAATCGTTTTGACGGACTGATGTAATATATCAATACTTAAATTATTACCCAATTCTACCTAAAATCAGTTGCAAGCGTACAACAATCGTCTAAGTATTATCGGGGTCGAACCACAGGGACGGAATATTCAACAACTAAGTAAATTAAACTATTGATTAACTAGATTAAAAGTATGTAGAAATAATATTTGTAACAGATCTAAAGTAAAGGTTTGCAGTTAAATAAAAGTCCTAAATTAAACAGTTCAATGAGTTAAAAGGATTAAAATACTAATTAAGAATTAGGGGTTGACTAGTAGCTAATACTTTTCAGTTTACTCCAGAATCAGCGGCCCGCAGAAATCATCTGCGGCCCGCTGAAGCTCAGGTCGCTGACCCCTGAGAAGGTCGCAGAAGCCTGGGGTCATAGACAACCCGCAGAAACCTCCTGCGGCCCGCTAGGTTTGGCGCAGACTCAACTCTTTGCATATTTTAATTGTTGTTTTGTGTAGATAATTAATCCTAACTAAGGTTCCTAAGTCCCACTTTCGTTTAAGGCCAGGTTACCTAAAGTTAACATTAATTCTCTCTAATTCAACCTAGATTTCAACTTCCGTTTCTTGGTCTAAGTTAAACTAGTTTATGCTTTACGACCTACGACTCCCTATACTTCCGTAATTGGGAAGGGTTTCAACTTCCGTTTCTTAACCCTAGTTTGACCTTCCGGCACTAACTATCGTGTTTACCATACTTTATCCTAATTACTTAAGAACTTTTGGACTTAACCACCTAACAATCAAAAGACGTCTCTTTTAATGGGTGCAAGCAATTCAACTTAAGCAATTCAGTTAAAGTAATCTAAGCAATTCAATCAAAGCATAAAACACAACATACAAACAAAGAAAATATAACTTAAAGCATATTATCAATCATAAACTTAAAAAGGTTCACTACTATGGCCCCTAATATACGACTACTCACAAGTATACATCATAAAACAACAAAAGGTATCTGAATAATAAGAAAACATAAAGAAAGAAACAAGATTACAACAATTGAAACCCAGTTTTCCCTCTTTCTGCCTTCTCTGCCACTCTTTCAGCGGGTTGCTGATGCTCCCTGCGGCCCGCTGAAAACCCTTGATGCTCTCTTAACTTAGCAGAATTTACCCTAAAAACTCACGAACCCTTTTTCTGATCTGCTCTGGTGTTTATATAGACGTGGGATGGCTCTAAAATTGTCGGAGACGTGGTTTTGAGGCGCCAGAAATAGATATGTCGGTGTAGAGGTGGGTGCAGAACTTGGTCAGGCTATTTTGGGCTGTCGGTTACTTCTTCTGCGGCCCGCTGTCGAGTCCTGCGGGTCGCAGAAATCTTCTATGCTGCCAAGTCTCACCTGCTACACGCTGGGTCTTCCTGTGGGTCGCACAAACCTTCGGTGGGCCGCAGATCATGATCAGACTTCAGTTTCCTCGCTTCAAGAGTGGCAAAATCACACAGATCCTGTACAAAATAAAAGTAGCCATAGCAGTACCTTGCTTCTAACCTAAATTAACAATTAAAACATTAGAAACACACATAATTAATGGAATTAAGTCCTAATATAAGCGGTATTTATATGCATAATTTCCGCTTATCACGGACCCATCCATCAAATATGTTGGACACTAGCATTTCTCTTAAAATTTAAATATGAACTAATTTAATAAATGATACAAATTTATTAAAAATATAAATGATTAATTTTAGTCGTATCACGCATCAACTCATGTCGTGTTAAAATGCAGAAATATTCGAAATTTTCCAATAAAATACGACTTTACACGACACGTCGATATACGCATGTGGTGTTATTTTCATGCGTGTTGTGTTAACATGTCTAACATAAGAACCCTATTGGACTTGGTTAATCGAAAATAAAATAATAATATTTCCTACCAATCAACAAAATTCATGTAGATTTCGAGAATTCTTTTTAGTTATAATAAAGAATTCTAATATATGAACGGAATTATGGCACTCCGAATGCGAGGGTAGTCTTCAAACTTTTGCTTATACCATCTATGGGTTTCTGCAGTAGCAAAGCTTTAAGTTGGCAGCCTGCGTGAGAATAACAGAGTAGTGAGATAAAAAATTGCAAAAAAATTGTGTTTGTTTTAAAAAGGGATTTCATGAACATAACATTGAAACGTACCACAAATGTGAAAAGAAGCCACATGGTAATGTCATATCCACCACTGGCCGCTAAAAGGCCAACATATATGATCTTCCAAAAAAAAAAAAAAAAAAAAAATCCTTTTAGAATCGATTTGTATACGTAATTACGTATGCATTTGAGTAATCTGGGGTATCTTCTGCATAAATTACAACTAAGTAAAGGTTCTTAGGAATAAGTAAAGAGGGAATTTGAAACAACTAAACTAGGGTTCACCGTTCACCTCATCTATGCGAACTATAACAAGACGGAGTTAATGCATGAAAAGGGAATGTGTTGGCCCTAGACTTTCCGATCAACAGTGCTTTGTTATAATCCTATCTTCCATGCCCAACAATTCCATGAATATTTATTGCCAAAAGAACTCCCATCTACTAGCAGTAATCCTTGAATACAATAGGTGAAATTTTTTTTTGTTCCTAAAGTAGGCACTTCCCAAGATCCTTGAATACTATAGGCGAAAATTCTTTTGTTCCCAAATAGTAGGCACTTCCCGAGACTTGAATAGTATGAATAGGCTATTTTACTCGTGGATTCAAATTTGAACCAAGACCAAGCAGGGCATGCTCAAATACAAATTAGGCTGAAGAGGCCTAAAAAGTCCAGGGACCAACATGCGAGGAATCTAAAAATCTGTTTGGGCTAAATATGAAAGCAAAATGTTTAGGACAATAAGTTGAAGGACCACTAAATAACTGAGGATAAAAAATTCAGAGGGAATTTCCAACAGACTATATAATCTTATGTCATTGGCACCAGCAACAAGTCACAGACTTGCACTCACTGATGTCATGATGATGACGATGCAAACGAGACTACCTAGTACAACTAGGCATATTTCGGTTCAAAGTGGAAATTAGGCAAAAATGGGATAAATTATGGTGCTTTAAGGAGTCATTTTTAAGTTTGATGCCAAACAAAATGAAACTTGTCTAACTAATAGCTAAAATTAACATATTAAAACAATGAATACACAAAAATCTTACTATTTCAGCTAAATAATGGGGGCATGAGACATATTTGAACCAATCACCATAAGGAATAATGTACTCATACGCTCCTCTATTTTCACGCAAAGAACCCTGTCATAGTGTCATGGGAAGGGAAGAAATCAGACCTGGTGATATAACATAGTATCAAACAGGAATAAAAGGAATGCAGCTCCAAAAGGAGAAAACCAGGAAAGCAAGGCAAAGAAACTAGGGTCTACCATCACAGATCCTCTTAGGAGCGGTGAGCTAGTTTTTATAGTTAAGCTAAATGACTTGTACAACTATCCTTACATAATTGTTCTTAAGAAAATAAATAAAAAGCATTATAAGCCATAATTGGCTTGTTTGAAAATTCAAGTGACCTCTTGCTCCGCAATAGAGGTACAGGGTACTAGTAGCTGGCCCTAGCACCTTACTCAAAGCCACACCTTTGCCATAGAAACCAGTCAGGGAATTCATAAACAAGATGGCAAGGTTTGAAATTCGTGATTTACATTTAATGTGTAGAAGTCATCGAAAAGATTTTGGCATAGTTTGTTTTTTCAAAGCAAATAGGCAACCAATTTTTTTTTTTTAAAAAAAATCATCCATATTCAATTGCTGTCAATACTTTGGATATAAAGTTATAAACCCAAAAGTATCTACTAGAAGCATCTCAATTGAAACACCGCAACTTTCTATAAGAAAAAAATAGTGACATATAAAATGCTGATTCATTCAGGTTCAAACCCTTCATTATTGCTAGTCTTGCATGTATCGTCACTAAAATGATAAAAGCACTAACAATCAATACAAATAAAGCCATCGAAAAGTCTAAATGAAAGGATCCCAATAGACCCTTCAAAATAAAAGTTGTTCACTTTATTAAATGTCACTACTGTCATTGAGTTACAGTAGATTTCATGAACAAGTAGTCTACAGGCATTGCTTTCTTACAATTAGTTAGCCTGCTAATGGCCAACTATAGTATTAATTGTCAGTTCTAAATTTGCTAGGGTATTTTTTATACATATAAATGATAAAAAGAAGGATGTTCTTTCTCATTAGCTCTTTGGCATTTGCTTCCACATTCCAAGAAAAAGAACTTACAAAAATGGACGATCTTTCTGATTATAAACTACTTAAAGCACTTCAGTATTTGCATCTAAGCATCAAGCAAAAATGCTTACCAGAATAGAATGGCATCGAAGTTGATGAACCCAGCCCCAGAAAAATATTGTAGCCCCAACCCATTGGCACCATCCCAAGCTAAGCAGAGGCTTAACTAGCCCTGGTGGATCAATTCTAAGATCTGGCATCCTTTCCCTCCCTTTCGCAGTGAATTCTGCTATTTGATCACGGAGAAAATCTGCCACCTCTATTATACATGGACTAGCCAGAGAGAAAGGTGCCATCACATAAAAACTAGCAAAAAGAAAACAACTTGTTGGTTCACGAAATTAGAAAACAAACTAAAGACAAAATCTGACAAAGGAAAGTCCCCTATAGTCAAGGGCATAGCCACAAAATTAGAGGGGGGGCAGTGACAGTTTAATTTCGAAGGCCTATATATTGACAAAGTGCTAACGGCAATCAATTCCATAAATGAAAAAAAAAAAAATTAAAGATGGAAATACAATTGTTTAATTCATATGTCCTCTTCCCCTGCATGTATTTTCTAGTTTGAAATCAAATCTAAATACAGTTTACAAAAGTATATTTTGTTTATTTAAATTATCATAGACAGCCATGCAGTTGTGCATTTATTTTCATTCTGGTATGTCGAAAGAGCGAATATGAGATTTGCATTATTGGCTCATGTGCAGAAGAGGAGAATTTACTGAGTGATGTTATTTTATTATTTCAACAGCTGTTTCTGCAAATTGCACCTGACAGTTTAAATCTGTACCAAAATATTTTTTTTATTATTTGCAATCTGTACCAAAATCGTTTAACTTGCTGATGACGCACAATTGTTGATACTCAAGTTGGAAACCCTCAACTTGTTCCCATTTTTTCATAAAATAAATGGATAGCTCAATTAACTCGGTCGAAAAAAATCACTCAAATTTGGAACCTGAGATTAATATACATGGCTTGATTATAGTTTATTTGGGCCAGTAACAACCAAAGAGCTGACTTGAGTTTTTCCATATCATCTCTTTGGTCAAATTATCTGTGAGGACTAAACTGTTTATAGACAGAAAGTGCTACTTGCTAGATATATACAGCAAAAACTTACAACAATCCAGTGAAATAGCTGAAAATATGCATCCTAGCTGAAGGGCTGTAATGGAACACATTCATAGTCTCATGCAACCGTCTCAATGCCTGAATTTCCATTAGTAGAAGGAGAAAAACTGTTTGCTAGGCCTTGTAGTTCTGGCTCAAAGTAGGCGAATGGGCCTTGTTGAATGAGAAAGTGTTTGAGCCTCCTATCTTTTTGCTGGTAATGGTAGAATAACTACTCCACGGCTCAGAGGACAAACGTGTTCCATTAGGGCTTGCTCCAGAATCTATTGGGAAAAGGAAGAGTAAGGAATGGGAAGAGAAGAGGGATACACCCCAAATTTGGGAGTAAACTAGTTTACTCTTTTCTTCATATTTTTGTAATGGGTTCACCTTCATTCCTCCCAATTCTCCTTGATTCTCCCTCAAATTTTTAGGCTTTGGAGCAGGTTAACTGCCTTGGGCAGGTTTGGGCAGTTAACCTTCTCCCCCATTCTCCTTGGTTACTCCTTTCTGGAGCAAGTCCTTAGTAGACATGTTGTTAGAATAGCTGAAAATCTAGACTTTTCACCTCATTTCCGCATATGCATACAAATACAACCATGTAGTGATTAGTAGACATGTTGTTAGAATAGCTGCCGTGATGTAGAAATGCAAGAAGTATCTCTGTGGAACAGTAAATCTCTGCAATGGACATGAACTGTTAGATTAGTAAAATAAGAAACGATTGAGGACTTGATTAGATAATAAAATATATGGTTGCCAAGTAAGATGCGGCTGAAAGCTGATGGCACAACCAGTTTTTTAACATATCTGCATTTGGTCATCTCAAAATCTTTGAGCAGTTGACTTTACTTCATGTTCAATAAAAGAAAACCTTCGAGTTCCTAACATTCTAGTTGTAACAGTTTTTCATCATGTATCCAGAAGGACCAAACCAACGAATTTGAAGAGTTTACAGTCCTAAACTGACAGGTCCAACATGCACCAGAGCCAGAGGAAACCAGATTGGAAAAATGAATATCATTGAGTAACTTATAATTAAAAATGCCAACCCAATATTTGATACACCAAAGCTGCTTACAAATTCAGTTATAATTCTCTATTGCAAATTTGCAATATTTGTCTTGGTCTGAACAATGTCGTCAACCGATCCTATTACTTCAACAATATACTAAATATAAGGACCCCAAAATTATCCTGATGCGTGAATTAATAACTCAGACATACAATATAATATTAATAATTGGAATTGATACGCAGGTCACTGGGGCGACTTAATGTGCCATATTACTAAAAAAAAACCGCAACAATGACAACCACATAGAAAGTCGTAAATAAGCACCCAATGATTGTTGTCTTCTAATTTTGATTCAAGTTGGTAATGAATTAGGAGCACTGCCCGAGTGCCCGAAGTATCCGAGCACAGTGCATAAGAGAAAATGAGAGAGAGAGAATACTCACAGTAAAGCCCTTGATCTTCCCCTGGCAACAATCCCCATCAGAAGCCGATGCAAAAATCCGTCGAATGGAAGGGGAAGCGAGACGAGTACAAAAGGGACGATTCCGGCGGTCCAAAGGAGCCGAAGCAGCACGACCAGGTCCATCTCCATTGGGGGCACAAGATGACAAGGAACAAAATGAATTCAAATAGACGAGGAATGGAACTATGGATTGGTTATGCATGGTTATAGACTTATAGTCTTATAGGGCTCGTTTGGATGCCGAACGGAATAGGGGAATAGTGGGAATAGCCACTCTTCCCACTCTTCCCACTCTTCCCAACAACACTCTTCCCAACAACACTTTTCTCTTTACTTTTTCACACTTCCCAACGCTATTTCTAAACTCACAATCCAAACGACCTAGGAATAGCACTCTTCCCACTCTTCCCACTCTTCCTACTCTTCCCACTTTTCCACACTATTCCCACTATTCCCAACCCATCCAAACAAGCCCATAGAGGCAATGAAGAAGCATTAATGGCGCGAGGTTCGCACATTCAGGGCACTTTTGGCATGGGTGAGGTTAGTGGGTTTAGTGGTGTAAGGTTAGTACTTTTTGGGATTTTCGAGGTACTTTTTAGAATTTCGAGGTAAAATAGTGAGGGGATGAGATTTTCGAGGTAGCTCCAACTAACCCCAAAATCCCTCTAACCCCTGTAAACTTGGGTTGCCAAACGTACCCTCAAGCTGAGAATTGGCCAGTTGGGAACTTGCACTGAAGTGATGCACTTAAATCCAAAGAAACAAAAAAGTGATGCACACTGTACACATGGTATGCTGCCTGTGGACCCATGGCGGGAATGGGTTGGAGACCTGAGACTGAGACTGAGAGAACATATATAAAAAAGACTCGCCATATATCAGGAGAGTGCCAATCGCGAGGTGTTATAGACGGTTAGATGGATTTGAGGGAAGGTGGGGTCGGAGCGCAGGCGTGAATCAGGCAACTACTGGTTCCAAAATTCAGTAAAGACTACAGAGCAGTACTGATGTCTGATCTGATCTGATGACGAAGACTCTGGCCTCCTCACATCACTCACGAGTCACTCTGTAGATTGTAGTAAAGACTACAGAGCTTTTGGAGCTGCCACATCACATCACTCACTAGTCACCCTGTTCACCCTGTTCGGTTCAGATCATATTTAATCCTAACTGTCGCTGTCCGAAGGAATGGTCCAGATTTAACCAAGACAGCCCGATAAATTCCTAAAAGGCGGAGAAGACCAAACTAAGGGATAAGCCCACAGGAGTTTAAAAGAATCTTGCTTTTTAGAGGTATAGAAGAAGGCCCAAGGCTGCAATTAATTAATTGTATCACTTTGGTTGGGCTTTTTCCCAAAGTTAATTTAGAGCTATTTGTCCTATTACTTTCTTTTTTGTTTTTCAAACTTAATAATTGGAGTGAGTGAGAAATCAGAAACTTAGATTATGGAGACAATTATCTATTAGTAACGATATTTCATAAACAACGCAATATTATATATTAGGCACATTGTAAAGAGGAGCTCGGAGTACATACTACTATACTAGAGCTCACTAAAACTGCAATTCCCATTTAAAGGGAATCTGAAGCGCCATACAACATACATTGATACCAGAAAGAAAAAAAATAGAAAAAAAAATGTGTCAATTAGACCAACAATGTGATACATCTGAGCTCAACAACTCACTAAATGAGCCAAAGTCATCCTTTTCGCCTTCTAGCAACAGGAGTGCAACCTCGTCAGATTGATCATGACTTGCACCGCTGACTGATGCAACTTGATCGGCACTAAATTTTTCTTCAGGGCTCAACTGAGAGGCAACAAATTTGTCGAGTGCTCTCCAGTCTGTCACAGTAGGCATTGCGTGTGCTATTTTTGTTTGTTCGCCAACATGGTCACTAACAGAGAGTACCGGTAATGAGTGTAATTGTGCATTGACGGCGGGTGTAGGGCTTTGCAACTCTGGGAGTTGTACAAAGTTATTTGAGTGTGCTAAAAAGGTTAGGTTGTCGAGTTCATTCTCTTTCTTGCAAAGTAGAGAGGTTTTTGTTTGGTTTCTCAGATAATCAAGACGGTCAGGCATGATCGAGTAGCTGGCATCCCACATGTCACTAATACTTCTTCCAGGATACGTTGTTCGCTTTTTGAATGCTCGACAAACGACCCAACCTTCTTCCTGTGAGAAAAGTTTCAATATAAATAACAGTTATTTTCTAAAAATGAGAAATATTTATTATATTGCACGTACCATTGCTGTGTGTAAATTTTTAGATGCACGTTGATGTAGGATTATTTTCATTACAGTAATTCTAAATTTCTAATTATTATGGACTTTCCTTCATTTGAATATCTTCACTCTTCAGATATATATAAGCACTTTTTGCCTCATTCTTTAAATCTTAATTACTTGCATTTCTTGCAATAGGAAATCAACAAATATAGACAAAAGGATTTTTCCTTTTTCCCAGTGCATATATATAGTTAATGCACAATGCAAAAGTATCCTTGTTTGCTCACAACTTTGACAAAATTAAGTAAATTTTTGTATTTATCTTTTTCAAAGAAGTGATAAACCAGAATAATTTTCAATCATGAACGCAGCCTGCCATGTGAATACTTATAATTTCTCTAAGGAATTAGTTACCTGCGGCGGTGCATTCTCATCTGTCTCAAGCCTGTATTCATGCATAATCCAGTCCGTCTTTTGTCCATTAGGTGCTCTTCCTTTGTAGAAGACCAGTGTCTTTCTCATGCCTATGAGCTTGTGTTTCTCATGAACGGCCTTATCCCGCCCTGTTGCCTTCCAAAATCCTGCCAGGGTTGCCCGGTTTGTCCTCGTTCCCGTTGGATACTTTCTGTCTTTGTGACTAAAGAAGTACCACTCACTTTGTTCTTCATATCCTATCCTACACCTCTCTGCAAGCAAAAAGCTACAGCTTAGTTTATGGCTAACATGCAGTTGAATTTCTATTTTCATAACAAGATGCATGGTATGTACCTCACAAAAACTATATATATTCAAGAAAGATTTAAACTCAAGGATGATTATCTGTGAGAGTGTGACAATCAAAAGAGGAAGCTAGTGCAATTTGTCCCCGCAATTTTTGAATTGCGGGGACCTAGCTAGCTACCTTTTCTTTTTACACAAATATATGGTCTTATATGGGTTATTATTGAAATGCATGGTACATATATATAGGTAAGCTTTGATTTTATATGTACTTGCGTAATGACATGAAATATTCTAACCTTGGAGGTCCCATGGCTCTATTCTATACAGATCAATGTCTTTGATGACATCAAGATCTATCTTTTGAGAAGCCACTTTCTTCTTAAGGTAATAACCCACCAGCTCTTCATCGGTTGGATGAAACCTAAATCCAGGAGGAACGCATGATTCCATGGATTCCATCTGCATATAGAATTTGCACATAATTAAAATTTGTAGTGTGATTGTGTCATGCAGTTGCCATTCTTTCTTTCTTTTCTTCTCTCTATCTTTCTTTTTTTTTTCTTTCTTTAGTATTTTTCAAAGGCTTGTTGGCAAGTTTTTTTTTTCTTTAGTGTGTGTGTGTGTTCTTTTTTTTTTTTTTTTTTTTTTTGGGGGGGGGTGGGGGTCTGTTACTGCAATTATCAAAGATTCAAAAAACGATTTCTGAATCTATATTTTGGTTATTTTGCAAATTATGCTTTAAAGAATGGTAAAAGCAAGCACACCCGATACATTTTGACATCGGAATGTCAGTGACTCGTTACAATAACTAATAGTACACAAAATGCTGAAGATACTGTGACTGAAAGCACTTGTACAATTGTACTTTACTTTTACCAAGACAAAAGGTGGTTATTATTATTTTGTTTGTTTCTCTTTACTGCCAGTCGTCGGACTCCATAGTCTAGGCTATATTTACTAATTACTAGCTAGGCTTTGGAGACAATATTTTCTTGGGTCAGTTCCATGTTAGTATTTTGTAGTCATCTTTGGGAAAGTTTGAACATAAACGAGAGACATGGCGTAGCCCTCGTGATGATTTTGTCACACCAATGAAGAAAATCACGTGCAAGAATTAGTCTACAAAATATCATTACTTCAATTGAGAAAATAGATGAAATTTTGTCTTACATGTAACTTACTGTATAACTATTAACTCCTCTTGCTAGAATTTCATATATAAAGTAAGCTTAATTTAGTGTTTTTTTTTTAACCCAGTATAACGATTTAGTGAGGTGATTTTGCAAGAAGGTTAATTAGTAGGACCTAACAATTATAAATTTGTTTGAAGTTCCTATTTCTGAACCAACTTAGGGACCTGAAGAAGACATTCGATCAAGAATTTTTGACATTTAAAAGTATAAAGCAAATTGAGGTTACTAGTCGAATATATACTATCGATCATAGAATGAACATGTATTTCAGTACAACTTTTAGGAATTAAATGTGTACAACATGTTGATATAAAACCTTACAGTAAAATTTTTAAAAAGTCGAAAGACAATGTCTATAAGCCCTCAAAGTCAAACTTCACCCATATGAACTCTTTTAACCTACTAGGAATGACTACTGTACTCTACTCTACTCATAATTAGGTTGCCCATAACTTCTAACTTTTGTTCAATAATGCACTGTTTTTACGAGATAAAAAGACTTCACTCATGAATCAACCTAGGGAAAAATAAAGCATAGCAAGAATGGAGAGAACATATACATGCAACGGTGAAAGGGAATATGGTGTGTGCGAACACAAAAAGGGGGAAAAGGCAGGGGCTGACGTCCACTAGAAAAATGGAGCATGCGCTACCATGCATGCTCTAAAGAAGAAAAGGTGGCATGTATGGAAACAAAAAGAAAACAAACGGAAGGTGGAAGGAGGCCTAAGCTAAAAAGGTGGCGGCCCTTTTCTCTGCACGGCCTCTGACTACATTGTTCGTTTGTCTAGTATATCCTTGACACTAACTAAGAGCAAACTCTAACTGCATAATATAATATGGGAGGGCATGAAAGAGAGAAAGATCTTCTAATAGACTGGTGCATTGGGCTGTGTGAAGACTTGCAGTTTTAATTCAATTTTTTATATGGGTAGAGAGAGAGAGAGAGGACTTGGCAGTTGGAAGCCGTTGCCAAGGTTTCAAAGTGAAAGAGAGAGAGAGAGAGAGAGAGAGAGAGGTTGAACAGGAGCAAAATGATGAACAGGTTATATTATATGCAGGATGTAAAATAGAAATAATGCTAGCAATCACCTTTTCTGTTGTTTTGAAATCTGAGCTATAATTAATTGTTTGTTTAACTCATTTTAGGATGTCAAAAGAAGCCCTATCATTCACGATCATCACTTCGGATATAATTAAGAATACACATACACAGAGACCATATTCATGTATAAATTAATGATGTAAAATTGTAAATAGTAGGAATCCTTATAAGCTAATAATTTAAACTTGAAGACAGTGCTTTCCTTCGCTGGTAACCTGTATTAGTAACACACAGGACTTGAAAGACTTGTAGAATATTAAGGGGAAAAAAAATCAGATTTATATATGTAAAAAAAAATTGCATTATTCATGAAGAAGTTTGAGTGGAAAGTGATGATCAATAACCAGCATATTATGTGGCAATAGGGAAAGTAAATTGAATTATGATAACTGTACCTAGAATGTAACAAAGGACAGATCTTTGACAGCGACAGCAAACTCCTTAATTTATGTTTACAAAACCAGACACATTACTGTACTGTTGATCAAGATATTAGATTCATTCAGAAGGCCATTTAGCAATGTCTAATAACTAGACAATATTTCTGTACTGTGCGAGTGATTCATACCAGTCCAACATTGTGCGCTTGAATTGGTTATACGTGATCATTGACAATGCTAGCTAGTAACATGCCTATCTTTTCAAATTTTCAATATAAGTTCTAGAAATTTAAATTTGAGATAATGTTTCCTCTTATAAGAATGATTCACCATACACGTATAGGCTCATAAAATATTCTTTTGGCATGCAAACAATCAAGTATAATTTTAGATCAGAATTAATCCAGTTTTGTGTAATCCTACATGGCCTAATGCTTAGTATACATCAATGAATCTCATGAATATATAGCAATTAATTCAGTTTAGATCGCAATTGGAAGAATCTCTCGGAAGCTGGTAATGGTAGTAATTTATATGGAATATATATCTATAATCATAAACTATTATTATGTTGCCTAATTTCTTGAAATAGAAAATTACATATGATCACTAGGCAGGAATTTGTTTTAATTTAGCTCTTGTTTGTCTTTAATTACCAAAAGGTTTTATATGATTGGTTTCCTTTGCGTTACTGACTTTGTGAGTTACTAATTGATTGAATTGAGCTTCATGCTTTAAAGAAAAAATAAAGAGAGGGAAAAAGTGTTTGACAAAGCAAATAGGAAAAAATAAAACATATATTTAAGTTGAAAGTGACATCAAAACCAATAATCAACAGATGAAATATGCATTTATGCATTCTAACGGATAAATTCAATGCTATGAAACGTTCTGAAAGAAGTCTTCTATTTTCAATGGAGAAACATGTATGCAGAAAGAATGGAGGATATATACCCTACTGCTATGCATTTAATAAACCCTAGAATTTGTACAAGAAGGATAACTCGTACTAGCTAGTCGTTTCAACTAATATGTGGTTTAACATGTGTTAAACCACATTAACATATATAAATCACCAAGCTAAGTGTAACGCGGAACAAAACATAACAAATTGCAACTAGAAACATACAAAGAAATTAACAAGAGTATATATATATAATACCTATATATGCACGCAAGATAATTAACAAGAAACATATTTCAGAGATGTGCATCACTCACCTAATTAATAGCAATCGCAACAAGCCTCCGGTTTCAATGTTTCACAGTACTAATGAGTGCGAAGCGCTTGATGCCTTGATCGATGTGGGATCGAGGAAGAGGTGTAGGTTAGAAGAAGAAGGGGGAGAAGGGAAAGAGGGGAGGATATAAAATAGGAAGAAAAGAGAGATAGAGAGTGGCCCGCATTCGATTGCGCGTGGGTTGATGGAATGAAACTGCCTGCCCCACCATTGTTGACGTCACTTCTTACCTTCCTTTCAGTCTCTCATCTTCTCTCTCTCTCTCTCTATCTCACACACATTTTTTAACCCAAAAATGTGTCAAGCGCCTTTTGGAATTTCCTTTTACATTAGAGTAAGAAGAGTTCTTCTGTGAACTTGAAGTTCTAACCGATCGTAACACCGTTTAAAAGAACAACTTGAAGTATTTGGGACTGGAAAGTATATTAAACAACAAATCGATCACTATGAAATTTATAATTTGACAATGTCTATTAATTAATGTCAAATACTATAAAAACAAATTAAGTTCGATATATATATTGGCTTTTGTAGCCAAGCGAATTGAAATTTCGAAGGATGCTTAGGTGTGTAATTATTTCAAAGTTATGTACATTGTTAGATATAAACATTAAGATCTTAGTTAAGTTGGTAACTATACATCAATTTGTGCGAAAAAAAAAAGGGTACTTCGTTTCCTCTAATATGTACATAAATCAATCCGGAGCTAACATAAGCAATTGAATCAGAAAACAAAACATAGTTTTGTCACATAAAACCTATACTTGATTGGAAGAACATTAATGACGCTTAACATCATGCGCATAATTGGTCGGGGATTAATGTTTTGTGGGGAACCGTGTGGGTTTACCACGGCCCTGAATTTAATGCTGCAGCCCCTTCACATCTCTGCTAGCTAGCTACCTTCCGAATTATCTATTCATGTAGTGAATCGTAGTTTAATTTAGGTCTATACAAAATTTTGACTTAATTAAAACAAACAGGGATTATATGCTATAACTTCTAATAAATTCTTGCTAAGCAACATATAATTATATTTATCGTATACAATATATGAAACATGCCAGTAGTTGTTTTGCATGGAGTAAAAAATGTTTATGGGAAAAAAAAAGTAACTTCACATAGGAAATTAAAAATGCATGCTAATTAAATGCTTGACGCGATCGACGTTTTAAAAAAAATGACGGTGCACATTATATATAAATCATCATACAAAACAAAACAAAAACTATAGTAATTAATAAAAAAATAATTAATGATCTTTGAGATAAATTTCAAATATTCTTTTGAATTTTGAGGTCTATCAAGTATATATGCCTTCCTAATAGAAGTTTATTATGTTATTAAATAAATCTTAAGATCAAAGTGATCTTACAAGAAAATATACAAATTTGGATTTTGAGAAGATATGTTGCTTTGATTTTTACTGAATAACTTGTGAGAAAATGTGCCTTTTTTTGTTAACAAACATTCATTCGATCTATAAAGCGTTCTCTCTCAAATTAAATCCCTCTCTCTTATCTATTATTGTTCTATGAGGCACCATATTTATTTATTTGTGTTGATTGCATTGACAAGACAAATAGTTACACTGACAAAGCCATGGCAAACTCTGTGGTACTTTCTTTTGCTTTTTAACCGCAAACCCAGAGCGCTTGTACCAAAAATTTATGAAATGTCACCCTCATTGGTTGTACTAATCTGATGATTATGACAGACTACAGGATTGTTAAATTAAATAAAGGCTACCACGCTGTACCGACCTTGCACCATTGAGGGCTCAACAAACTGACAGAATTATTTTACCGTCAAGATTTTCTTTTAATAAAATTTACCGTCCAGATTATTTTATTCCTCTGGAGCGAATCTTAATTAAGAGTAAGAAGATAGAATTGCAGATTATATATATATATATATAAGAACATATGGTGCATACTAATGTACCGGAGCTTCGATGCATACTGATCCGAACTCTTCGATCTGCTTCAAAATGACCGATCCAAACCTTCTAATATAATCTCCCTATTGAAATCTCCTTATCGACTAAATTTTATATTTTTTTGAAATTTTTAAGTATTTTTTTCGGATTTTTGAAATTTTTAAAAACTGCTATTTTTTAACTGTTCAGAAAAAAGTGAGATTAATAATTTTCAAAAATTCCAAAAAAAAATTCAAAAAAATATAAAATTTGGTCAGTAAAGATATTATAATAGCGAAATCATATTGAACGGTTTGAATCGATCATTTTGAAGCAGATCAAAAAATTTGAATTAGTATGCACGTACATTAGTATGCACCATATGTTTTTTTTTCTCTCTCTCTCTCTCTATATATTAAAACTATACTGATCAGTGTCCGGGAATTCTCTAGATTTATATTTAAAGAGATATATAATCAGGAAGAAAAGTTTGATAACATATACATTAGTACAAATAATGATCAAGCTCCTTCACTTACAGTTTGTTCTGTACAAAAATTAAGTTAAGGCAACGACTCATTAATTTATGAGTATATATGTAGTGGTATTTCTTTTTCTTCTTTTGCCTTTAGCAGAGTTTCGCAAATGCATGTAATATATATAAGTCGGTTTGGGTATTAATTTCTAACCATTCAATAATATTATAAGATAACATTTAGCGTGGACTTTGTAGTTTGTTTTCCTTCTGATATGATTACTCCCACAAAGAAGAGATAAAAGTACCAAATAATTAATATTTATTAAGAGCTGATATGATTTTTTTTTTATGTAAAAAAAAAATGTTGTTTCTCGGGCAGACCTGCTTTGGAAAATATACAAACAATATCTAACTGACAATTAATTTTATGAATTGGATCGCGTCAAGCAAAACAATTTGGTCGATATGTTATTTGGTGCTTTTATCGATGTCATCCAAAAAAATTTATAGCAATTTAAATGTGTTTCCAATCACTTAGATATGTTATGTCATATGTCAAATTTTGTGCGGTTGAGAAGTCGTTCACTTATCATTTGAATGATTTGAATAATTTATAAATCATCAAAAGTTTTCTAATAGATATTGAATGTCTTTTAAATTATATTAAAATTAATGCATGTTATTCTAATCGATGAATAAACATATTAATTTCTTTAGTTATAATCAAATGATACTAAAAAAATATTTAAAAATACATTGTACTTGACAATTTTTTTTTTAAGTTTCTTGAAAGAGACCTTATTGGAAGATATATATGAACTTATGGATCACATTAATGGCGCAAGCATAGCGAGCAAGGCATTTCCTAGTGAACGCCTCAAGCAAAAATTATCATCGCCTCTGGAGCATTTTTTTTTCAATTTGTTTTTGCCTTAAGTTATTATTTTTAATTTAGAGTTGTATTATTAGGACACTGAGGAGGATGCTAGCTTATTGAGAAGTCATTTAAGATCTTTTCAAATTATTTGGATATTTGTATTGAGTCTCTTGACTTGTCTATTTTTTTTCGTTGCAATAATATTTTGTCTTTTGGAAAAAAAATAAAAATAAAAGCTAAAATAATAAGGTCGGTAAGTTTGAATTAAAAAATAAAATTGCCCCCTGCAGAGATGATACATGATACAAAGAAAGAAGCCCCGGGTGAAGCCCAAAGAAAACGACTTGACACAATGTGCTAGTAGGTGTGCACGTGTCGCTTTGGGATAGATACGACTTACACAAATATAGGTCCTTAACGTACAAGATAAACAAGACGTGCGAAAAAGAAGCAAAAAATTGATTGAAAAACAAAAACTAATGCATAAAGCAGCATTTAACCTTGAATTTCAACTTTCGAGTATACTGAGGAGGTCAATCTATCCCAAAAGGCCCCATGAAATTTTTGAAAGATCGTTTACAATGGCCCAATTTGATATACTGATTAAATTACTATTGACTTATTCTATTGACTTAATTAAGACGCACCATCAATTATTAAGTAATCCCTTCATGCTTCAAATCAAAATGCGAACAAAAGCAAAAAAAGACCTTCCGGAAGGGACGATTAATACGGACGGTCAGAGTCAATCGTCAAACCATCACCAGCAGGATTGTAGGAGGTAGCAAGGGGGAAAAAAAGAACTTGGATCGAGGAATATTGAGATATAATGAGGACTTCACGACAAAAGTTTATGAACTTGGATCGAGGAAGGAACAGATGATGTTATTGAGCAGCGAAATAAAATAAATAAATAAACTAAAATTATGGTTAATTGAACTCAGAATGTAGGATTGTGAATATTCATTAATAAATTATAAAGGAAACATAATGATTGTTGCCTGGATCATCACCAGAAATGTGGAAACTTGTACATCTAGATCCAAATAGTACACAACCACACATTCATTAAATATAATTAAGCTTATATACGACATTATGAGGGTATTATACGCCTCAAAAAGTGCAATGAATTTGGGGGGAGTTGATTATTTATTTATTTATTTTTAATAAAATGGAGTGCGTTAGAAGAACATGCTTATTAGGTGATAATTAGTAATGGCATCATAATCAATTTACCATTCAGCTGAATAAAACGCATTACTAAATTGGTTGATCATTCATACTTGATTATAATTATCAATAACTAACAAGTTGCAATTGATCATGTTATCATCGCTTTAATTTATTTTAAGCCAACTTGGTCTTAAGAAAATCTTAATCATGGCATATTTTCCTTGCTTTCTTCTCGCCAAAATACCGGTACACAACAATACTCCATATGAAAAGAACATTTGTTAGTAATTAAGTATATATAAAATAAAATTTTGTCTCTATGCTCCCACTCTTTCAAATTCATCCATATTTGATCCGACGGTATTGAGAGTGGCATAGTGGATGTACAATTTATAGTATTATTTCTACAATTTTTTTAAAACTAACTTTCTATTTCTTTTTTGATGCACACAAGTCATAAATATTATATTTAGCTTTAGTGTGACGAAAAGTACTTGTAATTATACATCAATTGCTAATAGACGACAATAATCAGACCTACGTCCAAATAAATATGGCCATTTCATCAAAAAAAAAAAAAAAAATCATAGCATTTTGTCGCAACAAAAGGTTCTTATGTTGCTGCTGACAGGATAACGGTGAGAACTCGGAAATTCGACTCTTTTCAACAAAAAGGAAAAAATAAAAAAAGATTGCGGTGCTACAAACATTTAGTGTTAACAAATGTTATAATTTTTTTTTTGTTTGGACAATTCTATGGTGGACAGAAAAATTTAAATCGGGCTTGAATTTTTATTATTCATCTCAATTTAAAATTTTAAACGAGCAATTAGGATTTAAGTCCGGTTTGAAAATTGCGTCCACAACAGAATTTACCTATTTTTTTGCACTTATATTTGGTGGATTTTTAAATAAAAATTCAAACTATTAACCTTGTTCTTTTGTCATCATGGTGTTTATGTAAAAATTAATAATTTCGAAATTAAATTTATACATAATCAACATGTGAATATATAGAGAGAGAGAATATCTATTGTGAACCATGATGTATAGAGGCTCCCGTGCACCATGACCGTTTGATCGGTGGTTTTGTAAATCGACAAATCTAAATTAACCAACCCAATCTATATATTGAAATCTCATAGAAAATAAATTTTATAATTTTTGAAAATTTTTTACTATTTTTTCCGAATTTTTAAAACCTTGCCATTTTTGGACGATAATTCACTAATTATAGTCCAAAAATGACAAGGATTAAAAAATTCGGAAAAAATAGTAAAAAAATTTTAAAAATTGTAAAATTTTATTTTCTATGAGAATATATATATATATATATATATATATATATATATATATATATATATATATATATATATATATATATATATATATATAAGTACTGTAAAATATATAAATTTTGAAATTCACTTTAATTTGCTTCAGTTAGACAATTTATTTGGTCCACAAAGCAACAAATTGTTAGCATATTTCGTTCATGCTAGCAAAATGTTAAAAATTAAATGGTATATAAACTCGTTCCCAATAATATGATATCTCCGTCAGTATACAGCCATGATCAATTTGAGATATTTTCAACGTTATCTCTCGGTAAAAAGGAAAAAGAAAGCTGTCAACCCTTTCTTGTAGGATATTTTCCCCCCTTTTAACAGTGAAGCAAATTTTATTATTTCTGATGTGGGTTAGTATGGCCCACAAAACACTTGGCCCTTGGAGTTCCTACGCGTTGCACCATGAAAGGATTGGCGGTGACCCAAGTACCCAACCCAGCTTACATGGCCAGACAGCACCCATCATTAAGCAACCCTCTCTTTTCATCCATTTTTCATTTCATTTCAAGTTTTCAACAAATTGAAACAGTAGAGAGAATAGAGACTCACATTCCGAAAGAAGCTCCTAATCTGAAACGTAGGAGGTAAAAGTTGTGCGCTTTTTGTAGGTCCCACAGTCCCTTCTCTCAACATCCCCTCCACTCCACACTCGCCACCTCATTCTGTTTCTTCCTATCTTATCTATTTCCAATTTTCTGTAGAAAAAAATCAAAAGGGTTTGAAACTGTTTGGCTGTGTCGGTTTCCTTTATCTTCCTTTATTTGTAAGGTGGGTTTGGGTAAAGTTAAACCTCGATTTTGGTTTGCATGGAACGAATTACATATTGATGATAGATATTTTTTTGGATATTTTCCTTTCTAGTGCTGAGTTTGAGAATTTGATCAAACACTTTGTGGACAATGTGGGGGCTAGTTTGGTAGCGAATAGGTTCAAATGAGAAATGACCCCACTCATGCATCCTCAACAAATATTATGGATTTTACATAAGATAATTAAATAATGGCATTTATTAATAAATTAATTAGCTTGAGACTGACTTTGCTGGAAGTATATCCTATATCTATCTAGTATCTACTCTGGTATAAACATCTAACCTCTATATATGTTACCGAATGTGTGTTTGCTTTGAATTTTTACTACATTGCATTTCTAATAAGTAAATTTGGATGGATGAAGAATTAATAGTGTTTTAGAACATATTTGATCAGTAAGAAATAGTGGTTATAATAGAAGGGACACCCAAAGTAAATGCATGCGATTTAAATTGATTATGTTGGTCGTCATGCATTTTGGATTGGTTCTCTAAGACAGAAAAAATTTCTTTTTTCATCCTGCGGTGCCTGAAACCATTCTTCATAGAAAAATGTCAAATTTACTGTTGAATCATTTATGATAAACTTCGTGTGTTTTTCACAATTTTTTTGCTGTGCGCTTGAGTATAAATAATTTTAGAGAGTAATAATTTGCAGATTAAAAAAGTTACTTTTCAAATAGATAATGGATTAATGTATATACTGTCAAATAGAAAACACTGCAGAGAAATCCGCGAAGTTCTTGACATCATCTTTTATTTACAAACAAGCTGTAGAAACAAATCCAGGAGGAAATCTAGTCTTGACTAACAATGATTTCTATATTTATGGTCCATGTACGGTTGCCAATTTGTGGGTTGGTCGGTTATTGAAACATTTGCAAGTAGCAAGAAGCATTATAGCATTTCTCATTTTTTTCGTTCCTTGAAGGGGAAAGCACAACGACAATATATTTTTCTCATGGAAAATTGGCGGTCTAAACAGAACACTTGGTGAATACTCCTAGTCTCTTTTGGTGCGCTTGTGACCTTCAAGCTTCTCGCTTTATTTCATGGTTTATCATTGCACTCTCCAGAAATCATTGGAAAAGTAGGAAAAGTGCAAAAGAAACATTTCTTTAAACAACGATTAGAAGTGAATATAATACCCTAATAGGGTCTAGAACAGTCTAATCTTTTACCGTTTTGCATATTGAATTTATTAAAGCAGTAAAGGCGTTGCAAAGGGAGGGGGTTTTAAAAGAAGAGGGATTTGATAAAAGGAATGATTGCATTGCCATTTGCCAACAATCAGTGTGTAGGTGTGAAGAAGAGATAGGTGTTGGGAAAATGGTAGGCTGGAGAGAAATCATAACTATGCGTGTCAAGTGCACTAACTTGATATCACTGGGTAAAAGAACATGACTTGGTGAATTCCTTTTGGTAGATATTCTAGTCCTTTTTCCATGGATATTTCTTCTTTCTGTGATGGTCCATTCAAATTGTGTGGGGATTTAATCTCCAGCCAGAGTCAACTCTTTGCTCATAATTTCGCGTAATTATGAATAAAGTAGTCGAATTAATATACATACCACTATACCAGGATTCATTTGAAATTTATTTTGGTATGATAAATGCAATCAGTGAGACAGTGATGGTCCATTTCTTTTAACCATGATTTGTAGACATGCCACTAGAAGGGCCTACTTTATTTTGGTACTTAGGCCCAAAAGCCCAACACAGGTGCTTGTTTGCTCCAAGATGGATTTATATTCGGCGTCTTTAAGCTCTAGGAGCAATCGCGTGTTTAGTTGAGATTTAAGAAAGCAAATTTCATTCCAACGAACATCTGACTGCTCATATAGATATGTTGCTTATTTCCTATTAGATATTGTTTTCGTGAGGTTCGTAGAAATTCTACACAAATTTCATGTTTCGTATTACTTGAAATACAATGAACAAATTCTACACAAATTTAGTAAATAGACTTACTTCAAACAAATTTAGGGATAGACATCGTGTGTAACAGGCAAAGTCCTTTGCTCAGTCTCTCACAAATTGCATGATGGTAACTGTTTTCCATTCATAACCTCATTTTTACTCAGTCTCTCACAAATTTAGGGATAGAAACATTTTTTTACACAACGATTAGAAGCGAATGTAACTGTTTTCCATCAGCAAGAAGTGTGTTGTAAATTCATAACTTATGAGTGATTCATACAAAGGGAACCAGAGAAAACACACAAGTTAGAGCTCATGCGAATATTGTCGACGAGCAAATTTTAGTGGATCTTCTTAATTTATAAGGTCATCACATATTTGGTGACAACGCATAATTTAGGGTACAAAAAAGTATTAATATTTAATGCAAAGGATTTGTTTTTCTTATGTCCATGAAAATTTAGTTCATAATTAATTTTTGTTTCTCCTTGTATATAGTATGAGAAATTGGAGAAAAACAAATGTAGCAGCTTATTCAGTAGTTTACTTATGCAAAATATATATACATACACAGAGGTTGGTTATAATACTCTAAAGATCATAGAGGTATACATAAGTTGGTTTAAATACTGTAGTGAGCATAGAGATCTATGATCTACACTTTTTGGCCACATGGCAAGACTACTGATACGTAGAAACTAGATGCATACTGGTGGCCCCGTCGAATTTTATTTAGGAAGAAAAATGAGAACCATCAAATTTTGTATTTTTAAGAAGAGGTATTTTGATTGATATATCATGTGTGTTGGATGGATATATCATATGTGTTGGATGATGTTTTTTTTCAAAGTTAAAGTAGAGCGATATATGAAAAATAAAAATAGAAATATTTTTTTTTATTCAATTATGAGAGAATAAATTTTGAAGTTAGATTGAAATAAAGAATAATATTATGACACTTTAAAATTTTATAACCGTCATATATTATTTCAACTTTGAGCCCTAAAATGAAATTTCAGTTCCAGTTATATTGTTATAATTAACGCTGTCGTTTGGATACACTAGGAATAGGCCAATTCCAGGAATTGCCTATTCCTGGCGTAAATTTTTCATCCAAACGCAATTACCAATTCCAGGAATAACACTATTTTCAATAACACTCTTCCCAACAACACTTTTCTCTCTACTTTTCATCTCAATAACACTCTTCCCAACGCTATTCCTAATTCACCATCCAAACAACATTCCTATTCCTGGAATAACACTCTTCCCACGCTTCCTAAAATCTCACTTTTTCCTTAAATTTAGTCCCGGAATTGCTATTCCTAGCCTATTCCCTACCCATCCAAACGACCCCAACTATCATACCTAGGGGTGTCAAATGTTAATATATAACGGAACACCCCTGTTTCGTTTTCGTTCTGTAAAATATCACGTAACAAAAAAAGTTTCCGTTGACGTTTCCGTTACTACAACGTAATTAATATTTGTTTCGTTTTCGTTCCGTTAGATTTAAACGGAAAAAATGTTAAAACGTTAAAAACTATCATACCAGTAACTCAGTAAATAAAAAGAAAAAAACGTACCAAACTGGTACCAAGCTAGTACCTGTTTATTACCCATATCCCATAAATCGAAAACAAAAACTTGTTCAATAGGTACAGCCTTGAACAGGAAAAGCAACATTACATAGTATATCAATCTTGGTACAGATTGAAAATCTAGCAGTAACTTGCTGCCAACATAACTCTGAAAATCTCTACCTTCTTCACAATACCCAGCTGGCCCTTTTTATCGTCCACTATTTCCCCACAAACAACATCTAAAGTGCACAATAGACTAACATAGAATCAAATCCAACTGAAATTGACCTCTGACTCGAGGTAAAAACAAAGAAAAAGAAAAGAATTGAACCAAAGAATTGGTACAGAGGTAAAAAACAAAGAAAAAGGAAAGAGTTAAAAAGAAAAAAAATGCACAAACTAAGTCACACAGAACCTAAGCAAAACTTACTGGTACAGACACAATTTGCCATGGACTTGCAAGAGAGATTGGGATAGACATCCCATGGCAACTGGTTGAGCTCACAGAGTTCTTCTGAAGAGGCGCAAATGGAGGTGCCACTTCTCTCTGTCATCGAGGTGCCACCAGTCGCCTCCATTGATAGCCACGAAGTGAGCAGAAGAGTTATTGTGGAGTGAGTGAGATTGGTAGTGTGAGAGGGGGAGAGCTCAGATAGAGCTCGATTTTGAGAGTGAAGAAGCTTGAGAGAGAGACCAGTGAGTAGGGGAGAGGGCAAGGAGATGGGGTTTGGGGTTGGTGCTCGAGTCAGAGAGAGAGATACGGCGGAGGAAAGAAGGTTGAATGGGTGGCCGTGAGAGTGAGGCAATGAAGAAGGGGAAGGAAATGGCAGAGAGGGAGAGGAGAGGTAGTGAGGTGGGACTTTTGTTGAGGGAGGTGATCGACGGAGAGAGAGACAAGCGAGAGAGAGAGAGACAGGAGAGTGAGGGAGGCAGGCGAGAGAGACGAGCGGCGCTTTTAGATTTTCGCCTCTATAAGTTCGCCTCTCAGCCGCTCCCCTCCCTCTGCAATCCATTTTAATTTCGAAATCTAGAATTTTAGTCTGAGACGGAAGAACGTGGGTATACGGAACGGAACCGGTCCATTTTGTTTTCGTTCCGTTCTTACCAACGAAATAGGTTTTGTTTCCATTTCTGTTCCGTTGAGTGAAACGCAACCAAAAATCATTTCGTTTCCGTTTCGTTTCGGACGGAACGGAATGAAAACGTACGAAACGGCACATTATTGACAGCGCTAATCATACCTCCTTGACCACTTTTGATCTCCTTATGGCCAAACTAAAAAAATAATAAAAAAGAATAGTTTCACCTCTTATGCATTCTAATATGTTCACCTCAACGATCTTTAAATTAATATTACAGTATCAAATGGAAGAAGAAAAAAAAAAAAAAAAAAAAAAAGGAAAGCTAAAATCATTCTCGAATGACACACCTGCTTTCTCTCCAAATTAAATGTAACACAGATTAATTGGAACTCTAAGACAAAATTGCACATCACACTAAATCCATCTATGATAGAACCAAGTATGAGACATTTTTCATATTCAAAGTATTTCTAAATACTATTAAAAATTATAAAAAATTACAATAAATAATTTTCTTGAAATAAGAATAAATCAAAACTAATATGAGAAATTAAAGTCTCGTCTCATTGTCATTCCTTTTGCATGCGAGAAAGCAAAGCTTCAGAATCTACATTCAGTACAATCCACATATTAAACTTTTAGACAATATGGTAGTAAATAATCGATAATAATATTTTTAAAATTATATTAAACCCATGTAACGATCTCATCCACAAAAACATCTAACATATTTAAAATGAAAAAACTAATAAAGAGAACAAATTGCCAACAGAATAATTAATTAAATTTCTGCTAATTAATTTGAATTTTGAAGGCTGCATTCTTTTGGTTTTTACCCTTTCGTCAGGAGAAATTGGAAGAAAAAGAGCATGCCTTACATAATGTATTGTTGGCCGACAATAAGAAAAATTAGAAGATAAAGAGGAAGCAAAAGGAAAAACAAATATAACCATTCATATTCATCACATTTTATATGTAGATAAATTACTGAAGAAGAAAGAAAATAAACTTAATTTGGTGTATGAAAATTAATTAATGTAAACCATATAATCACTGAAATACACCAATAACAAACCCATATTAAACTTGTGGAAATAATCTATACGAAATTAAAAACTTACAGAATTGGTTCACGTATGTTTTCAACAAAAACCAATCACGCAATTATTTCTATGCACCATTTGCATACAGTCGAAATGCAGGGCCCACTGTTAGTTTAATCAATTAGAACAACTCAAAAAGTCAAAATACCAGGAGCAGCCATATTTTAAGAGCAATCCAATGGTCTATATCGCACAAACTTAAAGGTACAAAAAAATGACAAAAATGGAAAAAGTTTACCATAGCATTCAAGAGTGATTTCCTATCCAAATTAATATTTGTTAAACTAATTTGGATGGCTAGATTTCTAGCGCTGGAGCGTTCTGGTGGGAATAGATGATTTTGTTACGATTATTCTGTGCTTATCAATTTAGTTATGAATGTAGATTTTGCTTGCTTTATTTGTTATGACTTATGAATACAAATGTGCTTATGAATTTAGTTTAAACAATTAGGTATATCTTTCGTTTAAACGAAATAGAGACCGATCAATTTGTTTAAATAAATGAAATATCATTAGCTGAGGTATCGCTTCCATCCATTTCGATGAATCAAAGCACGTTGTTTGAGATGGAATTTAGTTGGGCTGGAATCCATGTAGTTTGAGCTTTCAAATAAATGTTGTTTTCCAATAGACACATGATAGAAGAGTAAGGCTCCGCTCCAGAGGGGAGTACTCGGGAGTACTCGGGAGAGGGGGACTCTGGAGCAGAACCTCAGTACCCTCCGATTTTGGGGGTAACCGAGCTTATCCGTCGATTCGCCCCTCTCCTTCCTTTCCTTAGCTCCCATTCCCTTCGTCTGGAGCGGAGCCTAAGACATTGTACAGCACAATAAGTGATCGAACATAACATAGTATTAACTGGAGAAATTATAACAATACGCGTCAAGTGCACTAACTGGATATTATTGGGTAAGTTCCTTTTGGTAGATATTTGAGTCCCTTTCCATGGATATTTCTACAATTTTAGTGATGGTCCATGGAGATTTGATCTCCAGCAAGAGTCAACCCTTTGCACATAATTTCGCGTAGTTACTAATAAATACATACATCCAACAATCCAACACGCGTTCCTACTGATAATTTTGACTCTTGTGCTCGAGTTCAGAGAAAAAACGAAGACATGCGAAGAATCAAATCACGAGAATTAAATCCTTTTCAAGCCGAATTGGTCCATTTAAATGAAATATCCAATGAGATACAGCCCAATTTCCGCATCATTCAAATATACACTTTTTACAAGGCCTACACAGACCCATAAATTGGCACATCAAGGACCCATTGAACTAATGGACCTCAGTTGTGGATAAGACCGAATGACGTTTACACCCACGGATTTAAAAGACATTATCCAATGTAGTTATTTACCATCGTAATTAAACATTCTTGTTCATCAAAACAAACCACATTCAAGACGCATTTGTTTTTCCAAAAAGATTAAACCATAAGATTTCATTCATTCATTTAGCAAAACAACACGAGTCAGATAACAAAACTAAAAACTAGCTATATGCCTCCATTCCTTCTCCAAAACAGAAACAAGAAATTAAGAGGCAGATAATAAACCAAACTCAAACCTTAAACCCCCATCCTAAATTTACAATCCTAAATCACACTTACATCAACCCAACTAATAAAAACAAGCACTAATTAAGCCTTAGCAACCCTAGCCCTTTTGGCAGCCGGCGACTTGATCGTCTTTGGCTTCTTCGGCTTGGCCGGAGACTTGGCAACCTTCTTCACCTTCTTGGGAGATTTTGCCAAAGTCGCCACCTTTTTCTTGGGCTTGGCAACACCAGCAGCTGGTGCCTTGCGCTTCATCCCAGCTTTGGCAGCCTCTGTTTTCTTGGGCTTCTTTGCCTTCTCTGCCACGGGCTTCTTCACCACAGGCTTCTTGTCTTTCACTGCTTTCCCGGCCTCAGAGAGCTTGAACGAGGCTTTCACCTTGACAAGCTTTCCCTTTGCAGCAAATCCCTTCAATTTGTTTGCGAGTATTTTCTTGAAGTTGGCTGGAAGATGCCCCTTGTACTTGTCCTCCATGTGCTTGGCTATGGCGTATGAGCTCGACCCAGTTCTCTCATGGAGCGCCACAATCGCATCTTTGATCATCTACATACATAACAAAAACAGAGAAACCAAGTAAGAAATTGAGAGTAAATATGGTTTTTTGAGATACCCAACAAGGAGAAAAGGTGGAGGAGGAGTTTATACCTCGAAATAGGGAGGATGAGAGGCGGGAGAAGCGGCTTTGGGAGCCTTGGCCTTCTTCTCCTTCACTGGTTTCGCCATTGATTTGGCCTCGGTGGTTTTGGCAACGCTTACTGCAGGCATTAGGGTATGATCAGAGAGAAATCGCTAGAAGATTTGAGATCAAGGGAAAATATCAAGACTTGATTTGAATTTTGGGTTGGAGTGAGTGAAGACGAAGTGCTTTTATAACTGGGACCTTTAAAGAAACAGGGAAGGGAGTGCTCGATTCTGATTGGTCGAGAGAGGAGCACACGGATCGAATCCGTGGGTCGGGTATTTGGGAGAATCTGGATCGTTGAAATGGACGGTGGATGTAGCGCTGAGAATAGGAACACTCGCGTTGTGCTAAATGGGCTCTTTCCTTGGTTTTGGTGAATGGGAAAGTTGGATTGGCGAATCGGTGGATGAGAATTCAAAAAAATAAGGGTTACACGTGACCGGCTAGGCCGGTGGACTTGTTGGTCTTATCTTCTTCTATTTTAGGTTTTTGTTAGGCTTTGATTAGTACTGACTGCCACGTAAGAGCAGCTTGTGAAGTGTTTCCGAGGCCAATTCCTTGGGTTTTGTTAATGGGCTGATTTCTTTTTTGATTGATTAACTGGGCCTATTTTGATGATTATAAAAGAAGACATTTTATGAATGCTCACAAATTTACAATTTACAATTTATGCTAACACTAAGTAACAATTATAAATTGTAATTCATGCCTACAATTGATAAGAGAATAAGAAGAAAGACTCGAATTTTATTATTTATAAATTAATAAATGTAGGCAAGAGAATAAGAAGAAAGACTCGAATTTTATTATTTATAAATTAATAAATTTGTACCATTCCTGTATATATTTTTTTATTAGTGAAATTTTAGACTTAAAAGGAGCAAATTAAAATCAATGGCGGATCTAGGAAAAATATTTAGGTGGGGCTGAGTTTATGAGAACATTGGAACAACATAAGTTCATCATATATCCATCACATACAATGGATCTTTGAGTGCTCCAATGGCAGAAAAAATTAGCTGGGGCTAAGGTGGGGCTCCATGGGCTCGACGGCATTATAGAGCCCCATCCGCCCCTGAATAAAATCGCTTAATAAATACTAGCTCTTATTTCGCGCGTTGCGCGATTCATTCCTATACGAATATGTTATTAAATGGTTTCTTAATGAAATCGGCAACTGTGTGGTCAAGATTGATAACTATAGAGCGAACATCGCACATATAATTTTTTTTACGAAATTCAAAACACTATATAAAAAATATCATAAAAATTGAGAATACTATTGAAATATTATATAGAAACTGCTACAAAAAATCCAGACCAAAAAATCACGCCACACCAAAAATCCAGCAACCTGGCCACATAAAATCCGCGCAAGTTACTGTGCTAACCATAGTAACTCCCGCAGGGCTCACACCTCCCGCGATTTATATAGTAATAATATACTGCTTTCTTTACGTGTACAAAAAATTTTACGCGTGATGTCGTATATGTATTTTCAGCCAAAAATTTTTATGTACCCTACTGATATAAATTACTGACTTCGCCCATGGCCAGTCATGTATCGGCACCAATCTAAAATCGAAAACCAAAAGCTTGTTTGGTAATCTATAGTAGTATTTAACTAAGACATGTACGGGTACAAATCGAGCGAGTCCCATTTAGAAATCTCATACTAGACCAACCATCTTATGTCAATTTGAAAAATGAGAGAGTTTAATTGAACGATGAAGAATGTAATTGGAATTTATAAGTAAAATGTTATATATTTGAGTTATAATATTTTTTTGTCATCCAGTAATAAATTAGAATTTTTTAAAAAAATAAAAAATTCCCTACCCCATAATCATTACGATTAACAAAGAAAATTGTATATACGGATGGATATATGATGGCATATGAGTCACTTTAAACTCGCCTTGTCATATTAATACTATGATTAGTAAAATCCCATCATAAAATTTTCGACTCCATTACAGCATTATAAATTTGTTGCATAGTGTCAGAGCTGTATGTTTTGAGTTTGTGTTGTTTTGTATTGGCGTGAGTTAATATTTTTGAATGTGTGTTGTTGTGTCATGTTGAGTGAAAAAATATTTATTCGACGCATACTATGCCATATTATAAATTTTAATTTTTTTCATTAAATTGTTTAAAATATCTAAATAAATTTCAAAGTAGAAAATATGATTAATTATTAAAATTCATTTAAACTTGTTATATTGCAATAAAAAACTAATGATTAAATAATATCACGAGGCAACATTATTAAATGTATAATACTGACTCATTTTTAATTAACAAATTTAAAATAATTATTGATAAAATAGATGATATTAATTTTTGTCGTGTTAACTTGTATTACATGTCGTGTCGTGTCGTGTCCCGTGTTAGCTTATATCACATTGAAACGTATCAATGTTCGAAAATCTCCCACAAGATACGACTCTGACAAGACACGACAATGTTGTATTGTCGTTTTTTTATACGAGTCATGTTATGTTAACGGGTCGTGCTATTTTTTATTCGTGTCGTGTCATTTTGGAAAACATTAGGCTCCCCCGTTGATTAAATTATAATTCATTTACATCGAATCATAATCAGATCTACAGTGAAAATCATAATTACAAAATAATAAATTTCAGTCCTTAAATAGGGGAGGGGTGGATTCTATCCTCTGGAGTTCGATTTAAGAATTATTCTTTGCAATTTTTCATCACGACCATCCGATCTAATTTCGACAGTTAAAATTTACGGATTTGATATTAATCATGAGGCACCTATTACTGATCAGACGGATGTTATGTCGAATTCCGCTATCCAAGAAGTGTAGAGGATAAGTGAATTTTAGTTTTCTTTTTTCTTGTAATATTCCAGCAAATTAGAACTAAAAATTGTAGTGTCACACCGCGGAAGCTGAGCATGACATCAGGATTTCCGCCACAAGAGTAATTACTACTCTTGTAAGGCTAACAGACAGACATAATTTTTTTTTCTAAAATTAACTATTCCATTTTCTTGATTTCGGTCCCAGCAGACATAATACACAAGTACAACTTATTGCAAGCACATATAATATGTTACACCAATTTACATAATTTACATGCCCGGCTTATTTCATACCTCTAACCCTAGTGACTCGTCAGTTAATTTATTATACAAATAAGTGTTCTAACCGACGGTCCACACCATCTAACCTAATGTCGGGCTTATATTATATTTTACATAAAATATTTACAGAAAGGCTTAACCACACAACTGAAAAACAGGCACCAAAACCAGGACACAAAGATGAGCCATCCTACAACTCATCAAATTTCCTCTTCCGTGACTGGTTGCGATGGGTCCCACTCGGGAACCACACCATCAGGCGGAGGACCATCACCAAACAACTCAAAATACACATATGCAGATATTTCCGGTAAGTCATCGAAACTGAGCAGAAAAACCACATTACACTGTAACCCTGGCACGTACACTTCTAACTTCACAAATGAACACTCGGTAGTGGCGACCGCTCGGGGCCTAAAAAGCCTCTGCCTGGCCTGGAACCCCCGTCCCAACGAGGCACATGCAAAACAAACAAACGGAATGAGAATAAATCCTCAGTGCGGGTTTTAGTTCCAGTACGCGGATCTTAATACAAATCCGTGCATCAGACTAAAATCCCAATAAATTTATTTAACACAGAAATACAGATTTCATATACCGTAGGTACCAGTCGGAAAGGTCCTAATACCGGCATCTGCCAGATGACATGCAACAACAGAAAGATGAATCACAAATGTAAGCATTTATCTTTCAGATAAAACTTATACACTCAAGTTCTTACGGCCGGACAGATACAGAAAGAACTTTTCCCAAAACCAAAGGTAGTAACCATTTGGTACAGACCAAACAAAGGGAATAAATCCAGAGATAGTAGCGCTAATAACTTGGCCGGGTCGGTGGCCAAACCGATAATCACCGGAGAGTGCAAGAGTTTATAATCATAAATATGCTTATCAGATTCTTTTCCAAGTACTGGAAATGGTTCAATCAAAGTCCGATTCTTCTATCACAAAACATGATCAAGTGATAAAGATCTTACAGAAGCCATTCCAGTTATTTATCAAACAGTCTGACTTTTACTCAGTATCAATCGGATTTCAGATTCAGACTGTACATAAGTCATTATCAAAGCGGTGATATAATCAACATGCATTTGTTTGATTATTTCTGGGCTTCTATTTCTAAATGAAATTCAGATGCATCATCAAAGATTCTTCAACATGCTATGCATTAATTTAAAAATACCGAATTCCGAATTTTAATCAAGAAACCGCGTATCCGCACCTTCACACTCTTCCGGAGCGTGTGAGTGGTCGGCTGTTCCTGTTCAATAATAGATCAAGATCCGTTAATATTTATTTAACGGGGTTCTATAATCTTTTTGACAGAATTAAAGTCTGGTTAAACTACCCCACCTGACTGACGGTAACAGTTCCAAATTTTATAACAGATATATTTCAATAATTAATATTTTAATTATTAGTCCACTTGTCAGAATTTAGTTGCTTTATTTAATCATTTTCCTAATATCGAAGTCAGAAATCAGAAATCAGAATCAGATTTTATTTTCAGAATTTTCAGAATTAGCAGAAATAGCAGAAATAACAGAAATATCAGAAATATTTATTAAACTCAGAGAAAACATAAGTCAGAAATTTATTTCATTGTTTGACGAGATCAGAGTGTCTGAGTATTTGCCACAGTATCCGTTCAGTTAAATCAGACGTTTCATCACTTCTCTAAAATCCGAAAATTAAACTAAGTACATTGGAAATCCAAGTCATTAAGTCTAATTCTATCATCAAGCTCGACCGAAATCAATAGCCCACTTATCGTTAATTAAGTCTCAATCCGAAACTTAATTAAATCATAATCCGAATCATTTACATTCAGCCCACAAAAACAAAATAATCTCAGCCCACAAATCAGAAATTAAATCAGCCCACAGAAAAATTCCGAAAGCCCATATCTTAATTTATTTTTTTCTTTCCTTTTTCTTTTCCTTCGGCCAAGCCCACAAAATCCAGCCCAAGTCCACAAATCCAGCGACAACCCAAAAGCCAGCAGGTCGGACTCAGTCGACCTGACCCAGTCGACTGGGTCTAACCATAACGGGTCCGACAAAACCCAATCGGATCCTATAAGCCCTCCATATTTTCAATCCGGCCCACAAAATCTTTCAAAGCCCTCCAAAAATTCACATAAGCCCACCGAAACTTATTAATGCTCCATATATCACAAATGAGCCCTCAGTTATTTATATTTATGCCCTCAGAAATTTGCAACCAAGTCCACAAAATTTCAGAAATCGCAAATAGCACTCCAGAACACTCTAATCATGCCACAATACCAACTTCTCCTTCAGTTAGCGTACCAGTAACTGGTACCAGATCGCAAGTACCTAGTATAACCATTTTCCCACAGAATTCAAGCGCTATCAGAACCCAAAAATGCATTTATGCATATAATCATACACTATATGCTCACAGATATGTTCTAACTTATCCAAATCATCAAATATATAATGTTTATGCACATTATACCCTTAATCATGATGCAAATCAGTCAAACATGAACTAGAATGCACCAGTATAGACTTAGTTCAGCCATTTCCTCATTCATTACTGATATAAACCCAGATTTACCCCACAGTTCTATTCTCATGCATATATATCAAGTAAATGTGCATTTTACATCATCAGTCATAGTTCAATATGAGCCAGAGACATCAATTCATGCAATTCTTTACAGTTATGCTGATATATCTCCTTATCTATATGTACATCTCATGTCATGACATGCAATTGCTACCATAATCGATTTATCATTTATTTAATACTCAAATATGCTTACTGACAACTACTATTCTCTGTACAGTTCATGTACCAGACATCAAAATGCTTACATGATGCTTATATGCTTTATTGCAAACAAATACTATCCCACAGAAACAATTTAGTACCTCAACTGAATCAATTAACATCCCACAGAAGTAATTAGTACCCCAACAAAACAGTTATTATTAACATTAATATAGTAAGCCTTGTTCCAAAATCCTAAGCAACATTCAAACTGATGTAATTAAAGTAAATCTTGCACAATAAGCAGTAACTTTGTTACTGAC
Source organism: Rhynchospora tenuis (assembly GCA_027725995.1). NCBI lineage: Eukaryota > Viridiplantae > Streptophyta > Magnoliopsida > Poales > Cyperaceae > Rhynchospora > Rhynchospora tenuis. The sequence continues at coordinate 172,944,333 of CM050888.1, forward strand.
ACAGGTAAGAGATCGAATAGAGAGTTATAACTAACTCGTTTGCCTTATAGAACCTCCTCACAGATTCAAGAAACACCAATGCTAAAATCAAAGTCAAGCTAATCAAGAACAGTGCTAATTCCATGCACAATCACTGTCAAACAGATAGCAAAGACAAACCCTAGAAATTAGGATGAGTCAATTTAACTGAAATTGAATCCAAATTCATGGAATTAACAGTAACAAGAGTGATATTACCTCTCCCGGCTCTAATCCCCTCCTTCCTTCTCCTTCTTCCCCACTCAAACCCTAGAAATTGGGTCTATAAAATACTCACCTCAAACCGACAGAGAAAGGAAAGGAGAGACGAACCCAAGGAGAATATTAAACCACGACAGCGCCCAACGTATGACTCTCACAAATCCACGCAGAGAGAACGACAAACGAACTTCCAGCTCGAGACAGAGGCGCGAAGGCGCGTGAGGTGTAGCAGATGATGAGTTTTCGCTTATATAAATTTTTACCTAAATCCTACCCAATTTTAATCGCAAGCGCACGATTTATCGTTGAGTAAGCCTAGGGTCGATCCTCGGAGACGGAATATTCAATTTCTAAGTTATATAAATCAATCTCAATTAAATCCTAAGTTTAATAAAATATTTTAAAGTAACAATTAATTAAATGAAAATACTAAGTAAAAACAATTCAGAAATTCTAAATAAATAACTCTCAAAATAACTAATCTTGGAGAAAAACTTAATTGATAAAACTAGGGGTTTCTGGTTTCAAACGATTTCTTTAACTTGTCAAAAGTAGAACGGTCCGTTCCATACCTGGGACGGTCCGTTCTGACTTAGGTTGGCTCCCTAGAACTGCCCGTTCTAGGTTAGAACGCCCCCTGTCGGGCGGTCCGTTCTAACCTTGAGACGGTCCGTTCCAGAGGTCAATACTTGTTTTGTCATGCCTTTAAACAATTAATTAAGGGTTTTAAGTAGTTTAAACAATTATTAAATCAATAATTAGACTCTAACTGTCGTTCAGGTTAATTACTTTGATTTAAAACGTTAAACTTCTAAAATCCTAAACTTCAACTGTCGTTTCTTGATTTAGGAAATTTAGTTTATCTTTTGGGTCTAGGCAAACTTAATATCTTTCGACTTTAAGTTAAAACTTTAATTTCTAAAGTTCCGATTCAATCTTTCGATCTGTTATCTACCTAAGTGTTTTATTGAAAAGCTTTTAGTTAATTCAATTGATTTTAAATTCCAACTATCAATCGTGTACTTTGATTGACGAGATAACCAATTAAAACAATTAAGCAAAGCAAATCAACAAAATTGAGCAATTGAATCACAAAAGATAAATAATAAAACTTAACTTAATTAATTACTTAAAGATTCAACTAAACAAATAACATAAAGAAAAGGTTCTCAACCATAGCCCCTAATACTAAACTACTCTAACAAATTCATGCTAAAAAGATCAGGTTTCATCAAATGAAAACGCATAAAAGATGGAAAATAAAAGTTACAACAGAGATTGCTCGAAATTCTCCACAACTTGTCGCTATGGCCTGTCTGGGACGGTCCGCCTGAGATCTGGGGCGGTGCGCTCCAGTGAGGTTGGATCGTCCAGGCAGTTAATCTCCTTAGTCGAGTTGAGAGGCTAAAACCTAGGATCTTCCCTTGTCTCCGCTTCTGGAGACAGGCCCTTGCTTATATAGCTGCTAGAAGGCGGTTTCTAATTGTGGAAGTCGTGGAAACGTGCTTCTGGAAGGTCAGAAATAGAAGAACCGACAGGCAGAAATAAGTCGGCTATTTTTGGTAGTGCTGGAAATACTGGAACGGTCCGCCTGAGTATTGGGGCGACCCGTTCCAGGCTGGGCATTGACTTGGTCTGCTGCATGGCTGGCTAGTCTGGACGATCCGTTCGACTGGTTGGACGGCCTATGTTTGGCTGGTCCTTGCTGCCCATGCCTGATTGTCTGATCTTCTAGGTTGGGGCGGTCCGTCCTGCCGGCAGGGCGGTCCGTTCCAATGCACATTTCACCTTTCCTTCGCTGCAATCTTCTGTTGTCGCGCCGCAAAATGTGATGAACCTGAAATAAGAGTTGCCGGGCTACGGCTGTACCTTTCTACAACCTAAAAATTAGCAAAATAAAGTAAAAACACTTGTATTTGGTATTAATTTAGGGCTTAAACCGGTTGGAAATCGAGTATGAAAACCGTACATCAAAATCCCCCAAGCTTGAACATTGCTTGTCCCCAAGCAAAACTCTAGACTTAAGACCCGACTTAGACCTAATTAATTTCAAATCTTTATGCTTCTACAAGTTCTAAGGACTCCTTAACTTAATTTAAAAATTGTGACTTTGTTTCAAAGAGCAAATTGGTTAAAAAGATTTTCAATAAATTCAAACCAATTTTTGTTTTGATGACTTAACCTTTCTCAAAACCAACCTAGGGATTTTCGTAGCTACTTTGTCTTAGAATTATTTCTCAAAGCATTAAATCAATTAATTTTTCCAAGTGTTTCATCAATTAAAATCAAGTAGAAACGGGATCGAACCTCCTCAACTCAAATAATTTGGATTAATCCTAAGACGTAGTGCACAAGTTTATGAATTTTTAAACCATTAAAATTTTCGAAAACGCATTGGAGTTTAGTCTAAATTGAGGCGGAAATAAGGGTACAAATCCTCAACCAACTTCTCCAAAGTTTTTGGGTTGATACATTTTATTTACAATTCCCGGGGCAAGGATATTCCCGCGGCGGAGTGGTTAGCCAGAAATGAGTGATTTAGACTTTTTGAGGTTTTCCTCGTCTATTTGAACATGGAACCTTTTTTATCCACTCGTATCCTATAGCTTCCCGCAATGTCCATTTCAGAGCACCGCTTTTTAGTTCCCTTTTTTTTTTTTTTTTTTTTTTTTTTTTTTTTTAAAAAAAACTTTAAGACTTAAATAAACTTGAAAAACAATGGTTTAATATTTCAAAATCTTGTGCAAAACTTCTTACTATTAATCTAATTTTGAGTTGAAGAAATGATCTTAAGTGATTTGAAATCGCTCTTTGCCGGTTCTAATCAACCAAATTAATTAGTACTTTTGAAATTAATCATCCTAATGATCTAAGAAACTATCTATTGACTTTTTCGCACTAAATCCCTAAGTTAATTCAAGTTGGTTTTGTCAAATTCCTTTTGAAAAGTTTTTAAATCAGCTCAATTTCATCAAATTACCCCTAAAACTTAGTCACAATCCTTAAACCTAGTTAATTAATTCTTAAAACTTATCTAAATGCAACATTAAATGATTAAATATGCAAATCCTACATGATATTTACAAAGTTCACCTGTCAGGCACACCTGGAACGGCCAGTCCTGATCTGGAACGACCCATTGGGGCGGTCCGTTCTGTGGTTGGGACGGCCCGTTCCAGGCACGACTTGCAGTTGAACATGGGTGCTCTGCCTGGACTGGAACGGCCAGTTCAAAACTGAGGCGCCCCACTGGGACGACCCGTTCTGATGTTGGGACGGCCCGTTCCAATTCAGACAGAAGCATGCAAAATGCAATGAAAATGCAAGTTTCCTAGATAAAAACGCAAATTTTTCAATTTTTCTATCCTACCCCCCCCCCCCAAGCTTATCTAAAGAACTGTCCCTAGTTCAAAATAAAAGCAAGAAAGAAAATAAAGGAGAGAAAAATTAGAAAAACTCACAAACTTGGCTTAATTATTTGGTGGGTTGCGTGGAGGCGGTGTCGGTGGTCTGAAGAGGTGATCGGCGATGTTTTGCAGCAGCTCATCGTTGCGGGCATTTCTCTCGTCTTGCTGCTGCCTCCACCTCCTGTTGTCCTCTCTCTCGGCTGCAAGTTGTGCCTCGATTCTCTCATAATCGGCCGAGAGGTTCCACTGGGCCTCATGTATGTCTTGAAGAAGGCTGAAATAGGTGGGGTCGTACCCGCCTTGCCACTGGCCCGTGGGAGGGGCTTGCTGCTCCATGTGGGGGCCAAAGTAGTAGCCTGTGGGTGGCTCTTGTGGTTGGCCCATTGTTGGCTCGTTTGGGGCTGCCTCCGCCTCTCGAGAAGGGCCTGCACCCGCTGCCCTTGCTGCTGCCTCCATCTCATTGATGCGGCGTTGCACCTCCTCTTGGGCATGGTTGATCAAGGCCCCATTCTTGTCAACTAGTAGCCAAGTCCGTGGGTTCTTGAGGTCGATCTTTTGGGTGAATGGCAAAGGGAAGCGATGGCGATCATATTTGTACAAGTAGTCCTTGCCAACTTGCTCCAACATTTGCATTTCCACTAGACTTCTCATTGTGACCCGATTTGGGCCACCGCTTAGCTCCATCGGCCGGAGGTTTGCCTCGCAATGTGCCACAAGATGGGACACATACCCACCTAGTGTAATCTGCCCTTTCCCCGCTCTCAAGTTGTTGGCTTGCCTTTCGAAGTGCCGCATCATGAAATAGGCAAGGTTGAGCTTTGCTTCGCCCTTGGGATGGAAAATTTGGTTCAATATGGCTTGCTCGCCCTTTGTCAACTTGATCCCCGACTCACCCTTTGCAAAGATGGTAAGAGAGAGCATTCTTTGGATGAATCGGATGGTGGGGTGCTGGATATGAGACGAGCGGCGATCATTGGGTGCTCGGCCTCGCTCCAAAGAGATCTCTTCCCACAACTCTTTCTCAAAAAGTTCTTCCTCAATCTCCCCACGTCCCAACCCAAAAATCTCCGCAAATTCAATCTCGGAACATGTAAACCTCTTGCCTCCCACTCGGAATTGCAAAGTCCATAGCCCATTTTCCACATAAAGGTCGAGAGAGCAAAGGAACTCCATGGTTAGGGCAGTGTAGGCGGGAGCACGGATTTTCCAAAATCTCCGCTTGAATCCAATGGCCTTTGTGAGGTTGTAGAAGTCCTCTTTGATGCCCAACTTGTCCAAGATGGACAAGTCGATTGTGCATGTGTTTTCAAACTTCTTTTGAATGAGATTTTTGTACCTTTGCTTGGCCGTTTTGCCCTTGAGACGGACATCAACACCCTCCAACTCTTGGCTAGCAACGCGAGCGGGTTTCGGCGGAGCTTCCTCAATCAATTGTTCTTCATCACTCTCCTCCTCATCTTCCTCGTCGTCTCCATCATCAATAACATCTCTCCCATCGGCCCTTCCATCGCCATTGTTATTTTCTCCATCATCACCCCCTGCTCCACCCGTTTCTCCTTCCTCTCCCCTAGCTTCTTCCTCGAATTGATCCCAATTCACTTCTTCTTGAGGATTAGGGTTCGGTTGAGGCTCTTCTTGAGATGGTGTTGGGTCTCGAGGAGGAGATGGAACGGGTTCTGGCTCAGGTGGTGGCTGAGAAGACGAGCTAGCCCCCTTAGATTTCTTCTTCTTCTTGCCAGTAATGAGATTTTTTATCAGAGAGCCAAGATTTGGTGACGGCGGCTTGTTAGCATCAATAGGATTTGGTTCAGGCTCCATTGGGGCGGACCGTTTGAGAATTAGGACGGGTCGCCCTGCGTAGAACGGAGGGGTTAGGCGGCTAGGACGGACAGGTTTCGGCTGAAGGTAGGGCTGGGACTGGGCGTTCCAGAGGTGGGACGGCCCGTTCGGATGCGTGTGGTACTTAGAAAATTTTTGGTGTTGGAAATTTGGAAATGGGGTCTCTCGGGTTTTTCTCTGGAAGATAGGGGGATTTATGGGGCGGTCCGTTCGGATTGTGGGGCGGACCGTTGCAGGTGGTTATGGGTAAGTTGGTATGGTTGACTAGGGACTGGATAGGGCGGACCGTTCCAGGGTGAGACGGTCCGTTCCAGGTAAGGTTTTGGCGTGAAACAGTACTGGTACTAGGGTTAGGTTGGTTTTGGTGCGTTGGTACCAGATCAGGGGTTGGGTCAGGTTGTTTCTGTACCAGAGATGAGAGAGAGAAGAGAAATGAGAGTGGTTTACCGTGTCTCCTGCAAATCAGTGGTGATGGCGAGGCGGTGATGGTGGTGGAGCGAAATCCGAGCGAAATCGACGGAGTGAAGGTGCAAGGTGAGTTGAGAGCGTCGTGGAGAGTCGATCGGTGGTGGAGATGGCCGGAATGGGTAAGGATCGCCGGAGTTTGTGTGTTGTGCGCAAGAGAGAAGAGAGAGAATTTTGTTTTTGAGTTATAACGGTAAAAGGTGAGGGGAGCGGAGGGGTTTGGGGAAGAAGGGTTGGGTTATCGGGTCGGGTCTGGGTGGTTTTGGGTAGTGGGTGGTTATAGGGTTCGTGCTGGTCCCACTGTCAGATTAAATTGGGGCGGACCGTTCCAACTTTGGGGCGGACCGTTCAAGTAGATGTCTGACAGCTGATGTACCTCCGTTCTGCCCTTGTCCTGCCCGTCCTGATGCCTTGGTCGTGCCGTCCTGTCGATGGGGCGGTGCGTCTGGATCAGAATCTCCCCCAAGCTTGCCTAGGATTGCAGCGTCTTTCTGTTCGAGTTCTGTAGTGGGGCGGTCCGTTCGGCCGGCAGGGCGGCCCGTTCCAATCTTCCTGAAACCCTGAAATTCAACAATTAAACTCAAATTAAGCCAAGTATTTATCCTACTCTTAATTTTTTATATATATATATATATATATTTTTTTTTTTTTTTTTTTTTTTTTTTTGAAAAGAAAAAGAAAGTCCTATTTTTCTTTAATCCTTGGGTTGCCTCCCAAGAAGCGCTTTTTTAAGGTCCTTAGCTTGACCCCGTATGGCTACGTCTCGGCGGTGGAGGGGTTGGTGAAGTACCAGATCTCTTCAACTCCCTCCCTTTCTATTCCTTTGATGTAAAGCTTGAGGCGTTGGCCATTGACTTTGAAGATCTTGTCCGATCTTTCCTCCGCAATATCCACCGCTCCAAATGGGTAAACCCTTTTGACCACAAAAGGTCCAGACCATCGGGACTTCAATTTGCCTGGGAATAGCCTCAAACGCGAGTTGAAAAGTAGCACCAAGTCGCCTTCCTTGAAGTTTCTTCGTTGAATGTGCTTGTCGTGCCACTTCTTTGTCCTTTCCTTGTAGATTTTGGCATTGTCATAGGCATTGAGTCTAATCTCGTCCAATTCTTGCAAGTCTAGAATCCTCTTCTCCCCCGAGGCTTTGTATTCCATGTTGAGTGCTCTTGTAGCCCAATATGCCTTATGCTCTATCTCAACCGGCAAATGACATGCTTTCCCATATACCAACTTGAATGGACTCATCCCAATTGGTGTCTTGAAGGCGGTGCGATATGCCCACAATGCATCATCTAACTTCAATGCCCAATCTTTTCTAGTGCTTCCCACCGTCTTTTGCAATATGTTCTTGATCTCTCGATTGGACACCTCGACTTGGCCACTTGTTTGCGGGTGGTACGGTGTTGCTACCTTGTGTGTCACTCCATACTTCTTCAATAGATTGTCAAATTGTCGGTTTATGAAGTGTTTACCCCCGTCACTTATCACAACTCTTGGGATGCCAAATCGAGGGAAGATGGTCTTTGTGAACAACTTTTTCACCGTCGCCGAGTCGGCATGCTTGCTTGGAATGGCTTCTACCCACTTAGACACGTAGTCTACTGCCACTAGGATGTATTCATACCCACATGAGGAAGGGAAGGGTCCCATGAAATCAATTCCGCAAACGTCAAAGATCTCCACCTCCAAGATTGATTGTAGTGGCATCTCTTGTCGTTTTGAGATGTTTCCAACTCGTTGACATCGATCACAGGCCAAAACAAATTCTCTTGCATCCTTGAAGATAGTTGGCCAGTAGAACCCAGCTTGAAAGACTTTCGCTGCGGTTTTCGATGTCGAGGCATGACCTCCATAGGCGGATGAGTGGCAATGAGCAAGAATTTGGGGCACTTCCTCCTTTGGTATGCATCGTCTAAACACACCGTCTACTCCCAGTTTCCATAAGAATGGGTCCTCCCAGTAATAGTACTTTGCATCTGCCAGGAACTTCTTCTTTTGTTGGAAGGAGATCTGGTAGGGCAGGACACCGCTCGCCAAGAAATTCGCAAAGTCAGCGTACCATGGTGCAGGGTCGGCTGGGGCGGACCGTCCCAGGTTGGGGCGGTCCGTTCTGGAGGGCCGTTCTGCATCTGGCTGGGCCGTTCTGGACGCTGCTCCTGTCGGATCTGGGGCGTCTGGATCTGGGGCGGCAAGGTTGTGGGTGTCTTGATCCAGGACGTCCCGTCCCAAATTGGGGCGGACCGCTCCAGGGGTCCGTTCTGGGTCCGACTGGGCCGTTCTGGACGCTGAGTCAGGTGGTTGATGCGCGAAGTTATGGCCTGGGGCGGCCCGTCCCAGTTTGGGGCGGTCCGTACCAGCCGTGACTGCCAGCAGTTGTTCATCTGGAAATGAGTCGTTGATAGGCAAGGACCCGGCACCTTTGTCCTCCACTCGCAGCCTGGAAAGATGGTCAGCCACGCTGTTCTCCGTTCCCTTCTTGTCGCGTATTTCAAGGTCGAATTCTTGCAGCAAGAGGATCCATCGAATGAGTCGTGGTTTAGCATCCTTCTTTGAAAGGAGGTACTTGAGGGCCGAGTGATCGGTGTAGACTATGACCTTGGACCCGACCAAGTAAGACCTGAACTTGTCCAAGGCATAGACCACAGCAAGAAGCTCCTTTTCGGTTGTGGTGTAGTTGACTTGTGCATCATCCAACACCTTGCTCGCATAATAGATCGCATAAGGCTTCTTGTCCTTGCGTTGGCCTAACACCGCTCCAACCGCATAATCGCTTGCGTCGCACATCAACTCGAAAGGTTCGTCCCAGTTAGGTGGTTGCAAGATAGGGGCAGAAATAAGCGCTTCCTTTAACCTATTGAAAGCATCAACACAGTTTTCGTTAAAGTCAAATTCAACATCTTTCATTGTTAAATTGGTTAATGGCTTTGCAATTTTTGAAAAATCTTTAATAAAACGCCTATAGAAGCCCGCATGCCCAAGGAAACTTCGAACATCCTTCACGCATGTCGGTATGGTAAGCTTCTCGATCACCTCCACCTTTGCTTGGTCCACCATAATTCCTTTTTCCGAGATGATGTGGCCAAGAACAACTCCTTGTTGTACCATGAAATGACACTTTTCCCAATTCAAAACTAGATTAACTTCTTCACATCGCTGCAAAATCTTTGTTAAATTAGCTAAACAATGATCAAAAGATGTACCATAAACTGAAAAATCATCCATGAAAACTTCCATGTCTTTTTCAATAAAATCGGAAAAAATTGCCATCATGGCTCTTTGAAAGGTTGCGGGTGCATTACATAAACCAAATGGCATTCTACGGTATGCATAGGTTCCATATGGACAAGTAAAAGTTGTTTTCTCTTGGTCAAGTGGGTGTATTGGGATTTGAAAGAAACCGGAATAACCATCTAAATAACAAAAGAAAGAATGCTTAGCCAATCGTTCGAGTAGTTGGTCAACGAATGGAAGAGGAAAGTGGTCCTTCCGTGTTGCGGAGTTCAACTTCCTATAGTCTACACACATCCTCCATCCGGTGACGATCCTTGTTTGGATTAGTTGGCCTTCATCGTTCTTCATGACGGTTGTGCCTCCCTTTTTCGGTACAACATGGATGGGGCTAACCCATTTGCTATCCGAAATGGGGTAGATGATCCGCGCTTCCAAGAGCTTGAACACCTCCTTTCGTACGACCTCGCTCATGTTGGGATTGAGTCTCAATTGATGCTCAACTGAGGGCTTGTGGTCGTCTTCAAGGAGAATTCGGTGGGTGCAAATGGAGGGATCGATACCCTTGAGATCCTCGATGGAATAGCCAATTGCTTTGCGATGTGCCCTCAACACTTCTAATAGTTGCTTAGTTTGATCTGCATTGAGGTTAGCATTGACAATAACAGGAAAGGTTTGATAAGGGTCAAGAAATTCATACCTGAGGCTGTCGGGTAACGCCTTGAGCTCTGGCTTACCTTTCTCTGCCTGGCTATTGGGGCGGTCCGTTCCAAGTTGGGGCGGTCCGTCCTGGTCGGTGCTGAGGCTCAAGACCTGGTTGGCGTCGTCAGCAGACATCAGCTGCAGGCTGAGACGGTCTGCCTGGATCTGGGGCGGTCCGTTCCGACTGTTCCTGGCAGATAGATATTCAACGGTTTGGATGATCTCGTTGAATATCAGATCTGCTTCCTCCTCTTCAGGTGTGGCCGAGAAGGACTGGTACGCTTGGACAATCCGGGAATTGAAAGTCTCATCAATCATGGCATCCAAACACTCAACCATGCAAATAGAATCAACATGGTCGGGCATCCTCATTGCTTTTTCCACATCAAACTCGACTATCTCATCCCCAACTTCCAACGTCATTTTGCCGGTTCTACAGTTGATTAGAACTCCGGCTGTGGTGAGAAAAGGCCTTCCCAAGATGATGGGAACATCCGGGTCTTCCTCCATGTCAACAACTACGAAATCACAAGGGACGAAGGCATCCCCGACTTGAATTGGCACATCTTCTACGATCCCCCAGGGCAACCGAACCGATCGGTCGGCCAATTGCAATGCCATGCGAGTTGGTTTAAGCTCACCCATTCCCATTTGATTATAAATAGTTTCGGGGATGAGACTCACACTTGCTCCAATGTCCAACAACGCCGTTTTGAAACCCGCATCTCCAATTTTGCAAGGGATGGTGAACTTTCCGGGATCCTTCATCTTTGGTGGCATCTTCTTTGTAATCAATGCACTGCACTCACCGGTCAATGCCAAGGTACCGCACTCCTCTAAGCTTCTTTTATTGGTCAAGAGGTCTTTGAGGAACTTGGTGTAGGATGGCATGCGTGTTAGGAGATCCGTGAATGGGATTGTTATCTTGAGTTGCCTTAAAATATCCAGAAATTTCCCATAGTCCTTGTCTTTCCTGGCTTTGGCTAGTCTCTGTGGATAAGGTACTTCAATGGCTCGGTCACTCGGCGATAACCTTGCAGGTCTGCTTTCTGTGGTTGGATCGATTGGGGCGGTCCGTTCCAGGTTGGGGCGGTCCGTTCCAGAGGTCCGTTCTGGTCCAGTCTGGGTCGTTCCAGCAGAGCCTGCGTCCTTGTCGGCTGGGGCGGTCCGTTCCGATGTGGGGCGGTCCGTTCCAGGTTGTCCCGAGGACTGTTCATCTGGCATTTCCGGTCCGTTGTAGCTCGTTCCACTCCTCAATTTGTGTGTGACGCTTTTGCACTCTTCCTTGGGATTGGGCTCAGGTTGGCTTGGGAACATGCCGGTCTTGGTAAGTGCTCCCGAGTTAGCTTGAGGATCTCCAAGGTTGAGCTTTTCTATGAGGAGCCCAAAATCCTCCCGCATCTTCTTGATCTCGTCATGGACCGAGTAATTGAATCTCCCTTGGTTCTGCATGAAATTCTCAATAGTTCGTTGGTTAAGATTACCTTGGGAGTTGTTGTTGTTGATGGGGGGTTTTGGTGCTTGGCTAACTTGTTGTCCAGGATTTGCACACCCGCTAGCGTTTCCATATGATAGGCCCGGGTGGTTGCGTTTGTCGCGGTAGGCGTAGTTGTTGGAGCTTGGGAAGAAGGCGGGAGGGGCGATTAGCGCATTGACTTCTTCGACTGGCTCGTCCCTTACGACCAAATGGCATGTCTTGGCCGTATGACCTTCTTCCTCGCAAAATTGACATTTCTTGGCTTGCTCGGGTTTGGCATTCAAGTTCTTGATCATGGTGGTGAGGGCATCAAGTTGAGATTGCAGGTGGATGGACTTATCGACCTCAATCATTCCTCCCTTCTTCTTGGTACGCACTGACCAATTCGTTTGAGATTGAGCCATGCTTTCGATCAACAACTTAGCATCCCGACATCCCATGTTGAGAAAAGATCCACCTGCAGTTGAATCAATGTTTTGACGAGTTATATCATTCAAACCATCATAAAAACTACAAATTAATCTTGTGTCAGGTATATCATGGTGGGGACACATTCTTTGCAAGTCTTTAAAACGTTCCCAAGCTTCAAACAAGTTTTCATCGTCCTCTTGTCTAAAGGTCATCAATTCCCTAACTATCATAGTTGTTTTGACCCTAGGGTAGAACCTATCCAAAAAGGCTTTGGTTAATTCATCCCAAACTTCAAAAGGTTTGTCATTAAAACTATTCAACCAATCTTCGGCTTTATCTCTAAGAGAAAAAGGAAAGAGAGTTAGGCGAATGATGTCGGGATCCACTTCTTCGGGGATCAATGTTGCACAATTCCGCAAGAAGTGTTGCAAATGCTTGTTGGCGTCTTCAAGTGGAGAACCTCCAAACATGTTTTGTTGGATCAAAGCCACGATGCCTGGATTGTAGAATAAGTCGCGAGTCCGCTCGGCTTTGGGTGGCTTGACTCCAAGTCGAACATTGTTGGCGGTTGGAGCACCGATCGTCCTCAAAGGTCGGTTAAGTTCGGCCTCTTTGGCTGCCTCAAGTGCTCGCCGCAACGCTCGCTCGAGTTCGGTCTCTTCGGGGCGACCCCCGGCATTGTTGTTAACATTGGCTGCCATGGAATCGGTCGAGGTTGTCGGTGAATCAGGTTGTGAATCGCTTAGTCGTCGGTCTGAGCCAGTCGAGGCGGTCCGTTCCAGTGTGAAACGGGCCGTTCCAATTGGCGTGGTGGGTGACTGCACTCCAGACGAATTCCTGCTGCTTCGCTGATAAATTAGTCGAAACGGCTGGACCGATGAGCTGTCAACCTGCCTCTCTGTTCGCTCTGCTGAATCTGGGGCGGACCGTTCCAAAATAGGGCGGTCCGTTCCAGATGAGGAAGGGCTGGGCAGAGAGGTGTTCTTCTCACGTCTCCTTGTTTTCCGAAGGTTGTAGGTGTGGTTGCTGATGGTTAGCTTCTTCTTACCAGCCAGCTCGTGCTCCTGCAAGATTCAAAAACAAGAAAAAGGTGAAAAGAAAGAAAAGAATCTAATTAATATCGAAAAATAAACTTAGAAATCGGCACCGTCCCCGGCAACGGCGCCAAAAAGCTTGATGAGTTTTCGCTTATATAAATTTTTACCTAAATCCTACCCAATTTTAATCGCAAGCGCACGATTTATCGTTGAGTAAGCCTAGGGTCGATCCTCGGAGACGGAATATTCAATTTCTAAGTTATATAAATCAATCTCAATTAAATCCTAAGTTTAATAAAATATTTTAAAGTAACAATTAATTAAATGAAAATACTAAGTAAAAACAATTCAGAAATTCTAAATAAATAACTCTCAAAATAACTAATCTTGGAGAAAAACTTAATTGATAAAACTAGGGGTTTCTGGTTTCAAACGATTTCTTTAACTTGTCAAAAGTAGAACGGTCCGTTCCATACCTGGGACGGTCCGTTCTGACTTAGGTTGGCTCCCTAGAACTGCCCGTTCTAGGTTAGAACGCCCCCTGTCGGGCGGTCCGTTCTAACCTTGAGACGGTCCGTTCCAGAGGTCAATACTTGTTTTGTCATGCCTTTAAACAATTAATTAAGGGTTTTAAGTAGTTTAAACAATTATTAAATCAATAATTAGACTCTAACTGTCGTTCAGGTTAATTACTTTGATTTAAAACGTTAAACTTCTAAAATCCTAAACTTCAACTGTCGTTTCTTGATTTAGGAAATTTAGTTTATCTTTTGGGTCTAGGCAAACTTAATATCTTTCGACTTTAAGTTAAAACTTTAATTTCTAAAGTTCCGATTCAATCTTTCGATCTGTTATCTACCTAAGTGTTTTATTGAAAAGTTTTTAGTTAATTCAATTGATTTTAAATTCCAACTATCAATCGTGTACTTTGATTGACGAGATAACCAATTAAAACAATTAAGCAAAGCAAATCAACAAAATTGAGCAATTGAATCACAAAAGATAAATAATAAAACTTAACTTAATTAATTACTTAAAGATTCAACTAAACAAATAACATAAAGAAAAGGTTCTCAACCATAGCCCCTAATACTAAACTACTCTAACAAATTCATGCTAAAAAGATCAGGTTTCATCAAATGAAAACGCATAAAAGATGGAAAATAAAAGTTACAACAGAGATTGCTCGAAATTCTCCACAACTTGTCGCTATGGCCTGTCTGGGACGGTCCGCCTGAGATCTGGGGCGGTGCGCTCCAGTGAGGTTGGATCGTCCAGGCAGTTAATCTCCTTAGTCGAGTTGAGAGGCTAAAACCTAGGATCTTCCCTTGTCTCCGCTTCTGGAGACAGGCCCTTGCTTATATAGCTGCTAGAAGGCGGTTTCTAATTGTGGAAGTCGTGGAAACGTGCTTCTGGAAGGTCAGAAATAGAAGAACCGACAGGCAGAAATAAGTCGGCTATTTTTGGTAGTGCTGGAAATACTGGAACGGTCCGCCTGAGTATTGGGGCGACCCGTTCCAGGCTGGGCATTGACTTGGTCTGCTGCATGGCTGGCTAGTCTGGACGATCCGTTCGACTGGTTGGACGGCCTATGTTTGGCTGGTCCTTGCTGCCCATGCCTGATTGTCTGATCTTCTAGATTGGGGCGGTCCGTCCTGCCGGCAGGGCGGTCCGTTCCAATGCACATTTCACCTTTCCTTCGCTGCAATCTTCTGTTGTCGCGCCGCAAAATGTGATGAACCTGAAATAAGAGTTGCCGGGCTACGGCTGTACCTTTCTACAACCTAAAAATTAGCAAAATAAAGTAAAAACACTTGTATTTGGTATTAATTTAGGGCTTAAACCGGTTGGAAATCGAGTATGAAAACCGTACATCAGCAGAGGTGTCGCCTCTTCACGGGGCACCTCAGAGGCAACCGTCACCCCCATCGAATCACAGTGTAACACAAAGGCATGAGCACGCACTCGAGTAAAGCCAGAACAAAAGAAAGAAAGGCGGAGAAGAGAGACAGATCGGATGGAGAAGACGAGGCAGAAGGAGAGAGCTCCTCGTCGAAATAGTTTTATCGAAAATTAGTCAAGATCTTTTGTGGACAGATCGGTGTGGCTTTGGTACAACGGGTCACTGACACATCTTTTTGTAAATTAGCTATTTCTCATAAAAATTTATTAAAATAATTTCAGAAGTCAGAAAATTGTGGCAAATATACAGAAATACTCAGAAAATTATAACGAACATTTCCATGTCCTCAGATTAAATTTCCCGTCAGATTTCACTGTTACTTTAATTTATTTCATAATTTAGATCATTAATTTGCTTAAACAGATAATTTGGAACTGTAATTACCGAATAATCAGACAGTATTGTTACATGTAGCTCTTAAATAAATTTGTCATTAATAAACCTATTAACTATCCAATGTTCCAATCATAAATTTTACATTAAACCTATTAACCATCAAAAATAATTGAAAAAAGTTACAACTCACATTAGTTATTATCTAGTTGGGAAAATCAGCCATATACCCCTCTATACTTCAATCAGCCATGTACGCTTCTATTGAATATTGTTCATTTACCCCTCTAATCTTCATTTGTATAATCATTTATCCTTTTTATTAATTTAAATGATTTACTAATTCGGAAAATTGGATCTTTAAAATTTAGTACCAATATGCCCTTGGCCTTATTTTAAATCTTTAAATTTTCCTTGCCTCTGACGATTCGTCTTCCAATACAAAAAGGTCCAAATTTGATATCGAATATCACACCCAAAATAATAGTCAGAATCGCTGCATCCTCATTCTCTCCTTAGAACTGCATCTCTGTGGCACCTTTGCAAGTAAAGTCGAATGACAACCAAAGCAAAGGGAGCGTTTTTTTTTTTTTTTTTTTTTTTTTTTGTTTAGAGTCTTAAGAAGATAAATTCACGTTCCCTTGCTAATCACCGTCTTTTATTAAACCTGCAATACTTTTTTTTGTTTGCACATATGTTGGAGATACATGTTTCTTCTTGATAAATCGAACATGAATAGGGTATTGACGAACTCTGAGCTATCAACAACATCATAAGTTCGTCAAGGTGCTTCTCAAGCACATAGAATAAATCAAGAGGTGATTTAGATTTATGTCACTAAAAATATTTGAAATTAGTGATATGCCATCACTAAACGATAAATTATTTTTTTGCCACTATAAAATTGTAGAAATTAGTTTTTTGCCATCGGAAAATTATTTGATAATTTTACCCATTTAAATATGCCACTGTAAATCTTAAAAATTAGTAATATGCCATCACAGTAGATATATTTGGTTTTATGCCATTATAAATCATTGGCAATTAGTTTCATCAACTTAATACAAATTATTGCAAATTCTAATTAACCAATATATAATTACTTTTCATGTCAAAGATACAAATAACCATTATTATAGTGATGTTTTTTCTTTAGAATTTTAAAGTAAGTACCAATAAGATTTTTGTACAAATTTGAAATGAGCAAGAAAGGAAACTTAGTACCAAATTAAAATTGGTAAATATGAAAGGTCTGTTTTTAATGAGTGGTAATTTGGTAATTGAAAAAAAATAATGATAAATTTGATAATGGCATTTTTAGAATTTAGTAGTTTTTTGAGAAATTGTGGCATAAAACTAATTCTAGCAACTATATAATGGCAAGAATTTAATTAACATTTAAAAAATGGCATTTCCTTAGTTAACAAAATTCACACGGTGGCATAAAACTAATTATCTCATAAATCTAAGAGGTTTATTATTTTTTTATAATTCATCTTCTAAAATTTCGGGGAATAACTTTATTTAACCAATAGTTTCATTTATAGACAAAAAAAATGGAAGCAAGCCTTTCCGATTTTTTTTTCTTTTCCCTTGACGGAGAAAGCTGTGGGAAGGGATAGCCGGATAGGGGACATTTTAGTCTGAAATTTTAAATATTGAATTTTCTGAATTATGTATTTTTTTAATTAATAAAGGGGTAAATGACTATACAAATGAAGATTAGAGGGATAAATGAACAATATTAAAGAATACGAGGGTATATAGGGACCCGCATCCTCTACCCATCAGTAAGAGATGGGTAGAGTGCCCATCTCATCAAGACCGTCTGATCTAATCTGGACGGTTCATTTTTTTCGGGCCAATAATTTTTTTCGGAAGTGGTGGAATGTACAGGACTCCTTTAGCCGTTGAGATTAAATCAGACGACTGAGATCGAGAGATGGGCACTCTACCCATCTCTAAGGGATGGGTAGAGGATGCGGTTCCGGGTATATAGCTATTGGTGAAGATTGGAGATGGCTGATTTTTCCTACAAAGTAATATTTGCCAATTTAAAATTGTTAAAAAAGCATTTCATGATCAATAAACCGCAAAATTTTCCATTTAACATTTGTGGGAGAAAGAAATAATATTTTGGAAGCTTAGCAAGCAATTTATTGTCACCGTGCATAATTAATAATTTCACGATAAATAGTTGTTCGGATCTATTTACATCCCATTCCACTTTTCTTTCACACAAATTCATCAAAAACTTTGTACAAAACTATTTCGATCTAAACAATTGTCCAAGTAGAAGACTTATCCCCTGTGCTGCCAGGAATTTGTGTTAAGGCCTACTTATGATGAGCAAGAATTGTAATATTCGAAACATCAAAATTTTAAAAATTCCGAAAATAAAAAAGCAATAAATCAGGAAAATTCTGTCTCCTTATTTCAATTAAACAGGAAAAACTAGTTCAACAGAAATAGAAATCGATAAAATAAACAAGTATTATAATATTATAAAAAATAATAAACAAAGAAATAAGCCTCAGACCGTCCTAGTCAAGATGAAATTTTTCCACAAGACAGCAGATTTTATAACCTGCTTTCAGAAATTAATTTGTCATCACAGGCAAAAGATGTCACAAACATATTAACAATAATGTTTAAATTTATCATTCCAAATGTCAGACAACACGCGTCAAATAAAAAGAAAACTTCGAGAACAAAATAAGAAACCATTGTGTCAGATTGAATTTTTTCAGCACCCATTTGAAACTCAGCCAGGGATAACTGTAATTTGTGTTTTTTTCATCATTTACAATGTTTCTTTCGTAAGGAAAAAAAATTATCAAAAAACAAAAAGAGGGAACGGAAAGGAGCCTATCAGATCTTCCTATTCAAAAAACGAAAGAAGAGATCATCGCACCTAATTCAAAGGTACTTTCTCTTTCGGCAAATCTCTTCACTTAGGCTCCCACCATACATCAAATCAAACAAAATATCAGAGAAAGAACAACCACAGCTTTACCTTCCATGAAAAAACTTCGATTTATGGGAAAGACGGAGAAGGTGAGCGAGATTCGTTCTAAATATAAAGAGGAGGCGAGATGTGTATTAGGGGTTAGAAGTCGGAGGCTAGGGTTTCCATGAAGACAGTATGATTTCATTTGGTTTATTTAAAAGATCATGACGGTCCAATCTTAACTTGACGATCAGATTTAGAGAAATGACGTCGTCGGATTTGTTTTGTTAGAATTAGAGAAATGATGTCGTGGGCTTTCGAAAAAAAATGGTCGTGGGCTTCGTTTTGTTCGATTTTTCTCATAAATTATTGGGCTTTAGGCTTGAAATCAAGCTCCCAAAAAGGAAAGATTCGAAAGAAGAATGGAGTTTGTATCTTTATCCGGAGCAAGCTTTGTTAAGGGGGCGTTTGTTTGTGACTTAAAAGGTGCATAACTTAAGTTATGCATCCTTAAGTCATCAAACACCCATTACATAAGACGCCTTAAGGGTGCGTAACTTATGTAACTTAAATAGGTTGCATAAGTTATGCACCATCCTCTTTAATTTTTTTTCCAACAATACCCCTTAGAAATAATTAATCATAATATTTAATAATATTTAATAAGTAACAATAATTATTAAAAAAATATAATTATCAATAATAATAATTAAAATAATTAATCAATAATACATTTTTATCATTAAATAATTAATAATATCTATAATATTTAATTAAAAGTAATTATTAATATTTCATAATAACAAAAATGATGTATTATTATCATATATAATTGATTTTTATAATAATTAATAATATTTAATAAGTCATAATAATTATTAAAAATCGTAATTAATAATAAAAAATATTAATTATGATAATTAATAATTAAATAATAATAATTAATAATATTTAAAAAGTAATATTAATTATTAACAATAACAATTAAATAATAAGAATTAATTAAAAATAATTAATCAATAATAATTTTTTATTGTTAAATAATTAATAATGTTTATAATATTTAATTAAAAGTGATTATTAATATATCATAATAATAAAAATGATTATTATTATCATTAATAATTAATAATTAACAATAATTATGTCACAATGTAGACAAAATGAAATCCCCGGGCGAAATCCCCTTATTAATACATATTAATTCAAATGTAAGGGCATTTTAGTCTTTTGACACGAATATATGCATGCATTAAGTTACTCATCCTTACTACACAACCAAATATCCATTACATAACACTACATAAACACTTAGGTATCCTTAACTTATGCAACCCCTTACTACACACCCTCTAAGGTCATAAGGCGACTTTTCTGTACAAAGTTCAACTTTTTTTTTTTTTTTTTTTGGGTTAGTTATCCTTTTCCTGTACCTTCTTTATAAAGTTGGCAGCTTCGGTTGACATATTTGGACAAAAAAAAGGACATTCTTGGATACAACACGGCCGAATTTACAACAGATAGATAACACGGCAGTGCGAAATTGGTACCTAGTTGACCAGTTCTTTTGTTTTGTTTATTGCCCAAAACAAAAGCAAAAAGAAGGACAAATGAAAAAAGTACTTTGCCAAAAAGAGAACTCAACGTACACTTTTTTTTTTTTTTTGTATTTTGTTTTGTTTTGCCAATGTTTGGTTCGTTTATTTCAAATAAATCCCTTACAACTCTATAATAATCAAGTTCATTCCATGCTGTATTTCGTTCTCCGTGTATATATTGCAGTCAATAGGTAAGTAAATATAAATAATAATCATGTTTTAAAAAAACGATATCAAACATAAGATATAGAGCACATATAAAATAGCAATAACTAGAAATAAATACGTTTCTGATCCAACAAAAACAATCAAGCGAGCAACAATGTTCTTCATTTATAATAATTAATACAAAGTATAAACTATACAAGCTGAACAAAGTGTATCACTATCATATACAAAATTTACAGATTTCTAACAGTAATGCTCATCCATGATGAAACAATCAGAAACCCAACAAAAAGAGGAAACCCTTCCTCCAATCTAATAAAATAAAATTATAAAATATTTACATTTCATCTCGTCATCCAAAAGTAAACAACAGATTACAAAAGTGATCAATTTACAATATCCTACTCGCACCAAGGTCCCTTGACATAATCTCACTTGGGCAGAACCCTGGAACACAAAGCAAACAAAATTAGAGGGAATAGGAGTTAAGAGTACAATCGATAGCAAAGCTCTACTCTAATGCATATTTATATTTGAACCAATCATAGGTCAGGGGCTTCTCAATGATTTTTATTTATGCATCATATATGCATTCATACTAGAACAGACCTGATGCGACTCAATTTGAACCCAAACCAGACATTTGACATGCATATTTTAAAGCTATAATAAGGTCCAAATGAATTTTCTTATACAACTTCAAATGACTAACTGATTGGCAGGCTACATGCAAAAAAGCCAAATCTGATCACACAAAGATGCATTTCAGAATCATACCCTGATAGGATGCCCCAACATTATGATTTCAGATCAACATCAGCACAAATTTAATTTGCTTCAGCTAGGGTCAAGGAAGGGTGAGATTAAAAATATCCACGAGATTTCAAGACAAAAATGCAAAAAAAAATCAAATAAAAACACTTTGAAATCCACAGCCTAAAAAAAAGAGCTCACGGCAAGCTAATTCCAACATAATTTTTGTCTTATCAGTTTTGAATGAAAAAAGGATATTAGAATCCTAATTCTATAGTGTTGGTACTTGGTACCCATAGTGCTTCCAGACTAAAACCTAGAGGCAACACAACCATCTTTGCAAGTTTCTATCTTTGTTAGATAAAAAAAACCCCAAAAATTAACAGAATAGAAAAAGTAACACCTATCTTCGCTAGTATCTATCAAGTTTTCTCTCTAATCCATATATATGCAGGTTAGACTGCAAATAGCCCTTTGGCATATGTGAAATAGTTATCAAACAATAACATCTGCTGACATTGCTGTATATTCCTGACTAGCCCATGTCACGTATAGGGATATCCCTCCTTAGATTAACATGCATCATCAGTTGACATGACAAAACACAAATCAGGATGAATGCAAAAAGATCCCTTAAATGATACAATAAAACCCAAGGCTGTTGCAATAGTGAGTTTCTGACAATTGTTTGTGTTATTTGATTGTTTCTTGTTACATCACTAAAACGAATATTTATTCCGTAGAACAGGCCTATTATCTCGGGTCGCCATGTCGTCACTCGTGCACTTTTGTTCCAAGTAAAAAAACAGCTATAGTTAGCTGAATGTTTGTTATTACTGAAGTTGCTTCTGAACATAGCTGAATGTTTGTTATTGTTGCTTCTGAACTTCACTTCGCAAAAAAAAAAAAAAAAAAAAAAAAAAAAAAAAAAAAAAAAAATCAGACAATCTTGTATAAAAAAATATCAACATTCAACAAAATTTGGGCAAAAAAAATTTCCTTTTTTTGAAATGATAAAGACTTGAAGAATGAAAAATAATCGATAACTTGTAGAAAGTTCTCGCGAAAAGAAAGTAAGGAGCTGTCTGATTTAGATAAGAAAAGATAAAATATTAGTATCGAACTATGAAAGATTTTGATGAAATTACATGTTTAAAAAATTCGAACATATAACCTTCTGTATTATTATAAGAATCTTAAAAAGCTTTCAAAAATTATGCTTTACCTAAATCAAATTAGTCTGTATTGAGACAATAAAAAGATTTACAAATTTAGAATAAGATATTCATTGATATAAATGTTTAGGCTTTAAGTCTGGTGGTTATCCAGGCCGATTACTAATATGCGGTGATTGTTCAAGTATCAGAAAGTAAAAAAGTCCAATAGACCGAAACCTCCAGGCTACACCGCTACAGAAATCCAGACTCCTCTTTGGTCTTCATTCTTCACTCCGCCTCCCACTTCCCAGTCCACAGTTCCACAATCCACACTCTACCAAGTGCCAGAAACACCACTATCACCTCCTTTTCCTTTATCCCATAACATCCCCAGCCAAAAGCAAACACTCATCAGATTTTTCTACCAAATAAATATATCAGTACAAACTAGAAGAACTCAGAATAAGAACCGCAATGCCACCGTCAGATCTCCACCGTCCATCCTCTCTCCTTCTCCACCTCCTCCTCCTTACATCATCCCTCCTCTCCCGTACTCGGGCCCACCAGGGATCGTCCACCTACGGCTCCTCAGCACTCACTGAGTGGCGACCAGCCCATGCCTCATACTACACTGCTGATCCAGAAGACGCCATTGGTATTTTCCACCACTAATCAAAACCTCTCTTTAAAAAATTATTACCCCATACATACTCCTGTAACAATTATACAACTTTTTTGTTCTAACAGGTGGTGCATGTGGATTTGGAAATTTGGTAAAGGTAGGCTACGGCATGGCGACAGCCGGGCTCAGTGAAGCATTGCTTGAAAAGGGAGCTGCTTGTGGTGGGTGTTATGAAGTCAGGTGTGTATCCGAGATGAAATACTGTTTGCCTGGTACTTCCATTGTGGTCACTGCAACAAATTTTTGTGCACCCAATTACGGTCTCCCGGCTGAGGCTGGCGCTGTCTGCAATCCGCCAAATCACCATTTGTTGCTCCCAATTCAGGTTTTTGAGAAGATTGCTATTTGGAAGGCTGGTGTTATGCCAATCCAGTACCGAAGGTATTTGTTAAATGTTACATCATTTATTTTTCAGTTTACTTAAATATTTAGTGTTAGTTTTGTTGAGATCAAGGGTTTTGGGTATCAATAAAATATGAAGGAAATTAGTTCAGAAACTGGATTTAATTGTCACACTTTATGGTACTTGTATCTTTGCACCAGGTTGAATCTATCAATGCCTTGACTAAAACCCCTTAGCACCAGTGTCCTTAGTGCCTCAACCCCTTGCTCAAGAGCTGAATCAATCTGCACAAAAGGTTTAGTTAAACTCATGTCAGCAGAAACATTTATCTTTTTTTTTTTTTTTTGTAAGTGGATATGTTATTTGTAAACTGATTTCTACAAAAAAAAAAAAGGTGATTAGTGATAATATACCTGTTCACGCTCCTCAGAGCTGAATTTTTGTAAAAGAAAAGCCCTCATATCCATTGTTCCTGGTGGATTTCCAATACCTGAAATGGAAAGAAACAAGAAAAATATGCATGACCTTTAACTAATTAATTTAGGAAAGATAAAAAATGTTATGAAATAATAATAAAATATAAAGGACCTATGCATAAGCGAGGGAAGTTGCGACAATTATCCAGATGCTCTATCACACTCTTCACACTACAATGAACAACAATTAATAAGTCATTGCGATAATTTCAACGGGCTGTACCAGCAACATCTAAAACAGTTATGAACAGTTTTGTTTTGTTACCAGGGAAGAACAATCTATCTGAGAAATGAGAATTTATAGTTACATACACTATGAAATGAGTGTACTGACTCGATGACAGACAAGTTCATTAGAAGTTTCAGTATCTACCAGATCAACTAGTACAAAAAAGGATGCAAGAAAGTACCCATTGTGATGACCATGGCCGCCCTTTGGTTGAACTTTCAATACCCCATTTGGCAAACTCATCTCATCATATACCTGAGGCATTATGATATCATAACTATTTAATAAACAAAACAGTATTCAAAATCACTACTTTCAACAAAATAAACATGAAAATAATTAAAAAGTCACCAGAAGGATATGTCTTAATGGAATCTGATAGTATGCCGCAAGTGGCCCCACTGCTTCTCCACTGTAGTTCATGTAGGACTGTGGTTTCACTAACAAAATTGGGAACTCTCCGATTGAACCTGTACTAAAAAACATTCAAGAATAACCGTAAAAATGAAGTTTTTACGAAAGGGATCTAACTACAAAGATCATGAAAGTTTAAGAGGCTACGAAGAAATACTTTTACTTACCAATTCCAAGTAAAGATTTTGATTGGATTGTATTCATTGTGATGCCCTCAGCTCGTGAAATGCAGTCTATCATTTCAAATCCAACCTGTTAAAACAATGAACATAATTTCACACACATATCCTTGACAATTACAATACATCATGCTTGGGCACAACCCTTAAAAGAAGAAACATCACGCTAGGTCCATGAGCAACATTGGGGAATATCACATAAAAACCCCTTCAAAACATGGAAGTTATCCTCCTAGTCCCATTAATACATTGCTTATCTCTACACTAATGGACAAGAAGCAACTCTGGCATACATTAAAGGTAACATTGAAGAGTGGAACAGTATCCATATAACATATCAATACTAATTAATTTTCAAGGCATATGATAATTTTGTGATTTTGCAGGGAAATACATACGAATTTTGATGTTTTCTAGGGGCATGCTTCTGACTTGTCAATAACTTAGGCGAAATTGATTGGTAAATCCGAAAATGAGTCGTTGATTTTGGTACTTACATTATGTCTGGTGCCATGATACTTGTTGCCAGGGTTGCCGAGCCCGGCGATAAGCCAGGGAGTGTACTGCACCTTCACCGACTCCTTCGGGCCAGGCACCGAGGCTGAGGTTCGGGAAGAAGGCACGCGCCGATTGGAGAGGCGACTCGTCGGAGAAGGTGAAGTCAGAGAAGGGAGAAAGGAGGTGGAGAGAGACGCAGCTGCTGCTGCTAGCGCCATTGAAAAGCAAATATCTGCTCAACTGAGAAAATTGGAGAGTGGTTTTAGGATTCGTTTTGTTAGAAATAGAGATATGATGTCGTGGGCTTCGTTTTGTTCGATTTTTCTTGTGAAATATTGGGCTTTAGGCCTGAAATCAGGCTTCTAGAAAGGAAAGAAGAATGGAGTTTGTACTGTTGTACACTTGTACTGCATCTTTATCCAGCGCGAGTTTTGTTAAGATCAAAAGGCGCATTTGTTGTACATAGTTCAACTTCTATTTTTTTTTTTTGAAACAAAAATGAGGCTCTCAGGCCTCATCTTTCATTAAATAAAAAAGCTTTTAGCGAGAAACTAAAGTTACAAAGTAAAATTAAAATTACAGAACAAAACAATACAAAATATGTAGAAAACTAGTACCAAAAGACATGGGCGCATTCAATTGTGGAGCTTTTGTTGCTGGAATAGTCCGGGTGAGTGAAAAATTTAGCTTTTGTTCTGTTTGAATTTAGGGCTATGTTACAAGTATGAAAATGAAATGGTTAATATTCATTAATGTAGTAATAAGGGGTATAGTACAAAAGAAAACACTGTTGAAAGAGATGCATACATAATAAAGAGAAAGAACTGTATAGAGGTTGTCAGGGTATTTCCTTGTTGCACAAGTAGTATGGTCAGGTCCGGCCATCCCAAATCTAAGTAATGAAAACTGATATCTATACCTGCTTTTGTGGAATGCAGGGTGTATTAGATGGAGCTGGCTTTCCTGCTGTGGTTACGGCTCATTTTGTACCAATCGAAGGCCCAGAACTACCATCTTAATTAAATTTGCTGAAGAGGTAATCATGTTGTTGCTAGAAATAAAGCTAGCTGTTGCCAAAAAACAGGAAAATATCTCTAATACCATGAAAACTACACAAAGAAGGATAGAGGATGTCAAAATTAGCTCATTCAACCAATTTGATAATTCCAGCAATTTTTGTATATGCTGTAGTTCCCAAAATTTTGTTTAAAGTGTTTTTGCATCAACTAAAGGAGGGTGAATTGGCACTTTATTCTTGCAAGTGGGGTATGTCAGAGTTAACAAGGCAGCTCTCAGTGGAAGGGTTTACAAAAATGAGCAGTGATGTGAGGTAGCTGATGGTATGGGTTATCCAACTGAAGGATGATCAGAACTCAACAATAAAACATCTTTGCGTTTTCAGTTTTAATTTTAGTAATTTTTGTTGATGTAATAATTGGTGGTGGATATACTTGTATGTGTAATAATAAAGAAAACTGTCAATGTAAATAAAAAAAAAACTGTCAATGTTAAGTTTCTGGTTGGTGTTCTCTTTTTGTAATAATTCTTGCGGTGATGATGCTGTTTGACCCAAAAATATTATGCCAAAATGCATGGAATAAATAGTCCATTTTAGGACAAATAAATGCAAGAAATCCAAAAATCCACGAAAAATACCAAACAAACTCCAAAAAATTCCCAAACATTACCCAAAAATCCCCTAGGAATTATGATGAATTATCATAGTTTCAAAATTCCAAAAATATCAACAGAAATCCTAAATTTTGCAAAGAAACCCCAAAACTCCACAAAATTACCAAAGATAAATCCATGAGAAATTACCCAAAAACTTTTGAACCATTAAATTCCTCATATTTTTCTGAGTTTACAAATGAAATTTTATGCAAAAATACCTAAGAGAAGATCCCCAAATAATTTATTTGATTAAATAGCCAAATAAATGAATTTATTTAAGGGAAATGGAAAGAAAATCCCAGAAAACTCCTGGAAATCTGTCGCGTGCAACCAATTGCAGCGGATCCAGAGGGGTGCAAATGTCGCTGCCCATTTAAAATCAGTCTCCCGCCTGGAAACTTGGGTGAACACGTTTCATGCACCGAAAGAAAGCGATCTCCACTGGCTCACTGAGAACCGAGTCCAGCCCTCTCGTTCTTTCTCATTAAATCTGACCTGTGGGCCCTTACCTGTCAGGTCCATCTCCTTCGCTGAGTAAAAATAAGAAACGCGTGATTTTACCGCTGACGCCGGGTGAAAGAGGTGAAAATGACATTCTCCGTCGACGTGGCTCCTCTCAACTCCACAAATGCAAAACCAGGCACTCTGGCCCATGGTTTTGCGAAACCAAGCCCTAGCAGCAGTTGAATCTCCACCATTGATAGAAATTGAGCGATGGAGATGAGCTCTCGGCCATGGAGTGAAGCCCTAGGCCTCGGGCTATATAAACTCAAAATTGAAGACAAAAAAGAGGAGGAGAGCAGCCGTAGTCGTGTGTGAGGGTTAGATAGGTCGATTGAGCAAAGTCAGTGCGAAAAAAGGGAGGCATTAGGTCGAACAGTGAAGAGAAAAGAAGAAATAGGTAAATTTGAGGGTTGAGTGATAGAAATTAAAGAGTCCTTATCTGTAATTGATGGTTTATGAATAAAATAAAATCGATTTGGAGCTTCAATTTGGTCTCTTATTCCCCTTTTCTCCTTCTTGTCTGACTCAGCCACCAGGCCATGGTGCGACTGAGTAATTGAAGTATAGGTCTTATGGGCCATGGTCTGAAGCTTAGCTCAGTCATGGCCATAAGACAGCAGATGCTTCATGAAAGTTTGGAGCTTAGCTCCTCGTTTCATGGGGTAATCTTTGGTTCAAAGTGGAACCAGCCTTGGCCATCATTGGAGAGCTTGTAGCCTAGCTCAACTCTCCTATGGAAGGCTCAATTGGATTTGGTTTAGGTTCAGAGCTTGGCTCTGACCTTGCCATGTTCAAAAAATTACCAAAATACAAAAACAGTAGAGAAAAGGTGCAATAATGGCATGCTCCTAATCAACCAGTCCCTCTTCTGATTTTGATCAAATTCAGGGTCAAAATACATATGTTGTGCTTTAGGAATGGATTTAGCATTAGTGTATAAAATGAAACAAAATGTATATACATATCAAATCTGGACAGAAGGAGAAAAGAGTAAAAAAAATCTGAGGTTCTGTTTACTATGCATAAATAGCATGTATTTACCTTCAATGGAGCTTCTGTAAGTGTTTTTACTGCACTTGGACAAATAACAATGGAAATCATAGGAAACAGTAGCAAAAATCACATAAATGTAAAAAATGAAAACATAGAAAAATGCAAGTGGACTTGCTCTTGCCTCCAGTGATGATTCAAGAACATAAAACACATCAAGTTCGACCTAAATTAGGCATCAAATGTTAGAAAGTGTTTAATTCCATTTTTGTGCCATCAAATAGCAAGAAATCACAACTAAACACCATAGATCTAGTGCTAGAAGCATTCACACATCAAAACAATGAGAACAAGTAGGAGAAAGTTATACCTCTCATGAAATCGCATTCATGAGGTTCGAATCCAAGGCATGGGAGTCGATGGGGTGCGTGCTCCACCACCTCCACCATCTAAGGCGCCTCAAGCCCACCAAGGAGCTAACCACGAGCTCCATGAAAGTGCTAGCTTTCATGAGCTCCTAGCTAATCCCCTCTATGAACCTCTTCATCCTATTAACTATTTTAATGGAGGAGAAGAAGGAATGGTGCTCAACACATGAGCAAGAGAAGGGAGGAAGATGGGTGGCGGCTAGGAAGAGAGGAGAGAGAAAGTGGATGGAGGCTAGGGCTTTCCCAAGAGGTGACCCCTTTATATAGCCAACAACTCTCATCCTCTCTTTGAACTATTTACAAGTATGCCACTAGGGCTCTAGCTGAAATTAATAGGGCCATTTTGGGCTACATCAAATGTTGCAATGGCCCAATAAACCATCCCATTAATTACTCCTTTATCCTTCCTCAAATCGGGCCTTTAATTAATTAAATAACTAGAAGCCCAAATAACTCAAACTATTTAAAGTGTGTTGAATATAATTAATTATTAACTCATTAATAATTAATTTAGGATTAGCTAATGCATTAAATTGTTTCCATATGATCCTTTTGACTTAATTAATTATAACGATTCATAACGGTATATAATTAATTAATCAACTTATCATGTTTCACAATACTAACTGTTGCGAATAAATAATTAATGCACCGTGTGGTTAGAGTCCTATTTGTGCGACCCTATTGAGGATTTATGCTATGTTGGCCATGAAAATAAATCGTTATTTATTTCCAATAATCATAAGCGGTATCTAGCAACACGTTATGATTCCCAATTCGCATAAATAATGTACCGTTACAATATCTTAATCCTGCACAAGAAATATAAGTATTTCCTTGTCTGATTCTTATGTCACATGATATCATTGTATAATCCAAGATAGGAGTGTGTCATTCTTGCAGATTATACATTTCTTGATCTAGAGTTGATCGTCTAGTTTGCATGCATACGATCCAACTCCATCAAGGGGCCCAAACAGATATCATCACTCACTAGGTATATTAATGAGGGACATACGGTTTTCTTGATGAACAACTTTTCCCCGCATAATTCAAGAGAACATAAATAAAGTCCTTATAGCAGCCTTTATCAGGAATCAACGTTAGACGATATTTATTGAACCTATCCTCATGTGGAAAAGGTGAACATCTCAAACTTAGAATCAAACTCATATGAAATAAACAATGACACATAATACAATCCATATGTTTATTTCATTGGGTCAAGTCCTGTACTATGTTCCAATAGCATACACATATGCAATTAAGTTGGTAACTCCTTACCTATGATTTGTAGAACTTAATCATCACTTAACTTGCATACTAATCTTTTATGATAATTAATGTTCCTTGTTAATTATCAAGATTATGGACGATTTAGATTTATTATTGTCATTCTAATGAATGATCCACAGAGATCTACAATTCAGATCCTCAACCTGAATGATCTGTCAATAATAAACTCTAGGAACAAATGATCAAATATCATCATTAACATAAACTAAGAAAATAAGTCATTAAATATTGACTTCTAGGACATAACTCCAACATCAAATTCAACTCATTCACTGTATAACCACTTACATGTAAAATTGAAATTAAGTAAAATTGCACAGTTTTGCCCCTCTGCCCCACACACAAAATTGAGCGATTTAAAATCAAATTAAGGCCACAGACTCCTTTAATCTCAACACTGGAAGCTACCTACATGATGACTGGCACCAAAAGAACCTCCTGTGGGCCCCACAGCGATGACCCAGATCAGACCCAATTTGAATCCGAAGTGCCTCAGTCGATTTCTTCTACTCCCAGGATTCTCCAAAAGAAATTGATTTCCCCATTGAACTAAACGTACCTCCATGAGTTTGAGAAACCTCCTGCTGGTAGAAAAAGACGGCCAGAGTGCTCTAAACGCCATTAATGGCATCCCGAGCTCCATCAGGTCCCACATGGCGATACAATTTCCCCTAGCACAAATGGAGCCCACCAAAGTCTTCTCCTCTTCACCACGATTCCAACGCACCCAAGCTCGACTACAACGGTGGTCGGATGTGCCGTAATTTCATCGGAAGAGATTGAGGGGGTTTTCTGCAAAATTACCGCAGTCGACGGAGGGAGGAGGAGTTCAAACGCGTTTCGTCGCAGATCTTCTGTGGCGGATTTCGTGTGGCAGGTCAGCCCACTCGCTACACGGAATCCAGAAAACAGTCAGCGTCGATCTAATACAGTCAGCGCCCAATCAGCACACGTGGCCCAATAGAAATTTTCCAAATCAACATAAATTTAAAAAATTCATTAAAAATAGTAGATAACTCGGAAAAATTCAAATAAAATATCCATAAAATCCTAAAAATCTGTAGAATCTAGATTAACTAATATTTTGATATGAAATTATGTCAATTTATACCTCTTTTGTATTTTCAAAGTATTTTCTCTTAAAAATGAATTTTATAAATTGTTAAAAACTTCAAAAACTCACCAAAAATAGTAGGAATCTCAGAAAAATCCAAATAAAGTATCAAAAAAATTTCTAAAAATTTAAGTAAATCAGATTCAATATTATTTTCTATGAAATTTTGACAAAATCAAGAGTTTTATATTTTTGAAGTGTTTTATTAGGGAAAATAAATTGTACAAACTCTAGAAAAATAGTAAAACCTCTCAATAAAATTCCTAAAATAAATTTAAAGATATTTTCATGATTAAAAATAATTTTTGCCATCATTTACTTTATATAACAAAATTCTAAATTCCAAATCCCAAATAAAAAAAAATCAATCAATAATTAAATTCAAATTCGAATCAAAGTTCATAAAAAGAAATTAAATTTCAAATTTCAAGAATTTCTCCAAAAAGGACATAAAAAGGATGGTATCTTAAAACTTTTAAATGCTAAATCTTGAAAGTTAAAAATAAAAATGTGAAATTTAATCAAAACTCAAGAAAATCAAAAAATAAAAATAAATAATAGGAACAAATAAATAAAATAAAATAAAATGAATAATAAAAATCAAAATAATTCCAAATAAATCGACATAAATTAAATTAAAGTTCAAACCCTCTTAATAAAAATATTTCAAATAAATAGTTTTAGTGTTAGATGTCCTTAAATGTTTCAAATATTTTTGGTCACGTATTTGTCTCAATTGTGTCCCGTCCATCAAGTTTGGTACCACCAATTGAGTCTGGTTTAGGCCAAAAGAAATAAATCTCCGATATTCTCAACTGGGCCCCGTCAATTAGGTCTGGTACCGCCAATTGAGTCCGGCCCAAGCCCTAAAATCAACTTAAACACAAAACCACTCAAATGACGACTTTTCTAGCCTATTACATTTAATTTCTCGAATCTCTTAATCAGAGGTTATCGTGGAAAACCACGAGGTAATTAACAATAGGGGCTTGCGCCTATTGGAAAGAAAGGATCCACAAATTAATAAACCCTCATGAGAATGGATTCTAGTCGATGTTCTCTGGTCGTTAAGAGGCATCAGCACTTGAACCCAGGCTCGTGAGGGGTGAATCTAAGACTTATTCTCGTTCTTGAGGAAATCCAATCGTTCTTCGAGAAATGAAGAAAAAGTCACCACAGATGCAAGGAGATAGATGGTACCAGTTGGTACACAAGAAGGATAGAGTGAGTCGGTAAAATTTCTTAGTACTTGCACATGCTTTTATATGTAATTTCTGTAAAATTTCTTCCTCTCACTTTTCTTGTAATTTTTATAATGTTCTCGTAGTTCAACTGACCAACTACATTGGTTAAATAGATACCTGTGTGTGATCTCTAATAAAATCCAACAAATTGGGGAAACACTTAGACGTGATACACATGTGCCAACCCCTCATCCCTTAATTTAAGAAAGTGTTCTTTAATGCTATTAATCTTTACGAAGTATGATTTTTATACAGTGTATTTGGTTGTTCAAGGAAAAAGAATATGAAATAAGTTCTTATATACGAAAATGCTGGAACAACGAAGGAAAAAAAATACCAACTATTCATTTAAGTTTCTACAATTTTCATAATTTGATCATAAAATTTAAAAATTTTAAAAATCAACTAAATATATGAGCTTGAATGATTGCGTCAACATAATTTGGAAATACTCATTGTGGATAGCATCAGGTACAGAAATTGAAAGGATTCAACATAGTCAACAGATGACATATAAACAATATGATTTGTTCATTCATATTTTAAAAGTAGAAGACTTAAATTTCGAATGAATTTTGTTTTTTCTTTTTTTTTAATAAAAAAAAAATCATATAGACTTTTCATTTTTTTTTAAAAAAAACGACAAACGTAGTTCAGCCGATTTGTTCATTCATGTTTTAAAAGTAGAAGACTTAAATTTCGAATGGATTTTGTTTTTTTTAATAAAAAAGAAAAAAAATCCCATATTGATTTTTCATTTTTTTTTAAAAAAAGGACAAACTGAGTTGAACCGATTTGTTCATTAATGTTTTAAAAGTAAAAGGCTTAAATTTCGAATGAATTTTGTATTTTTCTTTTTTTAATAAAAAAGAAAAAAAATCTCATATGGACTTTTCATTTTTTTTAAAAAAAAAACGACAAACTTAGTTCAGCCGATTTGTTCATTCATGTTTTAAAAGTAGAAGGCTTTAATTTCGAATGAATTTTGTATTTTCTTTTTTTTTAATAAAAAAGAAAAAAAATCTCATATGGACTTTTCATTTTTTTTTTAAAAAAAACGACAAACTGATTTCAGCCGATTTGTTCATTCATATTTCAACATATTATAAACTGTTTCATCTCAACTTTAGATGAAGATCGGCACCCTAAGCAGCACGTCATGGCAATGTCATCTTATGGCACTAACAAATATTCCGATCCTTCCATCGAGCAAACCAAGTACAATAAAGATATTAAGAATTTTACGATAGCCGGCAAGGAATTTTTGACTCGTGACATGGTAAGTCTAAAATTCATATTTAGATATTTCATACATAGGACTTTAGAGTAAGAAAACACCAACGAATGCTATTATCTTTTGTAGGTGTTTTTTCCTATAAATGTGAACGACATGCACTAGTATGTAGGAGTCTTGAATATTTTATCTGGAGAATTTCAAATCCTTGACTCGGCTACCCGGTCTGGTCCGTTCATATCCAGAGCATACCGAGAATTTGGTAAGTGCATTATTATGATACTTAATCGTGTATTTTTAAATTTTTTTCGCATGTAATAACATTTTTCAAAAACTGTAGTGCAAAAGAATTCAATTTTGTATATCTCTGGCGCTAAAAGCAGACTCTAGACTTTCGTATATGCATGGTTCATTGGATATCACAAAATGGCCCGTCAGTGTGATATTGGCTGCACCTAAGCAACAAGATGCAAACTCCTGTGGTTTATTTGTGATGAATTTTATTGAGTCATGGAAAGGAACCATCGAGCAAACAAAATTCCCAAAGGTTGTTATTTATTAAACTCTCTTGAATGTAGTAATTCTTTTTCGTTTTATTTGATTCGTTCTTGTTATTTAATGTGCATTATATTTGCAGATCAATCCTGGAGTATTCCGAAAAAAAGTTGTTCACCGCCTAATCTTTTCAACCGAAAATCAGGATGAAGCGTGAAAAAGGAAATCCGTGATATGTCGGTGGAGAACCGAGAAGATTACTGTTGAGACTGAAATGCAATGTTGATTGGTTATTTAGTAGTTTTTAAGTAGTCAAACTTTCTTTTTCTTATAGGTCTGAGAAGTTCAGTTTTCTTGAAATATTGATAAAAAAATAGCTTCAGGGTATACTTTATGATTAGATTTAAAATGATATGGTGTTGCAAGTAATTGTGTTTATTTTATGATTAGACTTTATGATTGTGTTTACTTTATTTAATTAATTTAAAAGTTTTGGGGAAATAATTTAAAAGTTTTGAGGCTTGACCCTGCTTTCTTCAAAAAAAAAAAAAAAAAAAAAACACTCCCCGCGAGTTTCCTTTCTTGCTTAGTATTCCAATAGTACCGCCTTAAGAAAACAATTTTCAATTACCCAATACTCGAGCAATTTGCATGCTGCTTGACAGATCAACATTCAGTTTTTCACCTTACACCGACTTTGCGTACAATCTTTCTAAATCTTAAAAAAAAAAAAAAATGCATCTACATGTAGTTTTGTTGATAAGCATTGTGATCATTATGCAACAGTCAATATAAACTTATTCCAGATAATTTTTCAACAACAAAGAGCAGCGTGCAAATAAGCTTCACATGTGGATCATCATGTAAGGTCTATAAGCAAAATTATAACTGATACAAAACTGAAATTTCTAATCCAGATTGTGTTCCACTAAATAATTAAATTATAAGAGATTACATAAAGAGCACGGTTCCGTTGCCTATAATTTTCGGCTGCCCCAAATGCCACAAATCTTTAACCATTGGATCAATACTTGATATGCGGTCCTGATCATAGTTCATTTTAATGCATAGTTACGTGAAAACAAAAGGAAAGAGCGGGACAAATCAAAACCCTCGACGGACGGCCACCAGTTTCCTGTCGCTCGAGCTCTCCACCTCTGCCTCACCATCGCTCGATCTCTCCTCGGCTCTCCTCTTTCCGGCGCTCTCTGCTTGTCCTTCGAGCTCTCCTCTCCTTCCGCGCCGCTCGAGCTCTCCTTTCTCTTCTCGTTGTCCAAGCTAACTCCCTTCTTGCGACTCAAAATCTTACATCTGACCTCTTCTATTAACAAAATTTAAATGTTCGTTTTGTCCCTTTTAAATTTCTGGTTTTCCTTTTATTTAATCCAGGTTGTCACTTTCATGTAATGTTTAATGAATCTTTCTTATTTTTTATTTTTTAAGATTTAAGGGATAAAATATTATAAGGCTAATTTTCTTGCTTCAGATTGTCATCTCTTTAGAACTGCAAATTATAAATAGTCGTGTAGGTACAAGGGACCAGCCGAGGGTTTTGTTCAGGAGGTGCTGGCACAAGGGTTGTTGATACAGAAACCCTCCACAAGGACAGAGGCACAGATGATACTGACAGGTTTAATACTATATCACATATCCTCAACCTATTGGGCCACTACAGCACACAACATTGAGTCTAACTAACGGAGTGTTGTTGCTGGCATGGCTACGGCCACAATCGGTACAGGAGGTGTTGGTATTGGATGTTTGGTACAAAGGATGTTGGTACTGGGTCTCAGATTCAGCTTACAATCCAACTGTCAAACTGAGTGAATATGAGGTTTTGCTTGATACTTAGTTAAAAGTTTTAACTCTAGTTAATCTAGGATGTCTTTGTTTTTTTTTGAAATATTCATATTTTTTTTTCTGCTATTTTGGCAAGCAACGTGATTGACTTGTATCTATTTTTGCTTTTTTTTTTTTGTTTTCTTTTGTTGGGTCGTATGTATAAGACTGATGTGGACTTCGTTTTTTAATGCAATTAGGCCCCCTACTTAGGGTGTTATGTGATCAAATTAGAACAGGAAACAATGAATAAGTTATTCTAATCTATATGCGCCTTAATGCATTTCCATTGTATATAATATTTATGATTTCTCACAATTCATATTTGTAGTTCAATTCTTAGTGTTCTGGTACAAATGAAAAATATAAAAAATACGAAATATACTAGAGAGATATAATGCTGATTTGTACTAGTATAATAAAGTCTGCTTTGTTGCCATGAACTAAACATTACTTGTTCACACCAAACTTACAACTAGCATTTCAATCCAACAAAAAATAAGTCCATTGACAAACTATGTTAGCTAAAAACTAGACCATATTACATTTTAAATCAGCTACATTTACATAAAGTTAACAACTAAATATACATGGCAAAATACATTTAGTAACCAAAATGTATTAGCAAAAATATTTATGTTTCTCTGTCATTCTCTTTTGCAATTGATAACTCATCTTTCTTTTTCTACCCAAAATCTTTGACAAGAACATGCAAATTGTTGACTTGATATGCATCATCTCCAACCAGAATGAGTATTTCATATCCGAACAATGAACCCATTGGCCTTAGTAGATACTTTGCAATTCCTCAACTTCTTCTAGAAATGTGAATACCATGCTTTCAAAAAGTTTCAAACCATCGTTATTTCATTCAATATGATTTGTGTTACTAGCTCCAATTCTATCAGTCATAGACTCCATCTCAACAGCAGTATCTTCATTCAGTTCTATGATATTTAACGACTCTTCATCATCCATGCACGGCAAAAGCTCCTAACATTCCCAAAAAGATACCATATTGATTAAAAAAATTAAAAGCATCACATTAGTTAAAAATTAAATAGAATCAGATTGGTTAAAAAAAATGAAAAGAATAAAATTGATTAAAAAACGAATTGAAAAGCACCAGATCACTTAATTATAAGGTCACATCTATAAGATGCATGCTAGTAATCATTAATATAAGATGGAATCCATGTATTATCCTATCAAATGTATGCCAGTTAATTCTGCTTGCTAAGTATTAGACAACTCTCCAAGATATCACACGATACTGGTAAAACCAGCATACAACTGTGGTTAATTAATCAAGGGTTAAAAGCCTAATTACTTTCTGTTAGAGGCACTCTCATTAGTTGAACTTCTTCTTGTATTTTATTTTCTTGATTACTACTGTACTGCTTCTTCAATAAAAATTATAATCTTGTCTCCACTCTTTACCTCTCTTCTATTATTGTAAATTGAGCTTCTTTACTTAGTATTATACAACTGCTCGACAAAACCATTGCAAATATTCACCTATCTATACAGCGCATCAACAGGATGGGTTTTAAACCATACAAATACTCAAAGAATAATTAGGTATAATAAAGATGGTCCTCTTTTTTCTTCTTTACAAAAATATTAGAAAATTAAAATATACCTCAATCCCTCATCTGCTCATCGTTACTAATTGAATTTGGAGACATTTCCAAGCTACCTTCTCAACAATTGAATTTGAAGATGGATAGAGTCACGAGGTCTGTGTGTGTCAGATGCAGGATTTGAATTACACACGAGGAGATTTCTTGAATGACGAGGAGAGAAAGGAGAGCTCGAGCGGCTGCGGAGGGAGAGGGGAGTTCGAGCGGCCGTGGAGGGAGAGCCAACGAGAGATCGAGCGATGGGGATGGAGAGGTGGAGAGCTCGAGCGACGGGAAACTGGTGGCCGTCCGTCGAGGGTTTTGATTTGTCCCGTTCTTTCCTTTTGTTTTCACATAACTACGCATTAAAATGAACTATGATCAGGACCGCATATCAATATATTGATCCAACGGTTAACGATTTGTGGCATTTGGGGCAGCAAAAAATTGTAGGCACCGGAACCGTGCTCTTACATAAAATAGGCACAATGGTCATGAACAACAATGGAAGCAAAGAAAACTATGAGAAGACTTGACCAATCAGATTAGTTGTTAAGGGAAGTTTGCATCCTACCATCTGGAATTGAAAAGAGTACAATTGCCTTGGAGTTACGGAGAAAAGGGGAGTCACAACGATAGTAACCCTTTCTCTCCAGTTGGATAACCTCTCCTTGCTTGAGGTTTCGCATATTGGAATCCCCCAGTGCAGAGGTCTCCTTGCGTTTCACTGGGTTTAGGTTATCCAAGAAATCTTCACCTTCCTCCAGCTGTTGTCAATAAAAAAACAATTGTAGATCATATATAGCAATGGATAACAAAATTGGTTCTTTTCTGTTTTTTCGTTTTTTTTTTTGACAGACAAAAAGTCACTTTGTTGCACTTGTTGTATACAACCAAAAAGTCCTCATGTTTTTAATCTAATCATCCATCAGTTTAAGAAAATAATTATGGCTATCACTGGAGGATTAGCTTAGTTTGCTGCATTAGTTCAGACACATTTGCAAAACAGTGACAAATCTGAAACTAACTGTAATTGAGTACTTCTATCATAATTACTAAACAAAACATATTTTTTTCAAATGTCATGTACAAGAATACAACACAAAATATACTCCAGAAAAGAGGATTTACAAGTTGAAAATATGCACAAACAAATTATTAAATAGATTCAGTTGTTAACATGACAATGTTATCGTAAATTTACCTCACTTAACAATTGCAAACACGGGAGATGTTGAGTGCAATTTGCAAAAACTGTGAACGGTTGCATATGGTTTATTAAACAAGTAAGTTATAGACTGTAAAAATGAAAGGTACCTTCTTCTTCTTGATTAAGTAGTCAAACTCAACCAAAGAAAGGTGCACCAGCTCATCAGTATCAGGGAGCCATGTCAGCTTCAACTTGGTAATCTTCACAGAACCCTCCAGGTGCAATTCTCCAATCAGACCCACAATTTTATTATTGCTTTCCTTCTTTATTTCCTTCACAATTGCATTGCCCCAATCCATTAGAGTAACCTCCTCTCCTTGAGAAATGCTTGCCGCATCAGTATAGTCCAGCCATATTTTATTTGTGAAGGTCGTTGCTTTTTTGCCCGCAGGCTCATACTTCTTGTAGAGAGAGAGTAGGGAGTAGGGACCAAGTTATTATTTCATAAGGTGAGATAGGTTATTCCAATTATACCTTTATTATTTTCAACGGCTGTGATTAATTAGAGTGGAATGACGGGCTGGAGTCGGGCGCCCATCGGGCTTAAGTTGACCGGATGGCAGAATTGCCCATTTATTAATTATAATTAATGAGTGCCTCGGAAAAATCAACCACTAAAAATTTGACAATGCAGGTAGACAATGTTACCCTCTCAATTCAGAGTTTTACTGCCATTGCAAATGACATCAACAGTAAAACATCAACAACATTATGCAATGAACCAATTAAATAGAGGCCTGATTTTTTTACACATCAATTTGTTCGAATACACCCTACAAAACACCTAACTAGAATATTAATAGGTCCTCCACTGACTTTTATAAATACTATGCAATCCTACAGGCAAAATGAAAAGAGAACTGGTAAGAGGACTTACTACTTCCAGACGGGAGGAAGCTTCATGGTGCGCTTGTAGTAGCGGGCAAGACGGTGGATCCTGCTCTCAACAAGGATCAACCTGAACTTGAAGTCCTTGTCCTTCCTGTTTCTCTCCAAATGCTTTATGATGGCCACTGCCTTCTTGATGAGGTGGTACAGATCCTTGGTACAGATTCTTGATGAGGATCAACCAGAACAGACCTGATGCGACTCAATTTGAACCCAAACCAGACATTTGACATGCATATTTTAAAGCTATAATAAGGTTCAAAAGAATTTGTTTATACAACTTCAAATGACTAACTGAATGGCAGGCTACATGCAAAAAAATAGCCAAATCTGATCACACAAAGATGCATTTTCAGAATCATACCCTGATAGGATGCCCCAACATTACGATTTCAGATCAACATCAGCACTCTAGTGCCAAGGAAGGGTGAGATTAAAAATCTCCACGAGATTCCCTGACAAAAATCCAAAAAAAAAAAAAATCAAATAAAAACACTTTGAAATCCACAGCTTGAAAAAAGAACTCACGACAACCTAATCCCAACATAATTTTTCTCTTATTACTTTTGAATGAGAAAATGAAATTAGAAACCTAATTCTATAGTGTTGGTACCCATAGTACTACCTGACTGAAACCTAGGGGCAACACAACCATCTTTGCTAGATAAAAAACCCCAAAAATCAACAGAATAGAAAAAGTAACACCTATCTTTTTTTTAGTATCTATCAAGTTTTCTCTCTAATCCATATTTATGCAGGTTAGACTTCACATAGCCCTCTGGCATATGTGAAATAGTTATCAAACAATAACTTCTGTTGACATTGCTGTATATTCCTGACCAGCCCATGTCATGTATAGGGATAACTCTCCTTAGATTAACATGCATCATCAGTTGACAGGAACATAACAACAATCAGGATGAATGCAAAAAGAACCCTAAAATGATACAATAAAACCGAAGGCCGTTGCAACAGTGAGGTTCTGACAAATACTGGCCCACAAAAAACACCACTGGACTGTTTCCAAAGAGTGTAATATCTACCAACCCATAACAGTAAATGCAAATAAACAAAAAAAGAAATAGAAACAACAAATGAAATTACATACCTAATTACAACAGAACACATTAACTGGTGGGAAACTAGCACTGGCAGCACCGGGTGCAAGGCAAACCTAAGGAAAAGCAGATAGCGACATGAAAGCATTGGGGCAAAAAAAGTGTTACTATAAGCAAGCATGCAAAACTAAAAATGCTGAAGAAAAAACTTAAATGACTAGTACAACTACAACCAGTATGATAACCATAGCAACTGAGACCAAGATTCACACAAATCTAATCAGAGTAATCTGATTCAACCAGCACCCAAGAAAGGCGAGATTGAAAATCTCCATGAGAACCGTGTTTTTCTTTTTCATTTTTTTTTCTTTGCTGTACACTTTTATTATTAATGAAAATCTGTCGGTTTTCACCAGCCTTCAAAAAAATAATCTCCATGAGAAGAAGAAATTAATTTTCAGTAAAAACAAAAAACTGAATCCAATATGTCATATGATGTTGCAGTTAGAAAATAACAAAAAAATGTTCAAGCGCTCTGAACTCACAGTCAGCTCAGAGTGCCTGGCAAAAGTGATACACTTTGAAAAGCACTAAAAATTATTATTTTACTGAAATCCATAGTTAAAGATATTTTCTAATCCCCACTTAAAACAAAATACTCTTTGAAGAGCAATAAAAGTTTCCACTATACTGAAATCCATATTTCCAACTTTTTTTTCCTTAAGTCTCACTTAAAACAAAATTGTAAGTTAGGTAGTTTGAGCTTCTGGGAGGAGAGACAAAATACCCT
This sequence comes from Rhynchospora tenuis, assembly GCA_027725995.1. NCBI lineage: Eukaryota > Viridiplantae > Streptophyta > Magnoliopsida > Poales > Cyperaceae > Rhynchospora > Rhynchospora tenuis. The sequence continues at coordinate 172,985,265 of CM050888.1, forward strand.
TTCAAGAGCAATAAAAGTTTCTACTGAAATCCATATTTTAAACAAAATTGTAAGTTAGGTAGTTTGAGCTTCTGGGAGGAGAGAATTTGCAGGTGCAGCCTATCCGTTAAATCGAGAAGCCTCATTTCTGTAGACGTACATCTGAACTGATGCTGCCACGAATTGCAGCTAAATAGACGGCCCAAGAAGACTTCAAAAAATCAGCAACTTGGACCCAGTAACCACTTCTTCAATAAAAGCTTCAAATATTCGCAATTAGAAGAGATGCGACAATTGTTTGTCGCCGCTTCGGTCTAACAGAAACGAAGAAGGACGTACTATGTATCGAGGGTCCGGCTACAAGGAAATACCGAGAAGATATAAGACATGATTTGAATGAAAGGAATTATGTCAACTCAAACCAGACCAAAACTGAGATGACCCAAAATCACAAACTAGACCTAACTTTAGCCATCAGACCAGACACACATTAATTACTCAACTAATAAATTAATTAGCATATGAGGCTCTTACCACTACAACAGAGCCACCGGCATACGAAGCAGCGTGAGGAGAAGCCGTGTCAGATTCATTGTGGCGTTTGGCAGATGGTGATGAGCCCAAAATTCCTGGAGAGACAGGCACACCTCCAAAAAAAACAGCAATGATCTCCCCTTTCTTCACGACCTTCACACTACCACATGTCATCTTCTTCATCGGGGATTCCTTGGGGGAGCCTGAACCAATAAGCCCTGAGCGTTTGTGCGGTGTAGTGCGTACGCCAGAAACTCTAGCGAATTTGTGAGGGGGAGTGCATGACTTTGAAACCCCACCGTATTTGTGAGGCAGAGTGGATGATCCCGAAACCCTGGAGAATTTGTGCTGAGGACTGCATGCTTCCGAAACCCTAGCGAACTTGTTCGGCGGTGGGGATGCACACGAAACCTCAGCGACTCCATGAGGCGGAGTAGATGACACGGGATTAGTAACAGAAGCCATATAATATTGAACAAAACCGAGAGAAGTAGGTTGGTTGAGAGGAGATGGAGAGAGAGTAGGAATTCAAGGTCGGTCGGAGGAGGAGAGATTTGTGCGAGAGAGATAGAAGGGACGGGGGAGGTTTTAATTTTAAATCGATTAGCGTCGGTTCAACGACTAATTTTTTTTAAATTAGGAAGTTATTACGCTTATAATAGATATGCCACATTTTAACTGGTTACATTTTACGTACACTCAAATAGGAAGGTTTCTTTTTTTGTTAAATCGAGAAGCTAGATAGCGACCGTGAAGATTAATTTAGGAAGTTAATTTAACAAAAACATCAGTTGCTATCATATATTAAAATTTAAAGTTAGCATATATAGAAAATATCTATTTTATCAAGAGATAAAATTTTGATACTATCGAGCGTAGTGCCGTAGTGTGTGCAAATTTGGATGAGAGAATTCAATTTTCATGACTTGACTATTGTAAATTATATGATGACCCTGTTGTATTTTTTAAAGGCTCGCATAATACGACTCGCATCCTCGGCAGTCAAAAAAGGACTGCCGAGAGCGGTCGTTTCATTTATTTTTTGATATTTAAAAATTTTAAAATTTAAATGTCGAATTCAAACCGTTGATCTTGTTCAATTTAACGGGCGATGCGTTTTCATTTAAGTTTTATAAAATTTGGAGTTGATTTGATACTTGATTAAGAGCTCAACAAATGAACGTATTAGAATTAATTAAACCAGGTTCGTTCATTTGTTGAGTATTTAATCAAATATCGAATCAACTCCAAATTTTATAAAAACTATAAAAAACGCATCGCCCGTTAAATTGAACAAGATCAACGGTTTGAATTCGACATCTGAATTTTAAAATTTTTTAATATATATAAAAAAAAAAATGTAACGACTGCTCTCGGCAGTCCTTTTTTGACTGCCGAGGATGCGAGTCTTCGCATAATAGGCTTAAATTTTAATGAAAAATTAGGTTGACAAAATCAAATAATTTTTTATATATTATAAGGCAAAATTAGTAATGTTTTATAAGGTGGAAATACTCCCATAGTAAAATGTATCAAATGTGCTATTCGATCTGTTGTTTAATTATTAATTAATTACTATCAAAATCAGATAGGTGGCTAGATTTTATTTACGGTCGTCATTTTTTTTTCAATTTCCTCATACATTACGTTGTATATTTTTTTAATAACCAGTCTAATCTATATATATGTTCAGTTTTGAGCTTATTTGGGCTAAACATGATACTTCAAAATTTGGGACTTCTGTCAGACCATTCGAAAAAAAAAAACGTTTTAACAACACATCTAATTGATTACGAGTTATTGTTCCGAAAAAATAATTCATATTACAACTTATTGTTAACCCGTGGATGTACAATATTGTCGTCAATTAATCCTAGTAATATTAAGTAGCTTGAGAATTTGTAATTTATAAATGATGCCGAAGGGCATAGGATATTTTTATAAGAAATGAGAAAGAAAATAAAGAAAGAAAAAAAAAAATATCAGTAAGGCTAAAGTTCAATGTTATGGAGGGATCATGTTTAATGAACATTTTCTCGAATTTTGAATCTCAAGCGTCGAAATCATTTCATGTGATCTTCATAATAAAATCTAGTACAAAATTAAATTTACACTTTTCTTAATTTTTTTACTATCTTTTATATATTTTTTTAAATCGTTATTTTACACGGTTTATAATTTTTTAGACCGATGATTTTCTAAATTTCAATAGGAAAATAAAAATTCAGAAAAAAAGTATTTTTGTTAGAGATATCAATATGAATGTCACATTACACGATTTGGTTCAATCGTTTGCAGCTCAAAATTCGAAAACGGACGTATTGGATGAAATTAAAAAAATTCAAAATTCCAATGCATTGAATTTCTACTCTTAAAAAAAAATGCATTGAATTTAAGAACGAATGAGTTTTTATAGCAATATATACCGTCTTCAAGCTTTTATATACGAATGTCTGTGGCAGCTGGCGACAAGAAATTTCAGAATGAGACCAGGTTCTATTGTCAATCGTCTAATTAAATCAAGTTCTATTGTCAATCGTCTAATTTGTTTCTTGACATATTTGTCAATCTATCTGGTCACTTTATTCAAGTTAGTGATTTAATAATTTTTTTCTTGTTTATCAAATGCGTAAAATGATTTAATCGTTGCTGCCCATGTTATGAAATTTTGGTTATATTTGATCGGACCTTACGAAATGTACATTTTTTTTTTTTTTTATGTTCACGTTACCATTATTTTGCACAAATAATAGTACACATCAAAAGTTAAAACATTTGTTGCGCCAAAATAATTAGTTGCTGGTTACTAGTGACATTAGCTTTAAATTGTTGCTAAAGTTTATCGAGCTTAAGAAAACAAAAATAAACCTCTTTTTTCTTTTAATCTGCCCTAAGGAACAACTTCATTAAAATAAAGTGGAAATAAGAACTATTATTCAGAACGCAAAAGATGCTTCTCTGAACTCATCCTTTCTCTTCGCTGGAGCTCTGTATCTCGGAACAGTGTGAACATGAAAGATGCTCCTCTCCAACGGCTCTCTGCTCCCAATTCAAAAGCAGTGTGAACGCGATAGATGCTCTCAATCTCGACCGGAATATTCGAAAAAGAGCCGTTAGTCCCCCAAGGTCGGCAATGCCTCATTGCCTTCTTACTTTTACTATAAAGGTGTGCCTCTACTGTAAACGCTGTGCAAGTGTGCATAAGCTGTCCATGGCACCGGCCTTCAAGGCTGGAGCTGAGAGGCAGCAATGGCCAATGGGGTTGGGCATTGGTGCCTGACCTCTGGGGTTGGGGTTCGGGGCTGAAGACAGCCCGGCCTCTGGTGGTTTGGGGTCGGGGCTGGCAGCCCGACCTCGGGGGTGGGGGTCGGGGCCTAAGGTGGCCCGGCCTCGTGGGGTGGGGGGTCGTGGCCTAAGACGGCCCGGTCTCGAGGGTGGGGGGGGGGGGGTCAGGGCCTAAGACGCCCCGGCCTCGGGGGTGGGGGCCTAAGACGGCCCGGCCTCGTGGGGTGGGGGGGTCGTGGCCTAAGACGGCCCGGCCTCGTGGGGGGTGGGGGGTCGTGGCCTAAGACGGCCCCGGCCTCGTGGGGTGGGAGGGTCGGGGCCTAAGGTGGCCCGGCCTCGTGGGGGGTGGGGGGGTCGGGGCCTAAGGTGGCCTTGCCTCGTGGGGTGGGGGGGTCGTGGCCTAAGACGGCCCGGCCTCGTGGGGTGGGGGGGTCGGGGCCTAAGGTGGCCCGGCCTCGGGGGTGGGGGGGGGTCGGGGCCTAAGACGGCCCGGCCTCGTGGGGTGGGGGGGGGGGGTCGTGGCCTAAGACGGCCCGGCCTCGTGGGGTGGGGTGGGGGGGTCGGGGCCTAAGGTGGCCCGGCCTCGGGGGTGGGGGAGGGGGGGGGGGGGTCGGGGCCTAAGACGGCCCGGCCTCGTGGGGTGGGGGGTCAGGGCCTAAGGCGGCCTGGCCTCGTGGGGTGGGGGGGTCGTGGCCTAAGACGGCCCGGCCTCGTGGGGGGTGGGGGGTCGTGGCCTAAGACGGCCCCGGCCTCGTGGGGTGGGAGGGTCGGGGCCTAAGGTGGCCCGGCCTCGTGGGGGGTGGGGGGGTCGGGGCCTAAGGTGGCCTTGCCTCGTGGGGGGGTCGTGGCCTAAGACGGCCCGACCTCGTGGGGTGGGGGCGGTCGTGGTGATATATTTTACAACCTATAAATCCACAACTCAATTTCTGTGATGATATAATTTTTCTAACTATAGTACAAACTTCTGTTTCACGATCATTTTTTCTTCCATGGTGAAATCCTATAGGCATTTCAGGATCACTCCACAGATATCTGTCAGTAGAAGGCCTAACTGAGAGCAGTGTACTGTCATTTTACCAGCACTACAAACACACTAGTTACTATCCTCCTATGAAAAACAAAACCAAGAAAAGAAAAGAAAACAAAAAAAATTGGAATCCGTGGATTTAGGAGGGAGCCACATATGCATCTTTGCTTTCATTACTTTTTTTGTGTTTTCACTACCCAATTCATAAGATGAGAGAAAGGATCACAGACAAGGCTGAGGAAGTAGAATGCATCATCTGATGAGTCGACTATGGTCAATGAATATATAGGCATCATCGGCCAGACGACTTCTAACTCTTTGACAACCTGTTACATGGAGAGATGCAATTATCTCATCCTGACATCATCTAAGTGCACAAGAGATGAATTTTTTATGCCTTCTATTGGAAATGAGTCCATGCGGCTGTCAACTATTTTCCAGTGTATAAGTGTATTGCCTAGTATTGGCATTTCGAAGTCAGCTGCAACTGAAAAAAACTGCTATATTATTTGTTTAGGTGTACAATTGTACTCTACATAACAACATAACATAAGATTTTGTCTTCCAGATATATTATATGATGACAGCAGTTTAGTTAGTTCTTAATTTTGCATAACTTCTGAAAATATCGTCTTCCCCATGAGCAATTGGTCTCAACCTAGTTAATAGCTTGAGAATGGCAACTCCAAGACTGTACACATCACTCTTATATGCCTATTAGCTTATGTGTCAGGAGACACTCTGGATTAAAGCATCCCGGAAAGAAAAAACGGTCTAGTAAAATGAACAGGCTTAATTAAGTTTGGGAAAATTCGGAATGCTCCTTTAATCATGATGATTTGGAACTTCGCTCCAATCAATGGGTAGAGAATATACGCGGGGGGGGGGGGGGGGGGGGGGGGGGGGGGGGGGATACATTGAGCCACTTGCTGGACTTAATTGTGGCATCTATACTTGCTAATACAAAGTTAAAAACGGTGGATGAAGGTTATGTTATAGAGCCCCAGATGCGGCCTTATAGTTTGAATTAACTAGACAGAGAAGCTGGGAGAGATAACAGTTGTTTGTCGATAACCAGGAGCATGCAAGTGTTATTTACTGTTTTTTTTTAAGTTGTCTACTGCTTTTCTAAGTCTTTTGTTTAGTCAGTGCATGTTTTACCGTACTCTGCAAATCGGCCATCATGGCACGTTATACTGCACCCTTTAAGACTTGAAGTCCCCCTTTTATATACGAAAACAATACATAAGATCCTTGAAACAAATCTACATCCCAATTTTTTTTTCTGTATTATGACTGAAGTCAAAATAGAAGCATGAATCAATAGAGGAAAAGCATCAAAGTATTCACAATAACATACAAATTAACTCGAGAAAAATCAAGATTTTGTCAACACACAGAAATTTACATGATTATTTAACAGATAAACTGCACATTAATTGATTTCAAATTTTCTTGCAAGTAGCACAGCAAAGTGAATAAACACGAAATCAGCACAAAGAACTTAATATTCACTGAGAGAACCAAAGACATGACATATTCAAAGGCTTTACTTAAGATTGTGAAAAATAAAATCTCAACCACAGCAACCCCAGCTTGAGAAGAGGAGCCAGCGCCACCTGATGGGCCAGGTATTCCACCATACCCAACCTTTATGCCATATGACTGCAAATGACAAGTGATATACTTAAATTAAATCACAAGTATACACAGCATGTAATACTTATCAAGTCTAACCAGAACTTGAGATCAGCTGATGTTCAATGTTTCCTTTCCTCTGTGTTCTGAAATTAGTATGTATTTACATTTGCTTTTCCTTTTTCAAAAAAAGGAAATGGCAGGCTGATGGTATCAAAAGAGCAAAAACAAATCTTGAGACCCAAAGCTATAAAATTATTGTTACAATTCAATAAGATTCTATGATTATAATTATTAATAAACTAACCTCATTGGATACATCAAAGACACCATCCTGGATTTTCTTGTAAATTGTTGCAGCAGTTTTAATGAATGCCTGCACAAAATTAAGCTATATTAAAAACACCATACTAAAGTTGAAGGAATATTTTTTATTCTTTAGGTTCCTATTTCTGTACAGCTCAGATTTTTAATTTTCTTAGTTCAACACCCCCTCACCCAGTATACTTCCAAAAAAAAAAAGCCCAAAATACAACTTTCCTCCACATCTCTCAACATAATGAATGGAACTGTACAGAAAACTATTGGAAAAAATGAACATGATAGTAAATTAAGTACATCTCATTATTTGTAGGGCTGCAAAACATTATTACAAGTTGAAAAAATATATAGGACAACTGTTGGATAGCTGCCAGAGAGACAATTCCAACCAAAAGCAAGGAGCTAGTAACATTACCTCCTCAACATTCTGAGCAATTTTGGCAGAGGCCTCCATGAAAATAAGGCCGTGCTCCTTGGAAAACTACTCCCCCTCCTCAGTACTGACTGCTCGCCTATGTGACAGATAAGATTTATTTCCAATAAGCATAATCGTCATATTTGCATTTGCATGCTGCCTAGTGTCCTCTAGCCAGCTGGCCAAGTGGTTAAATGTCTCCCTCCTATCCATTTCAAAAGGAAATAAAATTTTGTTTTTGCATCATGAATTTAATAATTTATAAGATTTGTAATTGACCACAACTTTATTTATAAAGCATGAATGCCCCAAGATTAACTACTGTCAAGAAACAAATTAGACGATTGAGTACAACAGAACACAGTAACTGGTGAGAAACTAGCACTGGCAGCACCAGGTGCAAGGCAAACCTAAGGAAAAGCAGATAGCAACATGAAAGCATAGGGACAAAATAGTACTACTATAAGCAAGCATGCAAAACTAAAAATGCTGAAGAAAAAAATTAAATGACTAGAACAACTACAACCATTATGATAACCATAGCAACTGAGACCAAGATTCAGACAAATCTGATTCAACCAGCACCCAAGAAAGGCGAGATTGAAAATCTTCATGAGAACCATGTTTTTCTTTTTCATTTTTTTTTTCTTTGCAGTACTCTTTTATTATTAATGAAAATCTGTCGGTTTTCACCAGCCTTCAAAAAAATAGTCTCCATGAGAAGAAGAAATTAATTTTCAGTCAAAAACAAAAAACTGAATCCAATATGTCATATGATGTTGCAGTTAGAAAATAACAAAGAAATGTTCAGGTGCTCTGAACTCACAGTCAGCCTAGAGTGCCTGGCAAAAGTGATAAACTTTGAAAAGCACTAAAAATTTTTATTTTACTGAAATCCATAGTTAAAAATATTTTCTAATCCCCACTTAAAACAAAATTGTAAGTTAGGGAGTTTGAGCTTCTGGGAGAACACACAGAATACTCTTTGAAGAGCAATAAAAGTTTGTACTGAAATCCATATTTCAAACAAAATTGTAAGTTAGGTAGTTTGAGCTTCTGGGAGGAGAGAATTTGCAGGTGCAGCCTATCCGTTAAATCGAGAAGCCTCATAAGTAGACGTACATCTGAACTGATGCTACCACGAATTGCAGCTAAATAGACGGCCCAAGAAGACTTCAAAAAATCAGCAACTTGGACCCAGTAACCACTTCTTCAATAAAAGCTTCAAATATTCGCAATTAGAAGAGATGCGACAATTGTTTGTCGCCGCTTCGGTCTAACAGAAACGAAGAAGGACGTACTATGTATCGAGGGTCCGGCTACAAGGAAATACCGAGAAGATATAAGACGTGATTTGAATGAAAGGAATTATGTCAACTCAAACCAGACCGAAACTTTTCTCATTTGTTAAATGGAAAAGTGGTGGGATTTCCCACTTGTTTCAAAAAAAAAAAAAAAAAAAAAAAAAAAAAAAAACAGACCGAAACTGAGATGACCCAAAATCACAAATAAGACCAAACCTTAGCCATCAGACCAGACACAAATTAATTACTCAACTAATAAATTAATAAGCATGTGAGGCTCTTACCACTACAACAGAGCCACCGGCATACGAAGCAGCACAGGGAGAAGCCATGTCAGATTCATTATGGCGTTTGGCAGACGGTGATGAGCCCAAAATTCCAGGAGAGAGAGGCACACCTCCAACAAAAATGGCAATGATCTTCCCATTCTTCACGACCTTCACACTACCACATGTCAACTTCATCGGGGATTTCTTGGGGGAGCCTGAACCAAAAAGCCCTGAGCATTTGTGCGGTGTAGTGCGTATGCCAGAAACTCTGGCGAATTTGTGAGGGGGAGTGCATGACCCCGAAACCCCACCAAATTTTTGAGGCGGAGTGGATGATCCCGAAATCCTAGAGAATTTCTGCTGTGGAGTGCATGGTTCCGAAACCCTAGCGAACTTGTTTGGCGGTGGGGATGCACACGAAACCTCAGCGATTCCATGAGGCGGAGTGGATGACATGAGATTAGTAACAGAAGCCATCTAATATCGAACAAAACCGAGAGAAGTAGGTTGGTTGAGAGGAGATGGAGAGAAAGTAGGAATTCAAGGTCGGTCGGAGGAGGAGAGAATCGTGAGAGAAAGAGAGAGAAGAGGCGACGGGGATGTTTTAAAATTTAAATCGAAAACAGATTAGCGTCGTTTCAACGACTAATTTTTTTAAATTAGGAAGTTATTACGCTTATAATAGACATGCCACTATGCCACATTTTAACTAGTTACATTTTACATGCACTCAAATAGGAAGTTTTCTTTTTTTGTTAAATCGAGAAGCTAGATAGCGACTGTGAAGATTAATTTAGGAAGTTTTCTCTAAAAAAAAGTATTATTTTTCTAAAAAGAAGATTAATTTAGGAAGTTAATTTAACAAAAACATCAGTTGCTATCAAATATTAAAATTTAAAGTTAGTATATATAGAGAAAATATTTATTTTATCAAGAAATGAAATTTTGATACTATCGTGCGTAGTGTGCCAGCATTGTGTCTGCTAATTTGGATGAGAGAATTCAATTTTTATGACTTGACTATTGTAAATTATATGATGACCCTGTTGTATTTATTAAAGGCACACATAGGCTTAAATTTTAATGAAAAATTAGGTTGACAAAATAAAATAATTTTTAATATCTTAAAAGGTAAAATTAGTGAAGTTGTATAAGGAGGAAATAACTCCCATAGTAGAATACTAAATTTTATGAAATGTTCTATTCTATCTGATGTTTAATTATTAAATTAATTACCATCAAAATCAGATAGGTGGTTAAATTTTATTTACGGTCGTCATTTTTTTTCAATTTCCTTATACATTACGTTGTAATTTTTTTAATAATCAGTCTAATCTGTATGTTCACTTTTGAGCTTATTTGGGCTAAACATGATACTTCAAAATTTGGGACTTCTGTCAGACAATTCGAAAAAAAAAAACGTTTTAACAACACATGCATCTCATTGATTACGAGTTATTGTTCCGAATAAATAATTCATATTACAACTTATTGTTAACCGTGAATGTACAATATTGTCGTCAATTAATGCTATAGTATTAAGTAGCTTGAGAATTTGTAATTTATAAATGATGCAGAAGGGCATAGAATATTGTTATAAGAAACGAGAAAGAAAACAAACAAAGACAAATAAATAAATAACAGTAAGGCTAAAGTTCAATGCAATGGAGAGATCCCAACAACTTTTTAGTCCACATTATAAAAATGGTCCAAACATGTTCGGAATAAAAAATTATTTCGAATGTTGGATCAATTAAAAATAGCACCCTAATCTCCAAAAAATCTTATTCTTAATTGTTAAGAATAATATTTTTTTACTCCGAATAACGAATTTTATTTTATTCTTAGGCGATCTAAATGAACCTTAAGAGTTAACGACATTAGTTAATTTAAAAAAAAAATGACATTCTAGACCCTAATATCTAGCGCCTCCACTTTTCCTCTGAGTTTTTTCCTTCTTCTTCTCTGCATCTTTTCACCAAATTAAATTTCTGTGGGGGTCACTTCCAAATTCGCTTCGACACATGACACAAATTCAGCTTAGCTTGTTTAACGGCTAAGGCTAACGCTAGAGGGGTGGCGGGAGATTGAGAGAGGTAAAAAGTTTTTTTTTTTTTTTTTTTTTTTTGAAAAGCTAGACAGCGACTGTTTAGGAAGAGAGAGTTAGAGAGTTAGAGGGAGATAGTCGGACTTTTTTTTTTTTTTCAAAAGGGTCTAATTTTTTTTTTCTAATTTCATAGAGGGCTACGGACTCAAAATTTTCTTCCAAAAAGGGCCTCATATGTGTTATAAATCCACTCTTGATTTACTCACAACATCTTCTTCGTCGATTTCAAATCTATGATCAACATCAAATTTGCTTCGAATTCATACATGTAATTTGATTCAAGTACGATATTATATTTATAATACTCATGACTAAATATTTTAGAAAATATTTTTGGATGCATATTCTTTTATTATATTAAAAAAAATTGGACTTTTTTAGAAAAAAAGTTAGAGAACCAGAGTGCACAAATATGAAGATATGAAGGGATGAGATCACCAGCTCCACAATCCAAGTGTTTAGATAAGAGAGTTTATTATAGTTGTATACACAGTAAGGTCAAACGTTAACTGCTTACGGTGGAGTAGAGATCAACTCATTGTTTATTTCTTTTTGAAAAGTGACCCTCTTATCATTTTCGGTCATTTAGGCACTGCCTCAGAGTTTTCATAGAGGGTAAAGACAATGAATAGAATGGAATAAAAAGTGAAGAAAATGAGGAACTAAAAGTTTACTTGCTCCAAATTCATTGAGACACAGTATTGAAAAATATTTGAAAGAAAACAAAAATAATATGATGGGGTCTGGAATCATACAAATATGTTCTCCGTTCCCATCCTTTACCCCCGATTTTGGGGGTCTCAAATTGCCTCCCCAATCCCTTTTTTATTCCTCCCATTTCCATCCAAAACAATTGCGGAGCAAGGTAGGATTTTGTTCCTTCCATTCCATTCCATCGAATCCCCTCGTCTGGAGCGCACACTTAGTGTTCTAAAAAAGACACGGTACGACACGACACGACGAGACACAGACACGGACACAACACAAGAACTTATGTGTGTTGTGTCCTAAAGTGTGTCGTGTCTGATTTTGATGAAATAGACACTACACGAAACGATGCGTGAATTTTTCGGACACGATACAACACGACACAAGACACGGTACAACACGATACGAAAGACACAACACGTATTACAGACACACCAAATACGAAAACGAGACACTAAGCGTTACAGAAATACAATGGATTTCACATTTATGTACATACTATTATATTTCTTTTCCATAAATCTTGCCCAAGATACATTTAATCATAAAATCAATGATGATAAATAGACTTATTTTCAAATAAAACACTTTTTAATCGTTAGAATGGGAAACAAATTTGAAATATAAAGATTATAGTGTAATTAGGATGATTCAATAATTAAAGCACAAGAAAAAGTAGAAGGGTCCAGAGCCCATAGGCACTAGTTTAAGATATTTTCCATCTGTGATTTGTAAAAAATCAAGTAATTCTTTCATACTTGTATTCCAAATGATAAGGATAGCATAAATTATTCATTGTTTCAGAAAATTAAAATAATTTTTGTCGGGCCCTTGTACTTTCAAATTGAAATAATTTTTATTAATTTCAAAAATTATATCAACATAATTTTATATTAGTAACTCCGTCTATGTTTTCTAAAATATAGCTAGTCCCAAACCTAAAAAATGAAGAGGGTTGCTATAAAATTTAAAATATTTTTTCACATCAAAATTAAAAAAAATTATATTTAATTAAATGGTAAAGCATGTCTATTTTCTTAATTTTTGAAATATTTTATCAAACATAATTTTGAAATTTGATAAAAAAAATTATATTTATGTTAAAAAGTTAAACGTGTTTGAACACGTCACGGCACGACACGAGGATACGAGACGTGTTGTGTCCTTAGGCGTGTCGTGTTCATCTCTTAGAATTTAGACATGGCACGTGAAACATTTAGACACAACACAGCAAATGGTCCGAACATGACGTGTTTGACACGACACGACACGTATTTAGGCTGTTAAAAAATATATTAAGATAAAATTTGTATTAGCATCCTATGAAATTAGTTCATATATATATATATATACTTTTTATGGAAAATTTTGCAGTGTGTCAATCCTTCGAGCTGAAATACAGATCGTTCTTTTATTTAATCTCTATCTCTACTACTTATAAATACACCTAACAAAAAGAGTAAACATTTCATATAAAAGGAGTAAACATGTCATATAAAAGGGTGTAAACAATTCTTATATCAATTATGGACCATTGATTTGTGTAATTTGATTTGATCAGTGGTCTAGATCTTAATTTTAAATTAAAAGGTCAAGATTTTTTATTAGAAAAGATTAAGTTACTACCAAATTAGCTATTTATTTAAAAGGAATGACTAATAAATTATTGATTTTACCATATCTTTATTGTCTATAGCATGTAAAGTTCTATATGAAACAAAAATAATATCAATATTTTATTTTTTTATTTGCCCACATCTTGAGGGCATCTTTTGCTAGTAAAAATAAAACTAGCTATGATTTTATAATTTAATAATTGATCATGACTTAATGTGCCTTCTTGTACAAACTCAAGTACGGACCTTTTACAAAGCATTGTAACGGAGTGCCCCTTATTATTATTATTATTTTTGATGCATGAGGTTCCAGATAGAAGAGACTTTTCGTTTTATGGAAACATGAAAAGGTAGCGTAGAGAGAACATAAACATGGATTCATGGAGCACAGTTTGCAAACATTTTAAATCTGACCCGGTGGGTAATAATTAAAATGGATCAAGTCTTTGTGATTCTATTTAATTGCATAGATTTGAACATTAAATCACCAGATCTGTAGCCTTCAATTGCTTTCTTTCTGTCCATATTATCGGTTTCATCTAGAACAAGTAATTCAGCTGATAATATGTGAGGAATTTTTGTAATCTAATAATTTTTGTTGGGCTTTATTAGGAGAAACCAGTAGGGCCTTCCAACTGTAGTCCGTAGGGAAAAAGGGTGTCTTACCTTCTTTAAACTTAAAGCCTTCTTTGGAGATCTTTTATATAACAAGATACGTGATAATGCATCACATTATGACATTCAATAATACACATGTGCTCATGTGTAAATTAAGAAGCTATTAACACGATTTCATTATAGATTGTAATATTAATAGTCAACCTAACTATAGCAGCTATACAACTACTGGAGACATGCATATACATATCTCGACCAAGGAAGATATCTCTCTAGCATTGTTCCATTTTTTATTTTGTACTAAAGGAAGTTCCTTGCTAGTTTTCCAAACCTTTTCTTTACGAAATGATTACCATGAACAATTCATACAATCAAAATGTACATGCCTCGAGCAGCAGAATGCATCTCGGCCTCCCACCAAATCCAATTAAATTCGGTACCGGTCTGTTTAGCTCCTGCTCTCTTTCCCAGCCACCTCGGCTCTCCTTTGATACAACCTCCCCTCTAACACCTCCAAACTCATCAACCTCTTCAGTTGATAACCCAATCAACAAACCCAGCCCCTTGTCGTGTGCTTTATCCCATCACCAGTTACAAAGCAACATACTGGACAGCTGTGACCGTATGTTTGGTTCGTACAAGGATGTTGGGGAATCTGATTTGTTCAATTCGCCTAGAACTGATATTTGTGGCAGAGTCCTGACACCTAAAAATAGTGAACCTGAGGTTGAGAGTAGTGTTGATGAAAGCCGTAGCAGTTGTGTGCTGACTGCCAATTGTATGGCCACATATAATTCGAGGAGTCCAGCGATTGATAACTCGACTCATAATCAGAAATTCGATGAGGCATTTCTACCTCCACGCAGTCCGGGCTCACATGCCAAAGCGGCTCTTGCTTTGGAACTCAGCAATCAAGAATTCACTCAGGATGAAACAAAGAAGATTATGCGAAATAAGAAACTTGCTGAGTTGGCATTAGCTGATCCAAAGCGTGTCAAGAGGTGGCTTGAGAGTGATGTCACAATATTTAATCTCTTTCAAAATGATACAAAATTTACTAAACCCTGATTTTATACATGCAGGATATTGGCAAATAGGCAGTCAGCTGCACGGTCCAAAGAAAAAAAGATGCGATATGTTATGGAATTAGAGCACAAAGTGCATATATTGGAGACAAGAAACGCAGCATTGTCTGCTCAGCTCACTCTTCTGCAAGTCAGTTTGTTGTCTCCTCATTTTCCATCACTTCCTATTCTACCAACCAAATAATTTTACTGGCACAGGGTTTTTTATGTACAAAGTTATTAATGCTAATGTTGTTGTTCTGTACAGGGAGAATCGATGGGGCTTGCAGGCCGGAATAATGAGCTAAGAATTCTCTTCGAGGCCTTGGTACAGCAGTCACAAATAAAGAATGGTACGTTGTTATATTTTTCTTCTAATTTCTTTGTTTTCTTCCCTTAAGGTGAACTTACTAGCTAGGACATAGGCTGAAATTGATAAGCATGTGCAACAACATGCCAAAAGTGATATCATTAATTGACTTGATATCTTTATTGCCATTAAATATCAATAAAGTATGAGCTGCAAGTGACTTGGTAATTCATGGCTAACAACTTTCAGTATGTAGTTACTGAAATAGGTTTATTAAAAAATAGGATTCGTTTCTGAAATAGTGAAAGTATGAAATTTGATGAAAAATATATTTAATTCTGACCAAGCAAGATCTATCTTCATTAAATCCTGGTAGGATTTAGTTAGTGCAATTTTCTACTAATTTCATTTTTACGGTTACAATTACACTAATTGAATCTCTGTATGCCAACTAGAATTGGAAAGAGGAAGAATGGCACAACTATACTGATAGGTTGCTGGGTTCTTATCCGGATCACTATTTATTTTTTTAATTTTCCGCTCGATGAATCATTTTACATAACTCAACATAATCTTCATTTGAACCGAATTCTTTCAGCCAAAATAACTATGTTTTGTTAACAGTTTTGAACGAAGCACTGAAGGAAGAAGTTGAACGTCTCAAACTGGAAGCCAGAGAACCAATTACATGATGTAGCAGTTAATCAAATGCTGGAGACTTCTAATCCGATCATATTTCATTAATCACACTAGCAACTGAGCAACCTGGAATAACCCCTAGAAGGCTAGAACACCAGTAGGGCCTAGTAAAAAAAAAAGATAATATATGTTCTAAAAGAAACAATTGAGGCACAAGAGAGGAATTATTGTCAATAATCATACTATCAATTCATTGCTGCCATTTCAATTTCTTTCTGCAAGTTTTCTCCGAGTAGTATGTCAATTTAATACTGCATAAGTAAAATTTGGTCTTCTTTCATGCTTATTTCAACATAGTTTATATTTGCACAAATAAAAAGTTGACAGCTTATTGTTAGGATGCTCCCATTGATGCAATAAATTACCTGGTTGAAGAAGATCACCTCTATCCATTTCAGATTGAATTTGTTCATCGTTATTAGAATCGAAGAATGTGGGCAGTTTTCCTTATGGAACTAGCCATGGCAAAATTGAGATGTAGAATGCTCTGTGTTCCACATCTTAATTAGAGAGAAAATTACTGTCAGTTCACTGTTAACACTTCAGACCAAACAAAGGACTCGTTATTGGATTGCAGTAATCGGCCATTAAACAAATCGGACGGTTTACAAAAGTCTTTGGACATGATGCTGGATCAAAGGCCTTCAGAAGTAGTCCTTATTAATATTCGGCCCATTCAAATTATTTTGGGTTCTCTAAGCCTGAAATTATATATGGGCCGGAGACGACACGTACGTCCAGCCGACACGCGTTCTCAGCTCCCATTTTCTGACTTCCTGAGTAAACATACTATTTGCTATTTTCTTTTCGTTTATTTATTTATTTCTTTGGAGGGAGCCGTTTTCTTAATTTGACGTCTTTTTCGCAATTGCGGGAACCGAGAAAATACTAGAAACAAAGAAAAATAAAAAAGATAAAAGCGGCATTCAAAAGAGATCGAGAGAGGAAATTTTGTCTAGCGCCATCTCTTCGGAACGAAGGAATCTAATACAGGTTTAGTTTTCTTTATATTTGCTCTAAAATTGAAATTATTCCGAAACGGGAGAAAATAATAAGCGCAATTTATCGAACACTGATCTCTTGACGTCGACAACTGCAAGTAGAGAAGAGGAATTGCCTTATTTATACAATTTTAACGAAAATTCTCTCTAGCTTGCGTATTTTTTTAGGGAGTTCGAGGCCTAGTTGCTGGTTTGTACTGCCAGGCTTAATTTCTGCAATTTTGTTTTTCCCAATCACAGAAGAACTTGATGTGACTTCTGTACAAATGAATTTCAAGTTTTTATATATGACTTAAAGTAACACAATTGTATGTCAGGGATAAGATAGCGTTTGGTATTAGCACTGGTACCAGTAGATGATTGGTATTAGTGCGGATAAAAAGGCTCTATTGAGCTGCAATAGTTGCATGTAATACTGGTCTGGGATCTTAATGATTTTGAATCATACCACAAATCACTATGGATAAAGATTGGTTGGTCAGATCAATAAATTTAAACAAGATAGGTCAATTCTCTGCAAATGGTGGGCGTTGTTCGCTTGTCTTTTTTTTTTTTTTTTTTTTTTTTTGGCTGATATCCTGTAGGCAAAGATTATGAGAATGTGTTACCCCGGTACTTGGAAACATCAGCCGTACCCGTACCGGGTACGAACCGGGTACTGGTACCGTACCCAGTACGTACCGTACGGTCAATGGCCAACAGTCAACGGTCAACGTGTTGATATTAGTGTTTATGTCATTTATTTGTGTAAATTCCAAGTTTATATCATTTATTTGTGCAAACTCTAAACCTTAGCTAAACAAAGTTATGTTATACATATTATATTTTGTAATATAATATAATTATAGATCAATAACATATTCAAATAATATATATATATATCGTCGTACCTGTACCGGAGATTTTTGAAAATTTTCGTACCACCGTACCCGAATCGTACCGGGTACGGTACTCGTACCCGTACCAATGCAACATATAATATAACATCTTTTTTTTCCTGAAAAGCTATATGATATAGTAACTTTTTTTAGGTCATATCAATTGAATTTTCCTTTGTTGCTATTAGGAGATCCGGAATATTTATTTTGCCTGTGTAAATTCTCTGTGTTTTACTAAATTCATTTGGCATGTATATTGACTCGTCTCTATGAACACACTCAGGCAATTTACTACGACCTTCACTTAGAGTAGTATTGGCTTTGATCATGGACAGGCCAACTGCTTCTGCTGAGTTATCTGGTACAGCTGTAAGAACCAGTTCCAATTCTTCCTACTTAGCTACTTGCATGTTATGAAACATTATAATAGTACATACCCTTTCTCGTCTTATATCTTCTAAAATGGTTTGGTTATCAGAATATGCTTTATTTGACTTGGTGGGTCTTATTGGTATCTATCTGCCTTTTTCTTTAGAACATGATTCTTACCATATCCTTTAACTGGAATGTAGCTTTAGGATTGAAATTCTGTGGAACTAGATTCTTTGCATGTGTTTGTCCTAGCTCTTTCTTTGCTTATGTTTCACTTCACAAAAATAGGTCCATGGAACCTATGGTCAGTATCTTACATTACTTCCGGTTTCTTCTATTTCTTGTTTTGATAATTAACTCGTAATAATAGGCTGATGATGATTATTCAGGAGACGATGCCGGGGATTCGCAGCTCTTTCTCTCTATACCCCCATTACATGATGCAGCCATGTACTTTGCACAGACAGCTTCGTATTTAACTCAGTGTTTCTCTGGTTATTCAGGTAACCAAGCACACTATATAGAGAAAAAAAGGAAAGGAAACATTTACATGAGGAATACAATTACATTTTTTATCGAGTTTGACCTATTATCTGGGCACATTTGCTATTAATAACCAAAATTTGATTAGGTTATATTTAATAAAGCCTAACTTATAGATCAACATCTTCAACCATGCTGTGAAAGTGTACAGCACAGACTGGGCAGACAGATCTGTACAAGGACTTTGTTGAGATTTATGCAAAAAGTAAAACCCACTTTACTACCCAACAGTGTCTTTGACTCTCCTGCTTTTGTATTAATTCAGCGAAATTGTTTTGCTTGAATTTGGTTTTAGTGAAATTTGAGCTTTGGAAAAAATATTTTTAGAGAACAAGGTACATAAGTAGCAAATTTGATGAAGCAAAATCTTCTCAATTACTGTATATACTTTTTTGTTTTGTTTGCTTTGTAAATATTTTAAATAGATTTCTTGGTGGTGCTGGTCAGATGAAAACAACTTTTGGCACTATTTATAATTTACAGAATAATCAATTTTACTTCCAGAATACCTAACAACTGGACTGAAATTTACTCATTAGTTTTATTAACCTGTTGGTAATAAAGGTAATTCTGAGGAGGGGCAGGAACTTTTAGAACTGCAACCTGATGGAGTTTCAAACAAACCTCTCAGCAGTAGTGCTGATAATTCTCAGTCAACTAGTGGTACCAATTCTGATCAATTGACACACAGCACAGGAGAAACGACTTCTGGTGGAAACACAACTAGCGATCTGACGGAACTCATGCAACCAGCACGTTTCTTTCAAAACGGATCCTCACTGTTTCAAGAGTATGAATATTTATAGTCTCAGTAATTCCTTTTTGTTAATAGAAGAAGTCTGTCTATTTGCTATTTATCATATTGATATTAGATAATATGAGGATTTTTCCAAGTTATTGGAATTTTTGTGGTTGGGAAGCAATAATTTTAAGATATTATGCTTATATTTTGTTTGAAAAGAATCGTTTTTCATGAACTTGGTGTTGTCCTCTGACCCTCTTTTTAATAGTGAACTTCTTTCATCGAGTGATTTTTTTTTTTAAAATATAAAACTATTTTCCAGCCTTGTAGATCGGGCTAGAAAGACGATTCGTGGATCAGCAGATGACATTGGATGGCTAGAAAGAGAAAGAAACATGCTTCCCACTGAAGATAGAACTAGCCGTTTCTTGGAAATATTAGAGAGCATAAGGTGTGCAAATCCAATCTTATATATGAAGTTGCATTGATATAAAAAATAATAAGTGAGCATGACTACAAATTTTAGTTTAAGGTGTCAATCCAATAATTCTTTCTTTGTAATTTGCCAGGAGGAACGAGCATAAATTGCCCAATTCAGTGGTCTATCTGCTGGTTCCAGGTAAGCTGGCGGAAATCGTGAGAAATGTTATTGCATTTATCCAATGTATATTCTGAGAAATCTATACTTTTACAGGTCTATTTAGCAATCATGGACCGCTGTATTTTGTTAAGACAAAGACATATTTCTCAAAAATGGGTTTGACTTGCCATATTGCCAAAATCCATAGCGAGGTATTTGTAGTTTCTCATTATTTTTATTATGTTATGTTCTAGTTGATCATCATTCTCCTGGTTTGAGGTGGTCCTGCCATTATAGCACGGTCCCATTCATTGTCACTTGTCCTGTATAGGTATACATTACAAGAATTAATATGATTTTTTGGATTGACTTAGGCTTCAGTTGAGACGAATGCAAGGGAGATAAAGAACTACATAGAGGAGATATACTGGGGTGCCCAGAAAAAGGTGCTGGTTCTAGGGCACAGTAAAGGCGGTGTAGACACAGCTGCCGCTCTATCTTTATATTGGTCTGATTTAAGAGATAAGGTTGCTGGACTGGTACTGGCACAGAGCCCATATGGCGGTAGCCCAGTGGCTTCTGATATATTAAGAGAGGGGCAGCTTGGTGACTATGTTAGGCTGAGAAAGATTATGGAAATTTTAATATGCAAAGTGCTTAAGGTATTTATCTATTGTTCATATGAAAATGATGCAAATTGGCCATAAAATACCATACTTTTCATTATAGTTTTCTTGAGTCTGACATGCCACTCTTTTTTATAAGTCGGACTGTACCAGAAAGAATTCAAACCAATCAATCCACCCGACCCATCCGACCCAACCCTGTTTCTTATCAGGTTTTGATACGATGGGGTTGGCTATGAGTTTGGATTTTGATTAACCTGTTGGTTGGGTTGGGTTTGTGAATTTGGATTCGATAACATCTGTAACCCAACTTTCTTGTGTTCAATATTGAATATTGGGGGTCATATGCTTCTTAAATATCTGTATTTGGAATACTCGATAGAATATACAAGATTACTCATATCTCGTATCCAAATAGTGGTATTATATTATGTTAATTGCTACCTATATCGTTAAATATTTGTTTTTTATATTATGCTATTAAAAAATTTCAGTATTTGTTATTTAGTCAAACAATACCTTAATATTATATCATTAAAATAATTTGGGACGTTCTGCCATGGGCGTGTTTTCTCAGCCCATTTGGGCACTTCTTTTTTCGGAATAAATCACAGTTGTTCATAATTTTTAGGAACGATCTTATTATCTGGAGGAAATAGCTCATATCAAAAATTGGTCCACTGCAGAATTTGTCTAATTAAAATTGTTTTGATCCATTTTTTCATTATTTATTGTCATTATGTTATTTATTTAGTATTTATCTATTTTTTTTTGGGTTGTAGTGTTGTTAAAGTGTTAAATATGAGACTATTATGATAATAAATTAGGTATCTTTCAAGTTTCAACTAAATTGCATCCTGTTTAACCTGTGGACCCCATGAAATCCATATGTGAAAATCAGATGATCGACTAAAGATACTTTTCAGCCCAATATGATCGGGTTGGGTTCAAATTTTGAACATATTCATTTTTTTTTTTCATTTTAGCATTGTTTAAACTTTTAAGCTACTCCCAACCTTGCCATGGCTTCCTGGTTGTTTGTCAACCCTTCATGAACATTTTTAGCAATCTTCAGTTTTGGGTCCCTGGTATTGCCAGATTTTAGTTGGTATCTAGTGTACCCCTTGTGATGATTTAAGATTTGGTGTTTGGCCTTTTGATGGGACTATTTGACAGGACCAATATGAGGTCCTAAAAAAAAATGGAAAAAAATGAAACTTTTGAATGAAATGGGAATCAGAATATTCTTTATGGAACATTCTTGCAAGTTGCATGATTGACTTTTTGTTTATTTTGAGTATGGTAAATTATTTTGAATGCAATATGGAAAATTAGGAACCTTTTTCTTTCCTTGTCAGGGTGATCTGCAGGCATTGGAGGACCTGACATATAAGAAAAGGAAAGACTTCATTAGGAAGCATCCTTTACCAAGAGAAATTCCAATCGTCTCCTTCCACACTGAAGCTGGCATCACTTCGAATACACTCACGACCTTGTCCCATGTGGCCCACCTTGAGCTTCCTGCCATTGCGCCAGCACTTACTGACAGCCAGCCAACAAGACTGCCAGTTGTCATGCCACTCGCTGCTGCCATGGCTGCTTGCTCCCAGCTCCTCCAAACGAGGCATGAAACTCTTATTTTCAATATTTTAGTTTTTTCTTTCATAGACCCTGACAAATTTTTGTGAAACCGTGGCACATGCTATTGGGAATTAGGGATGAGACCAAAGGACATCCTTTGTAGTGTGTAATGTGATGATGTAGGGAGCTAGGATGAATTATAATTTGGGCCTGATAGTATGATATGACAAATATTCTAATTTGCCAAGAGGTGAATTTGCATTGTTCCCTCCGTAGATCTTCGTTTGAAGACAAAAACCTGCTTATATGTTACTATGAATCATCTTGCAGTGGTTAAAAACTTTAAAATATATAACATATGTTTTGTTTATCCATTGATTTTTCCTTCTATGACCGGATGAACCCAAGGTCTCTAAATTTCTGATCTTAACTATGGGTAGCTAGAAAGGTCGGATTAATGGTGAAAGGTTGTATTAATAGTGGGGTATGGTCAAAATATCAGGTAGAGATTCTTTTTGGGGACTCTGGGGTCTAGCATGCAGTTTAGGTGAACCCTACTGAATTTATAAGAGAAATGCAATGTAGGTATGGAGAGAAGAGTGATGGATTGGTCACAAGGCGAGATGCTGAGGTTCCTGGGTCAGTGGTTGTTCGGCCAGATAGGAAACTAGACCATGCATGGATGGTCTATTCTTCACCAAAAGAAGAGCCATCTGGTGAGGCAGATACTTCTCAGGTTTGTGAGGCGCTTTTGACTCTGCTCGTGGAAGTTGGGCAGAAGAAACAGCATCAGATTAGTATGAAAGATGATTAGATGATTCTGCATAGAGTTTTATGGGCCATTGTGTGCGTCTACTACTTGTACCTTTTTTTTTTAATAAAAAAATGCTTTTCCTAATCTTATTAATTTTTTATAGGGGGGGTGTAGATTGTACATATTGTATAGTATGAGAATCGTTTTGTATATAATTATCAATGCACTACTACGTGTTATCATCTACTGCTGGTATCTGATAAAGATGACTAATTTCGTCTGTAGTTCATTTGGTATTTATTAGTCTAATTTTTAAATTATATTCTTTAGGAAGGTATTGCATGTACATTGCGAAGTATGACCGAGAATAAAAGTGCATGCTTTATATCTCGGAGTGAAAATTTCCAACAATACCACTAGTCAAGCGCCTTTTCGTCCAAATGCTCAGTTTCAGTGGAAGTTTTAGCTTTTTAGTTTTACGTGCTTGTGCGTGTATCTTCAAGTTCTCCTGCTGTCTGCTTGTGCTTCCTTGCCGATGCATCGAGAGAAATAGCCTGCCTGTGAGTTATCCTGCTAGTTTGATCTAATCATTTTTCTAGTCCGGTTTATATTTATTCCTCATTTTTCTTTAAGGTCCTTCAGGTTGCCAGCTGAGGATGTATTGTTTTGATTGATGAGTTGAAATTAATCTTAGTGCGCGCTTGTTGTGTCAAAAAGACATGCATCAAAACTTGGAAGTAGATTACATATATATACACACAATTTGTTTGGCTCCAAGTTCAAAATTTTTTTTTTTTTTGGTCTATTTATGGGCGCATGTAGTGAATATTTTTTTTTTATCCCATTTGCATATATTACCTCACTTTATTTGTATTTATAAATTTGTGCATTTAATGAAATTTCTCTTTCACATTTGCTATAAGTAACTTACATTTTTCGGACCTCGACCTCATCGCCGCTGCCGATATCTCACTTTTTGCCTATAAAAATATCTCAATTTGCTTCAAAATACATCTCCAAAATTTTTTCTTTTCCTCTTTCCTTACAGATCTGGTAGATTTTGCAAGGTGGAGGAATTATTTCTTCGAAGGACGACGTCGAGAAATTAGTTATTCGAAGGACGAGCAATTGCCCGATTATTTCTCAGAAGTCGCCTTCAATCCCGGCAACAAAAGCTCAAGGAGGTATGCCCAAACTCATACATGTTATTTTTCCACTTGCATTTCCATTTCTGTATACTTATATAGTGAAAATATAGCAAAATTGGAAATTCTTTGATACAAACCATCTGCGCGATTGTAGTTATTCTAAAATTTTGGTTCTTAATGTCCTAATTCTTCTGAAATATTAAAGGAGAAATCAATCGTTATAAATTGATTTTGGAGAAACTTTAGATTGATTTGGTTTAATCTATAGTTTCAAGTACAATTATTACAGAAGGAGAAATTTACTTCAACAGCCTCGTTGCAATATCCTTGTGCTGAATCCCAAATCACGGTCACTCTATTGTTTTTGGGAACGAAATTGAGTGCGAAACTTTGATCGATCCTACTATAGTTTATTTGTGTTGCTGACAATCTGTTTTGCTTTCATTACTGTGATTAGCAGAACAGCTTTTCTCAACACCTCTGTGTGAATTTCAGTTCATATTTTTAGTACAATAAAAGAATTCAAGCCTGCATATCCTTGATTTTTGTTATGTATGAACTTTCTGACCAAATTCACAAGTCACAACTATAGAACATCGCATGCAACCACATTTTCTGAGGATATCCACACAAAAATAGAAACACTGGCTCCACCCAACTTTAAAGCATGTGAAACCTGAAACGAGTGGTCACTAATCACCTGACAAGTCTAACAATCATAAATTGTCATCGATCTGCAATTAGCTGTTCAAGGATTAAAGACTATGCGTTCTTGAAAAGAAGTTGGAAGGCTAATCTCTGAAACTCGATGAAGGAAAAGTTAAGGGCTCGCAATTACATCACGAATTGTCTTGAGAAGTTTAATTCACGAATATATTGACTAGTCATCCCTACTTAAGGCTTAGTATTGGAATCATGGGTCTAATTAAAAGCCCATATTGCATGTCAGCCTATAGGACCTTTTAGGACTAGCTATGTATTGAAGAATGAACACGGCCTCCATTATGCCAGATATTTAGTTGCAGCGAGAATAGACGTGAGGAGCTACTTATATTGGCATGAATTGGTACTTGTGAATAGAACTCCAAATCCTTATACCCTAATCAAAATGTTTTATTTTTTCGCGAGATTTCATTTCAATTCAATTGATTTTACAAGATTTCGTTGGATCTAATTACATAAAAATTTCAATCGAATGACACCAAAATTCGTTCATTTTGATCAAGAATTTTCTAGAAATGAAATCAACAACAACAACAACTAAGTCTTTTGTCCCAAACAAGTTGGGGTAGGCTAGAAAAGAAACCCAACAAAGTCATCAAGTCATCGAAAAAAGAAGTATATGTCAAAAGTAGGGCTAATAATAGTAAAAAAATATATATAGAGAAAATAAAGTAGTAGTAGTAGTAATAATAATAATAATAATAATAATAATAATAATAATAATAATAATAATAATAAATAGTAGTAATAGTGAGGCCTACACCTAAGCCGTAAACTAATACTATAACCTACAAATCTAAGACAACACTTGACCCCTAAATGAAATCCCGTGTTAAAAAAATTAGATTTTGATTAGGGCCTTAATGTTTTGTTTTGTTAAGTAATTACTAATTAGTGATGAACAAATAGACTACTGAATAGAAAAAATTATCTTTGATTAATAATAATAATAATAATAATAATAATAAAATAATAAAAATAATAAAACGCAACATCAACATTCATATTCCAACAAATATTTAATAAACAAATTTATATAGTATATCAACTATATCATGTTGTTGCATTACGTTGTTTACTGGAGTCCATACTGCATAGTTGCTATGTGTAGGATATTTCCTGTTTGGCTGCTCCCCTCAATTTCTTTCCCTTTGATGAAAGCGCAACTTCGCTAGAGTACACGTGCATGACACGTGACAATTGACTGCTTCTCTGTTCTCTCTTTACGTTGCTAGCCGAGAGAGAAAACCGGTCGGCTCCGCATAATCCCCACTTTTATTCTCTCTCTCTCTCTCACCTTCCTCTCCTTCTGTCCACCTCTTCTCTCAAAAACCTCCGAATCTCACCTCAATTCTCTCCAATCTAACTTAAAACCCCACTCAATTGCATCTCCCCCACCCCAATCCTTCTCCCTTCTCAATCCCCAATTCCTATTTCCTCCTCTATATATACATAATTTATTTACCATTCCCCCTTCCTTTTTCCTTCCCTCCACCGATCAATCAGAGAGAATCAGATTAAAATTCCCAATCTTTGTAATTGAGACTGTTTTCCTGTGCTGTGTCTTAAAAAATTAGGGTTTTTAAGCTTCTATTCTGTCCCCTTTTGGGATATGTGAGGTACAGGACTGGGTTAGGGTTTGGTATAGCTGTGTTGTCAGAAATTTAGAAAATTTAGAAATTAGGGTCATGGGGAGCACGGGGGAGCCGGACCGGAAGCGGCGGCACTTCACCTCCGTCTCCCCCACTGCGGGTCCCATGGCGGGTCCCTCGCCCACTAAAAAGAAGCCTGTTGCCCCCTTCTCTGAGGATAAAAAGGTAATTGTGTCCTGGTTTGTTTAGTTTGTAGCTGTGCTATTTTGTCCCATCACATTAGGGTAACAGGGACACCAATTAGGTTTTCGGTTGTTGGCTTATGATTAAAATTGCAGCCATAGTATTGATTACCTGCTTCGCTTATAAATTTATAATTATCGCAATTTGTGTTTTTGTGCATGTTTTAGGATTATAATATGCATGTAATCTTACAATCGGTTAATCTGATATATATGATATTGCTCTTTGATTGATTAGCTTGATCTGTCTGTGCTCAAGTATAAAAATCAAAAACTCGGGGAGCAATTGGAGGCAAGAAAACTTGAATACCATGCACTTGAGAACAAATACATCCAGCTAAGAGAGAAGCAGAGTGAATACTGTAAAACCCTACTTTTTCTCAAGGAATCACATCAACAGGTGATTTTTTAAATTCTGATATATTGACTATTTCATGCATCCTCAGACAAGCGCCATAATAATTTACAAATTAGAGCCATAATAACTGACAAACTAGTACTAGGAGTTGGGAATATGATGCTTGTATTTGCCATTGTTTTAAATGTGTAAAGTTGCCTCTTCTCGCTTGTTCTTTATATATTGGACAATGGAAGAAACATGAAACGATAAGTTAGGTACTTGTATGAAACTACAACAGGGTTACTGATGACTCTCACATGTTAGTGGAGCATGAGAGCAGATCTTATGTTTTCACTGTTCAAAGTTGCCATATTTCTCTTTGGCTTTGTAGCGAGAAAAGTAGGTATGATTTAATCATTAACATTTTGATGATATCATATAATAAATACGCACATATATATTATGAAGATTATATTCTGCAATACAAAATAAAAACATAGGATGCTTGAATAATATGAGGTCATGAATAACAATACAAAATAATAAGATACCTCTACAGGTAAGAGCTATATGGATATCGTTAAAAGAGAAGAATTAAAAATATACAGCAATAATACACCATAATGATTTCATCTGTTTATGTATTAGTAATTTCTGAAAAGCACTATTTTGCGAACTCAAAATAAAGTAATTTAAATAAACAGAGGGATTGAATAATATAGAGGTTTCTGCTGTTTGGTTTTTTCAGTCGTTTTTTTTTCTGTGCTAATCCATTGTACACATATTCTACCATTGTGCTGATGTGGGCATTAAGCACGCCAAGATTACCCATGATTAGGGAGTGAGGACCTTAATCTGTCTATAAAATCCGAACATTAGAGCGAACATGTTAATCCTAGGGAGGCATCAAACATTAGGCAAAATAAGATGCCAACATGTAACGGGGACACCCATAACTAGAGTTTTAGATCATGGTCATGTTTTATTTTCTAGGGATGGTAAGACCAATAATATTGAAATCTTATCGAACACAACGTTATCAACTCAGAAGCTTAGAATACAACATTACAACTATGTAGTTTGTACTGTCTACCTAAGTGCTTGTATGCCACTACAGAATACATAGGTTGTTTATAGATATACTAGTTTTTGGAGTTGTATCTATAAGTACATACAATTGGAGTTTGACTTTTCTGGTCTTGTAGGGATATTTATGATACTTTATCTTATTTTGTACCTTGCAGTGTTGTACATCTGATATATTTCTTGTATAACAACATCCTTGATATGGCATATACCATTAATTAATTTGGAACTTTGTGGGTCTTTTGACAGCTTGTTGGTAATATGGCTTCCTACGATCTTTCCAGAGGACGATCCATCTCTCCTGAATTTGGTAAGTGATTTATACATTGTTGCATAGAGGCTATAAGGCAGCGTATGGGTTTCTGTTCTGTTGGTTCATTATATAATACGGGATTTGATTGTCATTAAGTACATCTATGCACATTGGAGCACAACATTGTTGTCGGTGCATTTTTTTTCCCTGTGAAGGTTGGTTTAACCATGGTACTGGTGACATTTTGATGTGCTAGTACTATCTAAACACAAATGGATAAAATACCTTAAAGAATGAATATTAAGTTGTTATTTTGATTTATCTTTTGAGCTAAACTAATTATTGTTGACTGTTGAGTCATAATTTGAACCAGAATCTTGAAATTGCTTCAAGTACAATCCTGATGACGGTTGTCATCCAATTACATATGCAAAAAACCTGACTGAAATTCTAGGCTGTATTATGCACAGTAAATCCCTTTCACGCATTTAATGAGGCCATCTTTCTAATTTGCGAGGCCAGATTGGGCATCTTCTAGCACCGAGGAGGCCTATTCTTCCATAGAACAGGATTTCCTAAGCAGAATCGTGGAGAGTGGCACAGCAGAAAGCTCGGGTTGTGGTTTCCCAAATGAAACAGACAACTTGTTACCACCAGTTGGTCGCATAATGAAAGAGACTTCAACTTTGCTGCACAGAGAATGGTTCCAAAACAGAAAAATGATCACTTCTCTTCTTGATTTTGTTACTGAGAAATGTAAGAATTTAATAGTCTTGAGGTTTATAATTCTCCCAAACCAGCGACTTAAGCATTAATGCAATTATTCACGGTTTTTTTACAATTGTATCTGCATGTACCAGCTGACACATGTTTTGGTGAAATTTAGTCATGCTTACATAATAATTATTGGTCTTGTTAAATGCACTATATAAGTAAAGAAGCTGAATCTAGATGATACTAGATCTCGTCTAACTTCTGCATTACCTTTTTCAGTAAAGACAAGTACTGTTGGCGGGTTGGATGAGCTGGATAATGCTCTTCAACGAATACATGATGTTCACATGAGGCACAGAGAGCTGTGGGAAAAGATCCAGAGTCGAAGAGATCGTAATGTTCAAAATAAAGCTGAGCTGAGAAGGTTAAGAGGTATTCTGCTTAAGAATAATATTATGCATAAACACTTGGAAAGATGGAACACAATAACTTATTAGGTAGATAATTACAACAACAAAGCCTTTAGTCCCAAACAAGTTGGGGTAGGCTAGAAATGAAACCCAACAAGACCAGAGTCACCAAAGAATAGTAATACTGGCATAGTACTGATAATAATTATGATAATAGCAATAATAATAGTAAATCCATCGTCCTTATCAGTGAGCTAAAAACTTAAATGACTTAAACCTAGAACACTACTCCTAAACCCTAATTCCTAGGTCATGGTTCTGGACTTCTGGTATGTGGATAGGGATGAAAACGGATCGGATAAACTCCGTTCCGAACCGTATTCGGATTTGGAAAATGAGCGTAATATTCGAATCGTATCTGTATCCGACAAAAAAAATATGGATACGGATATGGTTTTGACATTATCCGATCTGTATCCGTATCCAACAAAAAAATATGGATATTATCCGTATCCGATAGGTATTAATCCATTTATCTGTATCTTTAACGGCACAAGATGATTAATATAATAACTTCTCTACATTAGAGAAGACTTTTATTAGATATATTCTCTTACAATAATATTTTGATTTGGACTAGTATTATAAAATTAATTTTATTTTCTATTATCAAGATGATTATATATGATTACAGCACTAAAATTAATTTTTTTCTCTAATCATGATGATTACATATGATTAATGTACTATTTTGATGTATGATGATATTTGATATCGATATTATATCTTGTTTATCTTTTATTTCTATTAGTTTGTTAATTTATAAATATCTGTTTTAATATCCGAAATATATCCGCATTCCTATCCGTATCCGTATCTGATAAAAATATGGATACGGATATGGTTTCACCACTATCCGATCCGTATCCGCTCTGTTTTCACCCTATATGTGGATTGCTAACTTCCACACGCTCCTATCTGGGGCCAACTCCTTGGATACATTCCATTCTTTAAAGTCCCTTTTTACTATTTCTTCCCATGTCAATAATTAGGTAAAAATTTTTGGGATAAAATTGTTACCTGCATCAAAACATTTTTTAGTTTGATGAAAATTATTGGTATTTATGCAATTCATTTTTTTTTTTAAAATCTTGCATTTGCATAAAAGATCACATCATCACATATATTGTTTTTTTTCAATTAAGGCTGAATAATTTTGGGATGTTTCATGCCCAAATGTCAAGTTGACATGTAGACAAATTGAGTCTTGCCTTTAGCTGGGGCAAAAAATGGAAGGGAGCAGAATTGCATGTGCTCAATATTTATCTATTTACGTATATAGATCACGAACTTCTGTTACTACATAAATTTGAGTGTTAGTTACATAATGACAGCCTTATAATCTACTCTGGAGCAGTTCTTCTATCGCCCTGCTTGAATAGATTGCTCCAATATAAGAAACAGTGAGCAAAAATGTCGGTTAGCTTCCCAAATTACACCATAAATGTTTACCTTCTGAAATTCTGATCATTCTTAATTGTAAAACTTCATCACTATCATCAGTTCTGGTTATTTTTAGTTTTATAACTTGAGCGTAGCTATCAATTTTGATCATTCTTATGACAATCATGGTCACTTAATTATATTTTGCTTGACCTCACCTTTTTAAATTGCTCTGATATGTGCAAACTTTCCAAAATGTGTTCATTAAATAAATATAATAAGACATTACCTGACTAGAGGATTTATAAAGGAAAAGCAAAAGAAAAGAAGCCTAGTATATATTTCTTCCTCTGTTCTTTAATTATACTGTTGTCCACATCTATGTGTAGCTTTGTGATGAGATAATGAATTTAAGAGACACTTGTGCAATGCACGTTACTATTTTGTCATTCTATGTTCTAACAATTAGTGTACTGTATTTTGTGTCTGGTATCTGACAGCATTTATGATGCTTTCTAGTGAATATGTGAGGTTAACCTTTCTGTTTAGAAATATGTCAAGCCTTACAGTGCTTATTTAAGGGAGTAAAATGGAGTCAAGGTGCTGGCATATTCGTGTTTCACTAACATTGTATTTGTTATTGTGTGATGTAGAGGAGTTTGCATGTATTATTGCTGAGCTAGAAGAAACCAATACAAGGCTAGCTGCTCTCAAGGCAGAAGGAGATGTCTCCCAAAGTGCACCTCTACTTTTCCCTGTACTTGGGAATAAGTCTAAGAATGGAGATGATCTTAGGGATAAGCAAAAAGAATTGCAAAATCTTGAAGCAACTTATAGGGAACAGATCGTAAGTTACAATCATCTTAGAATATTTTATATTGTGTTGTGTCATGTTTATTGAAAATATCTGAACTTAGCATATCAGGTAGGCGGGAGCAACACAATTACTTGAGGTGCTGACTAGGATTACCTCAAATTGATCCAGTTTTTGCACATGTTGAGCTCTACTTTTTTACCTTGTCTTGGGTATGCCCACTGTTGGTGTTGTTACTGTGTGCTATAGGCATACTTGTCTCTAGTACCTGCATGTATTGATGTCTTACAATGCTTGAGTATCATTATATCTTCATTGGTTGATTGTTTATGCTTTGGTTTGTTTGTACAGAACCTGGTATCTGAGAGATTGGTAAATATCAGGAGACTCCATGAGGAGAGAGTGGAAACTTTAAAAAAGTTGGCTAATTTGAAGGTTTGTCCTGTTGAGCAAATATTAATATTTCAACATGTTTGAATAATCTGACCTCTATTTGTTCTTCGTTGTCCTAAATCTTGATCTAAGAATTATCTATAGTGATCATCGTGCTTGCATGTGGCCTAGTTGCTCAAATGGTAAGAGCACTGGGCTGACTTCTACGAGGTCAAGGGTTCAAGCCTGCATGCTTGTGATAGGCTTGGCGAACCAACGTAAAAAGCCTAGCCATTTACAAAATATGACTAGGGTTGGGGTGTCATTTCTAGTCTAACCCAACTTGTTCGGGACAAAGGCTTTGAACTACCGGAAATTGTTTGGGACTACGGCTTTGTTGTTGTTGATCATCATGCTTATATTTTTTGTCCAAATAAAAAAAAAAAAACATCATGCTTAAGTTAGGGCCCCCAAAACTTTCTTCTGACTGCAAAAACATCAATTGACTAATTTTTTATTTTTTGGTTCTCTGCTTTATAGTAAAAAACCTTAGTGTGACCCCAACGCCTATCCTATTTCCCTAATTGCTCATGTCGGCAGCAAGGCATTGACCTCCAGGCGGGTTCCATCGAAGTAAAAAATATAATATAATAATATTCTATAACATCAGCTGGCAGTCTGGCTATTTAACCTTATTAGGTGGCTCATGTGCAGTGTAGCAATCAGGTGTTTACCGTGTTATCATCCAATTGCAGTAGTCTTATTGTGATGTCAATCTGAGTTGGCAGCTTGAGTTTCACGTCTCCATCTGAATATTGTTATTTGACTTGGCCTTTTCTTAATTTTCTTTTTCCTTTACAGAACACTCTGATGGATTTGAATGTCATATTGGCCACCCCCACGTACCAGTTACTGAATGAGCAATTAATGAGGTCACAGTCTGAACTAGATCAGTTTCGTTCTGTAGCAGAGAAACTACAGGTAGTTGACTGATTTTACATTATTGTTTCCATATTGGGCCTTTTTTAGTTAAGAGGTTTTATATTATTGGTATCATATCGGGCCTTTTTTTACATCTTTTGATCTTTACCTTTCAGATTGAGAAAGATAAATTATTTTGGCGTGAAAAGGAGTCGTCACTCAAAGCTGATATAGGAGAGATTTCTCAGATGAAGAATTCATATTATGAGTCTAGATTTTCTGAGCTTCAGCTGTATTTGCAAAAATTAACTGATGAAAGATCTATAATGGAGAGGAAGCTTGAAGAGGCTTTGAGAGAACCAGGTTCCTTATGCTTTCCATACTGTGTTTTTACTTTTTACTTTGAAAATAGACTCAATTGAAATATACTTCACTATCGTATGTCGCAATTGAATTTTACTTCGAGCAAGGTGCCCAGTTTCATATCTCGATCCAAATATACTGTTACCGTGTAGTCATATTGGTCCTTATTCTATTTACACTATGAAGTTTCTTAGACTGGTAGGCCTAGTATGAAAGGTTGTTAAAGTATTGACTTGAGTCATGGAGACCTTGGATGCTTGCACGTTGAGCAGTAATTAACTTGGATGGAATCCTATATTTTAGTTTTACAGAGTCTAGTAGAGTCTGAAACTTGAGTCATAAAATTGTCAGAGTAGACTTGGTGGTAGAGTCGATTATGAAATTAAAAGCTCTCGAGCTAGACCTTTTGTAGATGATTTTGGTTCCGGACCTCAGGAATGGGTGATGGCTGAACTTGCTATATATTTTTGGTAATTTGTTGGCAGTTCTCAGATAAAGGTTGCTCTTGTTATTACTGTGAGTTGATGTTCAGGACTGCAAATTGTATTTTGGTCATACCCCATTCACTGTGTCATTGTTACCTGGTAGCAATCAGATGACTGTTTTTTAATTTTCAGTTCTTAAATTCGATCTGTTGCTATGATCTAACTTGGGTCTCTGTCCTAGCAATTCTTGGTAGAATCCTGTCTGAGTAATTTTGCTTTTCTGTATCGCAGTATCTGTATTTCCCCCCCTCTATTTGATAGAATAAAGTTGATGAATCAGACTAATATATTACTGAAGCATTCTAAATGATCATCTTGTAATTTTCTTTAGGTGCCTTCCATTTTCAGTCTGTTAAATTGTATTCTGCATTGGACATATTTCAGGTAGGAAGCAGATTATAGTAGAGTTTAAGGCACTTGTGTCATCGCTGCCAAATGAAATGGCCATAATGCAAAGTGAACTTAACAAGCATAAAGAAGCTGCTTCTGATCTGCATTTGTTGCGAGCTGAAGTGCAATCACTTTCTAGCATGTTGAAACAGAAGGTTAGGTTTCTGAATAATTATATATGCCCACAAAACCTTAGTAATTTGTCTCATGTTATGCTTGATCTATTCATCTTCGTTCTTATACAGGAAAGTGAGATGGAGGGTCTATCTAGTAGAGTTTCTTATGCTGATTCAGAAATTAAGAGGTTGAAAGCAAAGGTATCATTCAATGTGATTCTGTGCATGATTAGTCTATAATATTTTCAATATATCCAACTCGATTATTTTAGCAAGGTGATGACCACCACTTGCAGTCGTTCATTTATTTAATGTAGCAACTCGAGCATGCATGTTTTTCTTCTTCTTCTTCTTCTTCTTCTTCTTCTTCTTCTTCTTCTTCTTATGCTTCATTTTATATAATCGTATCATGTCTCGTGGATGGGTATCAATCCTGTTCACAATAATTATTTTAGTGTTGGAGGTCTTTGACATCTTATACTTTTTGTAGCTTTTCTTTTATCATGTTTTAAAATTTGTTGCATCCTTGTATATTTTCTTCATTTTACTTGCAGGCTCGTGATATAAGGCAGACAACCTGTGAGTTTAAGTTATTTATTGAAGCCTTTAAACGAGAATCTGTTGATGCGAGGTACTGTTATCTGACCATTGATCCAAAATTTTAATTCTATTTCAGATTAGTTTTAAGCTAAAGGTAGCTTGTGCTGTTACAGAGATGTGATGGAATTGAAAGATAGGGAATACCAAGCTTGGGCTCACGCTGAGAGCCTTAAAATGTCACTTGATGAACACATTTTGGAGATGAAAGTCAAAGAAGCAAATGAAGCTGAGGCTCTTTCTCAGCAGAAGCTTGCAGCTGCTGAAGCTGAGATTGCAGAACTCAGGCAGAAGCTAGAGGCTTCCAGAAGGTCCATTAGTTTTCTGTGATATTTTTTAATTTTTAATTTTAAAAAAACTTATTTTTTGTACTATATTGGTAAATAATCGGTAATATTAATATGTAGGGAGATGAGTACATTATCTGTGACTCTGAAGTCGAAACACGAAGAAGGCGATGTATATATCTCTGAGATTGAGGTTTGGACCTTCAATTGTTGTTGTTGTTGTTCATTCATGGTGTCTGAAAATTGGAAGTATGGTTATTAGTGGACTGTCAGTTTGTTTCTAACTTATTTTTGTGTTTCTGTTGTAGAGTATTGGTCAATCATATGAAGACATACAAACACAAAATCAGCAGTTACTCCAGCAAATCACTGAGAGAGATGATCACAACACTAAGGTAAATGCTTATTATGGTTACTTTGGTTACAGTATTGGCTAGATCTTTTTCACTACAGACAAACGCTTTGTGATATGTCTTTGTTATTGTGTATGGTACCATGGTGATTGGGTGTTATCATAGATTTTAGTATCTTACGATATGTGCAACGTATCATAAGAAGCGGTATGAGTCAAAGCCCTCTTGAGACGTACTGTACCTCTACACAAGGATTCACCGGAATCATGAGTGAGTCGACGAACGATACCTGTATCGTATCGATACATACGATATGAACGATTCGCTTTTAGCCAATTAAAATATGTCGCTTCTCCAGGAAGATTTGATTTTCAAATAAAATATTACCTTCCACCTTTTCGGTGCCACTCAGCAGAGAGAAAATGGTCAGAGGTAAGACTAGGAAGGCATGGTCTGCATTTTTACATGAAAGGAAAGTTTCAATTTTTAATTGGCTCACAGAGAACCATATGTACACAAGATTAGATCAGAAATTTTATTGGACTTACCAAGGCGAGAATTTTTGTTGGCTCGTTCTCTTGCCATCTATATTAAATGAAATGTAAAATTGATAGTATTTATTCCATATTCTATAGTAATGACTCGCTATATAAAACTGTTATGTTTTTTTTTTTAGACTCGACACTTTATTTGTAAAATTTCTAATTGTTAAAGTACATAGAAGTACGTAAGCATAAAGAAAATTAGAATAAAGTACACTAATTATTGTCCAAAAATGGCAAGTTTTAAAAAATTCAAAAAAAATAGTAAAAAAATTTCAAAAATTGTAAAATTTGGTTTTCTATGAGATTTCAATATATAGATTGGATTGGTAAATTTAGATTTGTCAATTTGCAAAACCATTGATCAAGCGGTCATGGTTCACGGAAGGCGCTATGAACCAAGGTTCACAATAGATATTCTCATAAACTAATATATGTAATACAATATAATAATGAATGATGATTATGAGAATTTTACTTTGTACAGATCATATAGTATAATAAAATATTATTTTACAATACAATATTATGATTATAAAATATAATTTTATATGGTATATAATATAATATTATAAATTACAATATTAATAATGATTATTAATTATAATCCATACATATTATATTGTATAATATAATACAATAAAATATAGTGATTAATAATGATAATTATACTATATAGTTATAATTATAATTATAATTTATATCGATTATATAGTATATAATTACTAGCATAAGATGCCCTCATATGTGGGCAAATAAAAAAACAAAATAATGTTAGACAATAAAAATATGTTTCTTAATTTACCATCGATACAAATTGATATGTTATTCAATTGTTTCTATATTAGATGGAAAACCAATCAAATCCAAAGAAAATTTTTTCCTTCTGTGCAGCAATTCAAAACCGAGATAATTCTTTCCTTGTGTGCGCATAGAGATGTGTTGAGACAGATCTAACCATACATTTACAGATCAACAGTATAAAAATTGTTAACAAAAATTGTTGTGACCTTTCTCTAGGTGCATTTATAAGTAGTAGAGATAATATAATATATTAAATAAACATTAAATATCTAGTGATAGTGTGTTATTATGATTTTCTTTTAATGAAATTCAACTAAGATTATAATCTAACTAATTATTTTACTTATTTTAAGGATAGCTTAGCATATCTTTAACGATTCAATACGATTCACAATTCACGATTTGGTAATAAATCCAATGATACACGATACATTTTAACATTCTAAAACTATGGGTGTTATGGGTATCTAGCATGACTTATTAGAACTTTAAGTTCATCTAGTTTCCCTATGCACTATTATTTTAGAAGGAAAGTCTGATATGTTTTGTTATATTACTTTTACAGCTGGTCATGGAAGGAGTCCAAGCTAAACAGATGCAAGAAGCACTGCGGCTTGAAGTTCAAACCCTTCAGAAGAAGATGCAGCATGCAAATTCTTTGTTGGATTTGTACAAGGGAAAAGTTGTATTATTAGATGACCAGGTAAAAACCATTAAACCATCAAATAATATTATTTCAGTATACGTGGGGTCATAGGCGGCATTAAGTAATCATGAAATAGTACTGGGATTTTTTACAAGTAAAAGAAAGTTTAGGTTTGAAAATATTGAAGACATGAAAATGTGTTTGCACTGAGAATGGAGCGGATATTACCTGTCCAATGTTGTATAAGTTAGCTGAGTGGATGTGGATAGAGATAACTTATGTGGACAACCATGTGTGTGGGCAGAGGATAATACACTACATATTAGTTTTAAATTTGACATTTATTAAATTATCATCATCTGTACCCATATCCATTCAATGAATTCTGGATTTGATATGGTTTTGGTATTCCATATAATGTCCCCTC
This sequence comes from Rhynchospora tenuis, assembly GCA_027725995.1. Classification (NCBI taxonomy): domain Eukaryota; kingdom Viridiplantae; phylum Streptophyta; class Magnoliopsida; order Poales; family Cyperaceae; genus Rhynchospora; species Rhynchospora tenuis. The sequence goes on from CM050888.1 coordinate 173,023,304, forward strand.
CATTTTTTTCTTTATAAGGTGGTCATAAAAAAGGTGCTAGAAATAGAAAGTATTCATAGAAAGGATGTACTTTATCTGAATCAAAGATATATTGCAGTAGTCCTGCAATTCTTTGGCAGTCTCTTTGTGAGGGATAAAAGGATAATTCTCTTTTAATTCTTACTTTGTCAAAGACATTGATTGAAATTTTCTTATCTTTTTGTTCTTCCTTTGTAGCTGAAATGTTGGTCAGAGCAACTGAACAAGCTTGAGCAGGAGAGGTGGCAATTTTCTACCTCATTAGGAAATGCGCAGAAAAGACTAGTGGATTTGCAGAGTGAGTCTCAAGAGTTGCGGCAATCAGCAGAACACGTTCTTTCAAATGTGGAGAAAAGCCGGACCCAAGAGGCTGAGCTGCTTATAGAATTAGACAAGGAGAGGTACTACTTTTTATACATGACTAAATTAAATCATGTAATGATTTAACAGAGCCAGTTGACTGTAACCTGGGGATTCTTTGCTACTTTAGCACTGAACTGTCAACTAGGGGCTTTATATGATGATCTGGATTTCCCTCTCTAGTCTCTTTTGCTAGTTAGTGGCACTGTATCATGTTCCATCATCTATTGAAGTTTCAGCTCCAGGCGAATAAAGTGTTAACCTCATGTTGTTGTCAGTTATAAAATTGTCAATCTAGATGAAGTGCCAATCTTGTATAGTTAAGTGCCAGCTGAACCAAGTGATAATGTTACAACTTACAACTGAATTTTTCACTCCAATTTGAATAAAGTTTAGACTCAATTTACTTAGAATGACATTTGGATATTAATATTACCCTGGATGAATTCAACTTATAACTACACTTGTTAAATTTAAGACAAAAGGGTTCTTGGAGAGGGACCTGTTATAAGACCTCTGAGGTGAGCAAATTCCATGCAACCAATAGTACTCTCATGTGAAATATTTAGCTCCAAGTTAGTCACCATTTGTAATGATCTGATGATGGCGTATCTGAGATGAAATGGAAATATCAACCATAGACACCTTAAATATTCCAATTGGGGATGCAAAAATTTCAATTCAAATGAAATCCCTTCATTGTCATTTTGCTTTAGTTACTCTGAACCGTAACAATATGATACATCTCTCTGCGAAATAAATTGATCAACTGAAACCATTCTTATGTGAACCAAATGATTGACTGTGGTGCTTACAAGTTGTGAGTATGCAAATCTAAAAAACTATTTGGAAAGTAGTGTCCTTTGATGCAGTTTGAATAGTTTATACTCCTCACTATACAGTAAAATTCAGAGCACATATATTGTATGATTTCATGTACCTTTTGTGGAGGTGATAAACATGTTAATGACTCGAGCAAAAGATAATAATACTTGTACAAAATAGTTTTGCAACATAATGTTTATTATTGATGAATTTGCAGTATCCTCAGTCATATATGTATTGTTAGGTTAATATTGCATCTGTGTTGTATAATTAAATATGTGTACCATCATTTGCTTGGGCCTTATGAATGCAAGTTCATGTTAGGAACTCATAACAGGTTTGCAAAATTTGTATTAGCTTCTCGCTGAAACCTGACCTCTGCCAATTCCTGCATTGACTTCATTAGGTAAAACTATTGGCATTATTCTGACTTTTGGGCACCTGCAGTTTTTTCCGACACTATATATTAAGCTTGAATGATGATCCATCCATGTATTCTAGGTCTAGCAATAAAAGAATAAAAATTAGAACTGGCTGAAGTTCACCATGGTGCTATTGCCCTTTGCATCAGGTTTGCTAAAAAAAGACTAGAGGATGATTTGGAAGTGGAAACCAGAAGGTTATCCTCCCTTAGAGAAAAGGCTGAGGGGTCATCAGGTGTGGGCAAGCTCAAAGAGGAGGCTCGTGAATTGAGGGGAATACTCAAATGTAGTGTCTGCCGTGATCATCAGAAAGAGGTAATATCCAACTCTTGCTGTTGGAATGCTTTTGTCTGCTATTGTGAACATGAGATATTACCTTCATTTTATGAAAATAGAATATATTAAAAGTTCTCAAGTGCAATTACACCCCATATTTACTAGCAAAGAGTAGGGCTGCTAATGATCTTTGATGTCTCACTACCTACTCTTTTCCATTGTCATGGTATGCATATGAGTTTTTTGTTTTTGCTCATAAACTTATTTATAGCGAAATAACTGTAGATCCCAGTTAGGTAAAGTGTAGACTTTTGTCCCTATTTCCTAACCGACCTTCTGAAAGAAATTCTAAATTTGAATCGTCAATCTTTCATTATGTATATATTTATCATCAACTGAAGCTGTGTGGTAGTTGTAACTTATGGACTGAAGTGCTGACATAATATATTTGAATCATCAGTCTAAGATATAAGCATGAGCTTAAAATAGATTAACTCAATTGACAACTCAAATAAGTCTTAGGGCAAGTTAACCAGTCAAATGAACTAAAGTAAGCATGTTTAGTACCTCTACTGACAGGTGAGCCCTGGGCAAAGAGTCCTTGGCGAGCAATGACATTTTCCCAGATAAAATGATGAAATGCTGTGGTTTCAATAAATAAATTTTTAATAAAACCTGTATTTACAGGAACCACGTCCATGACCTTTGGTCGTTTCAGCAAGATTTAGTAATCAAAGATACTAAAAGATTCTCTTTCAATTTAGGTTGTAATTGCAAAATGTTATCATCTCTTTTGCAATCGGTGTGTGCAAAAGTCCCTGGAGAGCCGTCAACGGAAGTGCCCCTCCTGTGGTGTGACCTTTGGGCCCAGTGATGTGAAGCCAATCTACATTTGATCCATTACTGTGAGAGAAATTTAAAATAATTGTATCAGTTGAAAAGAAACAAAAATGTATGTAGTGCAACAACAGAGATAGTGATGACTATTGGTTAGTGGACTGGTGCAACCTAACCATAATAACATAGTATGCTGGCCAAGGTGGTCTTTGTAAATTTGTCTCTTTATATTATTACCGACATGTTTCTGTAATTTCTAGTGTTTATTTAGATAAGAATCAGATAGAGCCAAAGTCTCAGTGGCAAGAGTGATGAATTCGGGTGCGTCATGTGATTTAGTTAGAACAGAGTAACCCCAGCATGGCTGGTTATATTTGTGTAGGTTTTTAGCTGATTTTGTTCAGCTATTGTACTTTGTAAATTTGATATTATATTAGTGATTGGATAGTGAACCTTTCAGCACTCCTTTGTTTAACTATATATTGACTAAACACTAATATCAAATGAACAAAAAATAACTTTTTAGTTACCTTTACAGAGAATAAATAGATTGATACGCAAATATCCCAGAATATTTTTTTCTTTTTTTTTTTTTGTTACCATCGGTTTTTTATCTTTTGCTGGTATTCAATTTCAATGATGCTCGAAATTCATTGACAAAATAGAGAATTGTCATAGCAAGAATATTACTTGTTGCAATATAAGAATGAAGTACCTGATTGTTCTTTAATGATAATGAAAAATTTGCACGTTGGAGTTGAAATGAAAGTGTGCTTGTTGATTGTTTAAGACTTGATTTAGCAATAGATTCTTTCTGTTTTGTGCAGAAAGAGCATGCACTTGAAAGTATATAGTGGAAAATTGGTATCTGATGAAACACTTGACCAATTAAACGTAACTAATGAATAATGAGTGATAACCCACCCTCAAAAGAATTAAAATCTAACAATCCCGTTAGCACCCTTGAAAGAATGTTTCATCTGTTAAAACTATTTCTTTCAGGGGAAAAAAACCTAGGTAGATATAAATCAGAATAAGTGCAATTAGCAATTCTGCCATTACTTGCTATCGCTTGAAGAAAATGAATCATATAAAATAGATAAAATGAACATTTAAATTATCAAAGTGAACACATATAAATAAAATTTAATAAAATTAAGTTGAATACGCATAAAAAATCTAAACAACAATACAAAAAATAAAATCTAACTCATAATTGAATAAAGTGAATACACAGATAAATAAATTGGACATATAAATAAATAAACTGAACAAATACAAACGCGATGGCACGGAATGATGTTTGGAGAGATGGTAGATAGTAATTTCTGATGTAGATTGTGAAACATTCTTTCTATTATTATTGTTGTCATTTATTTACAAAATATTAACACAGGTTCGATTGAAAAACGATATTCTGGTGACAGTACATTTTCAATCCAAAAGAAGAAGATGATCAAAGCCTTTGGACTATCCGATGTGCAGGTAAATTTGTAGGAGTAGATAAATTTGACGGGATCTGTAAACCGGGACGTGATGGGATGTTGCGGTTTCGCCAACTGTTGCTTCCTATTTTATCCCTATCTGAGACCAAGGTACAGTTATCCTGAGATGTTTTAAATGACTCACATGGAGATCGGTTAGAATTTGGAAGCCATATCTCTCGAGGGGATGAACCTTCATTTGTTTGAACCAGAGTGTTCAGTCTGCATGACAGCTTTTAATGTTTTTCCTTCATTTCTTCCAGCCTCCAGGTGAGATAATCTGTGCTCTCCTCTCCCAGTGGCCCAGTTGGCTGTGAGAGGGAACCTGTGTTTTTACTTCAGGTAGTTGCAGAGAGGGGTAAAGACAGAGAAGACAAGAGAGATGAAACAGTGAGTGAGACCCTTTCCTTAAATGACCATGATGTATTTTTTTTTTACTTCTCTTTTCATATTTGGAAACATTAAATATGCTACATATGCCTAGATCAGAAATAAAATAACTGAAATGGAACTACACCTGGCTCTTTACTGCTGAATTTATATTATGCATCTTACCTCGCCCATACTGTTCTGTCCGGGCATATTTGAAACACATTTAAGTTGTAATTGATAGATCTTTTTAGGTTAACTACTGGTCCTTGGACTAAACCTAGGCCATGCCGAGTATTGAAAAATTGAAATAATTCAAAGCAAATAAATACACAGGGTATACATGCATTAATTAGATATGGGTTATTTGTAAAGATCATACGTCGTACAGTAATACTGTAAATGTTTATGGGAAAGTACTGCGTGACAGATCAATACATGACAGACATTCAATACCTTCAGTTAAAGACATGGACTACTTGGTTACTCATATTGGACTTTACATATACATACATAAATACTTATTTTACTGAAAAATATTGTTCCACTGCTGTGCTATTCTTGGAATACATTTCACTTATGTCCATTGCTTTTATATGAGGAAATTAGATTATAATTCTACTTGAGTATAAAAGTTATAAAAAGGTTACTTGAGAAAATATAAATACCCAACAAAATAATTATACCAGAATTCTGGTATTTGTCCAGTAAGTTTTGGTGTTGATCTAATGTAGGCGACAAACATGGTACCATTTGCTTCAACCAATTTTAGTATTAATTAAAAATACAGAGTAGGAACCAGTGATGGATATGACTGAAACCCCTTCACTCAGGTGTAGAGTGGTATTTGTATCCAATACGGTGACCTTGTCAGGCCCGACAATTCCGTCGGCATGTGGGGTTGGTGGGGACTGGGGAGGGGATGCTGAGATATTAATCAGGCACCTTGTAGTCGTGGGCTTAATGGGCCCTATAACCTAAGCATAAGTGATACAATTCCTTCAACAGATTTTCTGGGCTCATTGATGTGCTAACAAGTGCAAAATTTTGCTATCTATATGAGAAGAGTTCTTTAAGAGAATTACTCAGCGTCATCCATCCCAAAGCCATCCAAGTCATCCAGACTCAGCGCCTCTTCATTTCTCCGCACCCGACCAAACCAGCGCTCGCGTCTGATCCGAGCGCGCGTCTCCCCTCCCTTCTTTCACTCTTCCCTCCCTCCGTTCCGCTCCAGGCAAGTCTCCCATCCTTTTCTTCCTTCTTCTCTCCCTTCATTTGTGAGTTTCTCCATTCTCCCTCCCTCCCTCCGCTCTCCACTTCTCTTCTCGTTTCTCTTTTCCCTTCCTTCGTGTATCTCATCTCTATTTGTTTTTTTTTCTTCCTCACTGGCCCTTTCTTTGTTGTTTATTCCCTTGTTTTTATGTTTATTTTTTTTAGTTCAAGGCGTTTGTTATATCTGTTCAATTTATTGTTATTTATGTTCAATTTATTGATCTTATTTGTTCAATTTATTTGTTTATGTTCATTTTTTATGAGTTCACATTGTTTGTCATATATGTTCAATTTATTCTTATTTATGTTCAATTTATTAGTTATATCTGTTCAATTTATTTGTTTTTATGTTCATTTTTATGAGTTTTTACGGTTTTTGATATATATATATTCTATGTATTGTTATATCTGTTCAATTTATTGGCATATGTGTTCATTTTATTTATTATAGTTTATTTTTTATGTGTTATATCTTTTTGCTAAAGCACACGTTTTTTGTTGTATCTGTTCAATTTATTTTTCATTTCAGTTCAATTTATTGGTGTTATTTTTTCACTTTGTTGATGTATTTACGTTCACTTTTATCTTTTGTCTGGATTCACGTTGTTTGTTATATTTGTTCAATTATTTGTTATATCTTTCAGTTTATTGAGAATATCTGTTCATTTTGTTTCTTTATTTAACCAATTTTTGTTCTATATATATACACTATGTTCATATTATCTTTGTATATGTTCAATTTATTGTTATATATGTTCATTTTAAAAACGTATGATAAAGTGTGAGGGAGAAGAAGGGAAAATAGATCGTCAGGGAGGAGGGAAGGATGGAAGGGAGCGTGAGGGAGGAAGAAAAAATAGATCGCCAGGATGGAGGGAAGGACGAAAGGAGCGGAAGAGAGGAAGGGCGCATGAGGGCGGAAGGACGCGTGAGGGAGGGAGAGGCGCTCACCCAGGCGTGCGGAAAAAAATGAAAGATGGAGGGCAGGGGAGAGTTGGATGGCGCGGATGATTTTTCGTTGGATGACGCTTATCATTCCCGGTTCTTTAATGAGCTATAATTTTCCCACAAACAACCAAACTATATTTCTCCATACGCGCCTTTGAGAGAAGAGAGAGATGCAAAAAAAACACGGGGACAATGAATGGACCATTGAATGCTTTTCAATTTTCATAACTGTGCAAATAGAGAAGTTTAATAATAACTTTTGGCAGAATATGGGGCTCAATGTGCAATAAAAACGGAGGCTTGTGCAAGAAACATTACTACAAAACCACACTATAGCACATTGTACCAAAATTTCTGTTATCTTGGTTGGTACAACTTTGTGTGCTGGATAGTAATTAACCAAACAAAATTTTTAATATTAGCAAGGACAACTTAATAATTGATTTTAACCTTTTGGAAACTTCACTCGCCTTACCTCTGATGATAAAGTAAAATGAAAAAATATGTATAGTACAATGAAGGAATCTTGTCAAAGGAGAAGAACAAATTCCAAGACAAAGAGGTGTTACTTTTGTTGGTTAATTTGGGTACATCTCTTGTTTACTTGCAAAGCTAATAATTGAATAGAGAATATAGCATTTCCATAACATGAAATATGTGCAACATAATTTTTTGCAAAAGCTCGTGTGCAGCATGCTAACCTGGAGTAGTTTCCACGTACCATCTCAAAAATCAAATCATCACAAGAAGAAAGACCCTTGTCAACAGTAATACTAAAGTTAGGTAGCTGATTTATGAATCATTTAATGTGTGATGTCCCAATGGTATCACTAGCTATATCATAACTCATGTACGTACTGGAACTATATTAACATGTGCAAATACTACTGTTTCCACAAATACTTAATTAGCATAATTGTCCTTCACATATATGGGATCTACTGGAAGAGAGAGAATGTTGCAGTTATATTCTCATTTAATCTAGTAGTTAACAATTTTATAGGGAAAAGAAGGAGATTAATTGAAGAACATCAATAAAAAACACATAGATGGGACCCAATTGAAGGGACTGCTGTCAGATGAGCTGACACAACTGAGAATTTGTAAATCATCAAAGAGGGTCCTAAGAATAACATTGTCTTTACCTAATAATTCAAGAACATATTCAATTTGACACCACTAGTAACTAGTAAGTTGCTTTTGTGTAGTGTCCACGTTTGAATATGTTTTATTGATATATGAACAAGACGAAACCATTTTAGAAAACCTTAGATTAATCAACATTGTTTAGAGTTTAGACTCTATATATAATTAGAAAAACCATCAAGATTAATTGCCTTGAAAACCAAGTTCCCTGAAGGATATGGCTTTAATAATTGCTTTCGAGGAAGAATGCAGGATCTAGGGCCCCCTTTGTGGTCGTATTAATTAATGCTGTTATGAATTAAGTCCAACCCTTGAGGCCCCTCAAAAGGTGAAGTCATAAATAAAGCATTATTAAGGCCGAAATTATTCATTTTTGGCATATAAGCTCTGTCCTTTTAGAACAGCCTCTGATCACAATAGAGAAATTATTCAAAAATTCTGTTTCAGTTCTTAACTTCACTTAGTAGTACATAAACTCTCTCCACTCCTAGCATTAATTCCACTACCAACCATAACTGTGTTTATTTCAGGTTTGCATGTAATTTTACTGTGCGATTTTGGGGAGAAAAAAAATTAACTAATATTTACACCGGACGGTTTGGATATAGACTTCTCACTGTGTATTATTTAAGGTGTTCCTATCTGAACCGTCCAATTTTCGGGGTCTTGCAAATTTGGTGTATCATGCTATCTGATTTCTGATCAAAGCACACTTTTTTTTTTTTTAACTGCTTACAACTCTGTACAGAGCAATTACAAAGGACTCTATTATATTGCATAGTTTTGTTTAATAGATTGATAAAATTAATGCATTTAATTAAGAAATGAACTTTCAGAGTACATCTTTTACTGTATTGCCGACTGCCTGCTAGTTAGTAATGCAACATGTCGTTATCAAATTGACTTCACTAGAGAAATTTGGTTTTATTTGGTTTATTTGAAATATTGCTTCTGAAAGAAAGAGTCTTAATCCTGAATTTTTGTGTCCGTTATGAAAGCCTTTGAGTTCTAATTTTTGCCTTCACAATTTTGTGACAAATTGTTGAAACCCATTTAAGCTGCTAGGACCCCCCCCCCCCCCCCCCCCCCCCCCCCCACCCAAACCAAGTCTTCACGGCTTAATTATTTTGGCAATATCACTCAAATGCAGCACAGTAAAAGATGTAGTCTATGAAAGTTCATTTCTTAATCTAATGCCTTAATTTTATCAATTTATTAAACAAAACTATCCAATATAATTGACTGGTAAAAGATTTGTTTCTAAAAAAAATTATTTGAGATTGGACCAGCATATCGCGTAGCGCTTAACAATTTTTATATTATGGTAATGCACCGTTACTGTAGCTTTGTAGCAAATGAAAAAAAAATGCAATTATTAGGCTAGAGAACCTTAAACCCGCACATCTCACATCATAATTAGGTGAAAAGTTATAATCGAGAGGATGTGGAAACCAAATTCAAATTCAAACAAGCACTTAAAACCCAACTCTTGTGCAGCACCTACTCTTGCAGTGCTGTCCTGTATTAATTCCTCTAACGATAATTTAAGATGTTCGGTAATACTTGCTTTTCTATCGCTTAGTCATATATTAATTGATGGTATCCAAGAACCATTAATTAAAGGCTTCAATCTAATTACAGGACAATGCACAGGTCTAACAAAGATTTTCTTTTTTTTTTTTTTTTTGAAATAAGAGTTTCATTGAGAATGACTTCTAGTTCGTTCAATAGAACTATACAAAGAAAATAAGAAAGTTTCAGAGATGACTGCAGAAATCAACAACCATGCAAGTTCTGCGCATAGAGCTTCGCGTAAATTAATTTATACATTTATTGCTGTTTGTTGGCTTATGGAGCTCCTTAAATTTTTTACCTTCCAGCAGTAGATGTATAAACTCAAAAGTATGTCCATGTGTTGGATTATGATCTTCTAATTGTACATAGAGTAATCATTTTTAGGAAAAAATATTTAGTTGAATAACGAAGATGAATACATCTCTAAGCTATTGGAGATTAAGCTCTCTGAAATTGACATAAGAAACAAATTTTCTTTTGTCAATTGAGAAACAAATATCCTTTTTTCAGTTAAGAAGCAAAAGTTGTATATCTAATTAATGACCATAGAAAGAGATCAACAAAATAACGCCAGAGTCCTAGTCCAAAACTTCTAACGAATCTGTCCTGAAATGTGATAACATAGTAATTGACCGAAATGGTATAATATATAGTATAACCTAACACTAGTATAAATTGATAGAAAGTCAAAAGTTCAAGTCAAGTAAAATAGTATAACCTAGCTAACACTACTTAGTGGCGCATTTGTAACTCTGTATTTGCACGCCAACTAAAATAATTTCTTAACACTTGCTGATCTAATTTGAGAAAAAAAAATAAATTGTTTGATTTTGCTGAGACAATTAGCATGGGTTCAAATTCACTATTATAACAAGGATTGCTAAATGTTACGTGTAGCACAAATGGACAGTAATGCACATCCCAATCTGAAATTTCATATTGAAATAATGTTGAAAACTAAATTTTATATTTTTGAATTAATTTAATATTTATTTTTTATTTTTAAAAATAATTGTTATCGGGGTCCAAAACTAATAGATTAGAATTTATAAAATTCTAAAAAATAGCAAAATAATTTCAAAAAAAATGTAAAATTTATTTCTTATAAGATTCTATACTATGATATTGAGTGATTTGGATTGATCATTTATAGTATAAAATTCGAGAAAAGAAGTACGGCACGGAATCTGTCCATGCTACATGTAATATTTTAGCAATTTTCTGGCTATAATTGTAACTATAGCTTGTAATTACCTAAACCGTTCCGTTTTAATTAAATGTACAATACGTCATGTTATGAATATTTTTAGAAAGGCCCTTGAATATTTTCAACATTAATTTAATGATTTAGATTATGATGTATAATTATGATGCCACAAGAACAATATGACAACGGAATGAGAATCAAGTTAGGCGTACTGTTAGTCCTTTTAGTGTGCAAAATGCAGGGGACCGCTATAAAATTTCTTTCACAACAAGACAAAAGGTATTAGTAGCACGTCGACCATGCGGGGATTCCTAGCTCCGGAGGCAGGTACGCATGCATGTCAAGTTTTGCATATGGCGACAAATACGTTCCTCAGATAGATCTGATATATGAAATACGGATACCTGATTGGACTCTGCGGGTTCCTTTTCTCGCTCTGTTTGATCATGCTTGGTGCATTGTTATGTGTTGTTCAAACTCAGAGTAGCTGTTGCGCATTAGGTTTGAATTGAATTTGCATTCTTATCTGCTTAAAAATTTTCCAGCGTTAATTTTGTATATTTAGTGGTATTGAAATTCATATTAACATTATATATAATTTTCTAAAATATTTGTGGAATGTATCCGCACGTGGGACTGACTGAGAACTTGGTTTAGCTAGGGTTATTATTTTCTTATGAACTTTCATTCTGGTATTTAAAAAATTAATTTATGTTCGTCAAGTTTGGCAGGATTTCATAAATTTTTCTTTTAAAATAATATCTAGAAGAATTTAGTTTTGTTAGGTCCGGATATGACCTCTTGCAAGTAAAAACAAAATTACATATTAGATAGTAAATTCGTCACACGAATTTTCAGGTCTTTATTAGTTTTGAGAGCTAATATATTGTTTCAAAATGTTGGTTACATCCTATTTATCTACGATTTTACTTACCGATTTATATTTTATCAAACTTGGCCCCTCGGACAATTGGCTGAACGGCACTGTTTAGTTCGTAATTATTTTGGAGTATATTTAGAAGCAAAATACCGTATGTTACTAATTTTATTATCATATTTCGTCCTAACTTAAAACGTGTTAATTCAGCTAAACTTTCATCAGCAGATTTTCAATTTTTACTAAGGAAATTAGGCAACAATTTCTTGAAAAATAAAAAATTAATCTTTAGCCTACTAGGTAGGCTAATGATAACGCTCTTCAAATAAAAAATCGTGTACTTATTCAACAATTTTTTTAATGAATATATCAAATTAGAAAGCTTTGACCTACCTTTATCTAAAAAGAATAAATATGTACTTTAAATTGTTTTCCCCTTTATTGGGCCGAAATAGCTGGTGAGCTCATTTTGTTTGAACATCAAGGATATTTATTACCAAAAGGAGGTGAAGGTTGAAGTGATCGATATCAATCACGGATGTTAAACACTTCACTTTTCTTAAAAATGATTTGGTTCACCTGCACATTGTCTGGAGCAGAGCTAATTGAAATCAGGATAGGGCACTTTTTCTTATTTAGACTTTTAAAAATTAGCTAAAGATCTCAGCTTTCACTACGTACGATTCTTCCAATGAAAATATAAAACATATAATTATATCCAAAAGTTAATGTGAAGACTTATTTTTAAATTATTTCTCATTCTAATACTATTACCACGGTTGAAAAATAATTTCTGACTCTGTCCCCTTACATAATTCGCTAGGAAACCTACTCACAATTAATAAATAAATAAATTTGTCTTTCTCAAAATATATTTATTTTTGTCTTAATTTCATTTTTACTCGTCGATGTTATTAGTTTAATTAATATAGACCACTTCTTATTTATATCTATGCTGACTTTTAAAATATGTTGACTATATTAATTTCGAAGAAGTCAGTTACTAGAGACTAGAGAGGCACATATTCACAACTAAAATGTTTCGTCCCAACAAAATATTGTTGTATTCCATTCTAATTACGTCTCCACGCCATACCCACGTGCCACGTCAATATTGTCACAAGAGTCCCTGTGTTGCTTTTTCATAGTATCTACAAACTTTCAAGTTTCAACGTAGAGAGATTGAAAGAAATGAGTGCTTATCTTTTTTTTTTCTTTTTTTTTTGTATATTGTCACGGGTCTAATAATATCATAATTGATTTGGCATGGGTGCAACTTCAATTAATATTTTTATATGAAATGCATCTTTAAGCAATGTCAAGTCACTCTTCATCAAAGGATATCACTAATTTTATTTTCCAAAATGTTTCATCATGGACGTATATTATTTATTGATAACTAATCCAAGGAAATCATTTTTCAAGAAAATAATGACATATTTCAGTTTAGCAATACGTACTTTATGTGTAGTATTGGCACTGTGGCAGGCACATATTTGTTAAATTCCACATTCCATGGCAGAAAACAGACTTAATTTTTGCAATATACACATGTAATATTACAGAATTAATAATAGGAAAAGCATTGGGTCCAAATATAGACCAAAAAAAATACAAAAAAAAACAAAAACAAAATCGTTCAAGGTTAGCTAATTAAGTTACTAGCTCTTTCTTGTTAGGAATGATTAATACGTCCATTATGGAAAGAATCCGATGACAAGGAAGTCCATTTTAGTTAGAGGAGGCACAAGCTGACCTGCCTTGTCTGAAATCCGAACCTGACCCCATTTGACCCCATCTAACCTCATCTGTAGTTACACCCTAAATCTCACTAGATCTGGAGCCAAGCTGTAATCCGCATCTGATTGGGCTCAAAATCTAGACTGAAATCCTCCAATATGACACCTCAACTTGCTCAAAATCTAAACTGAAATCCGCGATCTGATCGATTGGACTCAAAATCTAATAGATGACTCGATAAATCTAAAAATTAACCACTATGTCAAAATCAATTTTATGAAAAACAATAATATTAGAATGACTAAAGACCAAATGCAATCCGAAATTGAAACGATTTGAGAATCAATAAATTTTTCTCCCAAACAATCCAAATTAAAAAGTAACTTACACTTGAAAAAACTCAAGAAGAATCTAATAAGCCCAATACAATCCAAATCAAAATCAAATGATCTAAAAGTAACTTTACTTGATTCGAAAATCAATCCTCATCCGGTGACAAAAGAGCTGTGTAGAGATCGCTAGTTCAAAATCTGACTGAGAAGTTTTTCGTAGATATTTATTTTTTCACTTTCGTAGATATTTAATTTTGAAAAAAATTAGGAAACGTCTCTGATCCATCTTTCTTCAAAAAAAAAAAAAAAAAAAAAAAAAAAAAAGACTCTAATAGTTTGATTGTGGCCTTCACCTTTTAGTTTTCAATAGGTCAGTGATTTTCTTTTTAAATATTCAAAATTTTAATTTTAAATGTTGAATTCAAACTACTGATTTTTGTTTTTTTGTAAACATTATATTTTATATTACTTAGAGTTTATTTTATGAGGGGCGCATTCATATAAAATTTAAAGATCGCAAAATGAATTTAACTTATTGACTTTATTAAACATCAATCAACTCTATGTGCTCCTTTTTTAACCTCTTACTATAGTACGAAATGAATTTGAAAAATTATTTATTAAGTTTTTTTTGTGGATGTATTGAAAAATAACATGATTAATAGTTTAAATTTGAAGTTTGAATATTAATTTTTTTATTTCATATTTGATAATATAAAAAAAAAATTGAAATCAAATGCTTTTCTTTATTGTATTGTGTATGGTATTGAAAGAGCATACTTCAAATAAATCGAACATTGAACAAAATGTTTTTTGGAGAGACATAACTCAATGTATATACAATTTATTTTTCTTCTGTTTTTAGCAAGCCTTAAATCCAATCTCTATAAAGAAACGGCACAATCACTAATAATCTGTATTGATCTTACCACGTGTGCATACTTGCTACGTATAAAGAGTTAGGTAGATATAGACTTCCTATCACAATCAAATACGTACCTTTTTCTCAATTTCTTGCTATGTAACTGTCTTCACCTCTTTTTTCTTTTTTCCCACCCTTTTTTAGTCAATTCTGTTACTTTCTGTTTTCCTTTTATTTTTCGTTCTTAAGTACCTGTCGCCAGCTTTTTGACAGTAACTACAAACTAGTAGTGCACTATACCTGGAACATAAATATCTACGGTTGTCGAAGAAACGACGCATAAAATCTATGTATTCACACAAATTTTACTAACTTTGAAATAACTAAAATTCAGATGTTTCAATTATGGAACATTACAATCAACTATGACTTTCGAAGTGGTTGCAGTGTTCCTTTCTTTGAACAGGTGCAGAGATTTAAGTTTCCTTCATTTGCATATAGATCGGATATTAATTTTGTATTTTGTTTTCAATCCTTTTACAATAGGGATTTCATGAATTTAATTTTGAATTTGACAAAGTGATCTTAATTGGAACAAAATGATCTTAATGTTGAGATTGAGTGGAATTTCTAAAATCTGAAGTCTAATGATAAAAAACACACACATTGAATGAAAGTCATGAGTTCAAAACTCAACTGAAAATCTATCATAGATATATCAAATTAGAAGATTTGAGTCTTCGTTTATTAAAAAGAACTCTGGTCTCTTTTCTTCGCTAGGCTTGAAATTACATTCTTTTTTTTTTTGGGCATTCATTGTAATTAACTACATAAAGCTATTAATGATGTCCATATTTATTAAAAGCTCAGTTGTTGCAACCAAAATTATTGAAACTAACGATCACATGATTTATAGTTTAGTTAACCTCCACCAAGATAAATGCTATAATAGTATATGTTTTTTTTTTATAATAGTATATGTTTATGGCTATAATCACAATTAAACCATATATGATGTGTTAAATCATGTGAACAGTGCGCGCGCGCACAGACAGAGGTCACTAGCAAAGCAGCTTATCAAATTTAAGTTTGTAAATAGACTCAGCGACTTTTTGTTCAATTTTGACACAAACGTAATTTTCTAGTCACGGATTTACAACTGGATCGGAAAACTAAAGGAGATGAAAAGCAAGGCCGGGAGGAGAGACAAATCAATATTTATCAGGACCAAACGCGATGTGACAAATTAATTTAATTATTTAATTAGTATTAGACTATTAGCTAATGGGCCATGCATGGCATGCATAATTGCATATACGTAGCCTCATCGCTTTCTTTCTACATCACTTCTTTACATGTGGTTAGGCAACAACGGCTTCTCTAATACAGTATAGTTTCAGTTAAAAATAATAATAATAATAATAATAATAATAATAATAAATGGGAAGCCCATACAAGTCTCAGTCGTCGGATTTTGTTATAAAGGGGTGGCCAATGAGATCAGTAGTGACGCTGCCAAGAACACTGTTTTGCGCAATTGCGGATGTAGACTCAAGTGTACTCATGTTTCAGGCTTCAGACATTAATTCTGGGTTTTGTTTGTGGCATTCTTCGGTTCTTTTTTTTTGGGCAAATTCTAATTTTTGACCCAAAAGCGGGTCCAGACCGACCCGCCACATCCTTCCCCCACCCAAAAAATAAAAATAAATAATATGAAAATAAAAAAATAAATGAGTGCAACCAGACAATGGATAACCTGACCCAACCAGCAATGCAGAGGGATAGAAAGGTGGTTGGGTCAATTGACCTCATTAAAATTAGAAAACCTTCATGCATAAATGTACTATTTTTTAACAATTTATGTAAATATCACTATCCTCAGTCCAAATATATATATTAAAATAAATAAATGTTGGCCGACTACTGTACCAGACCATAAAATTGATGGCAATGTGTATCTTACTTATCAATAGAATGTTGAGTATCAACTTCTAAAGTCTAATTTAACTTTAACAATATCTTATTAATTCCACGCCCAAATCAAACAGTACCCGTCAATTTTGCTTTTTTTTTATTTTTTTTTTTAAGGTAACAACGAGATCAAAATCACACAACTTATGTACATGGATTTATAGTTATTGATCTATTCGAGACCAGCTAGCCTAGTGTTTTGTAAATTGGACTACTCTTTGCTCGCAGTAATTTTTTTTTTTTTCAAATAATTGATGTAATTACTAAATCGAGACCAATTGACTTTTCTTATCAAAAAAATTAGAATGCATAATTCGGACTTATATTGGTAATCATGATATATAATCAATCCAATGATTATCAAAATAAAGAAGAAAACTATAAACATCTTTCTCTATAGTTTAAATAGGTTTAGTACCAAATTTGATGTAATTTGAAAAACAAGATGTCCTCCGTCCAACATTTTAATTTAAAAAACAATATAAATAGTTTTTTTTTTTAGAAAACTTGGTAGTGGCTACCAAGGTGGTATAAATAGTTGACCATATACAATCGAAATTGTTGATGAAACCTATTTGAACAATCTTTAAATCGATATAATTAAAAAAAAAAAACAAGATGTCCTCCATCAAACGACATTAGAAACTAATAATTGAGAGTTGTAGACGTAATTTTATGACGCGGATAAAATAAGGATACAAAGCTCATATATTATTGGCAAATCTTGTTACCGGGCCTCGTATTAAGTAGTCGGGTGGTATACTCCAATAATTCGGGGGACCAATGAAACATACTAATAGTGAACATCAATTTCGTTTATGAACAGTGAATAATTTTATGTGTATTTATTTATTTATTATTTTTTTTTACTGAACTAGACTATATATTGTTACAGATCAGATACGTAAACAGACCTGCCTTTTTGTCAATGAATATTTGTACTCATTTTCGTTTGAAAAGTTCTTCGGGGCTCCTTTCATATACCGAAAGGATCCTGATTATTCAAATTCCCTATAAGCCACTTATTCCTCATTCGGGTGAAAACCAAACGACACAAGAATAAAAAATTTGAATTATTCGGGCTCTAATTCATATTCTAACAAAATCTTAATATTAGAATAGAAAATAAGAAATACACCCATCTCTATTCAAATTCTCTATTCTCCTCCCATCCAAACACATCCTTAACAGGAGTCGTCAAAAAAAGTTAACAGGGACATAAATACAATGGCCTTCTCCTCTAGTGATTGCATGGCTAGGCTCTAAATTCTTTTGGGAGGAGAATAATAATGGAAAAAAAATCAGGTTCTGAATTGCTGTGGTTAAGCTTGCTATGTAAGTTGTAACACATGAACACATTTAGAAGCAAGTTGTGCTTGCATTAATTTGCCACGTGTTTTATACGTACAGACGCGTGAGTGACACGTTGGTTACATGTCTTGGACTCTGTTAATTAAATAACAACGACATGGTCAACACATAGATATGCACACCGCAATACAATTTAAGACACATGCAATACACGTTGCATACTTTAAACTGAATACATATATATATACAAACCGTATATATAGGAGACATGCATGCTAACGGAAACTAGCTAGACTGCTAGAGGAAGACACAACATCGTACTACGCCATAGCAAATCACAAAATCATAACTTGGAGAGGAAGAGAAATTAGGCAAAAAATAAGGTCCGCGCTTCAGCGAACTGAATGAGTTTAAAATTATGAACTTAAGAAATTAGTACAATATCATGGCGCACGTTGACTTTGTGCTAATTAATTATTGTATTAAAGTGTATATAAAGTCTCTATGTCCGTAATTTTTTTATAATAATTTAGTATTGCATTGAACAATTATATATATATGTCCGTATCCTTATTATATATATACCTATAGGATGGGGAGGAAAAATATTATAATTATTGAACTAGCTATGCGCTGGTTGGGGTGAGTTAGGTTCTCCAATCGTGCGTGTCGTGTCGTGTCGTGTCAAACACGATCGTGTTAGAGTCTCGTGTCGTGTCGTGTTGACACGAACTACTTTTTTAATCGTGTCGTGTCGTGTTAAATGGTGAGGATAGGCAACACGACACGCATTCTGACACGACACGACTAACACGATCGTGTAGTGTCGTGTTGACAAATTGAAAAATATTAAAAAATTAAAGTAAAGGAAAAAAATTACTAAATAATAATTAAATTAGAACAATATGAGTCAAATGATGGTAAATAATATGATATAGTATTATAAATTGAATTTAAATTATTAATTTTGTTTAATTAATTAACACTAATAATAAAATTTGTGTTAATGTGTACTGTTAATTCGTGTTCGTGTCGTGTTCGTGTCGTGTTGCGTGTCAAATCGTGTCGTGTTGGTTCGTGTTAAACTTTCTAATATTCCAACACGACACGATTATGACACGACACGATAACACGATCGTGTCGTGTCAATTTTGTATTCGTGTCGTGTCGTGTCGTGTCGTGTCGTGTCAACACGCACACCGTGTCGTGCCAACACGATCGTGTCTTGTCATTTTGGAGATTACTAAGTAATTTCATCTTTCTATTAACCTGTCTAGCTAGGGTAACCAAGGTGAGGCATATTAAAGAAAGCCGCCGTAGGATATGGATAGCCTATGACATGCCTCATAATGGAAGCAGGTATGGTTCAGTGGGTTAGCCTCTAATTGGTCAGAAAGCAAAATAAATGGCTGCCTCCGTTACAGTGTATCTGTAAATTTGCTTGTAAACATTAATTAGTTACATGTACCAAAAAGGAGTTCTTTGAGTTTGCAAAAGTAAAGGGCTACCCTTTTGAAATCGTTATATGTCCTAGAAGAAAACTTTGGGAAAACTTGTGGGGAATTTTAAAGGGTTGAAATTTTATTAAAATTTCTTTTTAATTAAATTTATCATAATTTTAAATGCTATCTTGATAAAGAAACGGGTATATATCCTTAATTTTGATTGGAGAGTATGATCCTCAAATGCAAAGATCTTTAGCAAGTTCACATTTTTTGTATATATCCTTAATTTTCTGAATGAATAGTATTTATTTTTATTTTTTAAAAAATTTAATAAAGTTAATACATGAATATTAAAGTTGTCTAGACCTGAAAATATAATGCGGAAGAAAATGTGTTCATTTTCAATTTTGTATTGACATTAAATCTGACTGTCCAGATCCATCACCGCTGCAAAATAGAATTGTAAAATTTACAAAACTTATATGTCATCAAATACATTTAATATATACATATATAATAAATTTTAATTAAAACGACAATATTTGAAAGATTTCAGATAATGCAGCTAAAGTTACAGTGCCCTTCATTTCCTCCCCATCATACCCTTCATGTGCCCTTCATGTTCTTAGGGAGTGGGCATCTAGGACTAGGAGCTACATTGCTTTTAAATATTTTATGATTGTGTTTTTAGATCACTTAATTTTTTTTTTCTTTATACCATTCTATTAGAAGCTTTTAGGCATTACATCGTTTTAATTCTTTATTAATGATAAAATAATTGTCAAATAACTTTTCAAAAATTACAAAAAGATCTGATCAGTACCAGGATTGGGGGTTACCTATGGCAGATCGGCATCTGTGCACTTTCATGCTAAAGCCATTTATCACAAGCATGGGCATGGCCCATACGAAACTTCTCCAGGAATATCTTGTTCTCCACTCCACTGTTTTTCTGTGCCTGTTTCCTTTAGAAAGATCTGTAGCGAGTCATAATCCCATGCTTTTACATTAACCCAAATCAGCATGGTTTGCGTTAAATAAATTGCTACAAAAGATGGGACTCATTATACCTCATGTAAATTTGCAAATTAGTGCCTATGATGGCATGCTGTGCGCTATACAATATGAAAACCAATCGAAATTGGCAGTAGAATAGAGTGACTTTTGGTGATTGTCTCCCTTTTTTTATTTATAATAATATCTTTTAACATACTGAAGTGCTCTTAGTGTTTGGCAATAATAATGTTACATGGTCATATGCCAAGCTAGGCATGAATCCTTAAAACTCAAGAATGATTGTCTATATGAGGGGCCGCCGTATAATTTTTTTTTTCCTATCAAATTATATATATGCAGTTTATTTTTTTACAAAAATAAATGAATAAGATGATTTTGATCAGACGTCAGAAAGAGAGACAAAAAGTCAGAACTCAAAAGAAGTGGACATGCAAAATCAACTCACCACAACATAGATATTTGTAAATTGTCACATTGTATTGGTATTGACAAGATATTACTGTGAAAAATGACTGTCCGGATCGAGCTAGTGATCAATCAATTAGTCATTTTGTTCATTAAAACTAGTGGTGTAGGGTCACAATTGTTTAAGCTAAGATATTTAACATGATTTAATAAAAAAAAAAAAGATATTTAAAATGAGCTTCTAATTGATTGGATGATGTTTAAGACTGATTTGTCCATCTAAAATTCAGGCTTCTTTTAGCTTTTCTTTAGAATCTGTAATTGAGCAAATTATAGTTATAATTTGAAATGGAGATTAATTTACTTTCATTACTCTGTCTTAGAAAATAACTATTAGTGCGGTTTATAAAAACTATAATAAGTATGATTGTACAAGAAATGATGCTCTTTATTTATATTAATCTACAGCACTTCCATATTTTGTATATAGAATTATGTAACACTTCACACTGGACTATTGGTTATTTTTTTTCCATAGAAATTATGAAGTGATGTATGCTACTATACAACAGTTTTTTCTCAAATGGAAAATTGAAATATAATAAATAATGCTTAGTATAGACACGAACAATTGCATTTTATTCAAGTTAGATCTTAACTACATAGTTATATATTCCATCTCATATTAATGAGAACAGAAACATTTATCGGGTTTTACAACACAACCAACATATGATATCATTGATATGAGATGAACAAATCACTACCAACTGAAATAAGAAGTTGCAGATGTTAATTTCACATCGGGACATCAATTTTTTTTTTCCCTCGAAAAGTATACCGGGACAACAGTTACTGTACATATTTGCATGCTCCAGCAACAGAGTCAACACAGAGAAAAGCCACAAAATAACAGTAAAAAAGCTAAAAAAAGAAAACATAAAAGAAGAAAATAAAGTGTTATGGTTACGTGTCTATTCAATTAACATTCCTTTTAGGAAAGATCAAATGATGTGGATCTCTCTTTAAAGTTCTCTTCTTCTCTTTTTTCCCTTTTCTTACAGTGAAAATCATAAATGCCTACTAGGTTAAGCATAAATTTTGCTTGACTTGGCATAAACCTCAAGGGTCCTAATTAATTAACTTCAACCAACCAACTAAGAGAAAGATCATTTATACTTTTTTTTCATATTCCTGAAATACTTAAAAGAAGACAATTGCAATTAATAGCCGCTCTAGATAATATTTGTTGCCATATAATTAACTTTAATTATTTGAGATAATGTTGTAATCTTTTACTCAATTATCTTTTGGACCCAATGCAACTTTGATGTGGATTTATAGAATTACGAATGCTCACTTTAGTAGCCCTTTATCTGTTTATTTACATACTAATTTGTCAGCGTGGTTTTTATACAAACCACCCACTAATTACCTGGTTCTCCGTAGTGTATAGTATTTTTCTTATATTTGAAAGTCGGTGCTCTTGTGCTGTAAATTTAGTTATTATACATATATCATGGCATAAAAATTAATAATAAAAAGTATAGGTATGCTACATTTCAAAATATATAATTATATATATATATATATATATATATGTTCCATACATTAAAAAATGGTTTCACATAATTAATTAGATGGTTTTGGCACACGACTAAAAGGGCATAAACCCTTTATTTTAATTCCAAAAAAAACAAGAAAACAATAAAGCTGGTTAAATGGTGCAGTTTGCAAAATGTCAATTTATCTAAATAGGAATATATAGTTCATAGGACACTCTTTTTTCTTTAGTAGAATAGAGATCTCAAGTTGTTTTTTAGGTTCAAATTATGAAAGTGAGGTTGGAATCAATTTGACACACATCTTCTTTGGTTGTTGGCAAATCAACTTTAATGTAATTTAATATAACAAGATGCTTTTAATATCCTGTCTATTCAGATTTATGAAACAAAAAGCTCTTGAAGGTGGGAATAGACACACACACTCTCACTGTATCACACCCGCAAGTAAAGAAAAAGAGCAGGTCTTAGCTTTGTCTTATTTTGGAAATCACGTGGCCAAAAATGCCCCGTTGCAGATGCGTCCCAAATTCAGCATGGAAGAACAGTAGCCGTAGAAGCCAAGTAATTCTTTTTCCTTTTACAGCTTTATAGATAATAATATCATGTCATTTATGTATGTACTATACTGCATATTATTGATATTTGATAGGAGCTTGCTTAAGTGCATGAGAAGTTAAATAAGATTCAACAATCAACACCACTGTTCCGCAATCTGCAGTGTTCACTGTACAGTAGTTCCATTTAAATGAACTTCCCAACGCTTCTCCGTTTTGGCTGGGAAATTGATAAAAAAATTATAATTAGAAAAACTAGCTAGAACATTTTGTAATATATGTGTTTGAAATATGAAATTCTATATGATTTTTAATTTAAGATCTTTCTGTTTTCACCTCAATTAATTTTAATGAAGAATTGTAAAACTTATGGCGCAACCAGAAATCTTTTTGATAGAAATTGTGGAGCATATACAATCCGTACTGATTTCAATACAACGATCATATCTAATATGCATTTCCTTGAGAAGAAAAATATATACGTAAGACTAATTAAAATATTATATACCAGATATTAATTATTTAATTATAAGAAAAAAAAAGATACATCGTTTTTCATTTCTTCTTACTGAATTGGACAGTATTTAAATTATGACAATTACCTTGCAGCTAGAAGGGAACATCCTGTACCTTTCCATCGAAAACTAGTTTGGTATGATTAATAATTTAAATTTGGAAACTTATTAAACATATCTTTTTTCTAATATTTCCTGTACTGTTGCTAATTAAATCGAGCCAGGTCCCAATCTTTGCAACTAACTTCTGACCACTTATAATTTCATTTTTCTCTTGTGCAGTCACTATAACGAGCTATAAACAGAAAAATACTACATGCTGAACGAACCGAAATATTACACGTACGTATGAGAATACGATTTGGATGACAACGAAATAAACTAAAAGTATATGAGCCCGGCGCACTATTTTCTGTACATTGATTTCTCTATTGTTAAGTTTGAAGGTCTTTGTACTGTAACTACACACTAATTATTAGATCCAACATGAGAAAATTACACCACATGATAAAGGTGGATGGGATCCACCATCCCCTCCTCATAAGTGGCAAACCAACCAGGTTTGGATTTCACACCTCTATCTGTATTTGGGTGCCTTTTTCCTTTGGGAAAAAGAGGTCCCTCCATCTCAGTTCTCAACTCGGACCATCCGATTTTCATCAAACAGTCCAGAAGTCTACACATTTTTCATTTGTTACCTGAGTTAGAGATGAGTATGATCCGCAAGGTTCATTTATTTGGATTATTATTTGGAGAGCAAGGCTGTAACGACTATCTGACCGGTACAATGACAGAGATGTAATTTTTTAATTTTTTATATTTATTTTTGGTCTTAGTAAAAAGAGTAGAGGTTAGGTTTTAGGTTTGGTCGTATGTTTTGGATGGATTCATCGATGGTCTTATTCCGCGATGATATTTTACCAACCTGTATTATTCAGAAATAAATTTAAATTTGCAAATGAATATTTCTTGTGTCTTTTGGAAAACTCTAAAGGAATCTAAAGTTTTATGTAAAATATTTAGGTACAGAATGTTCCACTAATATATTTATTGAGTGGCTCTAAGAGAGTCAAGAAGAATTATTAAAAAGAGTATTGTAATGATTAGGTTATAGAAAAACTATTGAAGATATTTTGCATTAAAGAGTAAATTAAAAAGCTCCCATAGCCGAACCTATTGAAATAAAAGTTCAATTCAGATTTAAATCTTATATTTAAAAATTAACAATTATATTTTGAGATAATGAAAAATACAAGTGTTCCGTCTAAAGTCTTAAAATAGTAAATTCTTAAAGAAATAATAAACTTTTAGTGATAGTAGATTTGCGCAATTTTAACAATTTATTCCAGCAAAGAGGATCTGGTCCGTTCTGCTCATGTTCTCAAATAAATAAAAATAAATTAAAAGATAGAAGAAAACAGCATTGACTGTGTGCAAACTTTTGGTTTTTACAAAGCAACTAACTAATTAAAGGATGTGTATAGGTCGACTACTATTTATTTCTTCAAAAGGAAGTACGGATTTTTCAATACACAAGAAATTG
Source organism: Rhynchospora tenuis (assembly GCA_027725995.1). Lineage (NCBI taxonomy): Eukaryota > Viridiplantae > Streptophyta > Magnoliopsida > Poales > Cyperaceae > Rhynchospora > Rhynchospora tenuis. The sequence continues at coordinate 173,048,180 of CM050888.1, forward strand.
CTTCAATCATCGGCAAGAAATAATTTCTTGCGGAGATTATACTGAATATTTTAATGATATGAGGATTCATCAAATTTTTTTCTCCATTGAAAGGTCAAAAGGACCCTTCTCTGTACTCCAGGATACAATTATATTTTTGGCATATTGTTGAAGCTAGGCATGTATGTATCAACTTGCACATTGAATGATTTATTTTAAGAAACTCCACCCAAGTATATTTTTTTTTCTTTTTCTTTAGTTCTTTCAGCAACGTGGTGTTTTTGAACCAGTGAAGCAGACACTTGAAGACAAAAAATAAAATATCTTCCGGTTTGCACTTAATTGCATTTCCTCCTGTCCAAACGGGATCGGTTGGATATCCAAATCACAAGAAAAATTAATAAGTAATTAAGTAATAATTAAAAGAATACTAAACTGACGATTGCAATTAAAGGCAAGAGAAGAAAACACTTGCTTGCAATCTGCAATCTTTCCAAAGAACTTATACTATATAATAAGATTGACCCAACAAAAAGAAACAAACTAAACAAATAAAAAAAAAACTACGTCACTAGAAGATTCCTTTGGACTCAAACTTCCTAAAATATTTTTTTTGTGAAACATCCTAGAGAAGAAATAAGAAAAACCTTATGATATTCTCTCCGTTCCTAATGGAGGCATCCCTTTGTCATTGTCCAAAAAATCCCACAAGAGAGGAGGATAAACGGCTAAATAAATGCCAAAAACAATGCCAAATTAACACTCCTCCAAAACTTGTATTATGATTTAAATCTGAAAAAAAAAATGCTGCCACCTCTGAAACAGAAATGATCGCCTGGACAGATTATATTCCAACTCCTTTGTACCATTATCTTGGTGTTACATGAGGAAAAGGAGCCTCCATTATTTGTTAGAAATGGAGTGAGCCGATCAATAATCCCAAAGGGATGGCTCCTCCAGTCTAAAGAATCCAATTCCAACATCCTCCACTGTATCAATCCAAGAAGAAGAACCAGTTGAACAGGGAGAGAAACAGCAATAGCCATCTCTCAGGTCGCACAGAAGATCCGGGAGGTCAAAAAATGCGTCCTCATTACCACCAGTCTTCTTCTCCTGTTCTGAGCAACTGGAGCTCTCCGTTTCCTCTGCGCTGCCACTTCCCTGGGATCCTGTGTGGACACCCATGGAAGCAGCCAATGCTGCTGCTGCCTGAACATCTTTTGGTGCAGCTGAGGCTGCCCTGGGCAACTCATGTGCAAGCTCGGGAAAGTTTAGCTGCGCTGCCCGGCCCTTGATGGCCATTGCAGCCACATCATGTGCTCGAGCTGCCATTTCGGCCGTGCTAAACGTCCCGAGCCAAATACGCGACTTCTTCCTAGGCTCGCGAATTTCGGACACCCACTTGCCCCAGCTGCGCATGCGCACGCCATGGTACACTGGATGTTTTCCCTCACTGCTTCTACGCTTCTTCGGTGTCTGCTGGCAGTTGCAGGAAATGGAGTTGCTCACATTTTCTTCTGAGTTGCCTGTATTGGCTTCAGGCGAAGATCGGCAATTGCATGAACCGGAGTTTTCGGATAGTTCGTTTTGGGTTTGTTGGGTCTTCTTGCGCTTTGAACCTTTTTTCTTGGTGCTAGTTTCTGTGTCATGATTAAGAGAGGTAGAAGAAGAGGAGGTGGAGGTGGAAGTGGAGTTGGTCTCAGATTCTTGTGCAAGTGTAAGTGGTTCTTCCATGAGGCAATGCAGAGAAAGCAAAAGAGAGAGATGGAAAGAGGAGTTGTTGTGTTGGTTTAGTTTGGGCTTTGTGGTGGAAATGGGGGCTTTTATGCGGGGCAAGGGGTAGAGAACGAACAAAATAATAAAAAAAAATATTTAATTTAATAAAAGGCAACAAGAAAAGGAAAAGGAAAATATAAATATAGGTGGGTTTGCGACCCATGGAACTGGGGGCAGTTGCAATTATTTCCAAGTTTTGATACCATCTGTGTAAATAGTTAACCGATTCTTCTTTTAGGGTTACCAAAACCAGGATTAGTTTTAGAAGGGGTGTGTATATCACATGGGTTTGACCTAACTTTGGTTTTTGCAAGTTTGTAACCCTTCTACTATTGGCAGTCAATTAAATTACTTGCTTTCGTTTTAGTCTACTCATAGAAGAATGTACTGTACAGTAAGTCATTTACTGATTTACTTCCAATTTACTCTGCTTCGTAGTCAAAAAAATTGTAATTTTCCAATGAGAGTTGCTAGCTAGCAAAACAAGTTGCAAGACCTACACCAACTAACAATTAAGAAAAATACAATTGGTCACAAATGAAGAGAGTTGTGCAATGCTATGCAGCTTTGCTACGCTGCTCTGTAAAGCATCAACATTATTATATTTCCGGACCCTAAAATTTTCATTTTTCGAGATGCAAATGGTCAAATACAACGAGTTGGTATGATTTAAATGGTAATTATACTTAATACAATCTTTAATATTTTATGAAAATTGAACAAGTATTATTGCTATAATTGGACGATCTCAAATGAAAATCTCGTAGAATTTATGATGATATTAACTTAAATCATTTTAAATGCGTCCATACGTACTTTAGAGTATGATAACCACATTTATCTGTTGTTGATACTTTAATAATTATTGTTGGACAAAATGCGATAAAAGAAAAGTGGGGTATTATTTACCATGCGTTCGTAAAGTGAAAAGGTGTCCATTTCAACTTCAATTTATAATTTCTAAAATAAAAAAGTCAATTCGAGTTGTTTATTGTGATCTGCTTATGGAAATTTTTTTGGAAGCAAAAATTTATATTTTTAATATTATATAATTTTTTTCTAATCCAAAAGAATTGTGAAAGAATTTAAAAAAACTACTAAAATTGTTTTTCCCCATAAGAATTTTAATATATTGATCTCAATGAGCAGCCTAGTTCGTATATTCAAGCTCCGAAAATCGAAATTTAAGAGTCATCGTACCGGTAAATGCTTACTTCGAACCATAATTAATAACACAATTCTAATAAAAAAAAATCATTTGTTTGTGTAGTTATTTTATTTTATCATATGTACAATGGATATGTTGTCTAATGCTCGACAATAATCAAATTAAGGACCATAATCGCTTATTTAGCACGAATCCATCCTAAAGTATACTTTAGTTACCTTAGTGGTTGAATACTCATATATGTACAAAGCACCATACGTCCATACCACGAACCCATGCCGAAAGTGTAATTCAATTACAAAAGTGTCGAAATATTTCTTTTCCAAATGTCATGCTGGAACTGTAAGTTCGCTATATACAAGTTTGGTATCAAAACACGCTTGTTGATATTAGAATGAACATGTTACTGTTATATGTCCAATTGATCATTTTTCATATTACAATAAGGTAAATTATATGAAATTTAGTTGCTATATTTTGTGCAGTAACATTTTGATCTCAAATTTCGTAAATGCAAGCATAGCATCCCATTAATATTCCGTAAAAAATCAAAATTCCGGTATGTATCGATTTTAACTATAAATTCAGATATTTGTTATGCATATTAATTCCGGTATTAGATTATGTGACACCGGTATTAGGCAAGGAAAAAAAAAGTAGAATTAATATATTATTGCGAGAAAATTTAATACCAACAGAAACTATAGTGAGGTACAAAGTTAGGTGCTTTAACGTCACCTTTCACAATTTGTTATGTATCGATTTTAAGAATTCGTCCCACATTTAAATGCGTACATACATCGTCTTGAAAATAGTTGATGTCACAATTTCGATTGAACGAAAAGGAGAATTTGAAAGTTCTATATTTCAACGAAAAAAAAGATACTAAAAGTGGCACAAATGGAAGTTGTTTTCTAAGTAGATAGGTGTCACCACAATTACTAAATACAAATGTCGTCTTAATTCCAGATTAGGCATTGGAATCAGCGATTAATATAACTGTATTTGATCAGTAAAATTTGAAGACATGACCCTTATCTTTTGCCTAAAAAGAGAGAGGGGAAAAAAAATCAGGGATTTCAGAGTATATACCAGTATGCCTTATCAGACCAGTATCTAATTACCCATATATATGTACCAGTAGGTGTTGCCCAATAAAATTATTGAAACTATGCCTAAAATTGTTGAACTAAAATAATTTGTGACTTAATATTCTAGCAATTATACTGTGTAATGCAAAAGGAATCTTATGATATTATGAAGAAGATATTGCATAAAATGAAATAAAGATGTGCTATAATTACATTCATCATAATTAAAATAAAAGAAAAGACATGTGGGCTCGTTACTCATATAATTAAGAGCAAACAAAAGTTGATTCTGTCATTGTTAATTGCATGACTATTCGAAGCTTGCTAAACAAGCATAAGCCATATATACGAGTAATTAAGAATATGTATGGTCTGATACCCAAAAGAAAGGAAAACATTTGACGTTAATCATATCACATCATTTATATCCTCATTCATCCGATTATGTTTTTATTCTTTATCTTGATCAGACGCTTCTTACTACAATTTCTTCTCTTCTTATCAAAATAAAATATATTTAAAGTACCTAAGATGCAAAAAAAAAAAAAAAAAAACAACTTTTGAAATAATATAATTATCTTGTATTACTCTATAGAAATTATTTATAACGTACGACTTCTCATGTTATTTCCCTTATATAAATCTATAACGTTTCGAAATAGGTATTTATTTGTGCCAAAATTTATCAAGGTTTCTAAACAAAAACTTCCATGCATGTTACTTATCAAGCTTTATTTGTAGAAACCATCTTAATCAACAGATATTCATCTTTTGACGCAAAAATCGATCATACAATACTAATCAATCTAATGTATATTCTGTCATCGCAAGGCTAATTTAAGTTCATGACAAAATTTTGCAGAATTCAAGGTCCTTTATCTTTTTTTTTCTCCAATAGATTTATTCTATAAAACAATCCTAATAAATAATTACAGCCAATCTTTTTCTTTTTTCTTTTTACTTTTTTTTTGGAAGAATCCTCCTCGTGGGAGAAAATTATATTTACAAAGCCTTTTTCTTTGTCTTTTTTTTTGTCTTTGTTGTAAACTTATTGATCAGTCGTGAAGAAAATTATATTTACAAAATTGACCTCTGTTGTTTCAAAATTCTAAAAGAAAAAGGTTAAAGTTAGTGATATAATTTAACTTACAGAAGTTTTTTTTTTTCAAGAACTTGACATCAGCTGTCAAGGTAAATTTAACTTACAGAAGTTCTAGTGCCCAATTAACTGATCAGATTTTTCCTTTTTTTAAAAAAATATTCTTTTTTGAATATAATTCTTATGATTGGTCAGGTACGCAAAATTGTATTATTTGGTTTCGAACGGGTGTAACCAAAACTTGAATGTTCTTACTGTTATTTTCTATTTATTTTTCAGTGCAGATTTGTTGTTATGAAACACGAGGACAGGAGAAACGGCTTTCTATGAACAGAGTTGCCAGAGAATAATGGTCATTTCAGCAGCATTGTTTGAGAATTCTGAAAAAAAACTTGTACCGAAATTTAACATGCATGTTTGGCTTATAGATATTATGAATCTCACCTTCCACATTTTAAATATTTTGTCAATTGTACAAATGTCATATAAGGCTTCTTCAACCTTAGTACGTGGTTTGCTCTCTCTTTCAAGCTTTCTGGTACCCCACACGTGCCAGGTCATGAACTCAAGTCTCATTAAAACCAAAGTTAACTAAAAATTGACTGAAACTTCCAATTTAGCCTATATCAGACTATAAATGGTAAAAAATTTAATACGAAAAATCATTGGTACTAGAAGTATGGGTGGGTCTAATTGAAATGATCACACCAAAATAGACATGGGCCAGCGCAATGGTCGTCATCAACCGCTCAGCAATGTCAGCATCCTAGAAACTGAAAACTATAAAAAAAAATAATAATAAATAAATAAATTCACGTATAACAACAATTATAAAGGAAATTTGAAAAAAGAAACGACTACAATTGGAGATACCGGGCCTAATCAAATCACTTGATCCAAACACCCCCTAACCCAATCAATGTCTTATGCATCTCTACTCTCTCTGTCTCTCTCTCTCTCTCATTTAGTAAAGTAAGATGTGGCTGTGGCAACCACCACTAAATTAAACACGCCAAGAATATATTTCTCCGTACACTGGCCACCTAATTTAACACTGTGGGTGCACTCTATATACCTGGCCTTGTTACACCACTCCCATTATCTTCTCCACTATGTGCGTTTCATTATGAGACGCAAACGGACAAAGTAAACCTTGTTCACAATAGAAGCTTCTAATCATAGAAGATGGTAATTGAATTGACATGGGTGGATTTATTATCTTTTCTGTAACTATTTGTACGTTTTGTCCATTATTTTACCTTTTACATGTTTATTATGTTGACTTCTCAATTTTGCATTATTTCTTGTACAATAATTACTGTAATTAGTAATTGGTAATTGGGGAAAGAAAAGAAATCACCGTTTACATAACCAGAAAACAGATGGGAAATTTTTCCTATCTTGGTCGCATCTATACCATATATAGTATAATTTAATTAATCAATTCCCTGTCCTGTTAAGTTTAAGCTACTTTCTGATCTTATGAATGCCAAACGTGTCATCCTGTTTAACAGCAAAACCAACACCACTGCTATTGGTTTTGAAAATCGCACCTTGCATTTTAGATTTAAACTGTCTTCTCTAGAGTGAACTGTTGATGTACGAAGCCAAAATGGGCTGAGCCCATAAAGGCCCAGTACGGAAAAAATGTAAAAGAGGGGTTATGGAGACTGAAGGGATCATCTCTCTTCGTGCGCATCTTCTGAGCTGTTCTCTGTCTCTTCTCCTAAGCTATCTAGGGTTTACACATTTCTCTTGTATCTCTTGTTAATTCCACCTCAAATTGTGAAAGAGTGTGTGAGTGAGAGAGAGAGGAAGGTAGATAGCTTGATGATCTCTATGTACTTGTAAGAAAACTCTTGATTTAGTGGGTTTGCACCGATCGCTCCCGTGGTTTTTTCCTTTCGGGTTTTTCACGTAAAATCTTGTGTCACCTCTTTATTTTCTTGTGATATTGCTTGATTGTGCTGTGGTTTGTTGATTCTCAAGTGTTAGCTTCATTCTTGTGGGTATTTGGTTTATGCCCATAACGTGTTTGCCGAAATTACCCTCCTCCTTGTTAATTGGCTTCCGCTGCCGGTACCACCCACGGTGTGTCTAACAACTGGTATCAGAGCGTGTTGGCTCGTTGGTGTTAAGAATAGAAGTTTGAGACTTGGTTCGATTTCGACCTAACTGCTTGTGTATTTCGGTGGTTGCACGTGTGGTGATAGAATGGAGAAAGCTATGGAATTTGAGAAATTGAATGATAGCAATTGGGCAATTTGGAAAATGTTAATGCAAGATTACTTGGTGGTTAGAGATTTGAATTTACCATTGATGGGACCGAGTGCACAACCTATCCATATGGAGGATCATGAATGGGAGTTGCTAGATCGGAAGTGTTTGGCGGCTATAAGGCCGTGCATTTCACCATCTATCTTGTTTGATGTCTATCAATGTAAGACTGCTCATGAGCTTTGGACCACATTGGAGCGATCATATGAGCAACCTTCGGGTGTAAACAAGATGCATACTATGAAGCGGTTATTTCTCTTGAAAATGAAGGATGGCATATCAATGAGAACGCATTTAAGTGAGTTCAACTCTATTGCGGCTCAATTGAAGTCCTTGAAGGTAAACCTTGATGAGGAGGTTTTGTGCTTGCTACTTTTGAGCTCTTTACCTACAAGTTGGGATACTCTTGTGACTACCGTTGCTAACACAATGGGCAATCAATTCAAATTGAGTGATGTTGTTGCTTCATTGATGAATGAGGAAACTAGGAAGGCTACTACCCAATTGGAAACCGGACCTAGTGAGGCATTGACGGTTGATAGGGGACGGCCGGTGACTAGGGGCAATTTCTCGGGTAGAAAGGGTGGATCCCAAGGCAAGGGAAGATCAAAATCTAAAGGCCGGAAACTTTCTTGTTGGCATTGCAAGAATGAGGGTCATATGAAAAGAGATTGTCATCTTTTGAAAGGCAAGCAAAAAGAGAAGAAACAAGATGGTGAAGCAAGTATAGTTTCCGATGAGATTGGAGATGCGGTGACTCTAAGTGTGACAAGTTCCGAGAAAGAGAACATGGATGTTTGGGTATTGGATTCGGGTGCATCATTCCACATATGCTCGGATCGTTCTTATTTTGTCAACTACAAGGATGTAGATGGTGGGAATGTCTATCTTGGTGATAGTCGGCCATGCAAGATTCTTGGAGTTGGTGATGTTGAGCTTGAGCAAGATAATGGAAGACGATGCAAATTGAGCAATGTGAGGTATGTTCCGAAGATAACCAAGAATCTTATCTCGGTGGGTCAACTTGATGATGGCAGATTTGCTATATCTTTTGGTGAGGGATCATGGAAAGTATCAAAGGGTTGCATGACATTAATGAAATGAGACAAAGATGAGAGTTTGTACACTCTTCATGGAGCGCCTTGAAAAGGTGTTGCGGCCATGGCAAGTGAGCATGGAGATATGCACATGTGGCACAACTGACTTGGTCATCTAAGTGAAAGAGGTATTAAAGTGTTACAAAGTGTAAATTTTATTCCTTCTTTTGATTGTTCATCTCTTGAATTTTGTGTTCATTGTGTAATGGGGAAAACAAAAGAGAGTGAATTTTAAGAGGAATGAGTCCCATAGAAAGGTGAAACCATTGGAATTGGTTTATTCCGATATGTGTAGTCCATTTAATGTCAAATTCCTTGGTGGTGCTAGTTATTTTGTTACTTTCTTAGATGATTTTTCTAGGAAGTGTTGGATTTATCCCTTATCCTCAAAAGATCAAGTTCTTGAAACATTTAAGAACTTTAAATCTCGTGTTGAAAAAGAGAGTGAAAAATCCATTAAGTGTTTACAAACCGATAATGGTGGTGAGTTTTGCTCTAATGATTTTGATAATTTTTGTGCGAGAAATGGCATTCGGAGAGTGAAGACGGTTTCATACACTCCACAAGAAAATGGGGTCATTGAGAGGATGAACCGGACCATTGTGGAGAGGATTAGAAGTATGTTGTCTCACTCGGGTCTTCCAAAATCATTTTGGGCCGAAGCGGCTAACACGGCGGTTTACCTTATAAACCGATCACCTAGTGTGGCATTGGACGGTGGCATACCGGAAGTCATATGGAGTGGCAAGAAGATCTCTTATGGCCATTTACGAATTTTTGGATGCGAAGCTTATGTGAAAATTCCAAATGTGAAGAGGAATAAGCTAGATGTCAAGTCACGGAGGTGTGCATTTGTTGGCTATGGCAGTGATGATTTGGGCTATAGGGTTTGGGATCCTATTGAGAAGAAGACAATTAGAAGCCGAGATGTCATATTCCGCGAAAATGTGATGTTCATGGAAAATCATGAGAAAGAGCAAAGTGATGAAAGACATGTGAAGGAGCATGTTGATGCTAGTATTGCACCTAGAATGCTAGCGGATCCTCAATCAAGTGGTCATGATCAAGAGGATGAGAGTGATGCGGTGGAAGAGCATGATGTTCAAGGCATCATTGAAGAAGAGCACACTAATACCCAAATACAAGAGTTGAGGAGGTCAACTCGGATTTCTAGAGCTACACAAAAGTATTCACCTTCCCTATTTTATGCTTTGTTCACGGATGCGGGTGAACCCGAGTCATTTCAAGAAGCTATGAATTGCTTGGAGAAAGCCAAGTGGCTTGGAGCAATGGAAGATGAAATGAACTCATCGCATGTGAATGAAACTTGAGAGTTGGTTGATCTTCCAAAAGGAAAGAAAGCATTGAAAAATAGGTGGGAATTTGTGTTGAAGAATGAAGCCGATAGTTCTAAACGGCATAAGGCTAGGCTAATAGTCAAGGGCTATGGACAAAAATATGGTATTGACTTTAATGAGATATTCTCTCCCATTGTGAAGCATAGTTCAATAATTTTGGGCATGCAGATTCATAGGGATCGGGGGAGAGGCAAACTTTGGTTGAGTTAAACGGAATATGTTGATAAAGTCCTTGAGAGGTTTGACATGGTGAATTGCAAACCGGTGACTACACCTTTGGCCGGTCATTTTAAAATGTCTAAAGAGAATTCTCCTAAGAATGATGAAGAGAGATTGAAGATGGAAAATGTTCCATACTTGTCGGCCATTGGTAGCTTGATGTATGCTATGGTGTGCACACGGCCGGACATTGCACATGCAGTGGGAGTTGTCTCTCGGTTTATGTCTAACCCGGGATGGGAGCATTGACAAGCGGTGAAGTGGATACTTCGGTACTTGAAAGGCACTCGTAGCTTGCAATTATGCTTTGGTGGAAAAAATTCTAAATTGACAATTGAAGGATATGTTGATGCCGATCATGCGGGTTGTAGTGAGACAAGGAAGTCCACGACGGGCTATGTGTTTACTATCAGTGGTGGAGCCGTTAGTTGGATGTCTCGACTACAAGACATTGTTGCTTTGTCTTCCACGGAATCGGAGTATGTCGCATTGACCGAGGCGGTGAAGGAAATGCTTTGGTTGAAAAGGTTGCTTGCACAACTTGGGTTGAAGCAAAAAGAGTATGTGGTACATTGTGATAATCAAGGTGCCATACATCTTTCGAAGAATGCGGCATATCACTCAAGAACTAAGCACATTGATGTGCGATACCACTTCATTCGTGATGTTCTAGACCATGGGCAACTAGTTGTGAGAAAGGTTCACACGAAGGAGAACGTTGCTGACATGTTCACGAAGGTGGTGCCTCCTGACAAGGTAATATTCTATAGGGGGCGATCTGGGTTGGTTGAATAACTTGGATGTGTTTGGAGCGAGGTGCAGAATGTATGCTTGTATAATCAAGGGTGTATGCTTATGTGACCAGAGGTGTACATGTATGCTTGTGTGATCAAGCGTGTATGCTTTGTGTGATCAAGGTGTATGTTTGTGAGATCAAATGTGTATGCTTCTGTGATCCAGTGGGAGCTTTGTCTTCGAGTGGGAGATTGTTGATGTACGAAGCCAAAATGGGTTGAGCCCATAAAGGCCCAGTACGGAAGAAATGTAAAAGAGGGGTTATGGAGACTGAAGGGATCATCTCTCTTCGTGCGCATCTTCTGAGCTGTTCTCTGTCTCTTCTCCTAAGCTATCTAGGGTTTACACATTTCTCTTGTATCTCTTGTTAATTCCACCTCAAATTGTGAAAGAGAGTGTGAGTGAGAGAGAGAGGAAGGTAGATGGCTTGATGATCTCTATGTACTTGTAAGAAAACTCTTGATTTAGTGGGTTTGCACCGATCGCTCCCGTGATTTTTCCCTTTCGGGTTTTCCACGTAAAATCTTGTGTCACCTCTTTATTTTCTTGTGATATTGCTTGATTGTGCTGTGGTTTGTTGATTCTCAAGTGTTAGCTTCATTCTTGTAGGTATTTGGTTTATGCCCATAACGTGTTTGCCGAAATTACCCTCCTCCTTGTTAATTGGCTTCCGCTGCCGGTACCACCCACGGTGTGTCCAACATGAACCGAACCCATCACATACAAAGAGCCCCCTTGAATAACAGTAGATCGAGCGGTAGGGACATACAAAGCAAGATCATGCTTTTGTGTCAACAATAACAGTAGATATTGATCATTTGCCAGGTCAAACAACTATTTAGTATTGTTAAACAAAATAATAAGGTAATAATGTGAATAATAAAGTACTCAACATGAATAAATGCAGCACTCTAAGGGGGCGTTTGGATCATCAAAGAATAAAATTAGGATTAGTTATTCGGAGTAAAAAATATTATTTCTAAACGATCAATAATAATTTTTTTGGGATCTAGAGTGTTATTTTTAAGTGGTCCAACATTTGGATTAAATTTTTATTCATATGGTGTTCGGATCATTCTTTTAATCCGGATTAAAAAGTGGTCTCAATAACTTCTTAATCCATATTAAAAAGATGATCCAAATACTCTAGGAATAAAAATTTAATATGGATGTTGGACAACTTAAAAATAATACTCTAAATTCCAAAGAACTTATTCTTAATCGTTTAGAAATAATATTTTTTATTCCGAATAACTAATCCTAATTTTATTCATAGATTATCCAAACGCCTCCTAAATGAATAATAAAGTCAATAAGCTGAATAGCATAATATTTAAAATGAAAAAAGGAAAATTGAATATATGCCACTCTTAAACTACTAAATTAGAAAAATGTCACCTTAAAAATTGACTCTTAGATTATTGCGATCCTAAACTCAATATACTTGGATAATCTCCACAAATATACTGTACTTTATATTGTATTTTTAGGTCTCCTACCATTTGAGGAAAAAATTAAACTGGTGTGATTTTAGCTGTTCTTCTTAACCTCTCTTCCAAGTTTTTAACTCCCAGCCTTTTTCTTTCTCTCGCTCGATCCTACTCTCCGTTCCTCTCAAACTGAACCTTTGTTCTATATATGTGGTGCGTCTCTAAAATCATATACCCAAGGTATATTCTTCCTTTGAGCACGAGACACATCAGACATATGCTCTAGATGCAAACAAAAATCACTAAAAAAAGTTGATTTATTTGGTCATTTTCCAATGAACACATCAGTTACTTAGTTCTTTTTTTTCTTTTCTTTTCTTTTTTTTTTTTTTTTGATACACTAGATAGAGTCATAGAGACCGTCTAGGGAGAAGAAAAAGAAGAAAGAAATATAAAAGAAAAACAATACTTCGTATTCTTTTTATTCAATGCATTGGAGTAAACAATTTTGGTTCCTTGTAATTTTTTTCCAACTTGTGAAGTCGAACTTTGGGATCTGACATCTTTGAAAAGGGTTATTAGTTGCCTAATACTGAGTTCCATAATTTAGGTTCTAATTTTAATTTCATCAGTCAAACCATTAAACAAAAGCTTAATGAACGGGAATGCTAAATTGAATGTGCCATCATTCGGAGTTCCTTTAGGTGCTATCTGATTGGTAATTTTCTAAACTTTTTTATAAAAAAAAAAAAAAATTTGGATGTGTCAAATACTTATTACAATAACGAATTAGTAGATGTTAGTTATGCCATCATTCTAAAGGTCTGATTGACTCCTATTATAAATAATTCTATTTGTTATAAATAAAACGTGAGTAATACAGAGGGTTATTCTGGCACAAGCAAGAAGAAGTCTGTGTCAAAATATATCACGAGTTGCAAGCTTACGATTTCTAAGAGAGAGAGGATCGAAAGATTGGGACTTGGGAGTTGGGAGCTAGGGAGGGGGTTGGGGGTGAATGGGCCGGTTATTTTTCCCCTCAAATGGTAGGGATGAAGGGCATCACTGGGAGATCTTAAAATAAAATAAAAAAATAGAGTATATTTGTGGCAATTATCTAAGTAATTTGAGTTTAGGGTGGCAATAATTTAAGAGTCAATTTTAAGGTGGTATTTTTCTAATTTTGAAGTTTTAGAGTGGCATGTATCCAATTTTCCTACAAAAATAACATACTAAATACTAAAGTCCTCAAATTGCATCATTGTATTACTTAAGCTATTTATTTTTCTCTACTTTTAAATAGTGAGCATGAATTAATGGCTCAAATCATAAGGTTTTCAAAACTCCTAAAAATGAAGGAATCCCTCCCGATTATTTTATAATTTTTTTAATCTATAATTTACGTTAGAGGAGTAAAAACTTGAAATCATTTATTTTAATAATGTTGACAATCTTCAAATGTAAAACGTATTTAAGATCCAAACATTATAAACATACAATTAAAAGGTATAGGCTGGCGCCACATAGTTTTGAGAGAAAGACACTAATAGGATAATAGATTGAAGACACTAACAGAATATTAGAAAGACGCTAATAGAATAATAAATTGAATGGCTTTGATTTCAGTTATATATATAAAAAAATAATATTTTTTTTCTTTTAGAGGGGTAAAACAACACAAAAGAATTTTATGCAGCATTGTAGAAAAGAATACTAACCCACTCGATCTATCATATAAAATGATCAATCTTAAGACAAGTAAACAAAATAAGCTTCTAACTAATACGTAATATGTATAAACATCATCATATATAAGTTTATTATGGTCGTCTGATCTATATATTCTCTTTGGATTAGTAGTTTTTGTTTTAAGAAAAGAAGTAAAATTGAAGAAATACCAAGGCAATTAGTCATTTGATTTGAGAATTCATAAGCCATCAAATATGCATATTCTACACTGCATATCATTCTGACCGTTGGTATATTTTAAGTAATGTTCTCGCAAAACACTAGCCCAGTCTCTCACCCTTAGCTTAAATGCTGCCTCGTGTTTGTTAGATAATTGAGAGAATGTGAACTCCATCATTTGACGGGCTCTGGAAGAGAATGGTTAGATCCAATGAACAATTTTGCACATTACGAGAACAACAGACCCAACCAAACCAAGTGGATGTAATTTATAGGTGATAATTATATGATGGGCTGATTTTTTGAATTTTTGACAATGGATTCTGGCATCATTTTTTTTTATATTTTATGATTAATATTATTTAGTTTTTCGTACCTAATTTAGTGTTTAAGTTATGCTAAAAGGCTTTATAAATGCAGCTGAAGTGACTCTTGGGTCAATTTCCACATAAAAAGAAGGATTAATAAATCTTGGCAATTATTTATGTCGAAATGGTAAATTGGTACAATAAGCTAGAATCTGTAGATAAATAGCTAAGGAGGGTAGCATATATACCAAAGAAACACAAGTTGAAATTCAATATTCAATTGTTGGGGTAAAAAACTAAAAAAGGAAAATTGGCACGAGGTGTTGACTTGTCTTATGTGATGTTTCCGCCATCTCGCACGTGCCAATCAAAATGCCAGGTTGAAGTTTGATTTTCTTTTTATTTTCTGTTAAACAATTTTAATGCAATTGGTACGTGAGTTGTCTTATATACGACAGCATAACAATAATCAATTCCATTATTGAAAGAAATAAAATATCATCTTTACAAAATAGTTTTGTGCGTTGTTTCTGGCTGATTAACCAATCAAGATATTGAAGAAAATAGGAAATTGGGCACGCAGATTGCAACGAGCACTTGAATATTCAACAATTTAATGAGATATGCTTAAAAAAAAAAATCAACTATGACGGAGTGATGGAAGCATCTTCTTTTGACACAACTAACATAATCAAATCTGTTCATTATTTTCCTCAATAAATTGATTAATCATGAAATGAAAGAATTTGAGGAGTAAAGCACACAATTTGCAAAGATTACTGTTTTAATCCACTACATATTATTTGTGTTGCTTAAGTGTGCTGACAACGACGGTATTGGGTATGTTTACCGCCTTTTTGTCAACTTGTCATGCACATGACACGACTAACAATAATCAAATGTATTATTATGATAACTAAAGAATATCCAATTAAACAAACGGAGATAAAGAAAAATATATATCACGTGAAAATAAATTATGAGCATGAACTGGAGTTTCATTTAATATTTATGAAACGTTTCTATGAGGACAATAAAATAATTTGTACCGGACATCAAGTTGCACAAGTAAAGTGGTCCTTAAATGTACTTGAAGAACATCTTCATTAATCTATGGAAAATTGGAAGTAGTTTTCAGGAAATAAAGAATGGAAATTGATTATTGTTATCTCTAGTTTTGTTATCGCTTGAACAAAATGAACATATAAATAGATAAATTGAACATATAAATGATCAAAGTGAACATATACAAACAAATATATTCAATAAAAATAAGTTGAATATGCATATAAAAAAACTGAACAAGAGATGACAAAACTTATTTGTTATTATATGTTCACTTTGATCTGCTATATGTTTAACTTATCTATTTTATGTGTTCATTTTATACAGACGATGACAAACTATAGTATAACTGCAATGGCAGTTATCATTTCTGATAAAAAATTGGTGGACCAACGTTAGTATCAGCAAATAGTGAGAAAATGTTAGCTGATATATGTTATTCATTATTCGTGAATTATTGAGACTTCCAATGTATACATTTCAAAAATAATAATATTGTTGTAATAAGTATCAAAAAATTAAAGTATGAAAAAAGTCTCTCATATCACGTGCCAATAAGGAAACAAGAATGACAAGACATAGGACAGACATATCAATTAACACCTGTTTTTTTCTTTTTTGGTGGGTGCAATCAAGCAATTTAACGAACAAAATTAGGAACCATACATCCTTGGATGTGCAAGTCTGCATAGGCGGACCTTTGATTCGAACTTTACGATCAATGATAGATGCAAGATGCTCCATGATTAATATCATGTCTGTCGAGATTCGTGCAGCCCGTAAAAATCTGTCCATCAAGATTAGATTGGACGATTCGTGCCGGTAGGAAATTGAAATCATTGGAGGATAGCGCTCCTGCTATGGAGCAAGATGCATGCAAATGTTCCTTCCTCTTATTGTTCCCTTAATTGCGCAGAAAAATAGAGTGAATGGAAGAAAAAATAACGACGAAAGTCAAAATGATTGCAACTTGTGGTTAAATGGACTATTTTACCTACTGTATGGTAATGGAATAGGATTGAATTTTTAAAGTCCATTTGTATTGGAGAATTGCTAATTTTTTTTTAGGAGAGATTCTCTGATTCAGTCAAATTCCACTGCATTTGGGCCTGAGCCCAAACAAAACCAAACAGTAAATTCTTGATGTGTGTTAGTCAGTCCGTATGTGAAATAATCTATGCTCGATTCCAATATGTTTATGATTTCAGATTTAACATGGAAGCCGATAGAAATAATTTTATATGTGGTAGTAATTATGTCTATCTCCGAGTAACCATCAGTACTGATACATCGTTTCTGGTATTTGAAGTTTTCTATGTTATCACTGTATCCACGTATGATCAAACCAACTTGACATTCTGTTTCCTTTATAATCATAATCATATTCTTTGGTTATATTCAAATTGTATTTGGGCAAACATTATATGCATGCAGATATTATTTTATTTATTTTTTTAGAAAAGTGGATGCAGATATTATTACAATGGTTCTCCACAGTCAGATTTGCATATATCCCTCCATTTTAAGCGTAGGAAGGGAGGTTTTGTCATTTTGATGGCACAATTTTAATAAAACATAACGTTTCATGAAAATACCACCCGCTCATCCGCTTGAGAGGATACTAATTTAATTGGAGGGCTATTATTTTCAA
This sequence comes from Rhynchospora tenuis, assembly GCA_027725995.1. Classification (NCBI taxonomy): domain Eukaryota; kingdom Viridiplantae; phylum Streptophyta; class Magnoliopsida; order Poales; family Cyperaceae; genus Rhynchospora; species Rhynchospora tenuis. The sequence continues at coordinate 173,065,401 of CM050888.1, forward strand.
GTGTTGTCAGTGACAAGTGACAACGATTGCGGAACTTCAAGCACCATTTAGTAAGACAACAAAATGACAACTGACACGAACGGATTTAAATTGCTACTCAACACCATATCATTTGGCATTATCTTAGCATCACATGATTTTTATTTATCAGTGTTATCTCATTATTTAGCACGACAAATTAAACTCGTGGGACCATAATTTAACAATCAACAGCATAAACAGCCCCAAAAAAGAATCAAAATAAGTACACAGAAACGTCCTATTGCTTCACTAGACGTGATTTTTGTTTTCATAAAAATTTTAATACTCATGCCCTTAGCTTTGTTGTATGCCACTTGGCCAGGTCTGGCTCTTAACAGGCTCCAGGATGTTCTCCAGCTCATTGAGCAGATCTTTATCAATTCCGTTGCTGGATAGCTCCAGTGCCGCCGCTACGTTCTCCTCAACCTGTTAAGATCTCACTTTTAGATTGACAACAGTGGTAAACAATATGATACCCTACTTGTAAAATCTTGATAAAACTTTGGCCTCAGAGTATAGTATAACAGGGAAGAGCAGGAGGAGATAAGACCTGAGTAGGAGAGTTCATCCCAACAAGCACAGTCGAGATATCTTTGTTCAACAAGCTATACTGCATGGCTATTTTTGTAATTTGTTTCCCCTTCTTCCTGCAATGCTCTGCAGCCAATTTGCATGCACTCTGAAAAGAGAGAAGAATAAAAAAAAAGGTTGGTGATCAACTGATCATGTACATTATCTGTTCACCAAGAGCTGCTAGAAGAAATAATATCTTCAAATTTGAGGTTAATGATTTTGACCCAAAATTACTCAACACTTTGGAACAATAGAATGATGCCACATATTATTAATATAGGACCACATTTATCCAGTTATTTCATATTTAAAAAAAGAGTTTTTTTTTTTCTTGCAGAGTATTATCGTCTTTGTGAACCAACATATATCATCTAATAAATACCATCCTATAACAAAAGTAAAACTTAAAAAATCAAAAATAAAAAAAAATAAAAAAAGTCAAGGGGAAGGATTAAAATGAAGAATAACGATAATGAGAAACCTAATTACTTCTATGAAATATCAAAGCAGTCTATGCCACCCTAGGTGAAAAAAAGTAAGTTAACATGACGGCACATTTAGTAATTAAGAAAAAAACAAAGAATACACAATGTACCTTCAATTCATCAGATGCAGGGTGCCAGGCTGGTGGCCCACTGTCGGTTAAAAGGCCCATGGCCAGAGGGGAGGCGCTAATCACACCCACACCTTTGCTTTTCAAATAGGGAATTAAATCCACAAGAGTTGAATCATTGATCCCTAAATGGCAATAAGAAAGAATGACATCTATTGAGCCAGGTGGGACCCGGTCTAGCACATAAGTGTAGATGTTAAGTGGGAGCCCAGTGATGCCGATGAACCGAGCCTTTCCTTTCTCTTTTATCTTTTGGAGTGCAGGGATTGTCTCATTCACAATCTAGACAAAATAAAAATGTAGAAGAATGAAAATATATTAATATCAGATAATCTAATTCAGGGAATTACAACAAGAAAGTACACAGGAGCTAGATTGGACAAGAATAAACATACAACTGACACTGACTTATAGGAATTTAACTTAATTGGTACATAAAGGCAACCAGACGTTACCAGCAGACATACTATACCAGCATATACAGTAGATGTACCAGTACCAGACATAACAAGTAATATTAACCAAATTTCCTGATCTTAATAGCCTTGGGCTCTACTGAGCTTCAATAAGTCTATATCGTGCCCCCATCTACATAAAGCAACTTTTCACATTCACGAAGGGACCTACCAATGCAAAAATTCTTGGTTTGCAAATCATAAATACACCTGATCAAGCGAAACAAACTCAATGTCATGGCAATGTAGGATGTCGACATAGTCAAGACCGAGCCTGGTAAGGCTCTCATCAATTGAGCGGGTTACCCGTTCAGCACTGAAATCAAAGCCCTCACGGTACCGACCACATTTGGTTGAAACAATAATCTGGTCTCGTGGTACACCTATTGCCTTGAAACACTGCCCCAATACAGTCTCAGAAACCGTGCCTCCATAGTACCTTTAAATGGTTACCGAACAACGCGATTTCAGAAATTATGTGAGCTAAGCTATGTTATGTGACATCAAAGAAAATACTTTCTTTATCATATAAAGTTGCAGTTGAGGACACTGATGGCATGTGGAACGTTGCATCTAGAACTTGGTTGTAGTTTTGCATCATATAGTGGTAGTTACAGCAGTAATTATTCCTTTTCCCCTTTGGTTTTCTTAGCACTTTTGCTTTTATATATACGGGTTTGTTACTTAACTGCTACATTAGACAGTCAAAAACTTGAAAGCAATATGTCAAAAAACCCATGTCTGTCTAAGTTTAACCTCGCTGATCCTGAACCCAAACAACTCACTCAAAATTAAACAGAACAAATTTTTAAAGAAAGTGAAGCCAAAAATAATTGCCAACACAAAACTAACCCAACACATCTGCCTCTATGGTGGGAACAAAAAAGGAAGCTCACTCACTCACTGGTAACCAAAAATTACATTGTTTAGACAATAGTGCAATTCTGTAGCGCATATACTTTACCATTCCAGACATGGTCTATGTTATTTCAATACATGAAACAAGCGGTACCTTGCACCACTTATTTTCTCTGAAAAAACCAATTAATAAAACTCCAACCTTGATAATTCGAAAACAACTATAATTTAATATGAAATTCAGAGGGTAGATGGGTATACGCACGGTGAGGTGTCGAAGAAGTTGATCCCAAGGTCGAGAGCTTTACGGACGGCCGCGATGGCGACAGAGAGAGGCACATCACCGAACACGTGGCCGAGAGGGGACGCGCCGAAGCCTACAGCGCTCACCTGCAATCCCGTCTTTCCCAGTTCTCTCTTCTCCATTCTTCAATTTCTGACCTCTCTCAGTCTCCCTCCGACCGATTGGCTCCTCTGCGAGTATGTATGTTACTGGTAGACTGGTAGTGCTTCCCCATTTCGAGCACTTCATTCCAATCCTACTGGAGAATGGAATGATGTATCTTTTTCAGTTTCTCTATAGTTATGTTTGTGTTTTCTTCTGTGTAGCGAGTATCTGAGACTTGAGATGTGTTGGGAATTTGACATCTTCAATTGCAACACAGAGTATGAAAGAAGGTATAAGCGAGATACGAAATGGTCCATTGTTGTTGCGAGCTGCAACCAATCAATTTGCAAGTAAAAACATTAATTTGATAATTTTATTTGCCTGATTTGTTTTTCAATTTTATTTTTCAAACAAATTTGCATGATTTGTTGATTTGCAAATACAATCCATATAGACTGGCAGCCTTCACGTCAAGGCATCATAAGTCATGACTTGATGATGTGAATAATTAATGTCGTTTCTGTTAATTTAAGAATAGAAGAAATGTTTTCATCCGTGATGGAAAAATCTTCCGTAATTGTCTGGTGTGCGGACATGATTTTCGGCACGCTTGACGTAAGAATTATAGAATATATTTGTATGAATTTTGATTAACAATAATATGAATCTGTGCAAAATTATCTTTTATAAATTAAGAGTGAACTATATGTAGATTTATAGATCCAGATTAACTATTATACATAATTTTTTATTTATATATAGTTCACTGAAATTTTGCTATCGATAGCTAAGCGAATATCAAATATCCGTATTACAAGTACACAAACCGCAATCAGTATGAGCCCATACGATTAATTTTCTAAGCATAAGAAGTATGTCAAATATTGTATTTTCGTATTGGACGACAGTAATAACTCATTCTGTAGAAATATATACTTAGAGCTAAACTAGGTTCAAAGTTTTAGGTTTTGTTTCCGTTATAAATTTTGTTCGACTATAAGAGTAAAATCTAAAAATGATCTAATAAAATATTATATTTTTGTGTGTAAGAGAGAGATAAATAGAAATACGTTTCGTATGATTTGTCATCTGATTAGTATTTTCAATTTAAGCACAACGCGAATTTATGTGAATATTAGCAACTATGCTTTATTTATATAAATAGGAAAATTGTAAATGTTCGTTGCCAAATAAGTTTATATTTTTCATTTTGTAAAAGTTGATCCAAACATATCACTAGTCATCATATTCATGAAATTAGATATCCTTTTGAATTTTGCAATAAGACAACAGAGACAATCAATATATGACCACCAGGTCCATCATACAACGATTGGTCATGTAACGAGATTTGATGCAAGCGATTATTGGCCCAAGTGGTCAGTACTATTTTTCTAAATTTAAAAATGAATTGTTTGGCACTAAAATAAACACACATGTTATGGAAAAATAAACTAAGATGTTTACCACAAAGAAATTTTAGATATGATCTTTTGCTTTCAAAGAATTGGTAGGAAAATTATGTTTAAATAAATATTGATCAGGTATATAATCTTTCAACTCTAATACCACTAGAGTTGATAGAAAATCAATTATATATATTTTAAACTTACTTGTCTGAACGGTTTGTCAATTATAAAATTATCTTCGCTCACTCTTTGCCTCCGAGATATTTAATTTTAGGGACCCAAAACAGTTATTGTTTAATGAAGAATTTGGTAACTTATATAGTTTTAAAACAATTAGAAAATTCATTTTTGTAACATTAATATATTATTTATTTTAATAATAAATGTTGATCTGCAAAATTTTAAGGTCAAAAAGAAAAATTATTTTTTACATGATTGAAAAAAGACATCTTAAATCGTCAAGAAACCTCGTGAAATTCATGAAAATATTTTCATGAGGCTTGTGATTTATGAGTAGATAAAAATCTCATTGATTATCTGAATTCGGATATTATAGATTTGTTTAAGGAAAAGACATAAATCCATTAAATGTTCAAAATGGCACGAAAATTCTCAAAATAGTAGGATTCATTTTGAAAATAGTCTTATGTAAAATATGATATTTATGGGAATAGTCTTATCGACACGATGATAACAACTTGATATGTTTTTAAACTAATGCCCGAAAATCGTCAAGTGATGGGATTTGTAGTTTGATGGTGTCCGACGAACTTCGAAGTTACTATGCATCCCGGAACAACTTTGTTAGCTTTGATCCAAATCTCAGTAGGAGAACGTACCCTGGTATTCCAGACATGGAATCCCATGTGGGGATTCCATCTGCTATTTTGAAAGGGTTTTCGGTCGACCTTTTATATTGCATCATTGGTCCCAGCATGCAACCTGATTTACAAAAGGTGTCTCAATGGTACGACATTTGATTTTTATTTTTATTTTGATTCCGAGAGAGAGGAAATAGGAAATTTATTGTGGCTTGTTTATGTAGTCATTAATAAACGTTTCAAGTAGGTTTTACTGTTCACTGGTAAGAAAGTATTACAGTAGTAGAATTTGAGAAAGAGAGAGAGAATGGGAGATTGTATACCTTAATTATAAATGGTCTCGTCCAGTTTTCCTTGTATCTTCCCTAAAAGTTAGCATCGAATTTTATCTTTTTCTTTGTAGGTTAGGGTCGCCGCATCTGGTCTCGTGATCGAATGTAATTGATATTGCGGACATCGCAACTCAGTTTTCATGTCAGTATGCGTTGCGTCATGCAACAGTACAATCCCTGACAGCCCAATACACACCTCAATTATAGTTTTTGCCAGATGATGTGACACTCGTCAGCAATTTTACTGCGCTTGTGCTCAGTATGTAATAGATTCAATTGGCTGTCGCTGATGCTTATATTAGCTGGCATATCGGCCTAAATTTTTATCCATCGTTGTTGCGAGTAAATTACTGATTTGATCATTTTATTTGCCTAATTTGTTTTTCATTTTTTGATACAAATTTGCATGATTTGTTGATTTGCAAATACAATCCAAATAGAGACCATTTGTTTTGAGTCTTTTGACTTTTCACGTATGGCTGGCAGCCTTCGCATCAAGGCATCATAACTTGATGATGTGAATAATTAATGTCGTTTCTGTTAATTTAAGAACTAGATTCGTAAACTTGCATTGGAAGATATCAATAAAATTTGTGAATGGGAAAAAATGGAAGTTGTATTTGGAGGCCGAGGTTAATTCTAATTGAATTGGTTAGAAGGGAAAAAATGGTTGGATTTTTGTTTTTGTGCATTTTTTATGTTGACTCAAAGTGCAGCCCTTGACATTGTGAAGCATTTATTTTCATATTTTGACTATTGTTTATTAAAATTATTTATTAGGTTTTCTTTTTATGATTATTTTTCTATTTGATACATTGTTGAATATTTATTTTCAGATTTTTTCTAATGTTTATTAAAATTATTTCATTATTATTAGGTTTTGTAGTGTTATGGTAGTAGTCGAAAGAATGAGTACATTTTATTTGGAATGTCATTCTAAGATTGTTCCAACTAAGATTGTTTTCTTAAAAAACCGTTCTAATTAAATTAGTCGTACACTTTAATTTGAAACGCATGCACATGAACACATGAAGTAGTTTGAGAACATAGACAACTTAGTTTTGGAGTATAGAGAATGGATTCAACAATAAGCTATATATACAAGAAAAATCTGTACTCCAAAACACATTACATGTCCTTTTTATTTCATATTTTTTTTATAATTTGTTTTTTAAAAAATTTATGGCGGATAAAAACTTAAAACAAAGTTTGAAATTGCAATTAGTTGCTTATATTTTGTTCATAATTTTGAATGAACGATATAAATTTAAATCCAATTAATGACCAAATGTGATGCTTAATTGAAAGAAATTATGTAGTTGTGAATGTAATAATTTCTTCCTTATACACTGTTGCTTGTATTATGTTTTTAATTAGCCTATACATCATAATATAATAATATAATTAAGTAAGATTAATTCTAATAAAGATTATTCTATTGAAATATTTAACACAATTAAAGAAACTATAATCCGAGCGAGTTGCATTATACATGACATCATTATTAAACTATTGTGCACTACAGGAAAATGCTGTCAACCTACACACATCCATTTGTCAACAAAAGTATTAGATGCAAAAAAAAAAAAAAAAAAAAAAAAAATTCTCACCTATCCTCCATCCACATGTGCCAAATGCCTATAGCACAAAAGATCAATGTCATTCACACATGGTGGCACTATTCATTTTGTCATTCCAAATTGAAGTACATTTAATATATATTTGCATAGTCAGGAAAAATGGGGTCACAAAATTAGGAATTTATCAATGACCGCATAGTTTTAAATTTCAAAAAAAAAAAAAACACCGTTCATTGAAATATAAATTTCGTATAACATGCGTGAGAGAATAGATTTTTAAATTGACCACTCTGTTATGTATTCTTTATGGCGCCATATCTTTGCAGCGATTAGTCTTCATCTTCATAGATAAAAGATTTTTTTTGGCCAATTTCCTCATAAGTATAGTAGCCTTCATGTCAGTTTGTCAGGGTCATTTCTCACAACCAATCTAGGCCCTGTTTGGCAGCAACTTAAACCATTCGGTAAGTTAAGAATTTGTAACTAGTTAAGTCACTCTACGCCGCCTAAGTTAAGATGTGTTTGGTATAAAAATTAAAATTTGTAAATCAGTTCTTATATGTAAAAAGACTAAAATGCCCATTCCTTATTTTTATTGTCGCTATCCACTTGCCGTGACGTGGGTTCCACTTAGGAGTTATTTTATATAGTATTTCAATAAGAAATATCACTTCCTGGACAACTGTGATTGTTTCATGACACGTATCTAACGCACTGACACAGTGACATATTATAAATAGAAAGATAATTGTACTGAATAATGACTAAATGAAATATAGATAGCAAATATAATAACAAGAAGTAACATATCCGGTAAAAGTTGTTTCCGACAGGGTCCAAAATAATAAATATGTCAGAGAGCAATAAAATAGCAAACAACAAATAAAAACCAGAAGATGTACCAAGTCTGTGTGTACATATTTTTGAAATAAATAATTAAAATTTAATAACAAACAATAAACTAGAAAGACAACTAAACATACATCGACCCAATTAACATCTACTAGATCCACAAAGAGGAAGTTATTCATTTTTGCCCCTATATTTTTACTGTTACTATACTAAGGTTCATACTAGTGGGTTACGGACAATACTAGTTTGGTACAATGATCATACTAGACAGGAAGAACCATTAAAGCATAAGCAAATGTAGATACCAAATCAAATAAAACAAGCTGAATAACATACAATAATTCTTGTACTGATACAGGTAGTCCAAACAAGATAGAAAATTAACTAATACGGTATGAAAACTTTAATTAACAAACATAATATGAAAACTAAAAGATGTACCAAGTATGAAATACATATTCTTGAAATAAAATACTACAATTTAATTCCAAACAAATCTTCAAAGTATAGAAGCGAAAACTAGTTTGCACGTCGTCTTTGGCTCCATAAACCATTTTTAATATTATTTCGAATTATTTCACCAGCTGACGACTCGTTCGCACTCGATATCTCCTCTAGCGGTACCAAATTTTCATTGCTGTCATTTGGTACTGGCACATTCGTTGTTCTATCCAAGAACAAATCTGGCTCATTTTGCAATTTGATGAAATTATGAATTATACAACATGCCATGACAACCAAACCTTGTTTTCTAAACTTGTATTTTGGCATCCTGTCGAGAATTTTGAATCGTATCTTTAAAACCCCAAAAGTCCTCTCTATCACATTTCTAAGTTGTGCATGACGATGGTTGTACAATTCTTCAGGTACCGTGTAACGAGACGAAATAGGTTGACGGTTAAATTGTGCAAGATGGTAATTGTGGTTGCGATACGGACATAGAAACTTTGATGTATTTGCATAACCTGAATCTGCAAGATAGTACCTGCCATTAGGGATGTCAAAACCACCTTCCTCTACAGCCCATCGTAGTACCCGCATATCTGATGCAGAACCTTCCCATCCAATTGCAACATATTGAAACAACATGTCGAATGAGCATGCAGCCAACACATTTTGCGAGATAAACCCTTTTCTGTTTCGAAATCTGTCACTTTTTGCCTTTTTGACGACTGCTCGAATATGTGTGCCGTCGATTGCACCCAATGCATCCTACAAAGGATAACAAAATATGGTCATTTAAAGCAACAAAGAATTACATGACATACATCCATTGAGATTTGAAAAAACTTCATTTACCTTGAATAAATGATTTCTGCTATTTGGTCCAACTATGGGATGTACACCCGTGTTAGCATCAGGTAATTTGATGTACTCGTCGTACAAAGAAAGTATTGCTTTCAATACATCCTTGAAAAGCCTATGTATAGTTTCACTTGAATGCTGATAGTACTCCCCTAATTTCCGAATAGAAATGCCATGACCGAGACCGTCTAAAAAGATAGCCAATTGTTCTTCTGCAGTTGTCTTTGTTTCATTGAGTCTACTTGATATTTTATCACATAAGATACGAAAATTGGTGCTAGACATCCGAAACATGGTGTAGCTACGGACTGGGTTGCCATTTAAAATGCAGCTCACAATTTGGTAACCCGTAAATTTTCTATTATTTTGTGGATTTCTAGTATTTAATGAGGTAATCTCTTCTTCAAGCAACATAATTACCGTCATATCGATTGCATCAGAGAATATCATCTCATCTTCTATGATTTCATCCATCATCTCATCCTCCATGATTTCATCCATCATCTCATCTTCCATATTTTCATCCATCAAATTACTGCATAGTCAAATAATTAATATGTAAAACTTATTCAAATTTTTCAGATAGTGCTAATTTCAATTTTTTTTTAAACAAAAGCAACAGAATCCTAATTATAAAAAATTACATAGTAAGAAAACATAATTCATATAATATAGCAGAACTAAAAGATTTAACTGATACATGAAACCAACAATGAAGTAAAAGATAACATAGAGATCCTAAATAAATTAAAAAATGCAACCAAATTGAAACAACAAATATGCAATAATAAATAAAAGTTCATAAGATGCACTCTAATAATAGCAAACACTATCACTTTATTTAAACTTCATAGAAACCAGCCATGCATCCTTCAAGTCTGGAGCCCCCTTTCATGCCGATATGACTCGATGTTATCTTCAATCCATTCTTTTAATTCATCATCAGGTATTGACAAAAACAGATCCTTAAACCAATCATTCTTTAACAGGCCCTGCAATATCACAAAATCTTGTCGGCTCAAGTCAAGCTCTTTCTTAACCCTAAATAACTTACTAGCAACTGTCTCATTCTTGTTCACCTTTTTGTCCAATAAAGCACCACGTCTCTGGGATTCCTCAACAATTATCTGGAGATATGAATTGACATCCTTGCCCTTATTATTGTTACTTGAGTTTTCCTTTGAAGTCTTCTTAATGGATGGTTCATCACACTCCATCCCATCAGATTCCTCTAAAGTCCTCTTACCGGATGAAGTTAGGGATGCAGCACCTGACATAGAACTTTCAGTACCCCACTTCTTTCTAATTTCATTCAAATCAAAATCATTTATCTCTTGCTCAGCATTTCGATTACTATCTGAGCTATCAGATTGGCTAAGTAGTTCTTCAAGTGGTTTACCCTTCGTGCCAGCTGCTGCACAGTGTCCGCTTGCCATATTAGATCCAACAATCTCATTCACTATTTCAAAATACTCAAAGGGTTTCGACTTGCACTTGTATAACTTCGAATTTACCTGTAATGTGAGTTAAAAAAACAACTTATCAATAAATTAATTAATAGGGTACTTTAGTTTTAGTTTGATAAGTTGGGTATACCAATACCAGTAGATTATGGTACATGGTCTGGGGATTCTTTTTTTGTTAACTAGTGCACTTGTAAAACTCTGGCTTTTCATTTTAGAAAAGTGGTAGAGAGAATATCTCTACTTATTTCCAAAACAAAAAAAATAAAAGAAATGATATGTATGGTAGAAGTGCATTACCTCCTTTAATTCCTCCCATTCGTTTTCAGGACCATATGGCACGCGGTTAACAGGATCCCAACCCCACCCTGTCTTCTCGGTACATCTCTTGTAATCATAAAAATCATACTTTATTGTTTTCCATCGTGTTTGTAACTCATGACCTTCACGTTCTGGTACTGATTGTGAATTGATAACAATAGCTAATCTTTCCCACATTTGTATGGTGAATGTCCCTGGCCCGGCGACTCGAAAAGCGAGTTGCTCTTCTCGTACCAAATTTAATAAGAGTGTTGTTTGCTCATTACTCCAATTTGGTGCCCTGTTTCTAGAAGATGGTTCTGCATTGCCCTTCTTCTTATTATTGTTCTTTCCAGTTTGATCCATGCTTTGTTTCTTTCCTTTTTTGTTGGCTGTCCAATTCGTGTGATAGAATGCACATAAACAAAAAATCTTACACAACATAGATAGAACTAATATATCTATCTCAAGATGATTAATTCAAGTTGAAAATATCAAAAAGAACATTGTAAAACTAAGTTAAAAGTAGAGAAAGTACCTATTAAGAGCTGCAATGGTTCAAAGAGCTATAACTGTTTGCACTTTTCAAAGAGCTGCTGGGTCTATATCTGTTATACAAGAATATAGAGAATTTATTATGTCCTGCCAAAATTGGCATGCTTGTAAGATAAGTAACAATTGGTGAAGCAAACTTGTGCGATTTCTTTTTCTTATCAAGAACAGACAAGTAATGGTACCAGTTCATTCATCCATACAATTTGAATCCATGCCCAAAAGAAAAAAATGAAAGGTAAATTATTTCAGAGCTATCAAGAGCTTCAAAGGTTCAATTTCTTTCCTTTGCACAATTAAAAAAAAAAAATCGTTGATTTTCACATGACCATCAATGTATTTTAATTACGAAGTATTATATCCTTGAATTGCACGTCCTTTGTTTCTATATGATGGTAAAATGGAGCAAAATTATGTAGGCGAAGTAAAACCAGATCATAACAAAATGTAAGGTCAAAATAAATAGAAAGTCAAAGCCAAAGAATTTAATTTGTAGGTCAATCAAAAATTAAAGCGAAATCATATAAGATATGGACAATTAACAAATCCCAACCTCATTTTTCATTTTCTTTTTATGGCCGACATGTGCCAACAAAACTAAGTTTTAACTTTTTAGTGGTACATGGAAAGGATTTTCATAAATTACTGCACCCACTGTTGTCCGATCCTCAATAAATTGACGACAAGAGGATGAAAACTGACCTTTCAGGAGAAGAAGAGAGAAACTCATAAATTCCCTGGGTTCTGGGGGAAGAAACGATGGTAGGTTTTATAGGACTTGGGAGCGATCTGAAGGATTTCATGATGCTAATCGGGTAATTTTTTAAAATTTTATTAACCGATAACATCTAGGATCGTTCTTACTATTGCTAACTTTCTTTATTTATTTGCATCGCAATCAAATATATTCCTATAAGAAGGATTGTAGAACCATACCTATGGTCTTTAACGAAGCTCTGTTCCTCTTCGGTTCACCTTGAATCCGAAACAAAATGACAGTCGAATCCGTGCTAGCGAATTCCCCGTCAACACCTAGCTCCGTCGCCCGTATCTTAATCGATTTCTTAATCGATAGAATATTTTAACAAGTATTTAGAAGAAAAGAAGAACAAAGCTTCAACACATGAAGACTTACTTGTTACACAAAATTTCTGATCTGCTTTACCTTTAAAACACAAGAAGAAACCTTTCAATTTCATATAGCATTTAAAGCCACTAACCAGAAATTAAAAACAGCACTTTAATTTCTGACGTTGCAGCACTAAAACCTTGATAACTCTCTGTAGAAAACTCCAAACGCCCTGAAACTTGGACCATTGGATTCTACACTTCAAGGGCTACAATTTTCATATATCATTTGCCCAAAATGGTTATCGTTTGCTATACTATTTTTCTGTTTAAAGTTGGCTCAAATTCTGACCCGAATTTAAAGCCTTCTTTCTTCTTCATTTGTTAAAATAATTGGGCTTGGGCTTCAAATAAATTTATACATTTCATAATAATATTCATATATTATTATAATATGTGAAACTTATATTATCCTCATAATATACACATATTAATAAATTTATTCTTTGCTAGTTATTCACGTCATGTGATATAATTTTCTATTTGCACTTTATTTCATGCAACATGAAACTTTGTACATAGAAAATATATTTCTTGTTTCCCATTCAGTTGGTGTGACCTATGTTGAGGATCCATATTATGTTGGCAATGGAATAATTATTTTATTCCATAAACTGTAAGCGGTACTCTAGCATACATTACAGCTACCCAAATAATATATATGTTTAGCAAATCCTTTTACGAAACACGATCCTTCTAGTAATGTTATTTACATTACTTGTGTCTATTCCTTGCCATATGATATTATGACTATTATACAAAGTAGGGCTGTGTCATCTTTGTATTATAATCTTTTCTTGGTCTCTAACAAGTAGGATTATATAATTATAACTGCACTTCAGTTATATTGGATCCATTTATAATCTCACTTTACCAAGGGGCCCTTTATAATATCATTCCTCAATTAATGAGTGGCAATTAGCTATTGACATATATATTTTCCTCCTACACAAGTTATATACAAAGAACTATTACTTTTATCACCACTTGCTTCAAATGGCTTTTAATAATAATTACGTTGCATATTCCTTATGTGAAAAATATATCATATCAATCTTAGAATTAATGACACGATAAAAAAAAATATTAATGACACAAACACAATCCATATAATATTTTTTATCAATTAGGTCTGTTCAATATATGAATCTTTTCATATACTCGTGTTATTAAATGATAATCATTTATCAACGTTTACAGAACTACAACGTACTTTTAATCAACACGACAGTCTTATATGGAATATTAGTGTTTCTGCTAATATCCAAGACCTGTGAACATTTTAGAGTTATATATATTCATTTTATTTAGAGTTCTGCGGTTCAAGACCAAGAGCATCTTCTTGAACACTTCTAAATACAAATATAAACTCATGGAACAAAATGTAATAACATCCAATTCATAAATATAACATATAAAAGTAATCATCATAAGATAACTTTTAGAACACAATTCCAACACGATCTCCTTGATGATAGTTTCTAATTTTATCAATAAGAATATAGCGCTAATTTGGGACTTGGAGCGATCTCGTCGAGAAAACGACATGGCTAATTTAGGAGAGATCTCCTTTCGGAAGAGGAAAGCAACGGAGCTATTTTTTATATTAGCTATTTTTATTAAGGACGAAGGAGCGATTCAATAAGGGTACAATCGTCAATTAGACGCGACAAATCAAGTTTCGTAATTTAAGACGCCTCCTGAGGCGTCGGAAATTAAGATGCCAGATCAGATTTTTACGATTCCACATCAGATTAAAACTATATCCTAGTCATCAGTTAAGTAGCGTTAAGAATCTGAACTTAAGATGTGTTTGGCTTCTTAAATCGTTCTTAAGTGAGTTAAGAAGGAGTTAAGTCGCTACCAAACAGGGCCCTAGAATAAAAATGTCTCATGCTCGGTTATATCATTTTTTGGTTATCTACAGTCAGTAACACATAACCATGAACTGTGCCTTTTGTTGTTCTACATGTCGAAAGCCTTAATACCCAGCATTTACTTCTGTCGTTACTTCTTTGGAGCTGCTGTTTTCTGCACCGTCCATTACATCCTCCAGAGATGTCATGTGTTCTTCTTAGATATAAAGACAACTGACAAAACGCCTCTTCCAGAGTTGCCATGTATCCTGCTAGGATAGACAAGTGGATAATTCTAGTATATATAAGAATCTATATTGTCAAATACATACGGAAATATGCAACTGTACAAAAAGAATGCCGCTCATATGTATGTATGGGCTCTTATAATGCATTTAATGTATCATATCATAAATAATTACTACACGTAATATTTTAATTTCCACAATAATATATATAATAAAATTACTAATATATTCATACATATACAAACATATGGAGCAATTTCCACATGCTAACAAATTAAGGAGCTGTTCATCTACAAGGATGATAAGAGAGCTGATAGAACTATTATGAAAATGAGAAATATGCACCTACATTGGTAGATATTAATTCCTACGAAAAGTCTGCTTTTGATAATAAGAAAATAAAAATATTTAATTAATCAACTTATATGAACTGTTCTAATCCAATTGTTTAAAAGTTTATGTATATATTATATTATTTCCTTAAACAAAGAGGCAATTGAATTTTCTCTATAACTTCTCTACTGAAATTCATGCGCAGGTCAACAACTACTACCATGTGTTGTAGCCTTTCCTGCGATGGCATAATGTTTTACCCTGGTTTTTTGAATGAGGCACATCTATATTTCTAAATTGTTAGTTGCAATTTAACTTTGATTGATTAGTTCTAAAAAAATGAAATCATAATAACCAACTTAATAGCTTTCTAATTGTATTTACAATATCTTTGGATTAAACCAAAGAATGAATATATAATTTAGATTGTTTTTTTATTATTTCAAAACAAAGTCAGAAACTAAGATCCTATTCAAATTATGGAATTTATTGATTGAATCAGAAACCAAGATAAACAAAGACCTGCCCTACCAGATCTTTGTGTCACAAATGCAATTTAAATTTATCTTCTAGCAACTATAAAGTTGTGCTCGTCCTAAAACAAAAAAAAAATCTATTGTAAATTTAATCATTTAATTATATGTTTGAGATGAGTGCTTCTTTGACTTCTTATTTAAGTAGTAAATCAGAAAAACTCACCCTATCAGATCTATGTATCACATGGTGTCGTAACAGTGCATGTCTATAGCCTTTTTATATTTTGAGTTAGATGAGCCTTAGATCAACTTTATTAGTCAAAAGTATCATAGATGCAGCAGCAGTTGAATCAAATTCTGCCATTGCACACCATTTTTGTTGGTCAATCTATGACTGAATAGTGCCAGAGTTGTGCACTTAAAATAAAAAATATATATAATTTGCATCATCGGGTGTCATAATTAATGAGTCATTAGCCAAATGTCTGAACTTTTTCATGTTTTGGATGAACTTTACCACTCAAAAAAGAGGTGCTGCAGCATGACTTAAAGCCAATTTCCTGCCATCACACCGTTTTTCTAGCTAATCTGGAGTTGGACTGTGACAGAATTGTGCAAAAAATATAAAAAAATTATAATGATCACTTTTCAGAGCGTTAATCTCATAGACCGATAGATCGGAGACTTTAATCTCAATTTTATTTGTATTTAATTTATAATATATTGACATAATTTGCATATATTTGTTTCTGTGCAGGATATTTATTTAGATAGGATGTCAGGAATGTATATTTTGATATATTAATTTAATTTGGATGGAGGAATTTAAATTTATACATGACGTCTTCAAAGAGGAACAATTTTTTTCGGTGCGGGTATTCTTTTATGGACAACATAAAAGCGAATGTCAATTTATTGAGAAGACGTACATATGTACTGTTTTGAGAATTTTGTACCTACGTTATAAAATTTTGTTGTAAGTGGTAAAAACTTTTAAGTTATGTTTGGTTTAAGTAGGAATATTTATGATTGATGATACATTTTGTAATCAAGGAGCATTAATTGCTTCTGTAACCGACAATAAAGGCCCAAATTAAGGACGTTATTTAAAGGGAGAAGGTTTCTCAAAGGTAAAATAATTCTTTTTAAGAATGTTAATAGTACAAATAAAATAACAAATTTGGAGAAGTTACTAAGTTCAGGATTTTCTCGTTATATATACATTATTAAATAAAATTAAATTGACAATATTTTTATAATTTAATTAATAATAGGTTAACATAATTTGCATATATTTGTTTCTCTGCAGGATGTTTATTTAGATAGGACGTGAGAAAATGTAAATTTTGATATATCAATTTAAGTTGGATGCAGGACTTTAAATTTATACACGACGTTTTGAAAGAGGGACAATTTTTTTACAGTGAGGGCATTTTTTTATGGACAACATAAAAGCGAATGTCCATTTATAAAGATATATGTACTGTTTTGAGAACTTTGTACATACGTTATAAAATTTTGTTGTAAGTAAACAACTTTTTAAATTATGTTTGGTTTAAGTATCAATATTTATGATGATAGATGATAAATTTTGTAATCAAGGAGTATTATCTGAATTTGTAACCGAGAAGAAAGGCCCAAATTAGAGAAGTTATTAAAAAGGGAGAAGGTTTCTGAAAGGTAAAATAATATTTTTTAAGAACGTCAATATTTAATATAAGGAAATAATTCATTGCAATTACGTACAATCTAATCTGGAAAGTTAAACGGAAAAATCATGCTAATAAGGTAACTGATACGAGTAGGATTTTGTATGATGCACTGGTACATTTTGTTTCTGGGAAAATAGGTACATTATTGTAAATTGTATCTATCTGGGTATGTTCAGAAGAAGACATGTGTCACTCGGCCGACATATAGCTTCCAATTAACAAAAGACAAAGATAAGTGCTGTATATCGTGTCACCTGAGATTGAAGTCAGGTTATAATCATGACTTATTTAATTTTTGATGCACAATCGGCAGCTCAATTGGAGATAGGGTAAAAAAACGGTGCTGGCAGAAAATTGGTTTAAGTGCAATTAATTGCAGCTGTTTTTGAGGAATAAAGTTGCTTTTCATGCACTGTAACACTATACATTAGGAATTATAGGTTGGTAGGTTTTGCGTGCAGGATTGCTGCTCAATTTGGTTATACATTGGTGTGTAAAAACGGTGGCAGGGTGAAAATTGGACTCTAAATTTTGGACATGATATTTTTGACTGACAGATTGAGCATATTTTTTTTCATCATTTGATATGAATTGAATATATTAAAAATGCACAAAGAATATATGGCGATGTGATACAGAATTGATAATCTTTGGTTCATTGCTTCGTTAACTTTAAAAAATCAAGGGAACATTAATTTTATTTTAATTATATAACTGAAGGATTGATTTCATAATATGTTCTTGGGGTATTAGTATAAAAAATGACTACGAGGAATCTTCTAATATAAAACTTCCTTCAATATTTATTTCCAAATATGGATTAATTCAGGATGCTAATAATATACCTTCACTATGAGTATGAATCTTCTAATATAAAATTCCCTCTAATATTTATTTTCATATATAGATTAATTGAGGATGCTAATAATATATCTTCATTGATTAAGATCGTAAAAATTTTAAACTGTGATATGTGATTAACATGTTTTTTTTTTGTGATTTGGTTTGTAAATAAGAAATATATCTTTAAAATAACTGATAAATTTTAAAGAATTTCAAAGCTAGTTGTTTGCTTGTAGTTTCGGTGCAGAAGCTTCATTGAAAACTGTGTATTTATATATTGAGAAGCTAGCATTTTGAGTTCTTTAACCTGATGTAATTATTATACCAATTTTTTTCATATATTTGTCAATATATATTAATATAACTATATCACGGGGCACTGGTAAGATATGAAATTATTAAAGCTGACAGAATCTATTAGCTGCAATATAGTCGTTTGTACAGATATAGGCAGTTATTTTTTCTCTATCTTTACAACTATATATCTGAGCATATGTTAAAGAGAAAAGATATTTGAATCAGATTTGTTGATGTGCCCAAATGCAAAGACGACAGATGGCATCTACTGAGGATACATTGTCACAGAAAACACATGGCAGTCCTTAAATTTGCAATGGACGGTGCAGAAAGCATAAACTATCAAAAAGGAAAGACAAGTAAATTTCCAATGCTAAGATCTCTGACTTGCAAGGAGAACAAAAAGCACAATCTATGGTTGTGTGCACTGACAATAGATTCATGAAGAACAACATGACCACTGACTATAACAGCAAATCAATATGAAGGAGGGTGAGGCTATGACAGCTTTAATTGAATGAATTTGTACATGTAAAGAGGCGCTACTGCATTCGTATAGAGTGTGGTACTGGCACAATACCGTAGAAAAAAAAAGGCGAAGTTTTATTCTTATATTGTTCAGTATATCTTTAAACACAGGAACAATTTAGTGATAATGTGAGAATAGGCTCCTTATGGCAGCATAAATGATATTGTACTTATGAGCTCATTTTTTTATAGAAATAAGTTGGATTAGTAAATATTAATTGGATGTAAATTTATAACTAACTAAAGAAATAACAGAACAAAATATTTTCTTTTGAAAAAGAATAATAGGGAAAGTATCAGAATTAAATTGTTACTGGAAAAATGTTCAAAATTAGTCTGTCAAAACGATAAGAGGGTGGAAATTTGACTAAAAATTTTGGACTCTATAGATTGGTCTGTCAACATGGTAAGGGCAGAAATTTGAATCAAAATTTTGGACGTATATACGATATTTTTGACTGCATACCTTTTTTTTATCATTTGATATAAATTGGATATACTCAAAAAAATTAATGCACAAAGAATATATATCGATGTGGTAAAGAATCGATCATCTTATGTTTGTTTCGTTCAATGATTTGTTAAATTTAAAAATGAAGAGAACATTAATTTGAATTATATAACTGAATGATTGATTTTACAATATATATATTTACTTCCAAATACGGATTTTAGTATTAGGAATGAAAGTTTATACAATTTAGAAGATAACTGAAGAATTTTACACTGCTTAGTTGATGAAAGTTTATACAGTTTAGAAAATATATTTTCTCACTCTTTCTATATATATTTGTTGTTCAATTTAGTATTAGAAATGACTATGAGGATGAATCTTCTAATATAAAATTTCGTCAAATATTTATTTCAAAATATGGATTAATTCATGATGCTAATAATATACCTTTATTGGTTAAGAGCGTGGGAAATTTAATTTGTGGCCTATGATGAAGAATTTTGTTTGTGATTTGTTTTGTAAATAAGGAATATATCTGCAAAATAACTGATAAATCTGAAAGAATTTGAAAGCTAGTTGTTCGCAGCTAGTTTCAATACAGGAGCTATATTCAAAACTGTGTACCTATGTAGACGCTAGCATTCTTATTTGTTTAACTTGATATAAATATTATATAAATTTTTTTTCATATATTTGTTGATATATATTAATATAACTATATGACGGTGAAATTGTAAGATATGAAATTATTAAAGTTGACATAATCTCTTAGCTGTAATTAATATAGCCGATTGTTCATGATATCGGCAACTATTTTTCCTGTCTTAAGAACTGCATATCTGAGTATGTGTCAAAGAGAGGAGATATTTGAATCAGAATTGTTGACTTGTGGAAGCACAATCACGACAAATGGCTGTATGCATTGTCACACAGAACACATGGCACTCCTGAAACTTGCAATGGACGGTGTAGAAGGCATAAACTGTGAAAAAGGAAAGAACAGTAAATGTCCCATGCTAACATCTCTGAATTTTTAATGAATTTTTACATGTAAAGAGGCGCTAAAGTTTTCGGATAGAGTAGTACTGGTACAATGCTGTACAAAAAAAATAGTAGCCAAAGTCTTAATGCTATAATATTCAGTATCTTTTTAAACATAATAACAATTTAGTGATAATGTGAGAATAGGGTCCTCATGCCAGCATAAATAAGATTGTATTGATGAACTCACTCTTTGATGGAGATAAGTTTGATTAGTAGATTTTAATTGGATGCAAATTTTTAACAAAGTAAAGAAAGAACGCAATTTTTATGGCTGGCAAAATATTTTTTCCCAAAAACGAATCTAACATTTATATTGACAATCCTATACAATGATGACTCTCTAACCTACAGCTTTTTTATAGAATTATGTTCAATATTTTTTTTAATGAAAAATCGCAAGCCAAATATAGTAGCATATAACTATTACAGCCACCTTATTGAAGTGATTCATTGAGATCTGAGACAATTTTAATTGTTAAATTTCAAACTATTTAAAAATCTGAAGTGCTATCCTCTTTCTTGTCGCTTAATATATGAGTGAACATTATACGTTAATGGTGTGTAATTAACTGTCTAAAAAAATAAGAGAACTGACAAATTAATTGTACGTGTTGTTTTTATAAAATTCGGCACTATAAAAGTTGATCATATGACCGATTTATGAAGTGCCTGTTACCCAGAAAAAAAAAAAAAAAAAGAAATGTAGCCATTCTATAGCAACACTCAAACAACACACGTTGAATATTTATTAAAAAAAACTAAATAGATCAGAAACTAACCCACAAAGCTGTTTAACCCCCCCCCCCCCCCCCAAAAAAAAAAAAAAAAAAAAAAAAAAAGGCAACAACACTGAAAAGAAAGTGTAGAAAATAAAATTCCAGAACGAAACAACTCATAAATCGGAAAAAGAGAACCTATTTCACCTGTTATCAAAATCAAGTTTAACCACAAATCAATCTCGTGGTTCCTGCAAATGGGAATAAACACAACAACATCAGAACCAAATAATTATTTTATCTCTTCTTAAGAAGAAAGCTGCATTAACTCAGGAAGCAATTTTTTTTAAACGATAAAAACTTCATTTTTACAACAAACAAATCCTATTTGTATTATTAGAACTTGGTCAAAATGGCAACAAATCTATACATTCTGTATAGCCCAACCAAAGCAACAATTAAAGCAAAACCAGAATTTGCGGACTCTCTCAAGGAGCACCTAATGCGCAACCCACAATCGGAAATTAAAACAGGTAAGGTAAACCTAAAAAGGAAAAGGAAGCACCTTCATAGGCAGCGAAATTGGCAAGGAAATTAGAGAGAAGATGCGGCCATAAATAGAGGCTGGAAGACAAATACTGCTAGATATTCTAAACACAATCGTATACCCACAACCGTGTAACAACTAAGACACCAAACATATAACAATCATCTAAACAGACCACCACATAACCAAAATAGCACAATTGCCACAATAGATCAAGGGCGCAAAAAAGCAGCCCATCTTGGCCCAGAATAGGAAGTCCAAACTTTTCATGCACACAGAACACCATCAACAAATAGAATATAACAAAAAAAATATAATCCCAACCCCACCCGTCATTGCCTATATTTAGTACTTGCTTTCATGCACCAGTCACAGCAGACAAAACAATCACTGGCCCAAATTCCTCCAAACCTCCATCGCAATGCACAGCCGCTGGCCCAAATTCCTCCAAACACTCATCAAAAATCAGAACCAACCATTTCAAAATGGACGGCATCTAATGGGGCGTGAACTGTTCATTACTGTTCATCACCCCCATTCAGCATTCAAAGCTTTTTAATAGAAGAAATGTTTTCATCCGTGATGGAAAAATCTTCCGTAATTGTCTGGTGTGCTGACATGATTTTCGGCACGGTTGATGTAAGAATTATAGAATATATTTGTATGAATTTTGATTAACAATATATGAATCTGTGCAAATTTATCTTTTTAAAAATTAAGAGTGAACTATATGTAAATTTATAGATCCAGATTAACTATTATACATAATTTTGTATTTATATATAGTTCACTGAAATTTTGCTATCGATAGCTAAGCGAATATCAAATATCCGTATTACAAGTACACAAACCGCAATCAGTATGAGCCCGTATGATTTATTTTCTGAGCATAAGAAGTATGTCAAATATTGTATTTTCGTATTGGACGACAGTAATAACTCATTCTAAAGAAATATATACTTAGAGCTAAACTAGGTTCAAAGTTTTAGGTTTAGTTTCTGTTATAAATTTTGTTCAACTATAAGAGTAAAATCTAAAAATGATCTAATAAAATATTATATTTTTGTGTGTAAGAGAGAGATAAATAGAAATAAGTTTCGTATGATTTGTCATCTGATTGGTATTTCTAATTTAAGCACGACACGAATTATGTGAATATTAGCGACTATGCTTTATTTATGTATATAGGAAAATTGTAAATGTTCTTTGCCAAATAAGTTTATATTTTTCATTTTGTAAAAGTTGATCCAAACATATCACTGGTCATCATATTCATGAAATTAGATATCCTTTTATATTTTGCAATAAGACAACAGAGACAATCAATATATGACCACCAGGTCCACCATACAACGATTGGTCATGTAACGAGATTTGATGCAAGTGATTATTGGCTCTAAACTGCAAATGGCCAGTACTATTTTTCTAAATTAAAAAAATGAATTGTTTGGCGCTAAAATAAGCACACATGTTATGGAAAAATAAACTAAAATGTTTTTTCACAAAGAAAATTTAGATATGATCTTTTGCTTTCAAAGAATTGGTAGGAATATTATGTTTAAAACTTTAAATAAATATTGATCAGGTATAAAATCTTTCAAACTCTAATACCACTAGAGTTGATAGAAAATAGATTAAAATATATTTTAAACTGACTTGTCTGAACGGTTTGTCAATTATAGAATTATCTTTGCTCACTCTTTGCCTTCGAGATGTTTAAATTTTAGGGACCCAAAGATAGTTATTGTTTAATGAAGAATTCGGTAACTTATATAGTTTTAAAAACAATTAGAAAATTCACTCTTTGCTTCCAATCAGCAGGTCAATTTGGCAGATTGAGACTTTGAAATTGTCGATCTGGTCTTTGAAGCCAATCAGCAGGTACCAGATGTCAATCTGCCGATTTGGGACCTTGAGGTCAACCAAGGTGCAGGACCTATACAAAATGCCTTGATAGAAGCTATTAATGAGGTAGTAGGTGATCAGTGGATCTAGTTAATGAGGTAGTAGCTAATCCGGTGGATCTATAGTTGCAAGATAAGTTGAATTAGTTCCCAAATCCAGATCCAGATGATCATGGGGCATAGTACTATCACTAGTCGAGGTACAAACGATGAAGATGCGGTCTAGGTGTTGTTATAACATTTATAAGGGTTATTCTTGTAAAAGTTCTCAATCAGATTTGACTCTCTTGATTGTTAAGGCAGTAGGTGTTGTTATAGTTTAAATCCCTCTAAATATGTAAATTAAATGGTAATATGAGGTAATCATAGGTTGTGTCACTTCATAACCAAACAGTACAGGTCTAAAAATCCTTGAAAAATCATATAAGTTTGTTTCTCTGGACTTGGCCAATTTAGTAAGGTGGTAAAAAAAAAGTAGTGGAAGGTTTTCTTACATGTGTGCCAAATCAACTTGGATAAGAATGATATTTTGGATTCTGTAATTTTCATTAATTATATTGGAGTAATCTTGTGTTTTAATGAATTTTGTCCAGCAATAAGTTAGAAGTCGCAGGACGCACTTATAAGTGTTAATTGTACTGTCAGAGGTCAGTGAGCATTAGAGAATTATGAACATAGTATTAGCATGACACTCCTAATAGGCACTTTGTCCATCTTACTAGACCGTAATGCAAAGTGTTAGCAGCAGGTAGTGTCTTTGAGCAGCCTTGACTTATAACATTGATTAATGTCTAACTTTGTGAGCAAACAAGAATTCTGTAATTATATGAAATGTGTGGGTCTGTTTGCAAAAGTTGCAAGAAAACTTGTCGGACCTTGTCAAATGTGAGCACTGCAGTATTTGAAATGTAATTGTCAAAACATTCCTTGAAGTACAGAAAGGTGCTTAGTTTTGTGAATAATTATTTTGAGTCTGTGCATAGTATTTAGAATGTAAAGGATTAACTCTGGTAAATAACAGTGACCACGTTCAGTTGTATGAAGGAATTGTCAAGGAGTATGATAAAAATTGTTAATTGTCTGCCGTATATCTCTCTGCTTAGTAAGGAACGCATAATGAGTATGCTAATGGTTGTGACCGTAGCACATAAATATTATAAAGGCCAAATGATAAAATAGCTATGTGTAACTTAGCACCATGGCCGTGTCACTTGATAAAATTAATGATATTGTACTAAGCCATCCCTGTTGCCATGAACTTGATTAAATGATGCACAAGTACAATAATTAAAAATGGACCTGAAATCAAGGTTACACATGCAATTAATCGTCGGTAACTGTTACATATAGATAAATTGATAACGTGACATAGGAATAAGTGGCAGTATACTTCCTTCAAATCCATACTTTAATCGCTCAAATAAAACGAATTCTTTGTTCAACTCATCGAAATAGGTGCAAAGAAAATGAGAAAATATAGTATAAACAAGAGACAAATTGCATGAAATTTGTCTCTGCCATAACTCTTCAGATCTAGCATTTAAATATTACCAAATTGTCAATGCTAACTAATTACACGCTTAAATACCTACAACGCGACAAATTCATTTGTTATCCAAACATAACTTTGTTACCTTTCCGATACTGTAGGAAAATGATATTGCGGCATATAATTATTTTTGTAGCATGGCATTTTTTTTATGGAGCTGAGATGCGAGAAATTAGGAAGATATAATAATAATAATTCTACAATATAAAAACATGAGAATACTATTTAGCAAAGATCGAAAAAATGATTTTTATTTTTAAAGAACTCAACGTCTTTCTTTTTCCTTTTTTTTTTTTTTTGAAATAAGTGTTAACCGATCACTTTTCAATAGAAAAGCAGCAGGATACAACTAGTATTACAAAACAAATCAAATAAAGCATTGACCCCCTTTTTTATTCATCTAACAACAGTAACCAAGTTCCTAACCCAAATTCTGGTACCGTACCAGTAATGGTACCAGAGCTCAATTATTAATCACACAAACAATCGCTCGAAATGCTCAAAATGAATGCACAATCGCTCGAAATGCTCAAATATCCCTAGAACCTGCATAATCTGCACATTATATGCATAATTACAGTGTATAATCCAATCATTTTGAATAAGTGAGTTCATAATCATCCTCTAGACTGTATGAAGAGTTTAAATATAGATTATTGTGATCAAATGACTTAAATTGAATGCAGAATCGCTTAAAATGCTCTAATATACCAAGAATCTGCGTAATCTGCAAAATATATGTGCAATTACAGTATATAATCTAATCATTTTCAACAAGTGAGTTCATAAAGATATTCTAGACTATACAAAGAGTTTCAATATAGATTATTGTGATTAAATGACTTAAAATAAATGCACAATCGCTCAAAATGCTCTAATATATCCAGAATCTGCATAATCTACACATTAAATGTGTACTTACAGTGTCTAATCCAATCATTTTGAATAAATGAGTTCATAAATAAATTCTAGACTATATGAGAAGTTTAAATATAGATTATTGTGATCAAATGACTTTAAATGAATGCGTAATCGGTCGAAATGCTCTAATATATCCAGAATCTGCATAATCTGCACATTATATGTGTAAACAGTGTATAATCCAGTCATTTTGAATAAGTGAGATCATAGAAATATTCTAGACTGTATGAATAGCTTAAATATAGATTATTGTGATTAAATTATTTAAAATGAATGCATAATCTCTCGAAATGCTCTAATATATCCATAATCTGCTTAATCTGCACATAGTATGCGTAATTACAGTATATAATCCGATCATTTTTAATAAGTGAGTTCATAAACATATTTGAGAATATTTAAAAAGCTTAAATATAGATTATTGTGAGAAAATGACTTAAAATGAACAATCGCTCGAAATGCTTTAATATTCCTAGAATCTGCATAATCTGCTCATTATATGCGTAATTACAGTGTATAATCCAGTCATTTTGAATAATTCAATTCATAAACATATTCTACACTTTATGAAGAGATTAAATATAGGTTATTGTGATCAAATGACTTAAAATGAATACACAATCACTCGAAATGCTCAAATATCCCTAGAATCTGCATAATCTGCACATTATATGCATAATTACAGTGTATAATCCAATCATTTTGAATAAGTGAGTTCCTAATCATCTTCTAGACTGTATGAGGAGCTTAAATATAGATTATTGTGATCAAATGACTTAAAATGAATGCAAAATCGCTTAAAATGCACATTATATGCGTAATTACAGTGTATCATCCAATCATTTTGAATAAGTGACTTCATAAGCATATTCTAGACTATACAAAGAGATTAAATATAGATTTTTGTGATCAAATGACTCGAAATGGATGCACAATCGCTCGAAATACACTAATATAACCAGAATCCATATAATCTGCACATTATATGCGTAATTACAGTGAATAATCTAATCATTTTGAATAAGTGAGTTCATAAACATATTCTAGACAGTATAAACAGCGTAAATATTGATTCTTTTGATCAAGTGACTTAAAATGAATGCAGAATCACTTGAAATGTTCTAATATACCAAGAATCTATATAATCTGCACATTATATGCGCAGTTACAATGTACAATCCAATAATTTTTGAATAATTGAGATCATAGACATATTCTAGACTGTATGAAAAGCTCAAATATAGATTATTGTGATTAAATTACTTAAAATGAATGCACAATCGCTCGAAATGCTCTAATATACCCAGAATCTGCTTAATCTGCACATAGTATGCGTAATTACAGTGTATAATCCGATCATTTTTAATAAGTGAGTTCATAAACATTTTTGAGACTATTTGAAAAGCTTAAATATAGATTATTGTGAGAAAATGACTTAAAATGAATTCACAATCGCTCAAAATGCTCAAATATACTCAGAATCTGTATAATCTGCACATTATATGCGTAATGACATTGTATAATCCAATCATTATGAATAAGTGTGTTCATAAACATATTCTAGACTGTATGAAGAGCTTAAATATATATTATTGTGATCAAATAACTCAAAATCAATGCATAATCGCTCGAAATGCTCTAATATACCAAGAATCTGTATAATCTGCACATTATATGTGTAATTACAGTGTATAATCTAATTATTTTGAATAAGTGAGTTCATATACATATTTTCGACAGTATAAAAGGCTTAAATATTAATTATTGTGATCAAATTACTTAAAATAAATACACAATCGATCGAAATGCTCAAATATCCCTAGAATCTGCATAATCTGCACATTATATGCGTAATGACAGTGTATAATCCAATTATTTTGAAAAAGTGAGTTCATAAAAGTATTCTAGACTGTATGAGAACTTAAATATAAATTATTGTGATCAAATGACTTAAAATGAATGCACAATCGCTCGAAATGCTCAAATATACCCAGAATCTGCACATTATATGCATAATAACAGTAATAATCCAATCATTTTAAATAAGTGAGTTCAAAAACATCTTCTCGACAGTATGAAGAGCTTAAATATATATTATTGTGATCAAATGACTTATAATGAATGCATAATCGCCTGAAATGCTCAAATATCCCCAGAATTTGTATAATCTGCACTTTATATGCGTAATTACAGTTTATAATCCAATAAATTTGAATAAGTGAGCTCATAAAAAAATATTATAGACTATATAATGAGCTTAAAAATAGGTTATTGTGATCAAATGACTTAAAATGAATGCACAATCACTCGAAATGCTCTAATATACCCAGAATCTCCTTAATCTGCACATTATATGCTTAATTACAGTACATAATCCAATCATTTTGAATAAGTGAGTTCATAAACATATTCCAGACTATATGAAATTCATTAATATAGATTATTGTGATCAAATTACTTAAAATGAATACACAATCACTCGAAATGCTCTAATATACAATGAATCCGGGTAATCAGCAAAATTTATGCGTAATTACAGTGTATAATACAATCATTTTGAATAAGAAAATTCATACACATACTCTAGACAGTATGTAGAACTCAAATATAGATTATTGTGATCAAATGACTTAAAATAAATGCACAATCGCTCGAAATGCTCTAATATATCCAAAATCTGCACATTATATGCATAATTACAGTGTATAATCCAATCAATTTGAATAAGTGAGTTCATAAACATATTCTATACTATACCAAGAGCTTAAATATAGATTATTGTGATTAAATGACTTAAAATAAATGCACAATCGCTCAAAATGATCTAATCTACCCAGAATCTGCGTACTTACAGTGTATAATCTAATCATTTTGAATAAGTGAGTGCATAAATATGTTCAAGTATGTATAAAGAGCTTTAATATAGATTGTTGTGATCGAATGACTTAAAATGAATGTAGAATATCTTGAAATGTTTAAATATATTCAGAATCTGTATAATTTGTACATTTTATGTGTAATTTCGATGTATAATCCAATCATTTTTAATAAGTATGTTAATAAACATATTCTAGACTGCATAAAGAGTTTGATTATAGATTATTGTGATAAAAATGACTTAAACAAATGCAGAATCACTTGAAATGCTGTAACATACTCAGAACTGTACAATATGCACATTATGTGGATAATTACAGTGTATAATCCAATCATTTTGAATAAGTAAGTCCATAAACATATTCAAGAGTGTACAAAGAGCATCAATATAGATTATTGTGATCAAATGACTTAAAACGAATGCACAATCGTTTGAAATGCTCAAACATACTCAGAATCAGTATAATCTGCACATTTTATGCGTAATTACAGTGTATAATTCAATAAATTTGAAAAGGTGAGTTCATAAACATAATCTAGACTGAATGAAAAGCTTGAATATAGATTATTGTGATCAAATGACTTAAAATGAAATCACAATTGCTCGAAAAGCTCTAATATTCCCAGAATCTTCAAAATCTGCAAATTATATGCGTAATTACAGTGTATAATCCAAGCATTTTGAATGAGTCAGTTCATAAACATATTCTAGACTGTATAAAGATATTTAATATAGATTATTGTGATCAAATTATTAAAATGAATGCACAATCGATCGAAATGCTCAAATATACCCAGAATCTGCATAATCTGCACATTATATGCGTAATTACAGAGTATACTCTAATTATTTTGAATAAGAGCGTAAATAACATAAAAACAAATGCAGAATCGCTACAAATTCCCAAACATACACAGAGTCTGTATAATCTGCACATTATATGCGTAATTACAATGTATAATCCAATGATTTTGAATTACTATGTTCATAAATATATTCTAGTCTGTATAAAGAGCTTAAATATAGATCTTTGTGATCAAATGACTTAAAATGAATGCAGAATCGCTCGAAATATTCAAATATATTAAGAATCTGTATATTTTGCAAATTTTATGCGTAATTTCGATGTATAATCCAATTATTTTGAATAAGTTAGTTTATAAACATATTCTAGACTGTACGAAGAGCTTTAAAATAGATTATTGTGATCAAATGACTTAAAATGAATGCATAATAACTCGAAATGCTTAAATATACTCATAATCTGTATAATCTGCACATTTTATGCGTAATTACAATGTATAATCCTATTATTTTGAATAAGTAGGTCCATAAACATATTAGAGTGTATAAAAAATTTCAATATCGATTATTGTGATCAAATAACTTAAAATGTTCGCAGAACAGCTTGAAATGCTCGAATATACTCAGAATTTGTATAATCCAACCATTATATGCGTAATTGCAATATATAATCCAATCATTTTGAATAATTAAATTTATAAACATATTCTAGATTGTATAAAAAGCTTAGATATAAATTATTGTGATCAAATAACTCAAATGAATGCAGAATCTATTGAAATGCTCAAATATACTCAGAATTTGTATAATCTGCACTTTATATGCGTAATTACAATTTATAATCCAATAAATTTGAATAAGTGAGCTCATAAAAATATTATAGACTGTATGAGGAGCTTAAAAATATATTATTGTGATCAAATGACTTAAAATGAATGCAAAATCGCTCAAAAATAACAAACATTCTCAGAATCTGTATAATTTGCACATTATATGCTTGATTACTAATTACAATGTATAATCCAATCATTTTGAATAAGTAAGTTAATAAACATATTCTAGAGTGTATAAAGAGTTTAAATATAGATTATTGTTATCAAATAACTTACAATAAATGCAGAATCATTTGAAATGCTCAAATATACTCTGAATTTGTATAATCTGCATATTATATGCGTAATTACAATGTATAATCCAATCATTTTGAATAAGTAAGTTCATAAACATATTCTAGACTGTATAAAGATCTCAAATATAGATTATTGTGATTTAAATGACTTAAAATGAATTCAGAATCGCTTGAAATGCTCAAATATACTAAGAATTTGTATAATCTGCACCTTATATGCAAATTACAATGTATAATCCAATTGTTTTCAACTACTAAGTTCATAAAAATATTGTACACTGTATAAAGAGCTTAAATATAGATTATTGTGATCAAATGACGTAAAATGAATGCAGAATCGTTTGAAATACTCAAATATACTTAGAATCTGTATAATCTGCATATTATATACGTAATTATAATATATAATCCAAGCATTTTCAATAAGTAAGTTCACAAACATATTCTCAACTGTATAAAGAGGTTAAATATAGATTATTTTGATCAAATGAATTAAAACGAATGCAAAACCACTTGAAATGCTCAAACATACCCAGAATCTCTAGAATCTGCACATTATATGCGTAATTACAATGTATAATCCAATCATTTTGAATAAGTAAGTTTATAAATATATTCTAAACTTTATAAAAAGCTTAAATATCGATTTTTCTTATCAATTGATATAAAATGAATGCAGAATCTCTTAAAAAGCTCAAATATACTCAAAATCTATATAATCTGCAAATTATATGCGAAATTAAAGTGTATGATCCAATCATTTCGAATAAGTTAGTTCATCAACATATTCTAGACCGTACAAAGTGCTTAAATATAGATTATTGAGATCAAATAACTTAAAATGAATACAGAATCACTTGAAATGCTCAAATATACTTAGAATTTGTATAATCTGCATATTATATGCGAAATTACAGTGTATATTCCAATCATTTTGAATAAGTAAGTTCATAAACATATTATACACTGTATGAGGAGCTTAAAGAAAGATTATTGTGATCAAAGGACTTAAAATGAATGTAGAATTGCTCAAAATGCTCAAACATACTCAGAGTCTGTATAAACTGCACATTATATGCGTAATTACAATGTATAATCCAAGCATTTTGAATGAGTGAGTTCATAAATATTCTAGACTGTATAAAGAGCTTAAATATAGATTATTGTGATCAAATGATTTAAAATGAATGCACAATTGCTCGAAATGCTCAAATATACCCAGAATCTTCATAATCTGCTCATTATGTGCATAATTACAGTGTATAATTTAATTATTTTTAATAAGCGAGTCTATAAACATATTATAGACTGTATGAGGAGCTTAAAAATAGATTATCGTGATCAAATGTCTTAAAATGAATGCAAAATCGCTCGAAATGCTCAAATATACTCAGAATCTGCACATTATATGCGTAATTACATTGTATAATCCAACCATTTTGAATAAGTAAATTCATAAACATATTCTAGACTGCATAAATAGCTTAAATAGAGATTATTGTGATCAAATAATTCAAAATGAATGCAAAATCGCTTGAAATGCTCAAATATACTCAAAATTCATATAATTTGTACATTATATAAGCAATTGCAATGTATAATCCAATTATTTTGAATAAGTGAGTTCATAAACATATTCTAGACTGTATGAAAAGCTTAAATATAGATTATTGTGATCTAATGACTTAAAATAAATGCACAATTGCTCAAAAAGCTCTAATATACCCAGAATCTGCATAATCTGCACATTAGATGCATAATTACAGTGTATAATCTAATTATTTTTAATAAGTGAGTCCATAAACATATTATAGGCTGTATGATGAGCTTAAAAATAGATTATTGTGATCAAATGTCTTAAAATGAATGCAGAATTGTTAAGAATGCTCAAATATACTCAGAATCTGTATAATCTGCACCTTATATGCGTAATAACATTGTATAATCCAAAAATTTTGAATAAGTAAATTCATAAACATATTCTAGACTGTATAAAGAGCTTAAATAGATATTATTGTGATCAAATAACTTAAAATGAATACAGAATCGCTTGAAATGCCCAGGTATACTCAGAATTCGTATAATCTGCAAATTATATGCCCAATTACAATGTATAATCCCATTATTTTGAATAAGTTAGTTCATAAACATATTCTAGACTCTATAAGGAGCTTAAAAGTATATTATTGTGATCGACTGACTTAAAATGAATGCAGAATTCTTGAAATGCTCAAATATACTCAGAATCTGTATAATCTGCACATTATATGCATAATTACAATGTATGATCTCTCTAGATGGCCGCTATCTAGTATTTCTAAAAAAATTACAATGTATGATCCAACCATTTTGAATGAGTGAGTTCATAAATATTCTAGACTGTATGAAGAGCTTAAATATAGATTATTGTGATGAAATGATTTAAAATGAATGAACAATCATTCAAAATGCTCAAATATACCCAGAATCTGCATAATCTGCACATTATATGCGTAATTACAATGTATAATCCAATAATTTTGAATAAGTAAGTTAACAAACATATTCTACACTGTATTAAGAGCTCAAATATAGATTATTGTGATCAAATGACTTAAAAATGTATTCAGAATCACTCGAAAAGCTCTAATATACCCTAAATCTGCATAATCTGCACGTTATATGCATAGATACAGTGTATAACCCAATCATTTTGAATATGTAAGCCCATAAACATATTATAGACTGTATAAAGATTTTAAATATAGATTATTGTGAACAAATAACTTAAAATGAATACAAAATTGCTCTAAAAGTTCTAATATACCCAGAATCTTCATAGTCTGCAAATTATGTGCGTAATTACAGTGTGTAATCCAATCATTTTGAATGAGTGAGTTCATAAATATATTCTAGACTTTATAAAGATCTTAAAAGTATATTATTGTGATCAACTGACTTATAATGAATGCATAATTCTCGAAATGCTAAAAGATACTCAGAATTTGTATAATCTGTACATTATATGCGTAATTACAATGTATGATCCAACCATTTTGAATGAGTGAGTTCATAAATATTCTAGATTGTATGAAGAGCTTTAATATAGATTATTGTGATGAAATGATTTAAAATGAATGAACAATCGCTCGAAATGCTCAAATATACTTAGAATCTGCATAATCTGCACATTATATGCGTAATTACAATGTATAATCCAATTATTTTGAATGAGTAAGTTAACAAACATATTCTACACTGTATTAAGAGCTCAAATATAGATTATTGTGATCAAATGACTTAAAATGTATTCAGAATCACTCGAAAGCTCTAATATACCCTGAATCTGCATGATCTGCACATTATATGCATAGATACAGTGTATAATCCAATCATTTTGAATATGTAAGTTCATAAACTTATCATAGACTGTATAAAGATTTTAAATATAGATTATTATGATCAAATAACTTAAAATGTAAGCACAATCGCTCGAAATTCTCTAATATACTCAGAATCTTTGTAATCTGCACATTAGAAGCGTAATTACAATGTATAATCCAATCATTTTGAATAAGTAAGTTCATAAAGATAGTCTAGACTGTATGACGAGCTTAAATATAGACTATTGTGATCAAATGATATAAAATGAATGCAGAATCACTTGAATTATGCATACAATGTTCCGTCACGAAACAGCACTATGTCAGAAAAGGTTTGCGATTCCAATTAAGTGGAAAATGCCGAAACGGGTCATAATGTTGACGAGTAAATTGTAAAAAATTCCAAAGGTGCGGTAAAAATTTGCCTCACAAAGCAACCAATCGCAAATAATTTTGCCGTGTCGTTTCTCAATTTTTAAAAATAGAATATGACACCCACACAAATTTATCTATATTTGAGATTTGAGAAGTATTCTGATTTCCATTCATTCACAATTAATCTCATGATTATTTCCTTCATTTTTTTCTTTAGTTATATGATTTTTTTATTGTATTATGAAATTTTCTAACTTGCATATAATTAGTGCTAACATCTTTTCATCAACGCATCTTGCTTTTTTTTTTCCCGTTAAATTAGAAAGTTTCTTGCCAATAGAGTTATTTTACTAACTTTTATGTCATACATATAGCAAATTGGATTGCGGCGGAGCCGCAATTAAGAAATCAATATTATAAATAAACTTGCGTGCGTATCGTTTGGTGTTTTGGTTAAATTTTGCTCGACACGCGTCATTTGTGCTACAGTTTTTTTACTTTTCTTTAGTATTTTTTGGGCCTATGACGACCTTTATGCGATCAATGCTGTGCTGAGTCGATTTTAGTTTCTTTATGCACCACGAATCTGACCCGTTTCATTGTTTCATTTGTAATTTTTAGTACTGAATCACCTATTTCTAGCCTCTCAACTCCTGCCATTCGGGAATTCTCATGCTCTCTCGTGAACCATAGATTTGGGCTCTTAGTCACTTCAAGTTTGATCTAATTGTTTATAAGGCTGCAAGTTAAAAAACACAATTTGTTCACCTCCACTCTAGAAGCGTTTAAAAAAAACAACAAGTTTTTATTTTTTATTTTTTACCGGTGATTGTACTTGATAAAAAAATTGCTTTGAATTTCACTCGTATTGTCCTAATAATTATGTAATAATTTGAATTTCTCAAATTTTTAAATTTGTCTCAAAATTTTTATTTTCGAACTTCTCAAATAGATAATTTGATAATTATGAGATGCGCACATTATGAGCTTTAAACTTCAACCATGTTATTCTAATAATTCTAAAATATATCTTTGAATATTTATCTTAGTTTTAAAGATATTTAAGAATTAAAGATACGCTATCAGATACTATAAATTGATATTGATATAACATTTAATCAAGAAATATATTTTAAATATATTTTTTGAAAATAATTTTTATTTAATTTGATTATAAAAAACAATAATTTTATATTTTAATAATTTTATTTTGTTAAAAGTGTATAATTTTAATAATTAACAAGTTTATTTAAATCCAATTGAAATAAACACTAACAAAATATATAAAGCAATTGCATATTTTTTTTTCATCAATATTAGTCATATCAAAATTTGTCATTGTTCTTGCTGATGAACCTATAGTTTATCTCTCTATCAAAGTTGCCAAAATACTAATTCCTGGCCAGTTGCCGACGCCATCATCTTTCTAGGTTTTTTTATGTATTAAACGATACTACTAAATATAAGTTCTTCAAAAAAATTTAAATAACTACATAAATTAAATTCACACAATATATAGCATTGTTCACATCATAAAAGAAATATTAATTGATGGTTACAAATTTATTATATAAAAATCACATTTAACTCTGTAAACTTTACATGTGCTACTGAACATAAAACATTACCAAACATATGTTAGCTACAAAAAACATATATAATTATGCACATCATAGGTAAAAATTAAACATTAATTTTTACAAAATTTAAATTAATTACTTAATTTTATTTTAGTAGTAATTCAAATATCGAGCGAAGCTCGATTAGTTCTTCTAGTTTCAATAATATCAGGAATCGAAAACTTGTCTTCCCTCTCACCCAGGCCCAATATTAAAAGATGAAATACTGAGAAATTTCAAAAAAAAAAAAATATGAATTTCGACAGTAGTGAAAACATTGGTTGCAAGTAGGATTAAAATTTTATAAAAACAAAAACAAAAGAGTGTACAATCACATCTAAATTTTGTTTTCAAATTTAAAGTGTACTTTTTATCATTTAATATTGTAATTGAAAACCACAGATATACTGAGGAAGCGCAATAAAACCCTAGTGTGTATCATTTTCGATGAGATCAGATAAAATATGTTACTTTTTTAAAAAATGTACTCTCCTCACTTTGAACTTATATCTCGACCTTCGAGTTTTAAACTACCGATAAAGACCATAATGGTATTTACATTGAAATTTTATTAAAAATCAAATTTTATAGTTTTAAAATTTTTTATTTTTTAAAATAATGTAATTATTGAGGTTTTTTTATTCTTAAATCAATCAATTTAAAAAAAAATCTGAAAATTATACTAAAAGTTATTGAAAAAATATATAAAAATTAGTTTTTAACGATATTTTAAGATAAAATATCACATTAAAGAGTTTAAATCGGTTATTTGACACTCGAATGTGGAGATACGAGTTCACCATATTTTACCTCCATATTTGATTATTAAATTTCAGAATTATATTTGATTATTAACGATTTTTAAAATTGTCACGACAAAACATCGAGTTGACGACAACACTATAGTAAATCAGACGGCCGATTTGTATACAGCAAATACCTCCATTTCCATCCTGGTTCCTGACTGAATTCAGATCCCACCCTTCCAAAACCCAAACCCAAACCCAAACCGGGCCGGATCGAAAACAAACCCTAACCCCGCCCAACTCTCTTCTCTCCCTCTCGACGGCGAACCCGACCTCGCCATTGAGCTTCCCCACACACTTTCACGACCCTTATTACTTCCACTTCACATTCCTACAACTACTACTACTACAATAAGAGTCTCCGGTGAGGAGGGGCTACAGAAACAGTCGCCAAGATGAGGATTATGATAAAGGGAGGCGTATGGAAGAACACGGAGGACGAGATTCTCAAGGCCGCCGTCATGAAGTACGGCAAGAACCAGTGGGCCCGTATCTCGTCTCTCCTCGTTCGGAAGTCCGCCAAACAGTGCAAGGCCCGCTGGTACGAGTGGCTCGACCCCTCCATTAAAAAGGTGCTCTCTTTTTTGTTTTTGGATTTAGTTTCTGTTGTTGTTCACTGGGTTGAATGGGATTTTTTGGTGTTAGCTAAAATTGGTGATTGGTGTCTTAGAAAGGCGTGTTTGTGTTTGATTTGTGGTGGGTTTTTGTTACTTTTTTTGTGTGTTGTTTTGTTTTGATTTTGTTTAAAAGTTTCTGATTTTCACTTCATTGGGTTAGAATATGTAAGTATTGGCTCAAACAATTGAAAATGTCTGCATTACTAGTCATTCTTTATTGATTATATAGCTTGGAATACTTGTTGTTCTGGTACTAATTGACCACCAGAATGCACTCTGATCTTTAGATAGCTTGAGTAACCAAATTGCTCTTGAAGTACCATCAGATTAGGTTGGTCTCAGGCTGTGTGCTTCATTGTCTTTAATTGTGTATTACGGCTAAAGACCAGTTTTAGTTATTAAGGACCAACTTTTCTCTTTGATTTCAGACTGAATGGACCCGGGAAGAAGACGAAAAGCTTCTCCACCTTGCCAAACTCATGCCCACCCAGTGGCGCACCATTGCCCCTATTGTGGGCCGTACTCCATCCCAGTGCCTGGAGAGATATGAGAAGCTTCTCGATGCAGCATGTGCTCGTGATGAAAATTATGAAGCAGGAGACGATCCCCGGAAACTGCGGCCCGGTGAGATTGACCCAAACCCAGAATCAAAGCCTGCTCGCCCTGACCCAGTTGACATGGACGAGGATGAAAAGGAGATGCTTTCTGAGGCCCGGGCTCGTCTTGCAAATACACGTGGCAAAAAAGCAAAGAGAAAGGCTAGAGAGAAACAGCTAGAGGAGGCTAGGAGGCTTGCATCTCTACAAAAGCGAAGGGAGTTGAAAGCAGCTGGAATCGATATTAACAAGAGAAAAAGGAAGAGAAAGGGGATTGATTATAATGCTGAGATTCCCTTTGAAAAGCGCCCACCCCCTGGTTTTTATGACACAACAGGGGAGGAGCGGGACCCGGAGCCAATGAAATTCCCGACCACAATTGAAGAGCTGGAAGGAAAGAGAAGGGTGGATATAGAAGCACAGCTGAGGAAACAGGATATTGCGAAGAACAAAATTGCTCAGAGGCAGGATGCACCAACAGCCATAATGCAAGCTAATAAATTGAATGATCCCGAGGCAGTGAGGAAACGAGCAAAGCTAATGCTGCCCCCACCTCAGATCTCTGATCAGGAGCTGGAGGAAATTGCAAGGATTGGTGCTAGTGATTTGGCATCACTGGCTAATGAAGAGATGGCTGGGGGTGGAGGGACCGCCACACGTGCCCTCTTGGCAAATTACTCCCAGACTCCCAGGCTTGGTATGACGCCATTGCGGACCCCACAGAGGACTGTGGGAGGGAAGGGGGATGCTATAATGATGGAGGCTGAGAATTTGGCTCGGTTGAGGGAATCTCAGACCCCGCTTTTGGGGGGCGAAAATCCTGAGCTTCACCCGTCTGATTTCTCAGGGGTGACACCGAGGAAGAAAGAAATACAGACACCAAATCCTATCGCAACACCTGGTGCGACTCCTGGACCAGGTCTCACCCCCCGACTTGGCATGACACCTGCACGAGACGGGCAATCATTTGGTGTAACCCCTAAGGGTACTCCATTTCGAGATGAACTGAGAATTAATGAAGAAATGGAGATGACCGAAGATGCCAAGGCAGAGAAGAGAAGGCAGGAAGAATTGAGGAAGAACCTCAGGTCGAATCTGATGTCTTTGCCACAACCGAAGAATGAGTACCAGATTGTGGTGCAACCAGTACAGGACGAGGTGGAGGTGGAGGAGAGGATAGAAGAGGACATGTCAGACAGAATGGCCAGAGAGAGAGCTGAGGAGAAAGCCAGAGAGGAAGCATTGCTAAGAAAAAGGTCGAAGGTGTTACAGAGAGAGCTCCCTAGACCGCCGTCTGGTGCCTTGGATATTGTTCGGAGCTTTATTGCTCGAGTAGGCGAGGGAAGGGGATCTTTCGTGCCACCAACTATGTTTGAGCAAGCTGATGAGTTGATTAACAGAGAAATGCTTGCTTTGTTGGAGCACGACAATGCAAAATACCCACTCGAGGAAAAGGAAAAGGAGAAGAAAAAGGGGAAGCGGAAAGACAGAGTTTCTATACCAGAGATTGAAGATTTCGAGGAGGACGAGTTGATAGAGGTACATGACGTTGGGTTTTATGCTAATGAATAGCAGTTTATTGTGGTAACTAAAATAGCTTTATTGGTACGATCTGAAAATTGTTTTTTTTTGTTCTAGTCAAAATTATGTTCATGTTTGGAAATTAAAAAAAAACTTTATATATACAACTTAAAATTGCTTCATGTTTGTTCCAGTCAAAACTACTCACGCTTTGCAGTCTCTAATGTTATGACTATGAGGGTTGATTCATATTATATTATGGAAGATATCTTTATGTTTTGTTTGGGAAGAAGGGTATTGCATTTTATTGTAGTATCACCTTTTTCATAGGCATATTTTAGGTCTACAGTCGGCTCATATTCTGATGCTATTATGTCTCCATTATAGTTCAGGTTTCAGCAATAGCAATCTAGTGTCGAAAAACCTAAATTTATTTGAAAATGCCTACTGTATGAGCGATTCACAATTGTGAATTTGCCTGTTCCTCCATCAAATTTTTATGTTTTCCATCTCCACCACTGAAAAAACCAAAATTCATTTGACAATAGAGTAGTACCAACTAAGCTCATCTATGTATGATTGCATCTGCCGACGCCCTGCATATTTTGGCTGTATCTTGGGCTTAAAATGTTTTGCCGACTGGAACTTACCTGATACAAACTGGACTGTTCTTTTTTGCTTCTTTTTTAATTGGAATGATACAGAATAGATCAAACTTTGCATCCTGATAATGCACATGGATTTATTACTAAAACTGCATCTCACTGCTGTGATCACAAACTGGGAGTTGGCTGCAGGAAGTCTGGTACTTTATAGTCCTCTTAGTGATCATTGAATCATGGGTTACAATCCTTAATAAAGTAGGAAAAAAAAGGTGTATGCTAACTGCAACAGTACTCTTTTTTCTATATAAAATTTAATTCCTTGTTTCTCTTATAGGCAGATGCAATGATAAGGGAAGAGGCAAATTTTCTTCGTGTAGCTATGGGTCACGAGAACGAGCCTTTCGAGGAGTTTGTGCGGGCCCATGATACATGCCAGGATGACCTTATTTTCTTCCCAGGGACAAGCAGCTATGGCCTTGCTAGTGTTGCAACAAGCTCTGAGAAGCTTGCAGCTGTGACAAATGAGTTTGAGATAGTGAGGAGGCGCTTGGATGAAGAGACCAAGAAAGCAACCAAGCTGGAGCAGAAAATTAAGGTTCTTACTCATGGATACCAGGTACTACAATTTTTTATTTAACTTAAATTTTAATGCTTACTGTAGTTGTCAATAAACTCAATAAGATCCTTTGAACTTTCAATATCACTTTCAATATCACCATAATATTGACAATATCTTGGTTATTGAAGATCACATGTGTGTTGACATGTACCAAACATATAAGCACGCGGCCACATCCTCACATGGTCACACCTGCTTGCCCATATGTGGTCCCAGATCATGGTTAGTTCGGTTGCTAAGTATTGATTGTAATCCTGAGAAAAATGTACAGAAATTTTTTCACACTTTTCTGTTACATAATGTTTTCAAGACCTACAGGTTGGTTGTGCCATTCTGCCACATAAGATAATCTGTTGTAGCGGGCATTGAATAATTTGGTTAAATGAAGCCTTAAATATTCTTTGGTTCACTCAGCCCCTTAAATACCCCAATTTTAGAGGAATAATTTGCTTTTCGGGGTATTTATGCCAGATTATGTTTGGTTAAACTCCACTCTACAAATCCAGATTAACCATTGTAATGTGTTAATACTTAATAGACAAAAGTGGCCAATTGTGTAATAATTCACTGGGTTGATTGAACAGAAGAAAAGAAAAACAAAAAAGATAAAAGTTCGAGAGCTCAATTTAATCAAATGAGCCCAAGTGTCATAATTGAACTTTTGTCTCCTTTGTATAACTTCTAATGTTATTCCACTCCCACCAGATATTAAAATTTGCAATTTTCACAAAGCACTCAGTAAACAATTGCATGCGCATGGAAAGGCATAGTAAATAGGTAACACGTGTATGTTGACATGAAAATTGTAATTTGACAGGTGAGGGCAGGCAAGCTATGGTCACAAACAGAAGCCACTTACAAGCAAGTAAACAACTTATCTACTGAACTTACCTGCTTCAAGGAGCTTCAGAAACAGGAACGCCTCGCTGCCTCATACCGGATCAACAACCTTCTGGATGAAGTCAACAAGCAGAAGACTCTAGAATCTCAGCTGCAACGCCAGTATGGTGACCTCTTGGCTGAATCTGAGAGGCTTCAGAATTTCCTGGAAGAGCATAAGAGAAAAGTGGCCACTGAGAGTGCTGAAGTTAGTTCTGAAGGGGCAGAGGAGATGAAAGTCGACAATGAGGTGGCAACTGGGATTGAAAATGATGCCTCTCAAGTTGCTGCAGCTAGCGAAGGAATAGCTGAAGGTACAATCATTGGTGGAGATGATAAATTAACGGCCGAACCAATTGCTCCTGAGAACAATGCAGATAACATCATGGAAGGACCTGTTTCTGATGCTGGAGATGGCGATATGACCCCTAGCCAAGATACTGTGTAATAAGTTGAGCAATGCATTTTTTTTTTCTCATTTGGTCCTTTGAAATTTTCTATTTTTTCAAGGACATTTAGGAAAAACTGAGATGGGTGTTTCTTAGCATTTTGGTGTATGGGGGACTGGATGTTAATTATTGTCCAAAAGTGATGTTTTGTTAGCAGAGACCAAATAATTGATAGTTTGTGTGATCTAGTTCAATTATTATATCACGTTTGGTGGAATTTATAAATGTGTTGCCTTTTTCTTTATTTCCAATTCGAAGGTGACCCGTTTGGAAATCAGTCGTAACTTTTCTGTTCTTATATAGCTGCCAAGCAGGGCTCAACGAATTTTGAAGTTTGTATGTGATTATATCATTATAGATATATAGCTTATGCGAAGCAATAATAAAACCAAATCAATGTAATGCAAAGGTTAAAAGTAAAAAAAAGAAAAAAAGATTAAGATTATTTCCGGCAATACTTCCTCTGTTGCTTTCTTTTGAAATTCTGAAGTTTTATGATGTTTGCATGTTTTTGGACGTTTCTGATCTGACAGTTCTTATATCTTTGTATGTTTTGGATAAAGAATAAATATTGTAGCCAAGCTTTACAGCTTTAATGATGATGTAATAACATTGATTTCTACAAATTCACCAATATAGATACGGCATAATTGTAATATTCTTGATATCGACACTTATAATCTGATGATGTAACTGAATGAACATGAATTTCAAAACAACAAATGAAACAGATGACGTAGGGAATCAATTGTCGACTGAGCACTAAATTACCAAAGACATTACAACATCGGTCAAGACTCAAGAGTTGGTATTTAATCTGGATATGTATATTCAATAAACAATTAGAAACAAGAATAATAATACAAAAAATGTAATCAAAACACGTTACATCCATTATAGATTTGGATGCCAAACAATCCTGGATAACAAATTTGAGATGGAGCAAACACGTTACATCCATTGTAAAATCGACACATGCCTTGCACTCAAATTCAGAACTCATAAACACTTAACAACAAAATGAAAAAAAAAAAGGTAGACTAATGACTAGACTATGGCCCATAAAATGAGTTCAACACATCATCCGTGAGGTCATCAAAAGCTGGAGGCGCACAGCAAACCCTGCAACAGCCTAAGAAGCAACATTTAGGTTCAAGGAAACGATCCCAGAATGGAGACTCGATTGGTGGCATTAAATTATTGAAAGGTTCTGATGAAGGTGCACTCTTTATGCTGGGGACATCAGGGGTAGGTACAGTCACAGGTATTGCTGAGGTGCCGTTTACAGAATGCTGATATGGCATTACGTTACTGAAAGGTGCTGGTGTGGGTCCACTCTTTGTGTTGGGAGGGTTACTGGCGGGTAAAGCCAGAATTGATGTTTCTGATGTGGCATTGAGGCATTGCTGATGTGGAACTACACTATGAAAAGGTGCTGAGGGTTCGGTCTCTGCGTTGGGAAGGCTACTGATAGGTAAAGTCAGAACAGGCATTCCTGATGCGCCATTCAAGCATTTCTGATGTGGCATTACATTATCGAAATGTGTTGACGAGCTCTTTGTTTGGGGAAGGTTACTGGTGGGTACAGTCAGAGCTGGTGTTGCTGATGAGGCATCAAAAAATTGGTTCATGTAAGGAAGGCCCATGGTGTTATTAAATGTAATGGTCTCATCTTGATGCTGATCATCTTTAGGATTCTGTTGTCAACAAACACATGTTATCGGATTTAATTGAAAAAAATTGTTGCTGTCTTGCTGAAAATAAGACCAGAGGATTAGGGACTTGATTGAAAGTAAATATTTTGGTATAAACTGTACAAGACTTATTAGTTATTACATAAGCAATTCCATTACACAAGTGCTTAAACAACACAGGGTAATAAAATAAATATTCAAATTAGCCCCAGTCTTTAGGAAAAAATTGAATGCTAGTGATAAGTGAAACTTCC
This sequence comes from Rhynchospora tenuis, assembly GCA_027725995.1. Classification (NCBI taxonomy): domain Eukaryota; kingdom Viridiplantae; phylum Streptophyta; class Magnoliopsida; order Poales; family Cyperaceae; genus Rhynchospora; species Rhynchospora tenuis. The sequence continues at coordinate 173,109,686 of CM050888.1, forward strand.
AAAGGCATGAGCTGTATCAGCAGAGGCAATACACCAAGTAAAAGCCGAACCAACTTTTCTGTACTAAAATTGAACCTCCGTGATTAGTGAAAGTGTGAAACTACCTGAGCTGTATTAGCTGGGACACTACATCATGTAAAGACATACCATTTTTCTGTTCTTAGGTAGTTAAGATACATTAACTTATGGTTTGAATTTCATCAACTAATTAGCACCCCTCAAGAAAGCTGAAAACATGACTTCATACTAGTAGCCTTGCAGATTCTGGTAAACGGTATCTAATCTAAGCCCCAAAAAATGCTTACCTCATAACTATGCACCTCATCAGGGTGAACTACCAGGTCTGGCCCATGCATGCCAGTTTCACTTCTAGATATGGACGGACGTGGGTCCCGCTGGTAGCGAGCAAGCCTCTTCTTACGTGTGCTCCAGAAGTTCTTCACATCATTGTCAGTGCGTCCCGGGAAGAATTGTGCGATGCGGGCCCACTTATTGCCAAACTCGGCCTGAAGTTTTACCACCATCTCTTCTTCTGCTCCCGAAAATTTGCGGCCCCTGTAGAAACATTTATCAGAAGATATTCAACACAAAATATGTTGTTTGCACGTTGCAACAATTATAATTTGAACCGCATGGTGTTGCCAAATTTTGTTGTATAACCGAGCATAAACCATTAGTAAGGGAAGAAAAACTTAATTAAACGCACTACCATATCCAAGTATAATTACACATACAGAAAGAGGAACAAATATAAATGAAAAGAAGATCAAATCTATTGCTAAGTAAGCAGTCCCTTGCAATATTCTTCTGCTGTTTAACACATGAAGATTTTTATAGATTATTTATAACTGAACTAACAATTATACCTAGACATGTTAATCTGAAAGGAGCATCTCTAAGTCAAATTACATCAACACAAACAGTTTAGTTTGCATACTACACAAATATGATTTGTCAAACAGACTGTTCCAATCCAAACTTGCAAAATATTATTGTGGAAATTCCCCAAAAAAGAATAAAACAAAGAAAAAAAATAAAGCAAACAAAAAAAAAGCAAACAAAAACAAAGCAAAAAAGTGTAAGTGCACTTACTTCTTCAAACCAGGTCGGAGCTTGTTGACCCATCTGAGGCGACAGGATTTGCCAGTGCGCATGAGTCTTCCTTTGGATTGAATGGAGCTCCAATTGTGGGGCCCGTTAACAGTCACCCAATCAAGTAGTATTGCATCTTCCTCCTTCGACCAAGGCCCCTTCTTGAATCCCTCCATTGCTTTCTTCAATTCAATTGTTTGGTAATTGTGCTCTGAGAAGTTTGCGCGGATGCCTCTCCTTTTTCTCTCTTTCTCAATGTGTTTGTTTGAAGAACTGTGGAGAGTTGCCTCCAACACAAACAGTATTTGTAATTCGAATTGGAGGTGCAATGGTGAAGGAAAGATAGACTCGTTTCATGAATTAAATAGAAAGACCGGATTTCTGGACATGGGAATTAGTATTACATACAGCTGAAAGAATATTTTCTATTTGGCGGTTCGTACGTTTAACTTTTGCACCGGGATCATTTTAATATTTATCAAATTGACCCACGTTTCTGACCCACGATGCCACGTAACTCCGGGCAAGGAAGTGAAGGAGCGAGTAATGTCCCCCCCCAAAATAGAAGAGAGTATTGGACCACAGTCGATGACATGTGGGACCCACATGAGTAAGTGTATGTATCAAATGCAGTACGGATTCATTCCGACTAAATTTGGTTGCAGCGAATCCTGGAGTTTCTAGAAGACTCCGACGAGAACGTGGCATCGTGGGTCCGGGATGAAAAAGTTAATTAAGGTCCGATTAGCCCCCAATGAAAATATCTCAACCCGATCCGATAATTATCCTCTATTCGTTTCCCGTGACTAAAATATCTAGGCTATAATCGGACCCAGAAATTAAAACGGATGATCCGAATTTAAAACCCAATATCTCTTCCGTTAATAACCAACAAATTGAGAATTAAATTAATTTTTTTATCAAATATTTTACTGAATTATTATGTTCCACGAGCAATCTTTCTTATTCGGAAGACCTTTGATAATTTGACAAAAAAAAAAATCCTTAATAATTTGACAAATTTATCCTTTGATAATGTTCAACTTCTTACCCTTCGCTAGTCCTAAAAAGATTACAAGAGAACCTTAGCCATATAATATTATATGGGTTTAGTGGTTTTTTTGAGGGACAATATGGGTTTAGTGTTATAAGGTGTGATTCACAAAAGTGTGGATTTTGTCTATGACTTCATCGGTGGCAGTCTTTTATCACAGAGATTAGATTATATTTCCAACAATTATGGAATTGGAGCTATAATTTTCTCTTTATCCCTGTTATTCTTGACATTAGCAACTGCTTTGTAACAGCGCATGGTGTTGCCAAATTTTGTTGTTGCCAAATTTTGTTGTATAACCGAGCATAAACCATTAGTAAGGGAAGAAAAACTTAATTAAATGCACTACCATATCCAAGTATAATTACACATACAGAAAGAGGAACAGATATAAATGAAAAGAAGATCAAATCTATTGCTAAGAAAGCAGTCCCTTGCAATATTCTTCTGCTGTTTAACACATGAAGATTTTTATAGATTATTTATAACTGAACTAACAATTATACCTAGACATATTGATCTGAAAGGAGCATCCCTAAGTCAAATAACATCAACACAAACAGTTCTAGTTTGCAATGGTGAAGGAAAGATAGACTCGTTTCATGAATTAAATAGAAAGACCGGATTTCTGGACATGGGAATTAGTATTACATACAGCTGAAAGAATATTTTCTATTTGGCGGTTCGTACGTTTAACTTTTGCACCGGGATCATTTTAATATTTATCAAATTGACCCACGTTTCTGACCCACGATGCCACGTAACTCCGGGCAAGGAAGTGAAGGAGCGAGTAATGTTACCCCCCAAAATAGAAGAGAGCAATAGACGACAGTCAATGACATGTGGGACCCACATGAGTAAGTGTATGTATCAGATGCAGTACGGATACATTCCGACTAAATTTGGTTGCAGCGAATCCTGGAGTTTCTAGAAGACTCCGACGAGAACGTGGCATCGTGAGTCTGGGATAAAAAGTTAATTAAGGTCCGATTAGCCCCGATCCGATAATTATCCTCTATTCGTTTCCCGTGACTAAAATATCTAGGCTATAATCGGACCCAGAAATTAAAACGGATGATCCGAATTTAAAACCCAATATCTCTTCCGTTAATAACCAACAAATTGAGAATTAAAATTAATTTTTTTATCAAATATTTTACTGAATTATTATGTTCCACGAGCAATCTTTCTTATTCGGCAGATCTTCAATAATTTGACAAAAAAAAAAGAGAAAACATATGGTGCATTGCAATGCACGGAAGCTTCGGTGCATACTGATCCAAACTCTTCGATCGACTTCGAAATGACCGATCCAAACTGTCCAATATGATCTCCTTAATGAAATCTCTTTGTCGTCCAAATTTTACATTTTTTCGAAATTTTTAAGTAATTTTTTCGGAATTTTAAAAGTTGGTATTTTTGAACGGTTCAGAAAAAATTAGATTAGCGATTTTCTAAAATTTCGAAAAAATAGTAAAAAAATTCCAAAAATATATAAAATTTGGTCAGTAAGGAGATTTCATTAGGGAGATCATATTGGACGGTTTGGATCGGTCATTTCGAAGCCGATCGAAGAGCTTAGATCAGTATGCACCGAAGCTTCCGTGCATTGTAATGCACCATAGGTTTTCTCAAAAAGAAAATCCTAAATAATTTGACAAATTTATCCTTTGATAATGTTCAACTTCTTACCCTTCGCTAGTCCTAAAAAGATTACAAGAGAACCTTTGCCAGATAATATTATGGGTTTAGATAAGGTGTGAAAAATGAACACGAATTGCAAGCCAAGCTACAAGGATTTTGTCTATGACTTAATCGGTGGCATTGTCTTTTATCACAGAGATTAGATTATATTTCCAACAATTATGGAATTGGAGCTATAATTTTCTCTTTATCCCTGTTATTATTATTCTTGACATTAGCAACTGCTTTGTTACAGTAAAAATTGGAAACATTCTTATAAATTATTGATATCTTATTGAATTGCACTAAATTAATTGAACACTTCAAGGTCCAGTAAGTAATAACATCATAAGTTAGTTCTGTTTATGAAGTTCATAAACATTCAAAAACAAAATATCATCTCAACCAGCACTGATGTTCATATACTACATAATTACATTATTTTATGTAAAAAAAAAAAAGTATTATGTGCTTATATAATTTATTTTAACAACTCAAATCAGTTCCTAGCAGTTATGTACTTTAGCTTATAATTTCCATTTTTGCACAGGATAAGATCTACAAAAATTGGTATGTTTAGTTAGACGAAAAGCTGAAGAATATCATATCAATGAACACCAAAGCAATTGTCTGCATGAACACCTCGGTTTATTGTTTGGAGTGTAATTTCCAAAATAGAGAGATTTAGATCCGTCAAAAGAAATCCGCATCTGACGGCTGAAAAATGTCTGTTAGTCCTGTTAATTAATTCATTGCTTCAATTATAAAACATCCTATACCAGATAGACTTCAATTCGGAAAAGTGAAAATTTCCTTCTCTTTATCAGAAAGTACACGGTCATTGAGAATTGAGATTATCAGACAGTTATTTTTCTGCAAGTTCAGAAAAAAGGAGAGAAGGATGTCACTTCCAAAGAAAACTACTTCGATTTTCATTTTTCACAGAAAAATATTACACACTTCGATCAGAATTGCTACAGAGAAACAACTCGACAAATCCTCTGAGCTTAATCGCCTCAATACAAATCCAATCACCTCGCAGGATCTTCCGAAATCTCCGAAATCTTTTGAGCTTTAGGAAGTGCACCCATCCATATCCGAAATCTCTCCCCAGCATCTTTCACATCCTCCACCTGATCTCAAACCAACAATCAACATTAACCATAACGGAGGGTAAAATGGGAAATGCACCGGAAATAAAGTGATATGACATTAATTACCGATTCGAAACCAGAGGCGAAGAAGGAGGCAGTGGCGGCCGAGGCTATGGCTGAGACGAAGAGAGAGGCGGCGCCGAAGGCCTTGAGAGGCATGGACCCGCCCGAGCCGTTGTATCCTCGTCGACACCATGTTATTCCGGCAGCTAGTTGCGCCGAACTCGCACCAGCCCACCACATCCACCGTTGATCTCCGATTCCGATCGCCTCCGCTTCCTGAGTCATGGTTTTTTCAGGCGATTTTTGGGGAGTTGAGGAGAGGAGAAGAGAGTGAGGTCAGAGCTAAGAGAGAGCGAGAAATCGCCTGAAACAAAGAGATGGTTCATTTGGGCCCAGTGGGTTTTTAGACGGGTTGAGTTTTGGGCCTTTTTAGCGCTTGTCATGGGCTGGATTAATTGAGCCCCATTTGGGTCCATGAGCAACTCAGCTTATTTGACCTAGTCACCTAGGGATAATAATTTTAGATATCCTCAAGAATACTTCGATGGTTGTTTTTTTCTACTTTTAACCCGCTATAATTTTAACTTGAATATGGGGGATTTTTTAGATGTATAATAAATATAGAAATATATGGTTGAATGCTGCGACAACTTAGGCCATAAATATAGTTACTTTTATTTTGAAAGCCTCATAATAACCGATCACCTGGGCCAGTTTTTATCATGACCTTATCCATCAGAGCGTCAATTAAGTGTTGCAAATTGCAATATAATTCGTCAGAACCAACCTGTTGACAATATTAGCAATTGATATGTTGTTCAGTTCATATACTTAACAAAGGCAAATTAATTAATTATCGTTATTATCAAATTATCAAATTATCAAATAAAGTTTAAATTACATTTAAACTGATGCTCAATAGATATGAACATGCTTATAATATTTCTGATTTAAATTTAGACAAGTACAATCTAATTTTTTTTTCAAGCCCGTTCATTTTTTTTTTTCATTTTTTTGTTGTCAATGCACCTTTTTATTCTTAATTCTTAAATAAAAAAAAGTACACTTGTTTCTGATTATACACCTTTCGTCGTACCAGTTCTACCAAAAATAATAATAATAAATAAATAATAAAATAATCCTTTCCTCAAAAGAATTCTCCCTACTTTTTTTTTATTACTGTCCTTTCCAAATTCCTGATAATATAATAGTCGTCTCTTCCATTTCCGTTACGATCACACGCTCCAGAAGTAAGAATTTGAGCTGAACTCACCAATTCATCATGGATCAGAAACATCTCTTAATTATCTCTCTTCTTCTACTGATCATTCAATACACAACCGTACTAACTCCGCTCCCCTCTTTTACTTTTATATTCTGGCAATGCAATCGTCCAATCGATGTCCGATTGCCTTCATCCTTTTTACATTTTCTCATCTATTAGGGTTTGGAGGCCGAGCAGAGAGCCGACCGGGGACTAGTCTATCCTCTGGTGGTGTCCACGTGGCCATTTAAGGATGCAGTAAGAGCTGCGTGGAGATCCGTGCATGAGAAAGGATCCTCGGCCGTTGATGCTGTTATTGACGGCTGCTCTGCTTGTGAGGAGTTACGCTGTGATGGCACTGGTCAGTGAAGTTAGTGAAGTTAAACTAAAAAAATAACATTAAGAAGCTATAATCGAACTTCGTAATAATCTCATTTATTTATTTTTTTTTGGGAAAAAGGTGGGAGATAATAATCTCATTTATGTCTTAATTTAATGATTGTGCAAGAAATAACAAATAACTTGGCAAATATGAACTTCTTTTTTTGTATAATTTTTTTGGCTGCCTACTGATTCAACTTGCATAATTGCGTCTAAGTGCAGTGGGGCCTGGTGGGAGTCCGGACGAGAACGGAGAAACCACTTTAGATGCTCTCATCATGAATGGAGTAATGAGTTCTTTCCTTTTATGCTTTTTGTTACATGAGTTTCATTCTAAACCTCACAGTGGAGGAGTACACAGTGTAATATTAGGATAAACAATCTTATGTTCCTTTCCAAGTTTCTGTCTGAAAATTCAATTGAACATAAACCATGTGGTATAGTTGAAGTGTTGAACTAAAGGTGCGTCAGAAAGAAAAAGGATTCCTTTCCTGTAATTGAAATTTCCACTGGCATTTGCCAGAATTTCTCCTTAAGGGTATCCCTAACTTTGGCAACAAGGATTTCTCCTTAAGGGTATCCCTAATTTTGACACACTGCGCACAAGCTATGTTTGTAATTAAGGCGCGACAATTAAATTGAAGTAATTTTACTTCGAGTAAACCAAGCACCAATAGTGATTTTTTTTTTATTGTAAGGAAATGAGTAGACAACAATGGAGGTTGGGGCAGTGGCTGGCATGGGATTTGTCAAAGATGGTATCAAAGCAGCTAAACTGGTGATGGATCACACAGAACATACTCTACTAGTCGGTGAGATGGCCTCAGTTTTTGCAATTTCGATGGGCCTTCCTGGTCCCACAAACCTCAGCTCATCAGAATCAATTGAAAAATGGACCAACTGGAAAAGGAATCAATGCCAACCTAATTTCCGGAAGAATGTTTTCCCAGAAAACAGTTGTGGACCTTACCATCTACATGATGAGAAATTAAATTCATGTAGTGAGGCTCAGGGGAAACTGAAATTACACTCAAATTTAGTTGGTCGGCATAATCATGATACTATCTCCATGGCTGTAATTGATAAGGTAACTGCTGCATTAATTATTCTTCAAATAATACTGAAACTTTTGAACATATGGTGTCTTTGTAAATGGTCCGATGTTTCCGGTAAGTAACAGTGTACTAGCTGTTGGCACTTGCCAACCAAAAAAAGGAGAAAACTGTACTTGCTACTGAGTGAAATGATACTCTTTTTGTCACTGTAGTGGGGACGAATAGCAGTGGGTACATCAACTAATGGAGCTACATTTAAAATTCCTGGCAGGTTAGAATTTGAAAGCTGTCCCTGTTATTTATTTGAATTTGAACAGGTATCGATATGTTGTTCCAGTTTATGCACAAGCCACCCAAATATAGAAAAATGAATAAAAAATTGCAACACAAAATACACTGACTGTTTCTTCCAAATTATCCTGCCTCTTTTTCTATTTAGGTCTTTAAAACTAGCACTGTCATCTATTTCATGTAAAAGAGAATCAACCATTGATGCAATAACAAGCAGTCATAACAGTTGTAATTCCGTAGTTTATGAGTATTCAAACAAGGATTTACAGGTTATGCTTGAAGTTTTAAATGGAATGATAACAAAACCCAGGATATTTAACCTGACCGAGTTTATATTTTATGCCATATATCACTATCAAGTAATTTTGTAAGCACATAATTTCATCACTGAATTATTTAGACTTTAATTTGGTCAATTTGCCTGGAGAACTACCGTGCCTCCAAGGTTATTTGACCAAGTCAAAGGCATTTAGCCCATCACTGAAGTGTTAACGGTTATAGGGTTGGAGATGGCCCAATTGCCGGATCTTCAGCCTATGCTGATGATGAAGTTGGTGCCTGTGGAGCCACTGGAGATGGTGATGTTATGATGCGCTTCCTTCCATGGTACTTCAGTCTTCCCTTTTTTTTTTTTATTCTTCCATCTCCTTGTTCCATGTAGGCTACATGCTTGCCAGTATGGTACATTGAGTAACTTAATTAAGTGCTTATGGAAAGTACCTCAAAGCACTCTCCAGAATAATCAAGCTTCATTTTTAAGAATCAAGGATAGACTGGTGAAGTGTTAATCGGCTGGTAAAAATTTGTTTCTTCTCTGTCTTCTTGTATTTATTATTTTTTTTTTTTCCTTTTTGGTGTGAGCTGTTCCATTTCTTAAGCAAGCAAATATTTATGGATCAAGGAGTTTATTTAAATGACTTGTGGGATAGTTGTGGGATAGGGTGATTGCGGAACTCTAGATGCTTGTTCCACAGAGGGATCTTGTTGGGTCCATTCTCTTTTGTTTTGTTTCCTTATCCTCTGTGGAAAAGGAAACAAAACAAAAGGGAAGTTTTTGTTGGGTCCATTCTCTTTTGTTTTGTTCCACAGAGGGAAGTTGTTGTTCTTGTTGGGTCCAATTCTCTTGAAGTTCTTGTGATTACGGAACTCTGGGTGCGCATGCCAATTAAAGGGTGTTTAACTGCTCAATGGAGATTAATTTGGATTCACATTAGATTCAGTTGATACTTAATTGAGAGTTAGTTGTACGTTGAGAATGCAGTTGCTTTTCTGGTATCGTACCCAGTCTGGATCGTCCACAAATAACCAGATGAAATGCCAGCCGACCACCAGACTTCATAAGGACCTGATCCTACTAAAACAAACTCTTTAATTGGTACACTTGCTACGCCCAGCAAGATATCCACCAGAGTAACACAGGATGATAATTTTTCATGCACTAAATTGTCCAGTTATCAAGTGGTAGAAAGCATGCGGCAAGGGATGGATCCTCAAAGGGCCGCATCAGATGCGATTTCACGAATTGCACGCAAGTTCCCCAGTTTTGTTGGAGCTGTAGTTGCTGTAAATCGAAATGGTGTGCATGCAGGTGCTTGTCATGGTTGGACTTTCCAATACTCTGTTATGAATTCGACTTTGGATGATGTGGAAATTATTACTGTAGCCCCTTGAAAAAGTTGAGAAAGAAGATTTTTGTGCATGACATGACAAACAGTAAGATGTGCTGCAAGTTATTACATATCTGTTAACTGTGATATCCTATTTAGAAGAGTTGTCAATTCTTGCATTTTTATAGTTCAGGAAAAAATTGTCATCCAAAAATAAATCAAATAACTTGAAAATGCTGCTGCAATTTTTTGATAAGTTCACTGAATGTTTACTGTGAATCTATACAGGTCAGCTGTAAATTAAGATGAGTGTCATTTAAGGGTGGGAGGGGGGGTTTAGTTTCCGCAAATAGTACAAACAATTTAAGTTGTGCTCGCGGATGATGTGGAACAATAGCCCACCGTTACAAAAAACGAAAAAAAAAAATGAAAAGCTGAATAAATTTTGTGAACTAGTGATTCCTGATCCTTCACTGTTGCCACTTTTGAACAAGAAAGAAGCATGGTTCTCAAGACAATATTCACATCGGATTCTGCACTATGCTGGATTTGAATTTATTGAAAGGAAGGCCGAGTCGTGTATAGTTATGAGTTTTTGTTTTTCCTTCTCTTCCCTCTCCTTTCTAATTTAAAATTTGCGTTTTTGGAGCAAATATAACATATGTGAGCAAACCAGTCAGCCCGGTTCCTCTCCTCTCTTCTCACCTAGTTTTGGGAGCATGCTCTAAACGAACTGTCTGTTTATAAAACACATTGCGTGGTTCGAACTAATATGTTGATTACAGCACCATTTTATATAGATGAGACCTCACATTAATTTAGGTGAAACCTTAGATTTTTATTATTTATTTTTTTTGCTAATTAATACATGCATCTATAATTTTCCAAAGTATTTGTTGAAAGGAGTTTGGGATGTCATTGACTAGCTTTTTGTCAAACTGATAAATGTATCTGTTTCCTAACTTTCGTTGCTTATTTCATCAATGAAATTGTGAGCTCGTTATCATATTCGTAATAAACCAAACCAATAAAGAGATATTTTGCTGTGTCAAAATAGACGTTCAAACAATTTAATGTTGCATTGGGATTGAGGCCTAGTTGGCCCAAGGGTTAGGTTGGCAATAAAGCGCCATCACATTCTCCCTCGCCTCTTGTTGGCTTATTTCTTTGTATCTATGGGTTTGTACTGTGAGAAAGAGAACTTAAATCTTGAGCGACAATGAAAGAGACACAATTGTATAAAATGAGAGAGTTTGAATTTTAGTTTGAGAGATCGAGTGATTGATTGTGTTTAGAAATTGTATAAATTTTGTCACGGTATATTTTTCTAATACCTAAGGCATAATAAACTTTGGCTACTATATTGTGTGAACAAACAATATGCACAAAATCCTAAATTTATAAGTTGTTCTCCAAAAAAATTATACGGTTTCAAAACTTATCATTACCCATTAAAAGTTTCAAAATGGATTTTCATGTGTTACCTGCTAGTTGCAGTCAAATGATATTGTATTTTCTTCGCCGCCTTGCCATAGGTATATTAAAAAACATAATGAACGAGACCAGACAGGCCAGCCATTCCAGCAACTATTTTAAGCTTCTAGTTGTTGAGAAATTTAAAATGGATCATATAATTATTTCTTGACTTAATGATGTACTAGATGTCTTGTTGAGTGACAAGGTTGATTGTCAATGCGTGCAAGCAAAACTAGTTCCTTTATTTGTACCAGCAGCAAAGCCACCTGTTTAAGAAAAAGACATTTTTTTACTGACACTAAATATACAATTTCTTTCAACCACGTCTGAGAGAAATTTTAACTATTTTTCGAATGGCCTTTCTTAATTTTAGTTATATTTTTTATATTTATTTTAAGAAATAAATATCATTTTCATTCTGAACTTCATCTTTTCGATAGTCAGCATATAAATAACTCCCCATACTGGCGTGATATGTTCATAAAAAATAAATAAATAAATGCTGGCGTGATATCTCTCGGACAGGAGCGACAGCGACCTCGTGATAAAAAAGAGATGCAAACAAAGTACAGCCTTATAGAAAGGGATCTGTTGAATTACTTCTGTGCATGGATCCAAAAAACAGGTAGTTTTGTACTCGAATAATAGCAACTTTAGATCACGTCAGAGCCCACAAGTATGGTCTTAAAAATATAGAAACTTATTAAAGCCATGTGAAACATTTTCTTAGTTCAGCATTTTCCTGGCAGGAAGACGCAAGGTACAAAGTAATTTCACCTCCAATTGATATTATTTTAACGAAGATTTTGGGAGTATCAACGAAACTTAGGGTAACAATAAAATTAGGATTAGTTTTTAGAGTAAAAAAAATATTATTCCTAAATGAATAAGAATAAGTGTTTTCAAAATTTCAAGTGCTATATTTTAGTGGTCCAACATCTCAAAAAAATTTTTATTCCTAATATGTTTGAATCATCTTCTGAATGTGAATTACAAAGTTGTGATCATTTTTTAAATAAGATTAAAAAAATGATCCAAAAGCCTTAGAAAAAATTTTATTTGGATAGTGGACCACTTAGAATTAGCACTCTTGATCTTCAAAAAACTTATTCTTGATTGTTAAGGAATAATACATTTTATTCAGAATAACTAATTCTAATTTTATTTTTAGATGATCCAAACACCACCTTAATGGATACGATACGGATATGGAACAATCTTAATTTGTTGTCTTCGACAAGGAATATTCTTAAGATTGCTCTTTGGTTTTGGAACTAATAGCGACTTGAACTGCACAACACGAAACAAGAATCCTAACCGAGAATCATATCTTGATATTAATGAATAAGTGGATACCTGAATTACCAGAGTGGATACGTAGTCCCAAACATTGGAACCCCTTATCTAGTTTACGAATGTAATTAAAATTTATCTAATCCAACGAATGTCAACTATACGTTAGTACAATACTAATAAGAATATAAAGCGGCATGTGATAACGCATCTAAAAGAGAACAAGAGAATTTCCAGACTGGAATGGACAGTACGAGTTGTTGTTTTTAGCAACTGGATTGTAATCATATTAGGAATCTGAGAGAATAATAAAGACTCAGTATTATAGTGCAGTGAACATGCCGCCTAATCTCACTTTCAGATCAGCGCAATTAATAAAATTCTATGTTACCCCGGATGCAACCTAATCTCACTTTCAGATCAACGCAATTAAAAAAATATTAAAATTTAAATCTGATGTAACACTTGTTTAACTTGTAACAAGTGAAAAGAAAAGAAAAAAAAAAAAAAACCCAATTGAACAAAGGAATCATACAAAACTACACAGATGAGTAAAATTATCATTATTATTATTAACTTTTTGTAACCGTTACTACGGAAATATTTTACCCCTACTTGCCTGTCAATAACAATACACCATACATACAAATTTTACGCGCCTTATTATTTTTTTGGTGTTAGATTATACGCAAATTATGACAAATGCAATAACTTGAGAATCTACCCAATGTGATGCACTCACTCACAGGGAAAACGGCATTGAAATAATCCCAACAAGTCAAATCAAGTTTCAACACCCTCACGCAAAAAATGGTGCGTCTCAGTCTTATAACTCTGATTGTTTGTCACATCTAGATCAAAAGTGGGTCCCGTACTGATTGGCATTCATGATAACATTCCCCGGTCTCCAATTATTACACAGGTAGGTCCAGCTTTTTTTTTTATTATCAATTATTTTACTATACAAAGAATAGTCAACATAACCATAAACGCAGGAAAGTCGCATGTACATGCAAGCAAGCAAGCAACCTCATAAGAGCATATAAATACCTACCATCAGTACATCAATCAACAAACCCAACACAGAAGGGGGAAAAAAAATCGAAACTAACAAAAGATCTACAGTTCTACACCAAACAGTTGCTGATGATGGTGATCGAGTTCTTTGGCATATGGTTCATCCCCCTAACCCTAGTTCTTCCACCTGGAAGGAGACTGGTACACTTGGTTTCTCAGTTTGAACAGCTGAAATTATACATTTTACAGCTGAGGCCCACTCCAGAATCAGATCATTGGAGCCAAATGGCTAGGCTCAATGCAATGACCATGACCTACACCATATGAGTACTGGATGGGTCAGGAGTTTCTTTCTTTTTTTTTTTTTTTTTTGTACAATATGAAATTTGATTTTCTTCTTTTGTACAAAGAGCTCTTGTAGACTTGCTTGTAGGTTCTCTGTATTACAAGCTTCTGAATTAGAAATTCCTTTCTTGAATCTAGCATTTCTTCTCTATCTCTCTCTCTCTCTCTCTCTCAAAATGGAAAAATTATGCTCTCTCACGCACTTGCACAGCAGGAAATTATGCTTTACGGGGCAAAGTGGTCAATGTCCATTGATGCAAAGTCAGAATGGGATGCTCTCAGGCCTCGCAGAATTGACTTTGCTGTCTCCTTCTCCTGCAAATTTAAACGACACACCACAACGAATTCAGTACAACATTATTGATCCCTTTTCATCATGCTTGTAGATTCATTAACAATCTCAGAAGGATAATAAAAGGTAATAATTTTAGGGTAAGCCCGCCGCCTCTCAAGAAAAGGATCTAAAAATTCCCGGAAAAAAAAAAGCACAGAATTTGGCAGAACAAGTGGGAAATTGATATTGTGTTAATAAGCAATAGTACCAAAGATTGCTGAAACTAGAGGGGTGCTCATGCCTCAGCTGTATTTAGCTTGAAACATGGCACAACATGAGCTATTGAAATTCAAGCTAAAAGTGAACAATACGATTCAATGAACAACAAACAAGAAATTTTGAGCTGGCCAAGCTCGCCTAACACTGCCTTGAATAAGGCTGTGTACATGTGGTAAATTCACAAAGATAATCTATTACAGCCAACTTTTACAACTAGTGCTGTTGTACTTTTCAATGAAGTTCAATCGTGATCCAACTTCCAACTTTAGCATTAGTCGAGCTACAAGGAAATCTGGAAGGCAGCAGATGAGCCAAATTAAGTTAAAGTGCCCAGTTGAGCATCAGTTGTATTGATTTAAGCCGAGTCAGCTCGAAATTTATGTGAGTCTACTGCAAAATAAACTTTTAACTTGTGGCTTGTGCTGCTCAAAATGTGCCAGCTTGGCTTGCAAATTTTAATCAATATCCAATTGTACTCGAGTCAGCTTCAGCTCGCTTGCAGTCATAATGCTGATAGTCATTGATTTACAATTGTGCTCATGTATGGTCCCAACTTACGACGATGGTTAGCCTTGTATTGTTTGCACTTTTTGGGATCTTCTTAAAGAACTAAACATATGTGATTTAAAATTAGACCGTTCGAAAGGGCATTGGCAGTGAATGCTGCAAGGCAGCGGATTTATACTATTATTTGCAAGCTACATTAATCCTTATATTAAACCCAGTCAATATAAATATAGCTTTAGTAAGAAATTTGCAACAAAAAAAAAATGAACGATCCAATAAAGAATGATCCCTACAGTCCTAAAGTCCCTTTAACAATTTGGAACAAACAATCCTAAACTTATTGACAACTAAAGAAACACCTACTGTGGTTGGACTATCAGATGTTTCCTGAAATTTCTTCTAACTGAAACACTGGATTCATATGAGAACGTGACTAACCATAGTAAAACATACTATAAATATTTCATATACTTGCTTAGTTTATTGTTGGGGCAAAAGGAATAATATAAGTATTTTATTACTCTGTAAACCACTATAGTTAGGTCCACCTAAAAGCAGCATTACAATAAGGTTCTTGATAAAAGTTGCAGACCTTCATAACATATGCTGTTTTGCAATTGTCAGGAAAAGAAAGACCAAAATCAAGAAAAGGTCCATTGCAGCCAACCTTCCAGTGACATGTACTCGTCTTGTTGAAACATCCACAACTTTAGAAATGAAAAATTAAATTTTTCTATCTAAACCATTAACTTAGGCCCCAATCAAAATCCTGTTTTCTTAAACACGTGATATCATTTCATTAGAAATTTTTTTATCAAAAGGGACGGATTTGGTGTCATTTGGTTGTAATTTCCATGTTATTAGATCCAACCAAATCCTGAGAAATTTGATTCAAATGAAATGAAATCCCACGTAAAAAACAATTTGATCAAAGCCTTACTGTTTTTTAAGGAAAAGAAAAAGATAAATCCGAATAAACTAATGTTTGCTATCTTGATCCATTTAAATCACTTATACTAATGCATTACTGGTGATATCAAAGACCAACTTAAAAAGGACATATATTGACATCCAATTATGTGCTTATGAAATCTTGTTGAAACAATGGAAACAGGATATCTGCAATTCCATTAGAATATATGAGCTCCTTGCAATTTGATTCAAAATAGAACAAGAGATAATGAGGCAAGGACATACAGGTCCGGTGGAATCCAGCAGGCGAGTGGCGTAATGTTCAGCCTCTTCATATCTCCCGACACTCTTGCAATACTTGGCAAGGAAAAACAACGCCTCAACATAGTTGGGGCCCTGACGCTCCTCAGCATCCATGCGATCCAGATCCTTTTTGTAGTAAACTGCAGCTTGGTCTGCCTGGCCCAGTTCCCCATACAGCCGTGCCAGCTCATGCAGAGCTATCCCTTCTGCATCATTGCAGTCTGCCGAGCGTTTATAGCATCTGAGTAACATTCCATTTACCAAAAATTTGATTGAGACAGGTGAGATAAGAGACGAGCAATCTGAGTAGGAATATCATACCAATCTGAATGAGTTAAAATTAAAATTTGAAAATTCAAACTCTTAATCTTCAAAAAATATAAAGAAAAAGAAATTTCAAACTTAAGACAATTTCAGAATGCCATGATGCCATAATTAATTTATGATGTGGTTTGTAATGTCAATGCATGGTAAGACAATCTGAAATCCACACATCATGGTGTGGTGCTTGATATGATGTGATTATGGTAGGAGACAGGTTTGCTTGAAAGCACTTTGCAGGAGGACAAGCTATAAGGAAGACATAGCTAAGCCAAAAGAAAAAAAAAAAAAAAAAGGGTACGTAGTAGAAAAAATGGAGCAAATTGGGTTTTTCCATAATGGTGCATTCACCAAGCAAACTCAACAAAGTCAATAGTGCTGGAAGGAAGATAATAGTATCCAAATTCAGGTATGATACAAGTTGGTGCATTATGATTGTGATATGCAAATCAAGAAACACATCTTTAGATTAATTTACAATAATGATATAACATAGGGAAATTAGACCCTGCAACAATCATAGAAACTCGACATAAAAATCTAAATGCAAATTTAATCTGATTATCACAATGTAATCCATATGAAATCTGCATCATGCAAAAATGAGAACACGTGATGCAAATTTTCCATAATGGGAGGTTTTGAAAATCTCAATGGTATGTAAATAATATCTTCTGATGCATTACCAAAATACTCAAACTGCACAAAACTTTAGTTAAGTGTTCGAGAACAAATGTAAGAATTTACTGCTCACTACTTGAATGTTTTTGACTCAACTTCAAAAAAAAAAAAAAAAAAAAAAGTCACGATTGCATGCAGTGTTACGATAGCTAACATAATGAGCTTACCCAGTTTAGTTTCATTATCAAAACATTAATATGAAAAAAGGGTGCTATAGCCTATAGGTTTTCAATAGTTTTCAGACATAAATGGAAACCAGATTTGCATGTTAAAACAATATGTAACAACAACTATGTGGCCTTAGATTTAGAGGGAGAAAATAAATGTTTCAGAGCTCGCCAGAAGCAGCATCCAGTTCACAGAGAGACAGTAGTTCGATCAAGATTTATGAATTGAACAAAACATGTACGTGTAGTTCAATCAAGATTTATTCATAGAACAATCATGTAAGTGAGGTGAAAGCATACCGGATAGCCTCTTCAATTCTCCCAAGAGGCGCGCTCTCATAGCAATGCGCCATTGCATTCCACAGCCTAGCGTCGTTTGGCTGCAATGCTGCTGACTTGCTGTAATAATACAACGCATAAAACATCATGCCCATCATCTCATACATCTGGCCCAGCCCATACCAGGCACGGTAATCCCGGGGGTTTATCTCAATCGCACGTCGGTATGCATCAATTGCAGCCGGGGTGTTCTTCATCTCCACATACTCATGCCCCATCAGAGTCCATGCAGACAGATACTTTCGGTTCAGCTTCAGAGCTCGCCTGAAGTATACAACAGACTTTTCATGCTGCCCCTTCAGACTGTAATAGTTTGCAATTATGCAACACGATTCAGGACGGTATTTGTCAGTTAGGAAGACCCGGTGAGCCAGGAAACTTAGTGTTGAGAAGCTTTCTTTTGCATAGAGTATGTTGGAGTAAGTGTCCATGGACTCCATGCGGTATGGATCAGTACGAAGCAACTCTTCAAAAATGACCTCGGCCTCATCTAATTCACGCAAATTGTAGTGTACTGTGGCAACCTGAGCTTGAATGTAGTCACTAAGCCGAAAAATGGTTAGTAGTCGCTTGTATGTTTCCAAAGACTCTTCATACATCTTCAGTTCCTACAAGTAGGTAAGTATAATTTTGGTTAAGGGCATTCAAAGCTTTGGATTTCAATGTTGTAGCACTCTAGCTTCACTACTACTACCAATCTCTATCATTGTTTCTCTTTGTTGTGACCTTTTTTTATATCTAATCTGGGTTATCATAAACCAGTGGGAGTTTTGAAATGTACTAGCCAGCTGCCAGTAAAGAAACGAACTGTCCAGTACAAATTACTGAATTAGACTAGTCAGTGCAGTTATTAGACTAGTCACAGCTCTCGTCAGTACAAAAGAATTACTGAATTAGAGTTTTCTTTTACGATAGCCAAATTTTCAGTAAAGAAATTGATTAACATTTGGTTCCTTGGATCAAAGATTTACATACCAGAAATGCACTTGCAAGAAAGAAATCCTTCATCCAATGGTTCTTCAAATTTAAGCCCTCCAGCGTATCCAGAGTAGTGCATAGAGAAAGGAGCTCGGTCCATGCGCTCCAATTCCATGGATAGCTGTTAACTGACTCCACCAAGACCGACAAAGCCTGGGAGCCACACCCTTTGTCCCTCAAAACAATACCATACAAGTACAGACCAAAAGAGTCAATGGATCCGTTTCGATGGAGGGAGGAGAGCTCTCTCTCTATGGTCACCAGCTCAGCATTGACTGAGTTGCTTTTCCCCAATGGGCCCTCCAATTCAATTGTTTCTTCCTCTTTCCTCTTCTCACCAGCCTGCCAGGATATAAATATACATGAGATGCATTTTCAAGTGTAGTTTTGATGTTTAAGTTTGAATAAAATTCTTCTGTTCCCTTCTGAATATCAGGAAAATCTTGCTCAACAATTATTGTGATATGAATCGACAGAGTCACCAATATGTTAATTAGGTAGACAGTACTTGAAGTTCCCCCAACCCACAATTTCTCAATTTGAAATGTTACAAATAACCAATAAATGAAAACAGAAATAAAAAAAACATAAGCCTAGCTCAAGAATGTTAAAATAGAAAGAATGACAAAAGACAGTTCATGTAAAAAAGCACACAGCAAACATATGAGAACTGTCAACATGGGCATTTATGCAAGAATTGTGAACTTTTGGGGAGGCATCAATAATGCTACATCCTAATTCCTAAGAGTTACAAATTTGGAAATTTTCAAACCCTAAGATAGCAAAACGAGGTAAGTACACCTTAAAAAGATCAGTAATATGAAAACTAAAAGCAAGTAGATTATCATTATCGTTCACTTTACCATATAAAGAGCATAGCACCGCAGGAAAACGGCCTTTTTTCCAGTTTGCCCTCGGAGTGCATGTGAAGCACGCCTGTACTCACGGCAATCAAAGCATGACTTTGCTAGAAGGTAACTGTCATAGTCATCATGGTCCACGTCGTCAGCGGGAATGGGTGTGCAGACGTATGACACGCCAGCAGGTGGCGTGGAAGTGGCTGGGGACTCTGCAGCGGCTATTGCCCGGAAGCGGTGGCGCATGGTTGATGACAGAGGTGTCACGCCAGATGTGCGTGGTCGCGAGGAGGGAGTCTCAGGCTCGATTCCGACTAAGAGCTCAGCTGCCCTGTGAAGAGTTCAATAAAATTTTCTCAGAGAATAATACTATCTAGTCAGGAAATATCTGTAAAGATACAAATAGGAAGTGCCAGATCATCGTAGAAGTTTTGATTCTTAAAATGGTATATTAAATCATCAAAGGTGATACAATGGAAAAAAAATAAATAAATATATGCATTAGAGAGGTCCAGCAACTACTTATATTTCCATTGAAGTGCTTTCCATATGTAAAGTTTGAGGTAATTAGCCTTCATTTATGGAATTTCATATAAGAAAGGCAAAAAATCAGATCTTTCTTGTTCAGGGTGAGACAAATCAGCAGTCAGGACATAGGAATAAAGTAAAATTGTAAATTTTCCTTTCTCTCCGCTCATATTTTAGCGGGACTACTTTTAAGTTCCAACATATTATATCTTTGTTTCTATCAAATTCCTGTAGCAAGGTTGATTTTGGTCACAACTCTTGCCTAAACTTCCAATTAAATATGAAAATAGACAAAAAGGGAAACAAAGGTCCTAACTTTAGGATAAACAATCATCTCAGACAAATCTCGACTCCTAATTGGAATAGAAAAAGCAAAGAAACAATGAGTACTCCAGTAGAAATCTAAAGCTAATAACTTGGGCAATATACACGTCTGGTATTGCAAATACAAGAAATGTATACATTATCACTGAGCTGGATTAGACATCAATAGTTATCAGTTTCAATTCAACCACCACTCTAGCCTCAGGGAAAAATCTAAACAATGAATTAACTATTATTACTAGTAAAGTTACCATTTTGAAGCAGAGTAGAGGCCGCGTTCAGAGAGCTGCCTGACAGCATGCCTGAGCTCATTTCGACAGCTTTCTTTGGAAGTCATTGCCTTTTATAGAAGAGAACGATAGAAAAAAAAAATAAGCGGCGTAGTGTGCTGCTTAGGAGCAGCTGTGTGACGAGGAGAAACGAAAGCTGTGGCCTTGAGGGGTCCACTTGCAGTGGCAGTGTGAATCCGCACTGAGGTCTATACTGCTGATCTGCTCCAGCGCCGTTGGCGCGTGGGCTGGGAGCGTCAGCGAGTAGCGACTGGTTAGGTTTCACTTTTTACTGGAGAGGAAATGGAGGGAGGCGAAAAGCGAAAATGGTGAGAGAGCGAGAGAGAGATGGGGGCGAGATATCTGGATAGGAGTGATGTTGTCGCTAGGGTTTAACGGGAGAGACCGGAAGAGGTCAAGAGGGAAAGCGATTTGATTTTTTTATTTGATTTTTTTCTTTTTGCTGTCGAGCTCTCTTAGCCAAGGTAATTGAGGTCATGGCCACAAAAGATCAAGCATATCTGACGCTAAGACTCGATGTCTTGATCGGAGAAGGCGGGTTCATTTTGTCTCAGTTAACGGGTTCGTCAGTTAATGGGTATAGATCCGTTTCGAATTCTGACCACTACAGGCCATGGGAATGGGTTCTACGGCATCGTCTAGGTTAGGAGAAGACAGGTATAGGCTCAGTTTCAAGTGCGTTGGCTCCGAGCGATGGGGACACTGCTAGCTGGTACGGTGGTACAGGAAGAGTGTTGTTGTTCAGTATGGTGAATTTGGAGTTACTGTAGTTCCGTATGGTGAATTTGGAGTTACTGTAGTTACTGTAGTTCCATCCCCTCTTTTCCCATCCATCCCATCCACAGGCCTTTAGTGGATCAGTCCAAGTCCAGCGAATTAGCCCAGACCCCTGCCCACCTCCGGTCGCGCTTGAAAGGAAATTCGAAAACCGTATTGATACGCTGATTCATTTCCATTTCTCCACTTCCTTCCTTCCCACGTTCTCTGGCGATCGAATCGGCGACAGCGAATCGTAGATCGGCAATGGTGAAATCTCTCTCGGCTTGTTGAGTTCAATCATTTTCCCTCGCTCCAAACCTAGCCACAAGAGAGGCGAAAACCTACTCAACCAATCAGAGAAAACCTCCGCACCCAGTTTCTCCAAACCGCAAATGGCACGCGCCTCCCTCCCTTCGCCTAGGCCTCCTCCCCTTCACTCCTCCAAAATTGGAACTTGGCCTCGTTAGTTTCGACTAGGTATGAAAATTCTACAATCTGAGTTTGCCATTAGGGTCGCAATCGCCTCAAGCCACGGTGGATTTGTGTTGAGTTATTTCTGAGGTTTCTTGTCTCCTTAGTTCTTAATTTTGATGAACTATTGGGTTAATTTTGTAAGCACGAGATCTAGATATTTAGGTTTTTGGTATTATATAGCTGATTTCACAGCATTTTACTGCTAATTAGGGTTTCTAGCCAATAATTACTGGTATTCTTTTTTTTTGGGTTGTTATAGTTGTTATAATTACTGGTATTTGTTTTCCTCTAGTTTGTTTCCTCCATTTAGTGCTTCAAATTACAATTTTTCTTACTTTTACTTGTTACAGTTTCATTCAAGTCGATAGAGGACCATAGAAAACAACTTGAACTAGAGGAAGCAAGAAAGGAGATTAATCCTCACATTCCACAATATACGTCTTCGGCCCTTGGTAACTCAATACACAACGACATGTAAGTCTCATTTTCTACATCTTTTTAAATTTATTTCTATATGATTTCGTACTAGGTGTATGCACTTGACTGGTCATGGTATGTTTTTGTTGTTTCCATTTGGGTTATACATAATTTTTTCAATTTTTTTGAGGATAATCCTTGGTTGATTTGTTGGTAAGCTGTGTGACTGAGGTCTTGAACAAAAACTACTGGCCATGTGATTAGTGTTATCTGAAAAACATTGAGGTTGGTTTCTTATATTGTTAGTGATTGACACCTATGTGCGGTGTTGCACAAAAATCAGACAGTTTGGGCTAATTGGATACCATCTAATAGACTGATACATACTTGAAGGCAAATACCATTTTATAATGTTAGTGGGCTACAAGGTATTGATATTCTGATTCTTGATCATTGCTATAGCTATGAAATCTAACATTACTTCTATGTGTGGTTGTTACAGGGCTTGAAACATCAAAGGAAATGGAAATCAGATCCAAACTACACCAAGTCATGGTATATATATATATTTTTAATCATAATCGATTTAGTAGCTGCCACGCTTTAATTCATTTCTATTTATACAAGTGTTCGGTTAGTTTTTTCATTTGTTATATTACATGCATCTAGAGATTATTTGTGCAAATGTTTACTTCAAATTTTGCACAAAGGATGCATTAGATGCTGCAAATGTTATGTTAAATGATATAAGGGATCATTTTATGTTCCATTGTTAGAAACTGTTTTCTGCATAAAATTGCCTTGAAATGATTATTTAGTATAAAAGTGTGATATTTGTCAAATTTAGGGTCATGTTGTTAACATTTTACATATGTATTCATATTAAGCAGGTTTGGGCTGTGATTGATCGAGTTGGCGTGGCGCTGTGTTTTTGTTCTCCACCAACATTCATATTTGTACCAAACTGAACATGTATTTTAATATTTGTATGAATTGTGCTTGTATTATCTTCTGGATTGGTTAAAATTTGTATTGCTTTGGATTGTGTGTAGTGTTGAATTCTGGAATTGACACGGGGTTTATAATATGCGGGGTTTATAATTCTGGAATTGACGCGATTTTAAATGAACATTTGATGTAACTAACTTAACACATACAATTTTTAATTCATCCCTTGATATGTTTAACTAAACATAAAAAATAAAAAATCTAAATTACGAATGCAACTAACTGAACACATAGCTCTTCAAATTCAACCATTAACACATTTAACTAAACATAAAAAATAAAAAATCTAAATTACGAATGCAACTAACTGAACACATAGCTCTTCAAATTCAACCATTAACACATTTAACTGAACACAAAAGTTCAAAGATTGCATTTTCACCTGCAACTAACTGAACACATAAACACTTTAGTTCAACCTTAAACGTATTTAACTTAACATAAAAGCACAAAAATTCTATTTTCATATGCATTTAACTGAACACTTACACACTGTTAGTTCAACCTTTCAAGTATCTAAATGAACATAAAAGTACAAAAATTGTATTTTCGCCCGCAACAAGATGAACACTTAACACATTTAGTTCAACCCTTACAACACTCAAAAGAACAAAAATAGTACGAAAGTTGAATTTTCGTTCGCAACTAACTGAACAATTAAGGCAATTATCTCAATCCTTGAAACACTTAAACCAACAAAATTTGATGACGTCAGCAAGCAAATTGATGACGTCACGACACTCAGAATTTTCGCTGATTCGCGCAAAAAAAATGATGACGTCATCGAGCGAAATGATGACGTCATCATGTGCTGGAAGGTCGCTGGCCCAGTCCAAGCCCATGGATGGGATGGATGGGAAATCACTGGATGGTGTGTATCAGTCCCGTTATATTTATATGTGATTCACTCGTGATTTTGGATTATCCTTTTGGTTCCTGGCTCGGACGGACTGAGGGCCGAATATAGGATCGATCGAGCTTCAACTATTATAATGACGGACCGAGCCGGATATCCGGCCCTTATTCGCCCACTAGCAAGCCTAGAAGAGGGAAAGCGATTTGATTTTTTTATTTGATTTTTTTCTTTTTGCTTTTCCTGATGGAAGAAGCGGAAGTAGAAAAAATAATGAAGGGTATTTTGATCTGAATATTTTAAAATTGATTTTTATGATTTAAAGTTTTAGTTCGAGGAAAATATCCTCAATTAAAATGATTTGAAGTATAGATATCCGATATTAATTATATTTAATTTGGAGGGGTATATATCTAATTAAAATATATTAAAGGAGTGTATGACCGATTTTTTCTTTGAATTTTGTTGATAAATAAAAAAAATTTACGATTTGAGCCGCATGACCTTAGCTAGGTAGTATGGATTATGGTCTATGGACCTTGGTTGAATCCTTTACATTACGCTAATAAATTCAAAAATTGTTACGAAATTTTAAATTTGTTATGTGTGTATGATATAATTTTAATATAATGTGATAAAGGAGGTTATTGTATTATGTACAGAACTGATCAACTAGAATTAGCAATTACAAATTTAAACAGCTAAGATGTAATTTGATTTGCATATTGAAATATAAGGACATATACAAATAAATAAATTTTGTCATCTCTTATTCGGATTTTTATTGAACTTATTTTTCCGTATGTGTTCACTTTGATCATTTATATGTTCATCTTTTCTATTTTACGTGTTCACTTTGTTCAAGCAATTACAAGCGATGGTAAAACTGCAAATGACAGTAATCAATTTGCTATTACTAATACTATTATTTTACGTGTTCACTTTGTTTAAGTAATGGCAAGCGATGATAAAACTACAAATGACAGTAATCAATTTGCTATTACTAATACTATTATTTTACGTGTTCACTTTGTTTAAGTAATAACAAGCGATGGTAAAACTACATATGACAGTGATCAATTTGCTATTACTAATACTATTATTTATTCATAACAACATTTAAAATGTTGTATCGCCTAACGTTAGTCCGATTGACGATTGTGAAGTGTTGGATTTGTTATACGGATGTTTCCAATTCCGGAGGCCTAATTGGATTCCCACTAGGCCCAGCTATGGAAGATTGTAACTTGTGAACTTCTAAGAAATTCTTGGACTGTGGCCTCTTTTAGCTATCGAGCTCTGAATTACGGGGCCTCATGGCCTTCATCACAGTATCACACGAGTGTGACTATTAACTAACTGACTAATAATAACTTTGTAATACTAAGCATACAATTTTTTTGAAGATAAATTGGGTCAAGCGTCCCAACTTATTTTTAAATTAGATATATATGAAAGACCTCCCAGTCGACTTTCGAATCTTCGACCTTTCACTCAAGATACATTGCTCTTTGCCACTAGACCAAGAGCTGGTTCTTGCTAAACATACAATTTGAACAAGTGAAAGTGCGAAAATAATCGATCTATCTAAACACAAAAAGGAAACTGCGAAACTTAGTATAAACCTAGTCTTTTAGTAACCCTTTTTCTTCTTCTTATAAAATAATTCTGTTTAATGCATTTTTTTATTAAACTAATAATTATTTTACAATTCTGGTTTAAACGGAACATAATTGCCCTAGTGTGAAAACACCTGTTTGAATTCGGTATATCCACGTGGATTCATTTGTCAGAAAAGGAACGAAAAGGGTCATATTCTATGGAAGATTCTCATCTATGGAGAATGGACTAATTCTGGTGATTAGACATTAATTGTTTTCAAATGTGTTAAGTAAGATGATGAGCATTACTTGAAGTGAATGTACTGAATACTGATAAATGATTGACATTACTTGAAGTGCGTGCAAGGTAAACTAGGCAGCTTTCAGCCAAGTCTCTATCTCTCCGTATTACATTTTACAAATTATGTTTTCTGAAAATATTAATCTACGACAGCATTCTCATTTGTTGGTGATTACTTTCATATGACAATCCGGAAAACTCGTAAAATATTATTTTAACTTTTTCTTTATAGCTCATCCTACTTTGTTGTAATCATTGTACTAGTTTTCTCAATAAATCGTCCTACATTAGTGATTTAAAAATATATATATATATAATTTGAAATAATTTCTTATAATGAATTATCTCGCAGGTTTATTATGGGTGTCTTTAATTGCCCCCAAGGCCCTACACCTTTACCAAAGCCTGAGGATCAACTAGCTCTTATTTCGCGCGTTGCGCGATTCATTCCTATACGAATATGTTTTAAATGATTTTTTTATGAAATCAGCAACCGTGCGGTCAAGATTGATAACTCTACAGCGAATATCGCGCATATAATTTTTTTTACGAAATTCAGAACACTATATAAAAATATCATAAAAATTGAGAATACTATTGAAATATTATACGAAAACTGCTAAAAAAATCCAGACCAAAAAATCACGCCGCACAAAAAATCTAGCAGCCTGGCCACATAAAATCCACGCGAGTTACTGTGCTAACCACAGTAACTCACGCGCGGCTCATTCCTCCCGAAATTTATATAGGTATAATTTTCACGAGTTGCGTACCCAAAATTTGTTGTCTTTATCAATAATCCATAACATATTCTTATATAACATGCATCTTTGGATCAAATGACATAATATAACGTGACATTATAATTATTTTCAAATAAAATATACTTTCAAGATAAATTTTACAATGAACTAATTATATTATATGAGTTGAAATAAAGATTTTTCATTTAAGATTATGAACAAATTCGATTGATCATATGACTCAAATCAGACTGAAAAAGTCGATGAAAAAAAATTATCATTTTACAATGTCATTAAATTTATGATTCGATTCCATTTCCATTTGATTTACAATATACTGATTTTATTTCAAATACAACAAAACGAGTCATGACACAAGTAATTGCTAACCTAATTAGCGTGTTGCTATTAGGTTTTTGGGTCGCGTATATTTTTTTTAAAGATAAGATGGAGTCAAGTTTGTCAATCTGTTTTAAAATTAATAAACATAAAGGACCTCTCCAATCGTATTTCGTAAACTGCAACCGTGATATTTCACATTAGTGCTGCTCTTTATTATTGTACTAATTCATCTAAAAATATATTGGTACTAATCTGAGAACGATGTTTTCTTCTGTTTAAACACTTTCATTCAAACACATCCATTACATGTAAAAAATTATCCATAAATATAATTTAACATATCTAATTTTGATAGGAAGTCGTAACATGATGCTAGCTTGATCTAAAAAATTGCTCCAACGCAATTCTTACCACGTCAGGATTTTCTGAAGCAGTCAGGAGCAGCTTCAATACGACCAGTCTCCTGTCTCCATGTGTGTAGTCAACTTGTACACTTAAGACCACGAGCTGCCAGAGATTTACATCATTTTCTTTTCGCATAAAATCTGTTTTCATTTTCCACCGATGGGAACAGCACTGGCATTCAACCATACAACATTTTTTTATTTATTTTTTATTTTTTTAAGCAAGGTTAGAGTCAAATGGGTTTGACACTTGAGCCCGTCAAATACGATCGAATTTCAATTTTCGATATTACAATGACAAATTCGAACTACTCAATTTATTCTCCATAATAAAATCTCCTTAAAGTTCAATATTTTATAATTTATCGATTTCTTTTACTATTTATTTTGAATTTTAGAAAATCTTCAATCTAATTAATTCTTGACCTTCTAATTTTAAAAAATCCGAAATAAATAGTTAAAAATCTTAAAAAATTATAAAATTTTATCTTCAAGATAATTTCAATATTCACCACTCCTCATAAGGTTGTAGACTGCTTGTAATGCCCGGCTTAGAGGTTATTAGTGAAATTGGGCGTTAGCCGAAAAATACGGGGTTTCAGCAAAAGAGGTTGATCCCTATATCGAGGATGTTGTTTCTTTGTACTGTTTCGATGTGTTATTACCTATTTATTTGACTCCTAATTGAAAAAGTATATCCGATCTACTC
The DNA here is from genome assembly GCA_027725995.1 of Rhynchospora tenuis. Taxonomy (NCBI): domain Eukaryota; kingdom Viridiplantae; phylum Streptophyta; class Magnoliopsida; order Poales; family Cyperaceae; genus Rhynchospora; species Rhynchospora tenuis. The sequence goes on from CM050888.1 coordinate 173,137,772, forward strand.
AATATGAAAAGTCATTCCCAAAGAAATCTTCTAAACTTTTGTTTTTCAAATTGAAATGAAATTTTCATATACGGTTCTCAGAGGGGAGTCAACTACCCGGGTTACCTATCAGAAACAGAATTTTCCGAGAATTGGTTAAGTGATGGTATTCAGATAAAGATTATATTTCCTTTTCGTTTGAACAAGCAAGAAAATCGAGTTTTTTAACAGTGTTTGGAAAAGAAACACGACAAATTATATTTGATCAATACAATGAAGATTATATTAAGCGGTTCAGATCGTTATTTAAAATTTTAATAATTAAGACTAGAATCGCGTTTGACTCTAACATTACTAAAAAAAACCACCCAACAAGTTCTTCTTCTTCAAAAAAAAAAAAAAAACCATAAACAACGTGAAATGAGCAGATTCATCCAACCGATCCTCTACTCTCCAGTTGGTCGTTAACGGACGTTCCGTTAACGGGACTGGTGGCGATCCTTGAAACATTTAACGACGACGAAGTCAGCTCCACTGCCAAGCGGGGCCGGCCTCTTTGGTCATCATCTCTAAATATAAATCCATCCACCGATAGAAATTAATAAACACAGACGGTAAGAGAGAGCACGCGGACGCGGCACGACGGTCTCTCTCTTCTACTCAATCCCCCTCTCCATCTAAGATATTTTTCTCTGAAAATATAAATGGAGAGCGACCACGAGGTAGCGCTAAGCTCGACTCTCTTCTTAGACGGCGTTGGCGAGGTGGTCGTCGAGCTCAGTCCCGACGGATTATTCTGTTCTCCTGTCGATTCGGTACCCAATTTCATCAAATTTGCCTTGATCCGACCAGAATTTTTTGTTACATCCAAGACCATGCCAGTACCATACGTGTCAATAGGTTTATAGTGGTTTTGGGGATTGACTTTACATGAAGTCGAAATTCTGAGCGTAACATTGTTATGTGACCATAGTTTACTAATTTTACTGTAACTTTTTTTTTTTTTGTATGTATGTATAGTGTGGTTAAGCTGATTGTCTGAATTACTTGTAGAATGCCATCACGAAATATTGCTTGGGGCTAAGATCCTATTTAGCCGAAGAAACAAAGATTCGTTTCTCGGATGTTTATGCAATAGAGCCGAAAGAATGGGGCTCTATCTATGACCCCTCAGTTGCTGGCACCTTTCTTCATGGCGATCATATTGAGGTTTTCTTTTTTCTTTCACTCCTAATTTGAATTTGGTCATGTTCTTATTTTATTCTGCTGTTGAAAATCAGAAACCTCATTTGAATATATCTATGCATAACAGAAAGTTAGATAAAATCATGCCATGGACAATAAATTAGATGGTATTAAACTTCTTATAATATTTTCTGAATGAGATTTTTTATCATTTTTTTATTATTATTATTTTTTTTTTGGTGTTATTTCGAGCATTACACCATTGTGAACTGGACAAACTTTCATTTGCCACTTGTGGAAAGTTGCATGAGAGTTGATGTTGAGCTTTTATTAGTTGCCATCGATCTCTGTTATAAATAGAAATAAAAGAATTATTTCTTGTATGATAGTCTAATACACGTCTATGCGGTTCATGTGAGGTTTAAACATCAAAACCTGGCCAATTAACAACTTCAATAAGCTGAAAAAAGATGGATACCTTTCTCCATTTAAGTACAAGCTGGAGCAACTATTTCTGGACTCTTGTAAACTTGCTATAATAACTGATAGCCTGCCTTATTATAAATGATAGGCCTTGGGTTTCTCTGCAAGCTCCAGCAAGTAAGTTACTAGCAGAATATATCATTTATGATCTGATTATGCTGTTGCTTTGATCCAGATGCACCGATTTGTTGTACATGGGGTTGTAAGACCCAAGAAACAACCAGCCCCTTGGACTCTGTCAGAGTACATTTTTGGACACAAGGACCTAAACACCTGCGAAGCATGGGTGAAACAACTCAATTCTTGCATGAGCAACCAATACAGAAGGCCCAAGAAACTTTTGGTACACTTCTGAACTTCATATTACACTGTTGTGCTACTTTTCTTATGTGTATTGTTAAAGAACAAGTGCCTGAAAATTGGTAGAATTCTACTGGTATCCAAACTGAACCTTCTTGTTGCTATTTACACTTTTTTTTTTTCCCCATTTAGACATAATTAAGTCCTGTATCATGGCTAGATCCCTATAAAATTTTGCCATTCTGTCAAAAATTTTATTTAAATGTCACACAGTTTATGGGTAATTATGGGATGCTTGTTTATTCTAAGATCAAAAGAACTTCGGATGAAATGACTACTGTGCCATTTAAGCTTAAAACTAAGGCCTGTAAAACAACTCTATAAACATGCTGAGATAATTTTAAGCTAAAAACAACTCAGGAACCAGAAGCTGTAATAATTTTATTCAGAAAAGTTGGGTAGGATTACTGTGCCACTAAGGCTGGCTGAGAATAGAAAGTTTCTAAGGACTTGTGTCATCCCTTCATTACTGAATCACCGACACCTAATGGGCTTCTGGTAAAAAACATTTTGTATTTAAGCTCAAAACTTCCAAAAAAACTCACTGAATAACTTATTATCACTAACTAATTTTTTTGCCATGAATTGTAATGATAATTGGTAATTGATTTTAAAAAATAGGGTAAAGTTACTTTCTCCTAAGATCAGTTGAGAATGACAGTGTTTAATATTAACTGATTAGCATTTGTCTTCAGGTACTAGTACATCCATTGTGTGGGAAAGGAAAGGGATTAAAGACATGGGAGACAGTTGCACCTGTATTCTCCCGAGCTAAAGTAGAAACAAAGGTGCGTGATTTGATTTCCAGTATTAGACTTGCTTTTCTAAAGAATTTTTATTAGTTAAAAATATTCTTCTAAATTTGTGTTTGGATTCTTTTAAAATGTTTTACTCAGGTCATTGTTACGGAGCGAGCAGGACATGCTTATGATGTAGTATCAACATTACCTGACAGAGAGCTTAGATCACTAGATGGCATTGTCACTGTGGTACATAGATTTATGTTATCTATAATTATAGTTACGACTTGGAAGTACAAATAGACAAGTGTGTAAATGAGCTGCATAAATCATCTCCAATGTATGATTACCTCTCCTTACTCTTTTTATGATTAATAACAAAATACAATATAATGTTTATAGGGCGGAGATGGCTTATTTAATGAAGTTCTAAATGGGCTTCTTCCATCAAGGCATAAGGCCTCCTTTCCTCCACCTCCAACAGGCTTAGCTCAAAATGGAGATAATTATCAAAACCAACAAATAACTGTAAATGCTGATGACTTGGGTCATACATCTGCTGATGAAGGCAACTCATCTCCAGAGACTTCATGCAGAAACAATGATGATGAACCACTTCTTTCCACTTCACAACCTGCTGGAAGCCATGTCTCAAACTTAGGTATGGCAATTGTCAGCTTATTTACCTGATTACACCTACTGAGGTGGCATTCCTGTACCAAATATTTTCTGATAAGGATTGATGTACGATATGTGTGCAGTACCAACCAGACGTGTCATCTGGTATATCGTAACAGTTTAAATTGGGAAAGATGCAGTTCACTGTTGTAGCGGATATACATAGCTGAAAAATGGAAGATCACATTTGAGTGACCTTCCATTGAGACACCGGTCTAAGTAACTTTTCAAGTCTTATAGGAGCTCAGTCATATCCTCTTCCATCTTTTAGTGAAATTAAAAGTTGGACCTTTCACATCGCACTCTGAAATTCTTATATTTTTGTCTCTCTCTTAATTGTTTTTAAATAGAAAGTTACAATTCACATGTATGTTGTAAGAATAGGATAAATTAACAAGGGGAATTTACCACCTTGACAGAATTTATTAAATCCGATAGAGAAGTTCCTAAACGCAAAATATAAGTTTGTATGGGTACTGTTAGAGATATGTGAGTGCCTACTAAGTTTAGGTGTTGAACAGTTGGTAATATTTGACAGTGCAGCAAAAAATTTTATATTCAGAATGTTGGGAAATCTAAAAAATTGTCGAACGAACTGTAAACATGTACTAAATGTCTAAATCACATCATTTTCATTTGTGTCGACATATAGCATATTAGATCATACCAAGATAAACTTTAGTTGTGATATTAGCGAAGTCACCTTAACTGATAGATTCTAACCCTTGTTATTCTTCTTTTCTTTTTTAAAAAAAATTGTTGCAGCTTTTCCCATCATATTTTTCAAATAACACAGAGTGCAAAAAAGAATGCAGAAACATATGTAATATAAAAGATATCTCATCCTTCAATATAAAAAGTTGGCCTTGTCACAGTACTGTGCTGTCTTAGATGCCAGTCTATCCATATCCAACTATTAAAGTATTATCAATGTATAGATATGATATAATATTAAGTCAATATCCATAACAATGTAGCATAACATCATGGGGTTCTTTTGCCTAAATTTTGAACTTGTGAATACACTTGGCAATTTATCAATGTATATATATATAGAGAGCGAGCTCTGTTGATGCGGCATGACTGTCATAACCTTCCATACATTGGGTTATATATGCAAAGAAAAAAATTTGAGAGATGTGTTTGTAAATGAGACATTGAAGTGCATCAATGTGAAAATCCTCAAGAGCAGATTTTGACATCTCTCTTTTTTCTGGGGTCTACAGGAACTCAGTACAGAGTTAACAGACCAGGTGATTCAGGTCAGTATGTTATACAACTTGGTGGATTCATTGTCATTTTGTGGCAATAATAAGGTTGTGATTTATTAATTAGAGTCAATCTACAAAAAGGAAAATTGCATGTTACTAAATTGGATACAATTTTTTGCTTTTCTTGTAGCTGATGGCCCTTCAGTTTCTTTTCCAAATGATTGGTTCAGATTAGGGCTCATACCTGCTGGTTCGACTGATGCTATTGTTTTGAGGTATGAAAAGAAAGAGTTCTACTTTAATTAAAGCTCTTAGAAAGTATTCAAAATTCAGCTTGGTTTGGAATATTTTTTTTTTACTTTTTAAGTACTCAGCGGCCATATTCTGACTAGTATGTTCTGTTCCAGTACAGACCCAACATACATGACCAAAATTAAGACGTGCAAGCTCAGTTATCACTATATAACTGTTATATGTTTTACTTTTATATCAATGGCTTCACATAACTCCCTTTCTCTCTGTCATGCAGCACAACTGGAGTAAGAGACCCTGTCACATCAGCATTGCATATCATTCTAGGTAGTAAAATGTCCCTTGACATAGCTCAAGTTGTACGATGGAAGACTAGCCCTTCCTCTGTAATGGATTCTCCAACCCTTCGCTATGCTGCTTCCTTTGCTGGGTATGGTTTGAAAACTTATTGTTTGATTCAATAAGTTGCAAAATTTTCTTTGCAGATAATATTTTTTATTTTCATATGCAGGTATGGATTTTACGGAGATGTTATCAAGGAGAGTGAGAAGCTCCGATGGATGGGTCCTGTACGCTATGATTACGCTGGAACGATGGTTTTTCTTAAACACAAGTATAATCTCCTCATATGGAATTCTAAATGACTGCCATAAAAACTATACTGCAATTTCATAGTTTACAATTGGTGGTTCAAAATCAGACAATTCAGACTATATTAAAAGACCACCCTTAAAAGGAAAATCAAAGTAAATTCTGGCCCTTTGATTCTGATTGGATATGTGAACGATGATGCATCTGTGCTATCACTATTATGAAACCAGATGCAAAATCTAAGTTCTGTGGGATGGTTGGAAGATACAATACATAGAAAGGGGGGCCACCTGGTTAGCTGAATAGTCAGATTCAGTTAGCCTGTTTTAATTAGGTTCATAGAAATGGCGTATAAGATTTTGGTGGCAGCAACAATTACTGTGATGATTGTATATTGAACCAACCATGATGCTTGTGTAGTAAACAAATTTTCCAACAGAATGCCAAATGCCTCTTGTATTTTGAGCAAGGAAATTAAGAACAAAATTGTATTTCCCTGATATTGAAAATTCTGTCATCAAGTAGTAACAATTCTTATTTATCCAGAACATACGAGGCAGAAGTAACTTACTTAGAGCAGCAAAATATCAACTCTTCCTCTCATAAACCCAGAAGGAAACGGCAAAAGCAAATCTGCCGCACAAATTGCATGGTATGCAACCAGCCTACTCCATCAGAATCTGATCGAGACTCCTTAGATGGAGCAGTGAACAAATCTGACATCTATACTGATAGAGATTTTAAGTGGTCAAAGTTAAAGGGTCGCTTTTTAAGCATTGGTGCTGCTGTCATTTCATGTAGAAATGAAAGAGCACCTGATGGCCTGGTGGCTGATGCTCACCTGTCCGATGGTTTCTTGCATCTCATACTCGTGAAAGATTGCCCTCGGCCTCACTATCTCTGGTAAACTTTTGGAAACCTAAACATTTTATTGTTGTTTTTCAACTTATTGTCTTGTCAAGTATGTGGGCTATATAATATGTAATTGCTCACCGTCAATAATTGGAACATTTGTCACAGCTTATTATTCTTTTACTCATTATTCAACTTTATGTTCCTCGGAACCATGGTGAAATCTGTCTGGATCTTCACGAGTGCAGAAATAGCCTTGATATCCCTTGCAATGCATAAGGGAAAAACTGCCGTATACCTGAAGGCATCTTAATCTAATTTTTCAGTTAGTGAATCTAATAAGTATGATAAATGCCTTAAAAGGGCATATATTTTCTACTCTGAATTTTCTAGGTCATATGCTATTTTGTCTACACAAGTAAGATATCTTCAAGTTCTCTGATATCCTGTACATCAGAAAATACTCTGAAAGGGATGAGAAAACAATGGTTAAATTTGAGAGAAGCTAATTTATACAGCACTGTTACTGCAGGCATCTTACACAACTAACAAAAAGGGGATCTGATCCACTGAACTACAGCTTCATAGAACACCACAAGGTTAGTGTAATCACTTCTATGAATAAACTATCACTTATCTTTTGAATTCAATATTATTATGTCAATAATTATCTTTTAATCTTTTTTTCAGACTCCTGCTTTCACATTCATCTCGCAGCATGACAGAAGCTTATGGAATTTGGATGGAGAGGCTCTTCAGGCATGCCAAGTTTCGGTTCAAGCTTGTCGTGGTCTTGTTAATCTCTTTGCATCTGGACCAGAAGTATAAATATTACCATTACGTGACCTATTCTCCTCATGTAAAATTTCCACATGATTGGATTCTTGCAATTATTAAAATTTACAAAAAGAAAAATAATAGAAATTTTGGGTGACTTAAGGCGTGATCCTACATATGCAATTTTGTATATAACATTTTTTTAAGGATAAATTAAAAACCCTTGAATATTTTGCTCGCTTTAAGGAGTGTAATTTTACAATTCGCTTGTTTATCTGGATTACGGACCATCCGAGAGAAGTGCGTAGCTAGCAAACAGAGTATCATTTTTCTTACTGTTTTCCTTTAATAGGAAATAACATTTCTTACCTTTTTCTTATTTTTAAGCGAGGGCCAACAGCTTAGTTTTCAAACTACATTCAGACTTCCAGATACTGGTCCTTTGAAACTTGAAAGGAGAGAGAGAACGGCTTTCATCATAAATTACGGCTGCTATGAAGACAAGATTATATAATTCGTATAATCATTGTGCTTGGGAGAGAACAACCATTATAACTGCTCAAATTGATTGGAACTGTAAGTCATGCGTAGGAATTAGGGTTCAAGTCATTGAAACTTGACAACCTGAAAACTAAGTTGAATTGTTTTTGCATATATGTATTTATTATTTTTTTAAAAAAAAGTACGAGCATAAATATTTTCTTGTACTATTTTTCTTTCTCGTTTTGAATTCTTTTTTTGAAGTGGCTCACTTTAATTTCTTCAAGGGCATCAAAGGCAGTCAATAAATTATACGCCCAAGTTAGACAGTAGTAACAGCGCTCAACATATAGATAAGCACATATATTTTCTCCCTAGACAGTCAATAAATTGAAAATGACAATATAAATACAAGACGAAAATATAATTTCGGTCCCCTATAACAAGTAATAAATAAGATCCGATACGTTCATGTTTTGGATTCTAGGTGAGACTTAACAAAATTAAGTATAGTATTTTAAACAAAAAAAAAAAAAAATAGCCTTCAAAGTATTCTCTGTTCCTCCATTTGCTTATGTTGTGTTGAGCCGATGATGCGTAACAGTCGTCAGAGGCTCACGGCAAATTCGGGAATGCAACTCCTTTTCATTCTTTCTCTTTATCTTTATATAAAGCCACTAAATTTGAAGATAAAAAAGAATATAAGAACACTGAAAAATATAAATACATATTGTATGATGTGAATGTACATATTACTATATATATTATGCTGGTAAATAAAAGCCAGATTATGCTTGATGTTAATATATATATTGATTAACTCGAGTTTCCTTGCAACAAACATTTGAAATATCCTTTAGCTCAGGATTTAGTGATGGCTGATCAATACTAGCTCGGACAAAGTTGTCATTGTTCCTCTATAGGATGTGTTGTGAAATTCCAGATTTATCATTGGTCCAAATTCAAAAGTTGCACCCGTAACCACACACCGGGTATTGAATAAACTGGCGGCAAAATACAGTTAGGTGACAAATAAGGTAATTATTAAATATTTGTTTATTTGAAAATTATCCTATACCCTGATTAACTCTGATTATATAACACACACCGGGAATTCAATAAACTGGAGGCTAAATACAGTTGGGCGAAATAAAGCTGCAAGACATGAAAAAAAACATAAAGCAGAATGACATGAAAAAGAAGAGGTACAATATTTCAACTAATCTCCATCAAATAAATATATATTGAAACAATTCGAACAGATCAACCAAAATTAATCACTCAAGATGCAACTTGCTATCTTAAATAGAAAAATAATCACCCAAAAGGCTAAACTACTGTTCCTGGAGCCAGTGAGTGTGCAAAAGATGTACACACTCGTCCTTAATCTCCCCTTGGGGAAACTTCAAAATAAAAAAAATTCTTCGTATGTCTACATCCGAATGCTGAAGTAGTCCGGATCAAAATGGTGCAGCCTAACATATCCATCTTCACCACCACTTGAGAAGCTATTACAATTTAAAAGAGAAAATATACAAGTCAGCATAAAGCATCCCTTCATTCTTCTCTCTAAATTCTTGCCTTTTGGAGACTTGCAATGGTTCAAACCAGAAAAACAAAGGTACTTACGGGTTTACTGGAGCAAAGGTTATACAGCATAACATGAGGTAAAATGTAGTTAATTTGGACGATAATATTATTAAAAGTATTAATAGTATACCTTCTTCCATCAGGATTGAAGGCCAAGGCATTTATTGGTCCAAAGTGTCCCTTTACTCCACCAATCTCATCTTGTAGAATCTGTAGAAGAAACAAAGAAAAGGTTCAGTCCTTGAGAGAGTTCTACACTTAAAACAAAGCATGATTCTAACAATTCAAATTAGCATTTAGAAATTTTATTGACTAAAAAGAAACCTTGTGATAAAATTTTGCCTCAAATTTTCCAGCACGCCGATCAGTCATTGTAACATTGACTGCCTCTTGGCCTCCTCCAATCACCACCTGAAAAGGAAACACCATGTCATATTCTATAAAAATCCTCAAACATACCCTAGCTGCCCACCTCCCTCATTCATCTATAGGAGAAATTTTGAAGAAAAAGGTAAATCTACCATCTTTTAAAGAGAGAATGACATGAATTACGCTGGGGTTATACAAGATATTGCACATTTTGTTATTTATGTATGGAAATATTGCAAAGCACAAAATATACTCACATGATCAAGAAGGGGAGAAATAGCCACAGCATTAACAGGACGATCCATTTGATACGTCTTTAAAAGCGTCAAGGACCTTGTATCCCATAGCTAACGAAAAAGGAACGCAGAAAAAAGTGTCAAAGAAAAGAAGTGGCTGTGTCCGGATCTACTGCCTAAAGAAATTGATAAATTTGAAATGATGAAAAGAGCATCTAATACACCTCACATGGAATTCTATATTTTCACCATAATTTGACAACATTAAATTCTGTCTTAATTAGGACAATTAATAAATATGTAATCATCATTTTCAGTAGTACATGAATCACACATCAGCCGTGTTCTGCTAGGTAGGTGTTGACTATCACACATCATGGAATGTTCTCCAAGTGTCAAAACAATACAAGATCATTGAATACAATCAATTGCATTGGACCCAAATCTTTTAAATGCAATTTTCCAGGTCTTGCTGTATACTTTGTTTTGATATTCATAAACCCTTTAGCTACTAAAACATGATTCTACAAAAAGATTATGAATTCACCATGCTACTAGTGTTTATCCATCAATGGAGTACGGTGAAACTGGCAAACCTAACAAATTCCATAAAAAATAGAATAACTTCAAAATTGAACCACACTTTGTCTGATGTTTTGTACTTTGCAAAGCAAAATAAACATTTTCACCCAAAATATAAAAAGAATAATTCAATAAATTAGGCATCTAATCTCCTGCTATATATTCTAACCTTGGCTGATTTATCAGCAGAGCCTGTCAGGAAGTGGGACTTGTCAGCAGACATGCACAGAGAAGATATTGTTTTCTGATGGCCACTCTCCTTGTCTGATTCTTTCAAAAGATTCCCAGTCTGTACATGACACATACCCAAAAAAAAAAAACAATTGTCATACTATATAATTGGATATATAAAAGATGTCAGAGTATAACTTCTCACAAGGAAGTTTTAAAAGGACAGTAACACAGTATGCAGCAGTTGAATCGGTAACATACCAAGCTAGACCATGCTTTGATATATTTTTTTTTTCATTTTATTTTCCTTTTTTGTTCTTTTCAAGAAAAGTTAGATTCATAGCTACATGTAAAAGTGATGTTTTTAAAGCCAAACTTGTTGATTAATAAAGTCCTTGTCAATTGATTCACAATGATAAAGCTTAATTGAGGAGTAACTAAGCTTAACACCATGCTTATTAAGCAAAATGTCTCGGGTCAGATGTGAAGAGTTAAGAACAAACCTCAGGATCCCAGATGCGAATGATAGAGTCTTCACCGGCACTTATGATAGTCTTGTTCAGCGGGCCCCATACAGCTCTGTTAATTCTCCCTTGTGGTCCCTTGATTGTCAATACTGAATCACTGGTCTCTACAACAAGATTGAAATAAACACTCACAATTTAAAAACATAACTCCATAGTTCAAGTAAAGTAGAGCTAGCCAGGGGCGGATCCAATGTAGAACGCCCCATGGCAAGTGCCTGGGGAAAAAAGTTTAAAATTGAGGGTCTATATATGTAAACTTGGGCTGTGCCTGGGCTAAAAAAAGATTAGTGCCTGGGCATTTGGTGGAGATAGAATAATTTTGTGCTTAAGGTTTGATCTAAGACAAATTTTTTCTACTCCCCAACGCTTCATTCTCCACAATTTTGATAGCTGAATTTTTTTATTTTGTAGCTGATTCGTGCTCACAATTTTTGTGCCTAGGCTAAAAAAAAAATTTGGATCCGCCACTGGAGCTAGCAATATATTGGGGAAAAAATCCTGAAGCCCAAGCAAAACCAAAACCTCTTGTTTGATTATCAAAACCAAAACCAAAACCAAAACCCTAACATATTATCAAAGCCAATATTGCCTTAGAAAAAGTTAAGATGCCCCCTTATATACAATCTTATCAGTTGAAACCTTAAAGGGCCATAACTGTCTACCATGAAGGTGAAACTCCAACCTGCAGGAATAACTAAAACAAAGGATAAGCTGAGACTGAATTCAACCACAATCACATCTCATTCTACAAGCCTAACCCAAGTCCACTCATCTTTCACATTGCTCAACACCAACCCAGATTTTACCCGAAATCATAAAAAAAATCCTTCACAAGTTACAAGATTTGGATGAAAACAAGTAGGGTATGACTACTAATTCACAGAAACTTCACTTACGGTCTGCTGGGTCCCTGGCAATGCGCTTGACTTGAATAGTCGATGGGTTGCCCATAAAGGGGTCAGTTGTGATGACAACCAACTTGTCGCCAACAGAGAAATCAACTGACCGAGCCGGTGAGTTGAAGTTGAAAGAGTAGAGCTGGGTTCCAGTTTGAACATCCCATAGCTTGACCGACTGGTCAGCAGAACCAGTCACCAGCCGTGTTGAGTCACCTGCAAAGGTTGTTCTCTTATAGGAAAAACCATATATGCACTACAATTTCTTTTTTTAAAAAAAAAACCCATTAACCTTGGTCTAATTAAAATTAAAATTATTCATATAAGCAGCTAAAAAGATGGGAAAAAATTTAACACACTTTCTATCTTTTTATAAGGTTCAATTAAGGTCAGGTCACACAAATTACAAAACCATAACAACTAATGGAGGGACAGAATAAGTAAAAGTAGTGAAAACATACGAGAAACGTCGCAGCACCAGACGGCGCCGTTGTGGCCGCGGTAGGTGCCGAGGCGCTCGCCGTCGTCAGCGAACCAGACGGTGGGAGTGTGGTCCTTGGCGCAGGAGAAGAGGAGATCGCCTTCGCGGTTGTACTTGAGGAATGTGAGCGGCCTCTCGTGGCCTTTCATCAAAATCGGCCTCATTATTATGATCGCTTCTTATTTGTTTCTCCTTTACTTCGTTAGTTCGCTCGCTGATAGGCTGAGAGCGGTTAGCAGCGGCGCTGGGGTCGTGGGGATGGGAGATTGGAGAAGCGAGCGAAGAGAGGCGGTGCGGGAAGTGAAAAACCCTAGGCGGGGATGGAAGATTGTGTTTTCAGGTTGTGTCATTTAAATTTTATTTGTTTGAGGCTTTTTCTAAGGTTACATTTTCATGAAATTGTACAAGCAGAATTTGGTGGTGTAATTTTTTTTTAATTATAGACCAGCATAATAATCGATAATGATTTTTAATTTTTTAAAATATTATTTAATTTTCTAAGTATTTTTTAAACCTTAGTTTTATGACATTTTTTTAAAAAAATTTTCTTATTAAAATTTGGCTATCCTGTGAGATCAAAGGTCCTACCGTCCAAATAGCGGCCATAGCAGCCGGAATAGTGGCGATATTGTCATATCGCTACAATGCTACAAATTTAGTGGTTCATCCGATAGCGCGATGTATAGCGAGCAATAGCAGGTTATAGCGGTCAATTAGCGGCAATTAGCAGTATAATAGCGGAAATAGAGGTGTAATTTATAATTTGCTGATATGATAGTACTATTTTAGGCATGTCTTTCACATAAGAAATCCGATTCACGTGAACAAAGTTCTATGGAAAGTTCACAAAATAAGCCACAATTTTCATGTTTTGAACATTTTCAAATTCTTAAAATTTAGTGGACAAATATGTATATAAAATTAATATGCATGAAAATATTTTAATTTTTTTTTAGACTAAATTAGACCTTCAAAATATATTTGTGTGTAGATCTGCTACGATCCGATAGTGACCGCTAAATACCTGCTATCCGCTATACGCTGTGACATTAGCATGTCCGAGTCCGCTATCCGCTATTTATATGATATTTCGTAGAATCATATGAATGACGGGCCTCGGGTTTCTTTGCAAGCTTCAGCGAGTAAATTCATTGCAGAATTTATCATTATTATCTGAATTATGATGTTGATTTGATCCAGATGCACCGATTTGTTGTACATGGGGTTGTAAGACCCAAGAAACAACCAGCCCTAGGGATTCTGTCAGAGTACATTTTCGGGCTTAAGGACCTAAATACCTGCGAAGCATGGGTAAAAGAAACTCAATTCTTTGCATGAGCAATCAATACTGAAGGCCCAAGAAACTTTTGGTACACTTCTGAACTTCATATTATATTGTTATGCTACCTATTTTACGTGTACTGTTAATGCAGTTGTTAAAGAACAAATGTCTGACAAATGGCAGAATTATACTGGTACCCAAATTGAACTTTCTTGTTGCTATTTATACTTTTTTTTTTTTCCATTTAGGCATAATTAAGTCCTTTATCATGGCTAAATCCCAAAGTAATTTGGCCATGCTGTCAAAACTATTTAAATTGACACACAGTTTGCCAGTAATTCTTGGATGCTTGTTTGTTCTAAGATCAAAATAACTTGTGATAAATGATTGCTGTGCCGTTTAAGCTTAAAATTAAGGCCGGTAAAACAACTCCATAAACATGCTGAGATAATATTGTGCTAAAATTAAATCAGGAACCAGAAGATGCAATAATTTTATTTAGAAAGTTGGGCAGGATTCTGTGGCCCTAAGGTTGGCTGAGAACATAAAGTTTCAAAGGACTTCTGTCATCTGACTCATCTCTTCAGTCTTCATTACTGAGTCGCCGACACCTAATTGGCTTCTGGTGGAAACAAACCATTTTGTACTTAAGCTCAAAATATTCCAAAAAAAGCACTCAGAATTTTTTATTATCAGTAAATAATTTTATGCCATGAATTGTTACGATTATTGAAAATATATTTTCTAAAAATAGGATATAGTTACTTTCTCCTAAGATCAGGTGAGAATGTCAGTGTTATACAAACTGATTTAGCATTTGCCTTCAGGTACTAGTACATCCATTGAGTGGAAAAGGGCAGGGATTAAAGACATGGGAGACAGTTGTGCCTGTATTCTTCCGAGCTAAAGTAGAGATGAATGTGAGTGATTTGACTTCCCGTGTAAGATTTGCTTTTCTAAAGAATTTTTATTAGTTGGAACTTGGAATTATTCTTCTAACATTGTGTTTGGAAATGTTCTTTTAAAAATGTTTAACTCAGGTGATTGTAACTGAGTGAGCAGGACACACATATGATGTAGTATCGACATAATTACCTGACAGAGAGCTTAGATCACTAGATGGCATTGTCAGTTTGTCACTGTGGTACATAAATTTATGTTATCTATAATTACGACTTGAAGTACAATTAGACAAGCATGCAAATGAGCTGAATGAATCATCTCCAATATATGATTACTTCTCCTTACTCTTTAATGTTTAATAACAAAATATAGGACCTGATCAGAATCCCTTTTTATTAACGTGGGATTTCAATTCATTTCATTTCATTAGAAAATTCTTGATTACAATGAGCGGATTTGATGTCATTTGGTTGGAATTCTTATGTAATTAGGTCCAACGAAATCCTATGAAATCCTACAAAATCAATTCAAATGAAATGAAATCCCGAGAAAAATCATTTTGATCAGGGTCATAATATAGGCCCTGATCAGAATCCTTTTTTTTAAACGTGGGATTTCAATTCATTTCATTTCATTGGAAAATTTTTCATAAAAATGAGCGGATTTGATGTCATTTGGTTGGAATTTTCATGTAATTAGATCTAATAAAATCCTACGAAATTAATTCAAATGAAATTAAATTCCGAGTAAAAATCATTTTGATCAGGGCCATAATGTTTTTAGAGATGAAATGGCTTATTGAATGGAGTTCTAATTGGGTTTCACCCATCATGGCATAAGGCCTCTTTTCCTCCACCTCCAACAAATAAATATCACCTGTAAGTGCCGATGAGGCGATGAGGCAACTCGTCTCCAGAGACTTCATACAGAAATGATGACAATGAACCAGTTCTTTCCATTTCACAACCTGCTGGAAGCCGTGTCTCAAAGTTATATAGGTATGGCAATTGTCAACATATTTACTTGAGTACACATGCTGAGATGGCTTTCCTATACCACATGTGTTTCTGATATGGATTGATGTACAATATGGGTGCAGTACCAACCAGACATGTCATCTGGTATATCAATATATCATTACAGTTTAAATTGGCAAATATGCATTTCAATGTTGTAGTAGAGCTGGGTATGCATAGCTGAAATGGAAGTTCACATTTGAGTGACATTCCATTGCAGCACCAGTCTAAGTAACTTTAAATTCTTATAGACACTCAGTCATATCGTCTTCCATCTTTTATCAAATTAAAATCGTGACCTTTAACAAGGCCATCTGAAGTTTTTTTAAGTCTTAAGTTCTGTTGGATGGTTGGAAGTTTCTATACATAGAAAGGGGGACCTGATTAGCTGAATAGTCAGATTCAATTAGCCTCTTTTAATTAATGAGGTTCATAGAAATGGTATATAAGGTCTGGGTGGCAGGCTGACAGCAACAATTACTGTGATGATTGGTATATTAAACCAACCATGATGCTGGTGTAGTAACTTTTCCAGCAGAATGCCAAATGCCTCTTTGTATTTTTGAGCAAAGAAATTAAGAACAAATTTGTTGACCCCTGATACTGAAATTTCTGTGATCAAATAATAACAATTCTCATTTATCCAGAACATACGAGGCAAAAGTAACTTACTTAGAGCCGCAAAATATTGACTCTTCCTCTCATAAACCCAAAAGGAAACGGCAAAAACAAATCTGCCACACAAATTGCATGGTATGCAACCAGCCAACTCTGTCAGAATCTGACCGAGACTCCTTAGATGGAGCAGTGAACAAATCTGACGTCTATTCTGACAAAGATTTTCCCAAGATTTTAAGTGGTCGAAGTTGAAGGGCCGATTTTTAAGCATCGGTGCTGCCGTCATTTTAAGTGATCAAACCTGATGCCTGGTGGTTTCTTGCATCTCATACTTGTGAAAGATTGTCCTCGGCTCCACTATCTCTGGTAATTTGGAAATCTAATTAAACACTTTGTCATTGCTTTCCAACTTCTTCTCTTTGTCAAGTATGTGGGCTATATGATATCTAATTGCTCGCTGTTATTCAGTTGCTCTAATTGGAATGTTTGATCACAGCTTATTATTCCTTTTCTCTCATTATTCAACTAAATGTTCCTCGGAACCAAGGTGAAATCTGTCTGCGCGCATCTTCAGAAGTGCAGAGATAGCCTTAATACCCTTTGCAATGTATAAGGGAAAAACTCCCATGTACCTGAAGGCATATTAAGCTAATTTCTCAATTAGTGAGTACGATAAATGCCTGAAAAGGGCATATTTTTGTACTCTAAATTTTTTAGGTCATAAGCAATTCTTTCTACACAGTGGGATACCTTCAAGTTCTCTGATGCCCTGTACATCAGATGATCAGAAATTACTTTAAAAGGTATATAAGAAAACAACAGCTAAATTTGAGAGAGACTGAGTTGTACAGTACTGTTACTGCAGGCAAATTACCCAGTTAACAAAGAGGGGCTGTGACCCGCTGAACTACAGCTTCATAGAACACCACAAGGTTAGTGTAATTCACTACAATCAGCAAACATTATTATTCGAAATCAATTTTACTATGTCGATGACAATTTATTCATCTTTCAAACTCCGTCCTTCACATTCGTTTCACAGCATGACAGAAGTTTATGGAATTTAGATGGAGAGGCTCTTCAACCTTCGCATGCCAAGTGTCGGTTCAAGCTTGTTGTTGACTAACGATACTACACAAACATAATTTTATTACCACTCAATCATATTTATACAACATAGTACTACTCTTAACATAACATCTACCTATATACTTCTACTATCCTATGCTACTGTAACTATCTTAATACTTGACTACATCTTTGACACAACTATTTTGGACGCACCCATAAACAATGAGCTGCTCCCATATTTATACAATGTCTAGGTCGGTTAATGGAGCATTCTAGATCATACTAAATAATGTCGGCAATAGTGTATTCTTCATATTTCTAGATTCTTCAATATTGCTCCATAATAATCTTCCATATTTGGTTGGGCGCCTACACTCTTCGGTGCTGACTTTTTTAACACTCCCCCTCAGCACCGACTTTCAATTAGTGTCTCCTTCGGGATGCCTCGTCCATCCGGGTCATCGTGCTTCTTCTCATATCTATAAGCTTTAGGAATATGTCATCGCATTTTTACTTTCGGTTTATCTTCGATCTGTTTCACATTCAAATTCAACTTGGCACGTGGTACCTGCAATTGTCGTTGTCGAGTTCTTCTATCCTCTGCTCGACAGGTTGTGTGAACAAGCACTTCTTGTCCCGGGATCTCTTGTACTTTAGCAGCCTTCTCCATGACTGCGACATCATCACTCTCCGTAGTGATGGTTTTGATCGTTGCGCCCTCTCGTGGCATCTCCTCAACTGCCACCACGCAACCTCCTAATACAGTCTCCTCCTCGACTGCCTCCTCAAAGAACCAAGGCTCGAAGTCTATCTCCTCTTCGGACTCCAAACCCGTCTTGTCAGCTATAGCAACAGTCGCCAAACCGTCCCATTTATCTTCACTCTTCACGTCGATTGGTGCCTTCTCCTGCAAGGCCACCACTACGTTCCCTTCTTCATTCTTCAATCGGCACTCTCTCGCATAGTGCCCTTTTCGTCCGTAGTTGTAGCACACCACGCTTCTCCTGTGGGATTCACGATCGGCTCCATTGCCCTCTTGGCCTCTTGGAGCTCCCCCTGAACACATGCACCTACAACACTCGTGCATAGTCTTCTCGGCCTTCTCGGTCACCGGCTGCCGTCTATGTTGGCTCATGTTCGACACTCTCTGTCGACCACTGTACATGGCCATCTCATCTTCTTCCTTCTTCATCGTCAACCCGGCAAGCTGCTTGACAAGTGCCTCTTGACTTGCCAATAGACTCTCTAGATCCAACAAGGATGGTTGCGTCTGCCACCCTTGGATCGCCATCACGAATGCGCCAAACTCCGGCCGCATTCCATTTATGATTATCCACCGCATTCGATCTTCGCCAATCTTCGCATTGGCATCTAGCTGCTCAATTTCTCTACATAAATTCTTAACTTTGAGAAAATACTCACTTACAGTCATGATGCCCTGCGAGATGTTCATCAACTCTCTCTCGAGGAGTTGCAACCGACTCGTGTTCTTCTTCGAAAATAGTGCGGCGAATGTATCCCATGCTTCCTTCGGTGTCTCGGCATCTTCAATATGCGACAACAAACTCTTATCAACCGTCACCTTCAACACGAACAAGGCTCTACCAGCCTTTATCTTCCACTTCTTGTACGCTCGGATCGAGTTCGGTGGCGGCTCCGTCTCATCACCACCGACAACGTCCCACAAGTCTTGTCCCTGCAGATAAGACTTGATACAAGTACGCCAATCCCTATAATTATAGTTGTTTAACTTCTCTATCAACCCACTCATTCCACTTAAATCTGACATATCGACTCGACTAACCTAACTCAAAACATACGACTACTCAAATTACGACTCGACAATCCCGACTTAACCCAACGAATCATAACCGGCTCTGATACCAATTGTTGACTAACGATACTACACAAACATAATTTTATTACCACTCAATCATATTTATACAACATAGTACTACTCTTAACATAACATCTACCTATATACTTCTACTATCCTTTGCTACTGTAACTATCTTAATACTTGAGTACATCTTTGACACAACTATTTTGGACGCACCCATAAACAATGAGCTGCTCCCATATTTATACAATGTCTAGGTCGGTTAATGGAACATTCTAGATCATACTAAATAATGTCGGCAATAGTGTATTCTTCATATTTCTAGATTCTTCAATATTGCTCCATAATAATCTTCCATATTTGGTTGGGCGCCTACACTCTTCGGTGCTGACTTTTTTAACACTTGTGGTCTTGTTAACCTCTTTGCATCTGGACCAGAAGTATAAACATCACCATTACGTGATCTCTTCTCATCGTATAAAATTTCCACATGATTGGATTGTAGCAATTATTAAAATTTACAACAAGGAAAAATAAAAAAAAAATATTGGGTGACTTAAGGCCTTTCCTACATATGTAATTTTTTGTATATAACATTTTTTTAGGATAAATTAATAACCCTCTAATAGTTCAGTGTTTTGCTCGCTTAATGGAATGTTATTTTAGAATTCTCTTATTTATCTAGATAGGAGACCATCCGAGAGAAGTTTGGTAGTTAACAGAGTATCATTTTTCTTATTGTTTTCCTTTTATAGGAAATAACATCCTTTACCTTTTTGTTATTTTTATGCGAAGACCAACATGCCCTGCTTAGTTTTGAAAGACAAATAAAAATCAAACTGTACATTCAGATTTCCAGATACTGGTCCTTTAAAAGAAGAGAAAGAATGGCTTTCATCGCAAGTTACGGCTGCTTTGAAGACAAAATTATATAATTCGTATAATCATTGTGTTGGGAGAAAGCAACCATAATAATTGCTCAAATTGATTGCTACTGTAGGTAATGCGTAGGAATTAGAGACAAGTCATTGAAACATGACAACCTGAAAACTAAGTTGAATAATTTTTGCATATATGTATTTATTATTATTTTTTTGAAAATAAGAGCATAAATATCTTCCTCTTGCATCATTTTCTTTCTCGTTTTGAATATATTTTTAAAGTGGCTCAGACTTCAATTTCTTCAAGGGCATCAAATTAAAGGAAATGAGCGATTAGCCATAATAGCGGATGAAGATCAATGCCCATGTTTCTTACAAGATCAGAAACTCACTAATCAATAGGCAGACTCAATAAGCGCGCTTATTCATCATTGCTCATGAGCAGGCCTGAAACTATCCAGAGTCCGTACAATCAATGTGATTGCATGCACTAAATTTAATAAACCGGGGTAACGCGGGTAACCCACTAAGTTGTTATGTCAAAAGAAACAAAAAATAATGAAGGCTTGAATTGGTAAGATTCTGGTAGAGCCGGTGTACCATTCCCTGGTCAACTCTATGGAGGAGAATGGGGAATACACCAATAAGAGTTGCTTAGATTTTGTTTTTTTTAAAAAAAAAAATAAAAATAAAAATAATTTGTAGTTCAAAGTTCAAACAACACATTGGTTGTTTCGAGTACTAGCAAGATGAACAATAGATATATTAGTTAGTTTAAACCTTCAAATAAAATCTGTAATGATATGATATGAACTTTAAAGACTTTGCTTATCCAACTATATATAAGAGCTTGATCAAATCTAGTCAAAGAACAAAATTATTGGTGTTTAAATTTTTAAAAATAATTTCGTTGCTGAAAAGTTGCATTATTTTATCTCTTTGCCATAACTGAGATCACTGACAGCTAAATTGTACATAGATCATGTAGATAGTAGAGCGACATAGACCTTTTGCTCTTCCAAACCGGTCTTTGACATTAACATAGACCTTTCCCAATTGATTTTTATTCAAGTAGGGTAAGCATTGCAAGTATGCAAATGCTATAACAAGCCTTGGATTCCCGGATCCTAACTGCAATTGTCCAGCACATGGGGAAGGATATGATATTCTTGGAAAAAATAAAACAACATAAATAAAACTAAATAACAATAATGCGAAAATACCACTGGCGGTTTCTACCAGACTAGTGGACTCAAGAACCAAGACAGCCAGTGTTATCCATCAAAATACCTGAATTCTATCTGATAAAATCTTCAAACCCATGTTCTATCAACTCGTGACCATAGAGACAAAACAGAAGGGTGAATCTTACAGCAATTTATTTGTACTCTGACAAGAAATTATATCACATACAGTTGGAAAATAAATTAATCAAAATGTTACTGAATGCCATATCATAACCCATCTAGATCTGAATTTTTCTTGTTACAATGACCTTTTATGATATATTCATGTTAAAACAGAATACTAGATCGATGCACTTAAAAAAAGTTAAGAAAAAAAAAAAACAATCAGCTTTTTGATAAGATTGAAATGTCACGATCGCACTTGGTGCCAGTTTTCTAATTCTGAATAATTACAGAGAAAAGCATTATATTGCATCAATCTTTTTTAGTTTTGATCTTTTTAAAGTTTACTTTATGTTTCCTTACTTTGACTAATTAACTTTTTTCTGTGACAAAGATCAAGACCAATAATTTTGGTTTTCCCTGTCCCCATCTCTCTTTGTCAAAACGTCCTAATTTTTTCTAATTTTCTTTTCCGCACTGGAAAATTCAATAACCCTTCATTGACTTGCTCTCACCAATAGAGATAAAAGTGAGAAAGTCAGCAAGTCGATATCCCCAACAAACTGATCAGTAAGAAAAACAATATATAATTATATATACAACTTCATTGTATAATTTTAACAAATATATCGTCGGCTACTATATATATACACACAATCGAATATTACCATATATAAAAGAAATAAGCTATAGTGTGAAATATATTTATAAATGTTAAAAAACTATTGCTATAATAATAAACAATTAATATATTAACAACTAATGGATAAACATCATAATTTCACAAAAATAATATCATCATAACACACTTGATTATTTGCTTAATATATAGCACTTAATGTCAAATTTTTTAAATAATATTGATCTTGTCATTCTTGAAAATAAACTATATATAATCAATTTAGCAATTGACTTTGAATGGCCGATTAATGAATTTGACTACGATGATATTCATGACTACTGCAAAATATTGACTGCGGTATGCATACACTATTTTTGACTAATAAGCCAATTGAACACATAACGAAAATATCTTCGAGTTTTATCTTAAAAAAATGTCGGAGAAAAATAGTTGGAGCAGCATAGAAATTCTATCCTTAACAAAAATAAGATAACCAATGATTAGGAGCACAAATAGACCACCACTCGCACGTGAGAGGCGGCAGAAGACCGTACGACCCTTGCTGGATTTGAGCTGGTGTCTCCCGAGCACTCCACGTCAGCCCCACATGCTCACGATAATTTAGTAACAACTTGACTTATAATAATTATGAACAACCAGATAAAGCGGAAATAAATCCTTTCTTTCGGCTAGTTGGCAATCTGTTCCGGTTGCTTATATGAGATGACTCACATTTCGTGTGTATTTCGGTACTCTGTTTCAGATATAAGTTTGAATTTTTCTAGCGAAGAGTAGAGTTTCACGGTGTTAATCTGGTCATCTGGAAGTCGTCTTGTTCCTTTGTTTTTCTCGATATCATGCCAAACTGAAAAAGTCGAACAATGGAGGATCCGAGGATTCCATCTGTTCCAGGAATAGAATTTGACGAAATAGAGAGAAATTAAGGCGTTCCATTTCGTTCCATTCATTTTTCTGGCTGGAATAAATGAAGCGTGAACTCAGCCAAAGCAGAACAGATTTATTTAACAAACTTCATACACTTTATAAAAAAAAAATGGGATACTTTTTGTTTTTTTAGTCTGAAAGAATTAGGTTCCGTCAGATGACGTGAAAGTATGAACCCGCCCGCCAATATATAGTAATTAAATTTATATCGCGGCAATGTCAAAAACAGAATGCAAACTTCATCACAGTTATTTTTCTTACATTATAGGCTTATATCATATATCATCACAGGTTGATTCTAACTAGAAAGTAACATTTCATTAAAATAAAATGGAAAAGTAAGAAAAGGCCAGTGGCATTTATCACATAGAAGCAGTTAGTTTGTATTAAAGTTTTGTACTTAAATCTTCTCATTAATTATTCTAAATTAATTTGTATCTAATATTTTAGGCATCATTATTTGAATTCAATAATTCAGCGGCGATGGAATTCAAGTACAGCACACGACCACAGAGCTTTAATCATCCATTATTTGGACAGTTACATTTAAAAGAATTGAAGAGTGAACATAGATAAAGAATATAAATTAATAATTCACATCACATGTTGGACAACTATCATTGCCATTTTATTTATTTAAGAAAATGTTCAAGATAATTTATGAAGGTGGTCACCTTTTCACGAATGTGAATACTTTTTCGCTTTGATATTTGAGTAAAATGCTATGATATTTGAGTAAAATACTTCTTCTTAGAACGTTCTTTTGAAGCCAGTATTATTACTTTTGCAGTTTACCTAATTTTTGTCATGTCCTTATGGTTTTGGACATTTAAATATTAAAAAATGACGAAGCTTCTTAGATAAAAATGTGCACTATATATTCGTTTGTGGGTGTTGGCAAAGAAGCTTAGTATATATCGGTCACACAAAGCAACAGCCTTCTTGTATTTATATTTTTTTTAGCAAATACATGCGTAAATAAAGCGTAAAACAAATTAATAAATTATGCACAAGAATTATTAGGTTCAACTACTGCTAAAATCTTACAAAATTAAAGTTAATTTTAAATTTGATGTCTGAGTATCATATACTCACTCTAAATTTTCATGTAAACTCCGCAAGTAAATTTCAGTAATGAAATTTGCCATTTAATAATTTCTTCCGCCTTTTAAATCAATGGTCCTCCCAGGAAAATAAATTAGAATAAACCAAATTCCATATACTGCATCTCTATCTTTTCCCACTTATGAAACGCATCCCACAATCAATCCTGATAAAAGATTTGGGGGAAAAGAATTTCTCTAGAAGGATGCTCATTCATCTTTGTAATTTTGTATTCCACATTCTACACTAGACTTGTCATGATTTCATCTCATCTAGCCCATCATAATTTACTTCAAGTACATTATTCTTCAGCCGCCTTTGATTGTTCCTCAAGTTCCAAGAATAAATACAGATGGTCTGTAAAAGAAGGGTTATCAATTCTTGCAAATGCGATTAATCAAATTGTAAACGCACAGATTCTCAAATCAAGAATAATATCTATGCTGCTTAAGCATATCAACTTATCAAAATGGTATATTCTACCGTGTTGAAATTTGGGGAAAGTATGGGGAAAAAATGAGTACAGTTCTAAATTTATTCTCTTGGACTTCATATAAAAAACTACCTTTTGCTTTAATGATATAACCCAATCAATTAACAACATTACTTTTTAATCGGTGAATCAATATTGTTAAGTGTACAGTATCATCCTCTTGGTATTAAAAAATCAGATTGAGGCAAGTGTTGATTTAAAAATGGAATCAACATTACGTTTGATGGTTGCCTTTGCCCCTTTTCATCTAATCCTCAAACTCTTTTATTGGTATAACATACAAAATGAAAAGTATTGTTTTATCTATAGAATTCAAACAATCACACTCAACTATTTAAGCCTTTCGGCTCGGGTCATTAATTAATTAATTATCTTTCATATCCTTTGTTTCGTTAGCTAATCTTTCTGGGAAAGGAAAATAATGCAAAACTTATCAGATTATTTCTATGAGTTTTTATATATATATATATGAGGTCACTAATTTCGAACCTATCTCTACTACTTATAAATGCACCTAACAAAAAGAGTAAATATTTCATATAAAAGGAGTAAACATGTCATATAAAAGAGTGTAAACAATTCTTAAATTAAATATGGACCATTGATTTGTGTAATTTGATTTGATCAGTGGTCTAGATCTTAATTTTAAATTAAAATGTTAAAATTTTTTATTAGAAAAAGATTAAGTTACTACCAAATTAGCTATTTATTTAAAAGGAATGACTAATAAATTATTGATTTCACCATATCTTTATTGTCTATAACATGTAAAATTCTATATGAAACAAAAATAATATCAATATTTTATTTTCTTATTTGCCCACATCTTGAGGGCATCTTTTGCTAGTATCTTAAATTCGTGGTTTTCAACTCTCTCTTTCTCTCTCTCTTTTTAAAGATAGAGAGATGATTATCTCACCTACAATTTCATTTTGAACGATTAAAATATATAAAAGGTTTAAAATAAATAAAACTAAATAAGACAAAATAAAAAGAAAATACACAAGTAAACCATGTACAAGGGTAAAAAAAATATTTCTAGCCAAACGCTCCCATAACTAAAACAATTTTCGATCCAGGTCTATATCCTAAATTATTTTATAGACCATCTCGTGCATGTTTATGTGCGTCTTCGAAAATTACAGCGTTGCGCATCTTCTAGATATTCCGTAGATTTTAACTTATCACTTCAATTATTGAAGTTCCTTCTTGTTAAAATAGGTCTAATTTGAAGAAAGAATGTAAGAAGATTCATTTCAATTAAATAGAATTTCAACGCCTTGAGATCAAATAATTGATACTGAAGCAATCAACTTATGATATGCGCCATAATTTGGTGGGCACGGCCGAAATTTACATTGCTCTTTTCCTTTGGAAAAAAGCTCCACATTATTCTTCGTTTAAAATATTGTAAAACCGAGTTGAGAAAATGGAGGTCCAATGATTGAGGAGAGTGTGCCGTGTGAACTTGTCGGTTCACAGCAGACAAAGTGACACGCACGACGGGTTGGTGGACCCCACTAATAGAGGTCACGACTTTACATGAGTGGTCTGGTCGCACGTGCTGGGACAGGGAGCACATTGGGCCACGTGACTTGAGCCGGGGGCTTGTTCCTCTCTCCCACGTGAACCCGCAAGCCTCCTCCACCAACCTTTCCTTGTATTCTCAATTTTAATTTCAAGTGGTCATTTTGAGATTTTTTTTTTTATTCTAATTTAACGTCAGAATCCTAGGCAGCCAAGCTAATGGGTGCTGAGTCAAAATCCGACATATTAACTCTTTGGGGAATTTTAATTTATTTTATGATGTAGATTTTTTTTTTTATTGAGTATTAAGATATCCTTGCCATACGTCATGGTATGTCTGTGAAACTGAAGTATGGAATTACAAAAGTTGACCTTGCAGTTTGATATATGTCTTCTCACTTGTCAGTATTATATTAATTTTGTTTAAGCATACAACAGAATGTATATCTAACTAATTTTGTCATTGAATTAAAGATACGAAAAGTTGGTGTCTGAATCTGATTTTGGTACAGGATATTCGTTCATTCCTTTTTTCGGAATGGAGACTTTTTTTTTTTAAAAAAAAAAAAGTGGGATGGTGGCTTAAGTATCATATATTTTATGATACCATCGTATTCTTTGTAGGTTACATAATTTCAAACACTCTGAAAAATCTTACTATTTTAGGTTTATATTATATTACTAGTAGCTAGCTCTATCTTGGTATTTCTAAAAAATAAAATTTTCATGAAATGATCACTTTTTTATGGTCAAGAAAAGTTATGTTTATACATTTCTTTCTCAAAAATCATCATACAACATGTTTCTCTGTGTCTTCGTATATATAGCTAGTTACTTTTTGCATGTAGGAGTATAGTACTGTGAATCAGTGTATATATTTGTAAAAGTATCCATAGGAACATGCACACCATGCATGTCTATTTCCGCATGGAGTTCTTCTCCTTAATTTGAAACCATGATTGCCTATATTTTAATTCAAATTATATAAACCGCATGTTAAGAAGTCAAAATAATTTAATATGCTACAGAAACTCTGTCAGAAATTTACAGTAGAATATAAACACGGAATCCGTTGGCTTTTCTAGAAAACAAAGAAGAGGATAGAAAAGAAAAGGAGGAACAAAAAAAAAAAAAATGATACAAGAAGTTCACTTGGAATTTGAAGAATCAACAATTATTTGGCGGTGCATTTTAAGCGCAAGTGGCCCTATACCAATAGTCTTCCATTGGACCACGAAACCATCTTGGCACATGATAATACAACAGTTATGATTCATGATAAGATAGCAACTTTGATCATTTGTACACAATCATTTGAGCGTACCGTGGTTCTGGTGTGTCTACTAGAATTGTAATAGCTGGTGTTGTCTCAGCTAGACAATCCTGCATTTATGTATAACAGAAATATATTCATATTTATCAATCTGACAATCTCCAAAGGATACAAGGTTATTTTGGTTTCACTTTTTGATCCCAAATTCGCGAAGTCATTAATTTAACTTACAAGATAGTATATGCCCAGCCATAACGTCACATATTATCAATGGATAAAATGATCTCATTAGTAAGCAAAAAGTTCTAGCCTCCAATTTTTTTGACGTTTTGGCTGCTTCATTTTTTTCCTTTCTAAATATATACATCTAATAAAAAAATAATCTAAGGGTGTGTTTGTATGTAGTTTAGAACTAGGTTGTTTTTATTTTAAAGTTTTGTTGGAACAAGAAACAAAACTTTTTATTTGTTGAATAGCTTGTTCAATAACAAATCAAATATAATATAATTTGTTCAAAAAATCTATTATTGTTTTTCACTAATCCAAACATACCCTAGAAAAAAAAATGTGTGTATGAACGGTTAGAGAGTTTTTTTAGTTCTATTTTTTTTTTAATTACCATCCAATTATTCACAAATTTAGAGCATTTTGTCAGTCAATAATTATTGTTGTTAGACATTTTGATTTTTAATTATTAATTAATAGGTGTGTGTGAATCTTTATAATAATAAGTTGGATAGAATGGTTACAAGTAAGAGTTTTCTATTTTATCTTTTACATGATTTCTGATATGTTTGTGTTCTATTAATGATTTATTGATGTATAAAAATTAGTGACATGATGTAAAAATATTTTCCTTTTCTTATTAAATGTAAAATAATTTTCATCCAATTCACTTATACTTGACTTAATCAATGGTTCACAAGATAATTAACAATATTTTGATTTAATAGAAAAGTTTTCTTTTTAGCAAAGTGTTTACATAACAAAAATTATAATTTTGTTGGTACATATAGTCATTATAAATTTCAAACTTTAATATGATAATTTGAAATTTCATAAAATTTAGTTCTCGTTCATTAAGTTCTCATATCATGCCGACACTACTTTCAAATCCTCTGTTTGCTTCCTCGATTAGACCTGCCACACCAGGACAGCAGGACTTTTGTAACAGTCATATTGAATAGGAGAGAGATAATGATGATGTGATGATACGGAAAGATTATTGTGGGGCCCGAGGAGCAAGGGACTTGTATGTGCTGGTCTAAAGAGGGACACCATGATATGGTAAAGGGGGCATGCATGCCCATTTCAATGGATGTGTGGGCTCTCCCACACATGCTCTTCTTCCCCCTAATCTCACAAAATATTTTGAAGTGTACAAGTCAAGTTCCATTATGGGTATTTGATGCGTCAGCTAGACATTCTGTTCGCATTTGTATATACTAAGGCTAGCGACTCATAACCAATATAATTTATTTATAAAGAGGATATTAAATAGAAAGTTTTTGAATATGACTTTCTTTTATAAATGAAAGCTGAAAATATGTTGTAAATTTGCTGCTTCTAATATAAGTGATAGTACCCTGTAATCCTACTCTTTAAAAAGCTTTAAGAAAAACAATGCTCTGGAATTAATTTCAAATGCAGTAACAAAAACAAAAATGCATCAAATACCTTCCAAAGTTCATACATTTATAATATTACAGACAATCATGAAGTAACCTTTTTTAATTTTTTGCAATATTTTTTGACAAGAAGATTCTCTTTTAGAAAAATAAAATAGAAGTTGCAAGAGTTTGAAATTGAGCGTCTCTCTACTATTTAAAATATTCATTACTATCTTTTTACGATCAGCCGTTGTTTGCTCTCATATGAACACACTTAACAGCACAAATGAAACTTTCAGAGATTTGAATTTTTCGGTTTGCTCCCTTTAGGGATAAGTTGGAAGTGTTGCAAAACATTTACTAAAGACCAATAATTGTTCATCTCTAAGCAATGATAAACACGGCTTGGTACCATGTAATGCAATCATGCGACCTGACATGACCCCAGTGACCCACTCTGTGAGTTGTGAACCATGAGACAGGCAACTACGTACAGGTCCCCCCGAGCGCCCTTTCCCACCCCCCAAAAAAAAAATATTAATTTGTAAAAAAAAAAAAAAAAAAAATCCTAAGCAAACTTTTTATTTTGCTCAAAGTCAAAAAGCAATTTTAACCTATAGTTAAGTTAATTAGTCATTAGTCATTCTAATTATTGTGATTTATGCTTCTAGTCTGATTCTTAAATTTTTTAAGTGCAGTGACACGCTACACAGGATGCCACAAATGAGTTGTTGGAAACGTAATTAGGCAGCCAGCACCTTGTAGCAAATGGCTTTGATAATTTGATTGAGAGACATGACACGCAGTCACACGAGAAATAAGACTTGTAGTTGTAGGAGAGAGAAATCGGCACTTCAACTCTTTATAAAAACGCACTTATCCGCCATTTTTTTCTTCAACTCTTCAAGCTTTACCCTTTCTCCTCTCCTCCTACAATCTCCTTCTAAGCTCTAACCCAATCAACCTAGAACAAAATTATAAACAAAGTTTAAAAGCAGAAGGGGAACAAAAAAAGGAACTTGAGAAAACATGATGATAGGAAAGGAAGATCTGGCTCTTAGTCTCAGCCTTAGCCCAACAATCTCCACCACCACCAATTGCCGGTCTCATCAGCTCAACCTTCTGCCTTCTTTCTCTTCTCTAGGTACATACTCGAGCTTTTGACTTGGGGAACTACTCATGCAGAACCTATGTATTCTGAGAACATGATATATACTTATATGGTTTATGTTGATTTGAGCATATATAGTCACATATATGTTACCTTAAATCACCCAAATTATATAAATATACTAGGTGTTCTTTCATAGAAGGAACTTGGGAGTCAGTAAAATTGGACGCTCACCTTATCTTCCCATTTTCATTGACAGACACAAGAACAACACCGCCGGCATCTCTCAGAGGAATCGACATGAACCAAACTCCGGTCACAGAGAGAGAAGACAGTGAAGAAGACATGCACGGCATGCCCTCTTCGCCTAACAGTACAAACTCCAGTTCAAGCGGGAAAAGGAACGAAAGGGATCAAGTCACCTGTGAAGAGCACATGTTAGAGCGAGCTGGTTCGAGAGGCCTGAGTGATGAAGAGGACGGTGGGGATGGTTCCCGCAAGAAGTTACGGTTATCAAAGGATCAATCTGCTGTGCTTGAAGAGAGCTTCAAAGAGCATAATACACTCAACCCGGTATGCTTGATGATATAATGTCTTATTTACGTTTAGATTATTGTTGCTTTTAATTAGGATTTCAGATTAAAAATTGTTGTGTATTTTGTTTAATTTACTTAATTTTTTTCTGGTATGTACAGAAACAGAAAGCTGCGTTGGCACAGCGGCTGAACTTAAGGCCAAGGCAGGTGGAGGTGTGGTTCCAGAACAGAAGAGCAAGGTGAGGACTTCTTTTTATTTATAGAAACCATGGGGTTCTTTTGCAAATACGTTCAACATGCAACTACTATAAACATGTGAGCGGTTAGAACGAAGTTATACAAATAAGATCTTGTAGGACGTCATCAATCAATTAATTATACGCGGATAACATTGTAAATAGGTGACCCTCAAAAAAATATTGTAAATACGTATGTCTTGTTACTAATGATGGAAATAGTTTGTAACTTTGCATGTCATTTTTCCTCACAAATAATGATTTTAAATTGTTTGCTAATGTACCAGCATATACGTATTATTTTTAACTGCGAAATGTGCCATACAACAACCTAACCAAAAAAAGTTAGACAAGCTGAGGAGAGGGGTTGGCAGTTGCATATATTATCCTGGAAGGAAGCAAAGCAGTAACTAATTGAATATGTGTTTGAAATTTTTCAGGACAAAGCTGAAGCAAACAGAGGTGGATTGCGAGTTCTTGAAACGCTGTTGCGAGAACCTCACCGAGGAGAACAGGAGGCTGCAAAAGGAGTTGCAGGAACTGAGAGCATTAAAACTTTCTCCCCAATTCTACATGCAAATGAACCCTCCTACAACCTTAACAATGTGCCCCTCTTGTGAGAGAGTGTCGAGTTCGTCTGCTGGGAACTCGGGTTCTGCTGGTTCTAGTGCTGCAACAGTCGTTCCTCCTTCCATGCATCAGACATATCAGCACCACCGATCCATAGTACCGGCACCATGGACCCCGATCCCTCTTCGCCCGGCCTTTTTAGATACGCCACCTCAGCGTTCTTAGAGCAATTCTTTTTGTACTGAAAACAATTATATTTAGAAGTATCTTGGAGTTGAACATTGTTGAAGTATATAGATTTCTTTGGATGAGGCATAGGTCTCTGCGCCTATATTAACTTAGTGCTATGATAGGTTATTGGTACACAGTAGGTTTATTAATTTTATCTCGATATTTCATTTATGTGCATTACTGTAAACTTCTTTATATAAAGCACAATATTAGTCATTCCTCCTTCCATGTAGATCTACCATTTTTTGAGCTGTACATATCTTGAATTTGTAACGAGGGTTCCGACATCCGTTCCGGACCAGATTTGTTTCATGTGATGCACCAAGCTTTCATCTGTTTTTTTTTTTTATATTTTTTTAAAGAAAATTTTTCAACCTGTACGATAGAGTAATTAGGACAACCTGGAAATTTCATACATATTATATATATTTTTTTTGTAAAGGCAGTTCTGAATTTTTTTTTTTGTATAGCTTCAAACTATTAATTAATGATTAGTTATAATTAAATTCGCATCCCATAAATATCACTAACTGTTTTTTAAGTTTTAAATAATATACTTGTATATAATAAGTCGATACTTAATTAAATGTGCATGGAGAATATATAGACAAATAAGTGTTTTCAAAAAGTTCATAAAATTTGGTTTCAAAATTTAAAATCAAATGTTTGTTTGATATAAGTCAAAACACGGTTCAAATCTGTACGACAAACTTTTGTTTTGCAGTTGACAAAACTGAGAATATTTAGACAATGAATGGAGTGACTTTGAGCAAACTTTTGTTTTGCAATTGATGAAAGCGAGAAGACCAAATTAGACGTTAACGTTTTGGCGTTCTTAATTACGAAAAGGCAAACATGAAAGACAAAGAGCAGTTGAAGGATAATTTTCTGCAAGATTTTTCTCATGTTCGATCACTATTAATTTACACATGATGATGCAATCCAAGTACATATTTAAAAATATTAAAAGGAGGATTAATTTTTCATTTAGTGATTAAATTATTAAAAACAACAAAATTTAAGTGAATATTTAAAGTTAAGATACTTAATTCTTGTTTTTATTTTCAAAAGAATGGTTCAACGCATTTTTTTATTTTTGGAGGTAGGAATCGAAACAAAACCTTAATATTGATATATTCATCCCATACAGGAAGAAATCCTAAAAATATATCGCAACGTGCTTTACATTTTAATGATTTTATGTATGCAAATTTGACAATAAAAATGGTCTTCCGCAGCATTTAAAGGATCACTACCACAAAAAAGACTTTCTGTAACAAGCCATTTATAACGTTTTCTCTAAAACACGTTACAGACCAGTTGGCGGGAAAATCCTCATTTAATCTGTAACATTTTCCATATATACACGTTATAAGAAGTTCTCGTCATAAAGAGGAAAAAAACATGTCAGGCCTTCTGTAACGCCTTTTACAAAATAAGCGTCACAGATCTGTGACGCCTTTTAAGTAAAAAACGTCACAGAAACTAAGACATCTTTTATGACGCCTATTTTATAAAAGGCGTCACAAATTCTTGCAGATATTTTTCGCCAAAAAGATTCCATGCAGATTTTTTTTATAGTATAAAAGCCTTCTGTGACGCCTATTACTTAAAAGGCGTTACAAATCTGTGACGTCTATTAGAAAATAGACGTCACAGATCTGTGACGTCTATTTGCAAATAGGCGTTACAGAAAGGTTTCGAATTTTTTCTCAGTTAAGAGTACTACTTCTGGTTTCGACTTTCGAACCCTTCGCCTCATCTTTTTCTTTCCTTTTACCTTCCGACACATCACTTCTATTTTAATTTTCTGACTCAAAATTTGTCCCTCCCCTCGATCTCTCCGCTCTCCACTTGCACCATGCGGCAGCACCTCCTCCTCACCGTCGACCTCTCCACCTCCTCCTCACCGTCGACCTCTCCAACTCCTCCTCCTCACCGTCGACCTCTCCACCTCCTCCGACCCAACCTCGACCACTTTGCCTCCTCAGAAACCCTAGCACCGTCTCCTCACAAACCCTAATCTCAACATAACCAAATCTCCAATGGTGGTAACAGAGGTGACGGCTGAGATGGCCACGACGAGTCTCGAAAATCGTTTTTCGGCTCCGCCTAGTGCTCAGCCCAATCCGATCTGCTCAGCCCAATCCTATTGCAGGGAGAAGGAAAGAGGAGACTCCAACGAAACAACATCGATCCATCATCCCAACATGGGCGGGGCCTTCAAGGAGGAGGTTGTACCGGTTATCGCCATGTCAGCGGCGTCGGTGGTCGATCGGCTGCCTCTTACTAATCCTCTGCCCGTCAAGCCTCTGTGGCCACCGTCGTTAAAGCTAGAGATGGAGGAAGAGGATGTAAATGACAGCAGGAACCACGTCATCATTTTCTTAATTACACAAACCGGTCCATTAACCCTCCCGATGCCGGTAAAATCATTATTTTGTACAAGTTGCACATTGGAGAAGTTTTGTCTACTGTACATACAATTGGTAGTCACTTTTAATGTCTGTATATCCATTGATTTACATGTTTTGTGGTGGTTAGAACTAATAAGCAACAATAATTTTGTTATTTTGTTATAGTGTAAAAGAATAATTGCATTAAGTCTCTGCTAAAGACTCGAATCAATGGTCCAACCTATCAAATGAGGCTTTTTTTTTTTCCTTTTTGGAGATTATTAAATAAGCCTTAATACTCCTTTTATCTCACTTTGATCCAAGAAGGCCTAAATCTGCATCTGATTATGCATTTAAACATTATTCACTTGCATTTATAATGAAAATTTCTTTTATTGAGCAATTATTGTATCTGCATACAGGTTTTACTGTAGAGAAAGTTCAATATAAGAATGCGGTATTCACAATCTGGGATGTAGGGGGACAAGAGAAGTTCAGACATCTTTTGAGGCATTACTTCTCCAATACTGGTAGATTGGTATGCAAAATTAAAATTGCAATCTCATACATGTTCATTTAATTATGGTTCTACAAGTTACAAGATTGTGATTGTCTGGTTTCCACAAGTAGAGGGCATGACTGATATTTGTGGAACTACTAATGAGCATTTGGAAAGAGTTGGTCGACAAGTGCCAGTATAAGAAAAATGCTACCTGAACATGTGCCAGTATAAGAAAAATGTGTCTGTTCTTCCAAGTATTCCTTACAACTAATATGATTCTGTTTTGTTAATTCAAGGAGCAACCATAGATTGATATAGATTGTCTAAGGAATGAAATTAAGTCGTGGCCGATCGATCGAAAGTCGTGAACGAAAGCCGTGGCCGAGGGAGAAAAGCCGTGGCCGATCGAACGAAAGCCGTGGTGGAAGATCTTGAAGGTTTATGAAGATTTTTTTGTGTTATGAGATGAAAAATACTATAATTAATGTGATGATTTTTGTAAGGAGTAAGAAGAATTCTTTATGTTGTAAAATTTAATTGAATAATGTTGAATTACTTAATATTGAATTGTTAATCGTGCCTGTTGTGATGTATGATTATTAATTTAAATAATAATATTAATTATGCAATGAATTATAAGAGAAATTAAGGCATGATTAAGGCTTGGAATAACAGAGAAAACCAAAAAGAAAAAAAAAATGAAAGAAAATCTGTGACGTTTTTTAATTATTAACCGTTATAGAATTAAACAAGTCTGTAACGTCTTTTCTTTAAAAAACGTTAAAGATTTGAACAGAAATGCGTCATAAAAAGTGAATTTAATATTCTGTAACGTCTTTTAGAAATTAAGCGTCACAGATCTGTAACGTTTAACTTCTAAAAGGCGTTACAAATATGTGACGTCTATTTTCTAAAAGGCGTTACAGATTCGTAACGCTTTTTAAATTTGTGACGGAGGATACAGTAACGTGCCCATAAACGTTACAGATCCCTTTTTTTGAACGTTACAGATCAGGAAATCTCGCGTAGTGGATTAAACTTAATTGTTAAAATTTAAAATCTATAAAGAAAAAATAGAGTTCGTGCAAATAATTAAAGAGGTGTCCGATATTCATAAAATGAGCATATTAATTGCAAATTATGAGTTAGGATTGTTTAAAAAAATGACTAACCACGTGCACAATAAATAAGATTGTGAAGGGAGATTTTGACATACAACTAACCTTACTAAGAAGGACAAAGCAGACCACAAGTTTTGCTACCATGTGGCAAACAGAAAAAGAACATATAAGCACAAAAAAGTAAAATAAAAAGAAACAAATGGCAATGGCCTAATTTTTTGAGAAGTGGAAATAGATAGAGATAGAGTGCATTGTCGGAACCAGATGCTTCTGCCGATAATTTCTCCTGTTCCCTGGTTTTCAAAATTTCAAATAGTAAAGAAAAGTAGAAAACAGCAGATATATGTTAGCCTTTCCATAAATTAAGTTTGCTTCAAAATTATACATTTTTTTTCCTTTTGTTTTTGTTTTTTTTTTTTAAATTTGGTGATTGCCTACAACTAGGGTTCTCCAATCGTGCGTGTCGTGTCGTGTCGTGTTAAACACGATCCTGTTAGAGTCTCGTGTCGTGTCGTGTTGACACGAACTACTTTTTTAATCGTGTCGTGTCGTATCGTGTTAAATGGTGAGGATAGGCAACACGACACATATTTTGACACGACACGACTAACACGATCGTGTCGTGTCGTGTTGACACGTCGTGTTAGTCGTGTCACATCGTGTCATATTATTTATTATTTTTAAAATTAAAAAATATTAAAAAATTAAAGTAAAGGAAAAAAATTACTAAATAATAATTAAATTAGAACAATATGAGTCAAATGATGGTAAATAATATGATATAGTATTATAAATTGAATTTAAATTATTAATTTTGTTTAATTAATTAACATTAATAATTAAATTTGTGTTAATGTGTCGTGTTAATTCGTGTTCGTGTCGTGTTCGTGTCGTGTTGCGTGTCAAATCGTGTCGTGTTGGTTCGTGTTAAACTTTCTAATATCCCAACACGACATGATTATGACACGACACGATAACACGATCGTGTCGTGTCAATTTTGTATTCGTGTCGTGTCGTGTCGTGTCAACACGCACACCGTGTCGTGCTAACACGATCGTGTCGTGTCATTTTGGAGAACACTACCTACAACCCATCACTGCCCAAAAGAAACCATGCAATCATTCAAAGCTAGGACAGAGAATATGCTAATAATTAATTGTGAGATTTACTTCATTTATCCAGGAACAAAAATAAAAGAAGAAGAGTGTTAATTGGGAGGGTGAGATGTAATAATTGAATTGAAGAGGTGGGAGCAAGTAGCAAGCCCTGGCCGGCTGGCCTTAACTTTGGGAGTGAAATCTGGGGTTTTGTCTGTGATGAACGTGACGGATAAATATCATTGCCCGGCCTGGTCCAACCGAACCCAACACACCCCCACCAAAACCCCACACAACCTGTGCTCCTTCTAGCTTTCAATGCACCCCAATCTGTAAAGCATGATTAACTTGTGTTGGTCCCCTAATCCCTGTCGGCTCCAGCACAGAAATTTAATTGCACTGTTTTTTGTTCACAGAAATGGGCAAGTTACATTTTCCTCCTTTTGTGAACCAAGTTTCAAGTTATCTTACTTTGAATAAGAGCCATATTAATGCTAAGACTCAAGTAATGCTACTCTACACCGGAAAAAAATTTATTAGACAGTTCTAACATATTGATATCGTTTTATTTGAGATAATAGAGATTATAATAATTCTCATCTTAGATTCAAGCAAAAGGGGACATGAAAAAATTGGTCTGATCGAAAATATATATAAAACCCTTCATTTCTCTAAAACTATCAAAAAAAATTTTATTTATGAATTCCTTTATATATACGATGGTGAACTTTTAGTAATTAAGGAAAATTATGCGATCTTGAACGATTATACGACATGACTAGAACTCATTATCTACAAGGTATTTAAATACAGGCAAAAAGAATTTGGATATATTAAAAAATTTACGAAGTTGCCTTTATAGAGTTTTTGGGTTACAAAAATGATCCTATGAAGTTGTAGACAGAGACGGGCATCATTTCACATCATATGGTCCATATCTACAAGAGCTCTAATAGAATAATCTTCTCTAGAGAATTTGGTAAGATTTTGATTTACAGCCAATCCGTGTGTATGAAATATAGGGACATAGGGTCATTCAAGTTTAACTTAGCAAGAAAAAAACAATGTTTCGACTGAAATTTAAATCCAA
This sequence comes from Rhynchospora tenuis, assembly GCA_027725995.1. Classification (NCBI taxonomy): domain Eukaryota; kingdom Viridiplantae; phylum Streptophyta; class Magnoliopsida; order Poales; family Cyperaceae; genus Rhynchospora; species Rhynchospora tenuis. The sequence continues at coordinate 173,175,637 of CM050888.1, forward strand.
GTTTGTTTCTTCTTCTTCTTTTTTTATTTATTTATTTATTTTTTTGAAATACAAGTAGTCTAAATTTTGTGCTTTTATGTAAGGATGGTCAATCTACAATATGATATGTGTTAACTGTTAAGTGTTCTACATATCAAATTTTTTACAAACAGATTTTTCTAGCATGAGAAAATATACCGAATTTTCTGTAGTGGAATTCGAAAAAAAATTTGGTGGTATAGACAGAGCACCACCCCCCCCCCCCCCCCCCCCCCCCCCCCCCCCCCCCCCCCCCCCCCCCCCGCGGAATATTGAGTATTGATACGATTACGCCATGAGATTAAATTAACATACAAAACCACGTAGTTCAATCGAAGCATTCCAGGATTGCTATAGAAGCATCGATTTTATGAATGAATTTGTTAATTACTCCGCTTCTCTTTTTTTTTTTCAGTTGCTTGTTAACTCCTTATTTCTGTCAGAAGTGCAAACAAGAATGCATTAATTGTATTGTCTGACCAATTATATATATGTCAATTTGTGTAGAAGTACTCTGCAGAAAAAATCTTTTTAAGTTTTAAAAAAGTCGGAAAAAATTTAGTCTAGCTAGTGGATGATATTTTTTCGGAGCGCCAGAGCTAAAATCTATATATATATATATATATATATTATATATATATAGAGTTTAGCTACGGTGAGTCGCGACTCACGGATCCTCCGGTGAGTCGCGATCAAAACTCCTAAATCTAAATCAAAATGACCGATCCAAACCGTCCAATATGATCTCCCTATTGAAATCTCCATGCTGACCAAAATTTTCATTTTTTCGAAATTTTTAAGTATTTTTTTCAGATTTTTAAAAACGGCTGTTTTTTGAACGATTCAGAACTAATTAGATTACCGATTTTCTAAAAATCCGGAAAAAACACTTAAAAATTTCGAAAAATTGAAAAATTTGGGTCAGCATGTGGAGATTTCAAAAGGGAGAACATATTGGACGGTTTGGATCGGATATTTTGAATTAGATCTAGGAGTTTTGATTGCGACTCACCGGAGGGTCCGTGAGTCGCGACTCACCGTAGCTAAACTCTATATATATATATATATATATATATATATATAACAAAAACAGTTCTTGACATTGTACCCTTACCCTACTGAAAAAACGAAAAACCATAAAAAAAAGGGACTCCAAAATATATTTCATGTCCAGAAATTTCTTAATCGGTACAGAATCCAAAGTAAACTTAAATTTGTTCTGCCTTATGATTAAGTCCTTGTAAGGCTTTAACAACGGAAGCCATCACATGATTTACAACTCTCGTACTTTTTGTTATGAAAGTTTAATTAAGATGAAGAAAAATTAGAAATGAGTGGATTAGGTGAGTCACTTTCTTAACCCTTGTGCCTTGTTGTTTGTTTGGCACAAAACCTAACACACAAAATACACACATTTACTGGAACGAAAGGATATAGTTAACTGGAAATTCCTAGGCTGAAAATTAGCCTTTAAGTGTATAGATGTTAGTAAAGCACAATATGTAATACAAGGGATGAATTTGGATCGACAAGAAACATTAAAAATGGTGGATTAGTGTCTCAGAATAATATAATTAGAAGAGTGTTTACTCAAATAATATGAGAAGAGCGCTATTCTTGTATTATTTGGAATAGTGGAAAATGTTGTTTTTATATAATTGGAAATAATATTAATTCGAAGTCAATGTCAAAAGAAAAATACACTAACTATTTATAGGTTTGCATTATTGTACTTAAAAGACTATGTCGATATAATGAATTTCTTCTACAAAATATTTGAAAAGTTGTCTGTCTGATTACTAAGGAATATGTATATCATCTATGAATGTTTAAATAGAGTTGAATAGCGGGACATGCATACTCGTCCTCTTTGAAAATTAATGCATGCGCAGCTGCAGTGCAGCGAACAAATTTTCAATTTTGTTCAGTTAATAAAAATAAAAGAGAATTACCAGTTGGTAACTGGCAAGTGGTAAGTGCTCTTTTGTCTGGACTTAGTGCTCTCCACGCAGATCGAGTTACCTGTTTTTAGCCATGTGATGATCATATTATAACAGCCCCAATTTTTAGTCATTCGATAATCATATTATAATAGCCCCTAATTTATCTTTTTGCGTAATTTCTGGGTCAGGCTGAGATTGACATTGTCATCAACATGCACTTGCAGAAGTGACAGTGGTTGGTTCATCCATCCAACTTATGTATATATATATATATATATATATTTTGTGCATATAGATGGTTCGCCTATTCATGAAACAGGCAAAACGTTGGAAAACAAACGCACAACTCTCTGAAGTCAATTTTGTTTGCTTTAGCATAACTTTTTACAGTACTATCCAATTTTGTTTTCTTTAGCATTAATATTTAAGCAATAAAGCTCCTCTGAAATTTAACTAGCGAGCCTAAGGAAATTTATAGTACTATCCAATTTTTGTTTTTCCCCAATTTTGTTTTACAGTACTATCCAATTTTGTCTAAGAAAATTTATACGATGTTGCACATAATATTTATTAGTGAGCCTAATTGCCTGACCAATTGAATAAACATTGGTGTAGTTTGGTCGAATCACTATTGTTTTACACATTCAACTATCCAACCATTCAAATGTAGTCAAGAAATTACAATACAAATGATATAGTGTTTCTCTTAGAATTGAATTACTCTTTAAATAAAGATTCTAGATAGATTATTTTCCTTCTTGCATATTAAAATGCGTACTTCTGTTCAGCTAGATTCGCTATATGCTAACCTCTAAAACGACATCTGAATTAATTCTCGTATAGATAGGCCGACTAGAATCCACCCATTTAGAAACCAACTGGGCTTTGAATTGTATAAATTGACAAAGCCTGCACCTTTAATTGTTTAATAACCTCAGAACGACAAATAGGTCCAAGGCCCAATTAATATTTGATGATCAAACCATTGAGCCAAGGGATTAGGGATAGGTGATGTTGATCCTCTTTTTTCCCAACATAACATAAGACATAAGTATTGGTGGTATCATGATTTTAAGGTTTTATCTTTACAGGTTTAAGATAAGGATACTGATGCAGCTAACTCAACATTAACAATTGTGTAACGCAGAATGGTATCTTTAACATCTTCACTCAGATTTCATGTCCAAACTTGGCCTTGTTTAGAGAACGGTATCTTTTACTGTTCCTTGTTTCTCTTTACTGATTCCATTTTTACAGCTTTGCTTTTCCCCTCTTTAATGCCTAAACACTTTTCCTTAGCGACCAAGTCTTCTTCTCCCAACAAAGCAATAGATCAAAAGAGAAAGAAAGGAATACAATACATCTCCCAAGTCAATTAAAAAAAGATGTAGAAATAGGAAAAGGAAACAAAAGCACAAAAAGCAGATATAGAGAGAAGAGCTTCCCAGACCTTTCTTCTCCTACAATGGCAGAACCAATCAAAACAGAAACCCCAGAAAACCAACAAGACTCGTCTCTGCCTCTCTCCAATCTCCAAATCAAAGCTATATTGTTTGCAATATTTGTTGTTTTTCTTCCCCTTTTGGCCTCCCAAGCCCCAGATTTTGTGAAACAAGCGCTATCAAATAAAATTTGGGAACTTTTTCATCTTCTCTTGGTCGGCATTGCCGTTGCCTACGGCCTGTTCAGTAGAAAAGGCAACGACCAAGAAATCGAGAAGGCAAATGCAAACGAACCCGATAACCCACAAAGTTACATATCAGATATGCTTGAGGGGTTGCCAGTTTTCGATTCCAATGAACCCAATAACCAAAATGTTCAATCTTGGAGCTCAATGTACAATCCCAATGAGCCTCTTGTTGTGGTGGAAAATGAAATCATGGATGGCAACGCACAGAAAATTAACAAGCCCCTTTTTTTGCCTATTCGAAGCTTGAATCTAACCGCCCAACAACCTGCATTGCACAAATCGGATGAACTATTTCAAATTGATGGAGATGCCGACGCATCTGATTCGACCAATGAGGAAGAGAAAGGTGACAACTTTAAACCATCTAGTAATGCCAACTTGGGTTGTTCAAAGAACAAGTCATTTCGTTCTTTGAGCGCAAAACAACCAAATACTGGTAGAAAAATTACACCGCAAAATTTCAAGTGTGAACAAAATAGTTTCAGTTCAATAGGAAGGCCGGTAAAAACAGTTAGATCAAAGAGTAGCAATGCCATGGATGAATTGATTAAAACACTGGAGGAGTCAGAAAATGAGGAGTTGTTCAATGAAGAAGAAGAAGAAGATGGATCATCGAATTCGAGTAGTTGCGTAACTGAAGATGGAACAGAAGAAAATGAGGTGGATAAAAAAGCTGATGAATTCATTGCGAAATTTAGAGAGCAGATCAGACAGCAGAAGATGCAGTGTAGGAGAAGACCAACTGGTAGGAAAGGTGGTGGGAAATAGTGAATGTTGATTGGGTTTAAATTTAAAATTGGTAGGTAAATTTGTTGATCAAAACAACTTGATCTTGTATTTTCCTTATGATCTACCTGTAATTTATTCCCCCTCAAATTGAGATGCTGTTATGTTATAATAGCTAGATGCCTGATTTTTTTAATGTAGCTACACTTGCATGAAGGTTTGGTTTTTATTTACTGATTTGCTTTATTATTTTTTTAATCTTATTGCTAGTGCATTGTTACTTATTTGGAAATTTTGAGATAGCTCGTATTACGAGTGATTTTTCTGAGAAAATGTGAAAAATTAGGAAAAGCAATCGGCTAAAAACTAATCTTTTTCATGCATTTTCTAAGGTACATATGATAATTACTTGAGAGGAATTGAATAGGCAAAGCGTTAATTTAGACATACAATCCTGAATTCTTGATGGTGGAGTTGTTAATTGGTAGAGAACCTAAAAAAGGGTAAATCAAAACATCTAGGCGCTAAAATAGTGATATTTATATACTTGAGGAACAATAGCCAGTATATGGAATAGTATTAGAACTGTTGAATATATCACGAGAAAACTCAAAATTTCATTATTAATTTATTCTTTTTGAAAATTCATTCAAATGCTTATAAATCCATATTCTATTTCTTGATCTCATTCTGATCAGTATACTAGCTTAAATTCCATCCATTTTAATTCCAATTTATTTGATATATATTGAGACAACCACGATTGAAATTATTTCATTTAATATTCATTATCCCATATGACCGTTACCTCCTTGAGTGAATTTATAATCAACTTGTAACGTGTATCCGTTTGATGACTCAATACAAGAAATTAATATCATCATTTATCTCCATGATCTATCCAATTAAATCGGAAATTTATTGCAAAATGTCATAACCATTGATCCATTTGCTATATAAACATCAGTCCATTTCATTAGAAAATAGACCGTAGAAAACCAGTTAAACAATACTAGCTATTTCCATCAAATTCTATTCGAATTGCATCCTTGATACTATTCTGAATTATATCCTCAAATACTCAAATACATATTCCGCTGGATATTTTTGGAGGCTTTCATCAGTCACTTTCATGGTCGTGCCCTAAAAGGTGACAACCCCGTCTTATCTTGGTTGCGGTTCCAGTCGCACGTTCAGACGGAATACGCTTAAGGACAGCGCCTAGCGCGATTCGGATAACTTTGTTCCTTTCATTCCTTTCATTTGTTTTCCTATTATCCGATTGTTGTTCAATTTGCTCTAACAATCTTAAGCGTATTCTTTAATCGGATAATATTTAGTATTTATATAAAAAAAAATTATTAATAATTATATATTTTGCTATAGTACGAAACAGCAATAAAAAAAAAGGAATTTTATAATTAAAATTATTAAGCTTCAGAATATGTTTCAAGCAACTTGTAAAATGAAAGAAAATTTTATTTTCGGAATAAAACAAAGTTCAAGTAAAAATAACTTTGAAGTAAATATGATGGAAAATGTTTTATCTAGACCGAATTGTAAGATAGTATCAATAAATCCTTCAATTAATCTTACTTATAAAAATTTAGATTGGTGGCTAGATAGTGGTGCTAATACACATGTTTGTGCAGATAAAACTTGGTTTTCTTCTTACCATGTTATAAGTGGGGGAAGTGTGACAGTAGCAAATGGAACATCTATTAAAGTTTTAGGTGTTGGTGATATTAAATTAAAATTCACATCTGGAAAAATAATAATTCTTAGGGATGTACAACATGTTCCAGATATTAGAAAAAATTTAATTAGTGGATCTTTATTAGTACAATTAGGATATAAATTAGTACTTGAATCAAATAAAGTCGTAATCTCCAAGGGTGATAATTTTATTGGAAAAGGCTATGTAACTGATGGTTTATTTAAAATGAATATTATACCTAATTTAATCAATGAAGTTAATTCGACTTTTTCTATAAATAATTCTGATTCTTCACAAATTAAATCTAATGCTAATTTAATTGATATTTGGCATGGTCGTTTAGGACATGTCAATCTCAGAAAAATGACAAGACTATCAAACCTTAATTTAATTCCCAAATTAAATATTAATCCAAATTCAAATTGTGAAATATGTGTTCAATCTAAAATGCCAAGGAAAACTTTTAAACCAGTTCTAATTAGACAAACGCAAAAATTAGAATTAATTCATAGTGATGTGTGTGATTCTAATAGAGGATTAACTAGAGGAGGAAGTAGATATTTTGTAACATTTATAGATGATTATTCTAGATTTTGTTACACATATCTTATTAAAACTAAAGACGAAGTTTTACGAAAATTTCAAATATACAAAACTGAAGTAGAAAATCAACAAGAAAAAGGAATAAAAATTTTAAGATCAGATCGAGGTGGAGAATATACCTCAAATGAAGTCGCATCATTTTGTGAAATGCATGGAATTAAACATGAAGTAACTGCACCGTATTCACCCCAATCTAATGGTGTTGCGGAGCGTAAAAATCGAACATTATTGGATATGGTAAATGCCATGATAATTAGTTCAGGTGTAACCCAAAATTTGTGGGGGGAAGCACTTTTATCGGCATGTTACATTTTAAATAGAATACCAATTAGAGATAACAATGAAACACCATATGAACTTTGGAAAGGATATCCTCCTAGAATTAATTATTTTCGTGTTTGGGGTTGTTTAGCAAAAGTTAGAATTCCAGAACCAAAAAGAAAGAAAATTGGACCTAAAACGGTAGATACAATATTTGTAGGATATTCATTAAATAGTAATACCTACAGATTTTTAGTAATAAAATCAGAAATTAATGAAATCTCAAATAATACAATAATTGAATCTAAAGATGCGGTATTTTTTGAAAATATATTCCCATTTAAGAATCAACATATTTTATCATTACCATCAAATCCAAATACAAATCCTTCATCTCCGAATTTATTAAAAAATGATGACAATAATGATGACCATATAATAGAAATTAGAAAAAGTAAACGAAATAGAATTGAAAAGAATTTTGGTGATGACTTTATAACTTATTTAATTGAAGATAATCCTAATACTTATGAAGACGCAATAAGATCTCCAGAAGCACCTTTTTGGAAAGAAGCAATTAATAGTGAAATAGAATCAATCATAAGAAATAATACTTGGATCCTAACTGAATTACCACCGGAAACTAAACCATTAGGTTGTAAATGGATTTTTAAAAAGAAATTAAAAACAGATGGAACAATAGAAAGATATAAAGCTAGATTGGTAGTACAAGGATTTAGACAAAAAGCTGGTTTAGACTATTTTGACACATATGCACCGGTTGCAAGAATAACTACAATCAGAATATTGCTAGCTTTAGCTTCTATACATAAATTATTAATACATCAAATGGATGTAAAAACTGCCTTTTTACATGGTGATCTAGATGAAGAAATTTATATGCAACAACCGGAAGGATATATTGTCAAAGGACAAGAAACAAAAGTTTGTAGATTAATTAGATCTTTGTATGGTCTAAAACAAGCTCCAAAACAATGGCATGAAAAATTTGATGACGCAATGCTATCTCAAAATTTTCAAATAAACGAATCAGATAATTGTCTTTATTATAAAAAAGAAGACAATGGATATATCATACTATGCCTTTATGTGGATGATATACTAATTCTTGCACCAAATCTGGAATTAATAAATAAAGCAAAATCATTATTATCAAGTAACTTTGATATGAAAGATTTAGGAGAAGCCGACGTTATTTTAGGAATGAAAATAATCAAATCTTCTAATTCTTTATTATTATCTCAATCTCATTACACCCAATCAATTATAGATAAATTTGGTTATTCAAATTTAAATCCAGTATCAACACCATCTGATCCTAACTTAAATTTATACAAAAATAAAATGATCCAATAAATCAAGAAAAATATGCTCAAATTATAGGTTCACTTATGTACTTGACCAATAGAACAAGACCAGATATATCACATATTGTATCAAGATTAAGTAGATATACAAATAATCCAAGTAAAACACATTGGACAGCAATAGAAAGAATTTTTAAATATCTCAAAGGAACAATATCATATGGCCTTAATTTTACGGGTTATCCTTCAATTTTAGAAGGATATACCGACTCAAATTGGATATCAGATTCTTTAGACATTAAATCAACAACTGGTTTTGTATTCCTTTTAGGAGGAAGTGCAATATCATGGCAATCGACTAAACAAACAATAATTGCTAAAAGCACAATGGAATCTGAATTAATAGCTTTGGATACTACTTGTACCGAAGCTGAATGGTTAAAAGAATTATTATCAGAGATACCTCTAATTCCACAACCAATTCCATCAATTATAATAAACTGTGATTCACAAGCAACAATTGCATTTTGCAAAAAGAAATTGATAAATTCAAAAATGAACAGGCATATGAAACGAAGACAAAAATCTATAAAGCAACATATTAAAAATGAAACAATAAATATTCAACATGTAAGAACAGAAAATAATCTTGCTGATTGCCTAACTAAAGGCTTAAATAGAACTAAGGTTCTATATTCATCGAGGGGGATGGGTTTATGCCCTAATAGGCCTCTTGCGGTGGCAACCCAATCTCCGAAAGGGTGACCCCTGGAAAGAGATTGGGTAATAACAAGCCGTAAGTTGACCACTTAGCACACAATCTTGGAGCATTGACTCCAGCCCCATCCCTATGGTGAGTGTGCTTTATGTAGATGTTAAGGATGAGCAAATTAGCTCGAACAATGCTCTTAATGAGGACCAAATCGGTAATTTCCGTGGGATGTGAATCTACACACATCCTTGGTAGGGACTCACCTATATGAGAGTGCCTGTATACGGCCGCAGTGCGGGGCATGGGTAAGCCCTTAAGACTCTCATGAAAAATCCAAGTTATTTGCGTATGGCCATTAATGCGCACCCCGCGATGACTGACTCCATATTGCGTGTGTGATGGTGTAATTTGGGTTCAAGGAACGAGTTCAAGACATAAGTTCTCTCTGTCTCCTCCAAATTTAATCCATCAACACTAAGTGAAGTTTTCAAAGTTTGTAAACTATTTCTACGATGCGCAATATAAATATCCAGCAATTTGTTTCATCATTCGATCTAAGATTTGTTCAACATTTGGTTATATAAAATCCCTCATTCACGTGTTTTTTTTTTCAATTTTTATAAATTTTGAGTTTTGTGGGGGATTGTTGAATATATCACGAGAAAACTCAAAATTTCATTATTAATTTATTCTTTTTGAAAATTCATTCAAATGCTTATAAATCCATATTCTATTTCTTGATCTCATTCTGATCAGTATACTAGCTTAAATTCCATCCATTTTAATTCCAATTTATTTGATATATATTGAGACAACCACGATTGAAATTATTTCATTTAATATTCATTATCCCATATGACCGTTACCTCCTTGAGTGAATTTATAATCAACTTGTAACGTGTATCCGTTTGATGACTCAATACAAGAAATTAATATCATCATTTATCTCCATGATCTATCCAATTAAATCGGAAATTTATTGCAAAATGTCATAACCATTGATCCATTTGCTATATAAACATCAGTCCATTTCATTAGAAAATAGACCGTAGAAAACCAGTTAAACAATACTAGCTATTTCTATCAAATTCTATTCGAATTGCATCCTTGATACTATTCTGAATTATATCCTCAAATACTCAAATACATATTCCGCTGGATATTTTTGGAGGCTTTCATCAGTCACTTTCATGGTCGTGCCCTAAAAGGTGACAACCCCGTCTTATCTTGGTTGCGGTTCCAGTCGCACGTTCAGACGGAATACGCTTAAGGACAGCGCCTAGCGCGATTCGGGTAACTTTGTTCCTTTCATTCCTTTCATTTGTTTTCCTATTATCCGATTTGTTGTTCAATTTGCTCTAACAAGAACAGTAGGTAAAAGAGGAGAGTGAAGAAGGAACGAAACTATACTATTCAGAATAATAGTTTGTGTTTGATAACAAAAAAAATAAAATAAATTTAGGTGACCATGTTCTCTCTCATTTATTTTTTATTTCCCCACAAATCGTAACCTTTATTAGTCAAAGATAATAAAAATAGAAAAGATGAAGAATCTGGGACTTTGCTCTATTTCATCAAAAAGATATATTCATTAGTAATAACAATAATACTACTAATAAATTTATCTGGACAAGAAAGGAATCCATGTGAATATGTGAAAAGCCAGCAAAGTTCCACAAAACCAGGGCACGGCACAACCCTGCATGGAACAATGTACCTCCTCTGGTTTTATGTAAAGGAGAATATCTTTATATGTTTTCTTTATTTCAATGTGTTTTGCAACCTCAAGGTGCTTGCAATTTTTAAAAAAGCTTCAAGATAAAGAAAAGAATAAATCTCAAAGAAGTTCAAAGTGAAACTAGGTTATTTCGGGATTACAGTAGAGAGAATATCCAGCCCAATTAACCAATGTTATCTCTTATCTGTTAAAAACAAAAGCAAAACATAGAAACCTAGCCCATTGTAGCCCAGTTTGAATCCAAAAAAAATCCTAAAAAATATTGATACTGGAGAGTGGAGTGGATAGCTTGGTTTCAGAATTCGAAACCCTAAGATGGTTACACGCAGTGCAGTTAGCTGTAAGTGGGTCCATAGATAACCTAGCAAATAACTGGCCAATGTGTCAGTTAAGTCAGGCATAAATGGATATATATGTTTGACATAGAGGATCTGGAAGAGCCACAGCAGGATGGTGAGCGAGAGAGAACAGAGAGATTTTTTTTTTTTTTTGATAAATGAACAGAGAGATTTGTTTTGGAGCGAATCCAGACCAAGACGCATCCCTGACATGTCAGGGATGATAAGACGTCCAACAAAAATTGGCAGTCTTTTGACTCTCCTTCGTATGTACAGGAAAAGAGGTAGCTCATGTTGCTCAAGTAATCACTAATCACTCTATTTCATAAAAAAATAAAATAAAATAAAAAATAAGTGACAATCCGACTGAGCCCACTCCACCATTTGATATTTTTTGCACGACATTCTAGTACATAAAGAACAATCTACCAAATAATTAGCTTCCACCACTTGTTCTTTATCTTACGGATTTAATAAGCTCAGATCAAATGCACAGCAGCACAGATTACTTGCATTTCATGGGGAAAAAAAATCAGGAAAACGAAGATGAAGATAATATATTCATATTTCATTTTTATTCTTCTTCGAGATTTTCACGGGCTCCAAAATTATAAATGCATAAAAACAAAGAAATATTATATTTTTTTAATACGATTTAACTAAATAGTATTAGTGGAGATAGAAGTGTCGTATAAGTATGATATGGACCCGATACTAATTTTTTTTTATTGTAAAATTATGTAGTACACGTGTACTGAAATGGCAATTTTTTAATAAAATAAAAAAATAGAAATTTTAATAACAATCAAGATTTTTTTTGAATATGAACATGAACTAACGCAGTTATTGACCGCTTTAATGGCTATTGAAATATCACAAACACAACAATTACGCACTACTTATTTCATCGACAAAACTAATATTTATTTAATACCACAAACACAATATTTATTTCTTATTTATTTCATCAACAAAGTAATAGCTATTTAAATATCACAAATACAATATTTATACACTGTTTATTTTACAAAAAAACTAATTTATCAACAAGCTCATCCTAATAAATCTCCACAAATTATATCAATTTACTACATTTATTTACAAATTACAAAATATATAAATTAAGAAATATATATCTTAAATTTCTACTGAATAAAATAATATGGTCAAACCGTAATTAAATATATATAAATTACAAAATATATTAGGCTAATAACGCGGTCTATGACCGCATTATTCCCATTAACGTTGTCTACGAACGCCTTGTCATCCAACAACCATTAACGCTGTCATTAATCGCATTAATATATATTTTGTATTTATAAAAAAATAAATCTTGATTCTTATTAAATTTTCTATTTTTTTGTTTTTATTAAAAAATAAAATCGGCTAAAATTTTGTTCTGACTAATATGCTGTCGTATTGGGTCCAGTTCTTACGTCTATATATACTTCGAATCATCTCAGAATGTAGTTAGAATTATACGAACTCCTTGCGTAAATAGATTCGATCCGGGTGTAAATGCTCGCGTTATATGATTTTCTGCCAACGTGGATCCAATAAGCACATAAATAATAGAATGAAACAATTCTTTTTTTGTAAACATTAGGGTCTTAATTGAGATTAGTTCAGTGGTTAATTTCTTATGATTATTCAACAGGCAAATAATAATTTATTTTCGCTGATTGTCTCCATCGTGTCTATTTTCTTCATTTTTCTCCGATAACAGCACAAAACAATTTCTAGCGAATTAAATAATCCCATTAGACAAAAGAAAATCCCCGGTTTTGTACACATATCAAATGCATAAATCTATGCTTCATTCGCATTGTCGTTTTAACTTTTAAGGAGAGTGCACGTAAATTCAATGTCGAGTAATGGATAAACTACGTGTTAGTGTGTGATTAATTAGTCTCACCAAACTAATTTTTTGTCTACTTTCGGACCATATTTCGTTTTTATCCAATTAATTAATGCTGCCTTAACGTCTAAGTGAATGAGTATTTTTCCTCCTTAGAAGAAGGAAACTTAAAATTATTTTGGTATGACATTCTCGTAAGTACTTCATTTGATTTTGTAAAAAAATATATATATATAGTGAAAATTCGCAGTTTGGAACCTTGAACAGGATTTTTTTTATTGACATTTAAATTGAAAATAAGTAATTGGGAGATTTGAACTTAATCATATAACAAAAAAATATTTGTAAATAAATTAATTGAATTCTATTACGAATTTATCTTTTTCTGGTACACATTTTTATACCTTTAATAGTACTTATCGACTAAAAAACAACTAGAGTTATAGATGAGCTTTCCATCATTTAGGTACAACATTTATTATATAATATATCAGTTTAAAATTTCCGTATGCGTTTAAATTAAACAAAAAAGTTTGATGATTCTGATCTCATCTTTGTTCAAAAAAATAATTTAAATTTAATCAGTCATCCAATAAAGTATTATAAAATCTCAACTAAATTATTCTTTGAAGGGACACTACACTTTCAAATAACCTCAAACTTAATACACACTAAATTTCAATAATGAAAACTCTTTATGCGATCTATAACTTCTTAGTTAAAACAAATATTTTCAAGATATTTGCTACTTTTTTTTTTGTTTAAACAGTATTTTCAAGACATTTGTTAGAATTATGAATATCGTACCTGTGTACAGATTTGGGATCTTGCCATTGTAAATATTCGTAAAGCTTTGTATAAACGATGTAATGCAGATGTTTAAGCTTGGCAGAAGCTGATGTAACGCAGATTTTGTGTTGATAATTTGTCTTCACTCTCTCGTCTCTCTCTCAAATGTATGTACGTTATGATGATCTTTATGTTGAAATATAAACGCACCGATGTTAATTACTCTGTTCTCTATCCTTTCAAGTTTCGAAAGACGATGATAGAGAAAAAAAGGCTCTAAATTAAAGTCAAATTGTTCAAACTTACAAGTGATGCGCAGTATTCAATTGTTATGGGAATGTAACAGTTAAAATTTTATGTAGACAATTTCAGTGCATTGTTAAATTTGATCATAGAATTAACAACTGATTTTCCCTGAATTATACATGTAAATAGAAAGCCACGTGAATTTAGTTGATAATAATCAATTACTAATACTCTAAACAGTGAAGAGACGACTGATAAACTATACCTCGTTAAACGATCACAACATCTACAAATTTTATACTGTTTGGAAAGATAAGAAATAGTCTTTATTCCAAATTAACGATTTATATAAAGCTATAAAACTTATATTTGCTAAATATGACATAGCAATTGAATTTTTTTTTTCTGTCAATTCGTTGTTTCGATTCTTCATCTAAACTCGCAGCTCGTATTTCCAAAATTTTTTTTACCAGAACGTGGAACAATTCTATTAAATTAAATAAAATTTTAAAAAATAATTAATTTTGCTAAATAATGAATCTTTTTTTGAGAGAAAATTTAAGAACGAATCTACTGTTTGGAACATCCACTGAGCAGTCAAATTGTACCTCCTTTTAACTGACTACATTATTACTATTGACTTTTTTATTTTCTGTAGTGAGAACAAGCGACATTTTTAAGTTTTACCAGCATCGGATTTACCAATTACATCAACCAGTAGACCACGTCTAGTCAAAAATCAGAGAAACCTCTCGTTTCCCCACTCTGTTCATAGATCCTAATACTTGCCTCGATTCCTCCACCTTTTCTCTTTCTCTCTCTCTCTCACACACACGCACTGTACGCACACTGACACACACCTTCCCCAACAAAAGTTCCCAACTTTTCCAAGTTTTTACACCTCAAGAAAAACCCCACAAAAAAGCTCACCAAAAAAAGGAATCTCAGTCGCTTGTTGGTTTTACGACCAATCTTTCCCGGTAACAAAGCAAGGAAGAAAGGAATCACTTTCTTTCTTTCTCCTTCCTTTCTCTCTTGTAAGTTGTATCATCTCTCTTTCTCTTTCTCAGGAACAAAACCCTAGTCTCTCTCTCTCACACGCACACACAGAGACACAATGAGTGCACACCTTTCAACAAACGTCATCCTTGCAATAGCCACCCCAATCTCTCTACTCCTCTGTCTCTTCCTACTCTACTTGTACCACTACAACCACCCCTTCTGCAAAAGACTAACACGCCATGTTCGCAAGAGATGTACCAACATTGCAAGCTCACTTGAGACAGGTATGATTTATGGGTCTGAAACAGAAGGTTTAATAACTTTCTCTGGAGGTGAGAATTTGACAGTGACTAATATCTTGGAGGCGCCGGGAGAGGTGGTAGGGAAGTCGGGTCATAGTACACTGTACCGGGCCTCAGTACCTGTGGGCCCTACTGGTACCAGTGCAGTGAGTGTGTTGTTAAGATTTGTCAGGCCTGGCTGTGCCGGCAAGGCCGAGGAGATCGTGCCAATTGTTCGAATGCTTGGTACTATTCGACACCCCAATCTGGTACCACTGAGAGCACTCTACGTCGGGCCCCGTGGAGAGAAGTTGTTTGTTCACCCATTCTATGCGGCCGGCACACTTGCGCGGTTTCTCAGAGGTGTGTGATTTTCCTTTCATTGAATTTTAAACTTGACAATGTTTTATCATAAACAAGGGAAAATCTCTTTTGTCCACCTTACTATGAAGGCTAAACCTCTGTAATTTTCTGTTTTTGTTTCTCAAAATATGTCAAAGGTGTTTTGAATTCCATCTCAATTAGGATAATCTTGTCCAGAATTTTGGGAGAGCAGTGCTATCTTTAAATCGTACAAAAACAATTAATTGTTCTAGGTACCATAATTTAACTCCTAGAACCAAAATTTTGTTTAAGCAAGTGTACTTCCAATTAGATCTGTTGTTGCATCTGTTCTGTCCAAATATTTAAATCACACAATGCATTCATTTCATTGAATTTGGCATTCCTTCTGGCAAATCCAAATTCTTTAAACCTTCTGCTCTATTCTCTCTAAATCATTTAGTATTGCCATTATTTCAGTAATGTCACTTTCATGCCAAAGCTAACAGAGACTTATTTTGTACTATTGTACTAAACTACAGAAGGAGTTGATGAAACACAAAAATGGGACATAACATGCAAAATTTCAATCGGCATTGCAAGAGGATTAGACCATCTCCATAATGGGTTACCAAAACTTGTTATCCATGGCAACCTAAAAGCCAACAATATACTCCTTGACTCAAACTTCCAGCCTCGGTTAGCAGATTTTGGGCTTCACCTCTTACTAAACCAGACTGCTTCACAAGAGATGCTTGAATCAGCGGCATCAAATGGCTACAAACCACCAGAACTAATGAAAATGAAGGATGTTTGCCCCAAAAGTGATATATTTAGTTTCGGTGTGGTTCTACTGGAGATGCTATCTCCAAAGGAAGATTCAGTACGTGATGGTAGTGTGTTGGCAAGTGAAGAATTGCACGTACCAACTAATTTCAAGGATTTGGTGCTTGAGAGGAAGATAAGTGATGCATTTGGTACTGAGATTTTGACGAAGAACAAAGGTAATACAAATGAAGAGAGAATCAAGATGCTTTTTCGACTTGCCACTGCTTGTTGCTCTCCTTCCCCGGTTTTAAGGCCGGATATTAAGGGTGTATTGAGGCAGCTGGAGGAAATTTGCCGGTGAGGGTTAATGATGTAATTTTTGGGTTCTCTCTCTTTTATTTTTTTTTTTTAAATTTACATGGCTGATGCCAAATGTGGGTATAGTTATTTGTATAGCTTTATGAAAAAGGAAATTATAGGCGGAGAAGGAAGAATTTCTGGGAATGAAGAAACGTGAAAGAATGATGTTTAAGTTGTTAAGACAAGATCTCCGTTTTACTTTTTTTTTTTTCGTTTAATTACATGAAATGTGGGATATATATAGTTTTTTAATAGTATTCATTGTGGTTGTTCCAGAACAGACATAATATAAATGGCAAGTCTGATTTGCATTTTTCCGATTTACATTAACCGCCAGTACTATAAAATCAAATCCTATAATAATCAAAGTAATATCCAGAAACGAATGCATAATAATTTTCTCTAGGCAATGCCAGAATGGGCCGTTACCCTTCGTATGTAGTGCAAGTGGCCAGGTTACCTACCCATTTTGCATCAGTAGATTCAGTACTTGACCTTGTAACCATAATCACAATTCCGGTACCAACTCAAGCTTCATTTTGACCAAACACAACAATGCTCATCATTCTCTCTCTCCAGTCTCTATTCACTATATAACGACTAGCATGAAATTGAACCTTGATTTTCAAAATGTGTTGAAAAAAGGGGGTACCGGTTTGGTGAATGTGAATGGAACATATTATTCCTTCCAATCTCATTTGACATTTCTATTAGTTACCACAGTAATGCCTAACTTGTGGCGCCTGATCTATGATAAATTTACACTTCTTTAGTAGGTAAAAAGTTTCAATTAGGAATTCTTTCACCTAATTAAAAAAGAGTATCTGGTTAAAACTTAAAAGCAAAGATAATACCGACAGGAATAAAGAAAAGAGGCTAATCTAAGAAGGGAAATCTCATATTTAAAGAGGGAAAAAAAGAAGAAAAAGAAATGAGGAATTTAGCTTGGATTGCTGGCTCGTGCAATTTGCTAGTAGGTCCCTATCCTACGCTGCACCATACCCTAAAAATTTCAGAGGCTTGTAAGCTACCCAGTGATTTGTTTAGCGCGAATCTCGAGGGAGATTGATGGCTGAGAGTGTGTTTCATATGTGTAAGTGTTGGAGATGATCCAATAATTTAGACCACTCCTTTGACAGAGGTACAAACGGGACAAAAGTTCCGTATTATTTGATCTTTTATTTAAAAACGTCTGCAACTTTAATTAATAATAACTGATCTCACTTTCGCAGCTGTTGGGCCTATGGTTGATTAAATATTAATAATTGCTAGCTCGAGTAGGTGCGAATGTATGGTCATAGATCCATCATGTTTATTTCATTTTGTACTCCAGATTACGGATTTCCTGTTGCCTACATTCTGTAGTAATTATATGAAAATATATTACGTGGCCTTTTCTATTTCTGTTTTTATTATTATTCGTGTTGTAAAGATAAGTAACTTAATGCATGTATATATTCATATCAAAAGACTAAAATGCTCTTAAATTTGATTTACTTAATTTGAATTGTTATTATGCATTAATAATACGTTGACCTAATTATTATTATGTATTAAAAAATTCAATATTATTGATTACTCATTATTGTTAATTATTAATTATTAATGATAATAATAAATCATTATATTATTATGATATATTACTAGTTACTTTTAATTAAATATTAGAAATATTATTTATTATTAATTATAATAATTAATCTTTATTATTAATTATTTCTAAGAGGTATTGTTGGAAAAAAAATTAAAGGACTGTTGCATCACTTATGCAACCTCTTTAGGTTGCATAAGTTATGTACCCTTAAGGCGTCTTGTGTAACGGATGTTTGGTGACTTTAGGATGTTTATTGATGAGTTCTGCCCCATGATTTTTTATTGATGAGTTCTGCATCATAATTTGTGTCGTTGAAATTTATGCCAGGTTGAGACACTATGCATCTCATGTTTACTTTTGCTATACTATATAACATCTAATGTTCAACCGTTGAAAAAGGAATTATTACCTAAGTCTCAAGTTAGAATTTTTTTGTAGCAATTTGAAAATTCTGTAAGACTCTCCCCACTTGTTCAAGAAATGAAAGACTAAATTTACTATCATTCAGTCTAGAAATGAAAAACATTTATTTTAAATCTTCAAAAAGAATGGAAAAAAAAATATTGTTGCAAAAATTATACCCAAAAAAGCAATTTTCTTATTTTTGAAAAAAATCATTACTAGTCAGATAGCTGTTCTTCATAATTGTTAATTTATGTGACAGGACCTCTGGTTAATGATGTTATGTCTTAATCAAATATTGTACGTACTACAATTTTTTGGTTGGGCAACATGACTCGTTATTATTATTATTATTATTATTATTATTATTATTATTATTATTATCCTTTTCATTTTGTACCAGATGGTCCATTTCTAATTCGCTGCTTCCATTATAAAACGATAGGGCAATGAAAAAGCTCTATTTGTTTTTTTTTTTAAAAAAAAATTATAAAATGATAGGAGTATAATTGGAACCTTCCATGTATTTTGCAAATTAAAAACTCGAGCTTTAGATGAATGTTGCTGGATGAGCAGCAACAGATATTACCTTTACATTGTGTCTCTGAGTTAAATTGACCCCATTCGTACGGGAATTGCTCCGCTAACTCCTAATTTGGAGAAATTGGATCAAAATACTTTCATTTTTCAATAAACATATTTTTCAAGTGCAATGAATCAAGGTTATTTTAGTCCTTTGAGCAAAAATTTGGAGTGAATTTGAGGAGTGAGCAGAACAATTTCCCCTTTCGTACTTATAAGATAATAATAATAAATATAATCAATAAATATGTATATCCTCAAATATTTAAATTGATCCGTAATGATCTTTTTTTTTTTTTTTTTTTTTTTTTGCATCCGCGATATAGCAGCGACAATTTTCCTGTAAAGACTTAGTATCGAATTCTAACATAATTTGGAAGGGGGTATGTCGAAAATGCACTTGCAATTATGAACTACTACTCAAATCAAAGACGCATAACAACTCGTCAACTCCATTGGCCATGCTAATAAGCGTTACTCCAAATCTGAACCAAAAACATGCGAGAGGGAGACAAGGATCCAGATTTCCTCATAGGAGTTAATGACATACAAATCCAATCATAGTATAATTAGATCTTAGAGACCACAAAATAACACAACGTCAATAATTAATAAAGATACTAAATTTCATGTGTTTCTAGATCCCAATACCATCAGACAGTCCCCTCACCATGCGACGGTGTCTCCACGCCACAGAAAATTCTAATTCAGACTGAGATGACATGCTTGGTAAGATTCCCAACAAAAGTGTGCAGCTTGAGATTTGTCTTTTACTAACATGCAAGAAAGAGTAAGAGGTGAGAGAAGTCTTCAATCTTGTCTGTTACGCCCTGGTGCTTCAAAATTCGTAGATTAGGTTGGAAGCTCCGAGACCATGGTCCCATGACTACTATCAGACTATAATTTTTTTGTTTTACATTGGTATACTCACTTGATTTTTTTTCGTTAAGGCGCAAAACGTGTAGTCAAGGCATGCTGTATGGCATGCAGTTCGGTTTATTAAACAGAGAACATGGATTGAAGCTGCTACCAAGTATCACACAAGAAAATATTTAAGGGTGAAAAGGCCAACGGGGATTTTTTATTTTTATTTTCTTTTGAGTTGATCCCCAGTGCAGTTTGTATAAATAACATCATCGGTTATAGAAAGGCGCCCCACTCATATTGTTTCAGCACCCAACATTACTCTTTAAAAAATAACCCCCCTCTGTATCAGATCCTCAGGATTTTAAAGTACTGGAAAATAATCATTAAAATCAAGAACAAAAATGATGATAATTAAGGAAATTAGAGCGATTAATCAGTAAACAACCAAAATTGTTTTTTACATATCCTCGCGAGGTCAAGAACAAACTTGTAAATAATTTACCACATCTAACAAGAGTTACATTAACACACAAGACTTGGCAAAATCTCCAAATTCTTTAGAGAAAATTATCTAAAGATATTGCCTGAGGCTTTCACCGCTGAGGGTCTCCATCTCTTTCAATATCTCCTGTGCCAAAGTCTTGACTGACAAGTCAGCATCTTCCAGCAGTTCGCCCAAAAATGGAATAGTCTCAGGTAAGAAAACCAAGTATTCCTCTTTTAGGTGCTCAACCAGGTATTTTATAACCTTCAGGCCTAGCATCTTTGGTCGTACATTTTCAGTTCTCGTTTGCATCAACACCTGAATTGGTACACAACACATGGTTTAGATTCCACTATGCATGCACTGGTGATTAAATATTTGTTATAAAAAAGCAAATTCTTATGGTTATACTCAAAATAAAATTTATTTTAACAGTTGGGAGTTGCATGCAGATAACCCACAACAATTAGTCACTGATAACCAAAAGGAACTTAAAAGAAAAATCAGAAAGGCCACGTACCTCATGGTTTAGAGGCTTCCATAAGACATCAGACTTAGCTGTGACCGCCATTTGACCAAGGCAAAGTACCAGCGAGTCATCCATTTCTTCTACAGTTGGAACATCTGAGAAAGAAGATAATGGAGGCTCCAGTGCAAACTGTGCTACAATAGGTTTCAACAAGACCTGAACAAAAAAAAGAAAGAAAGAAAAGTCTCAACTGTAAATCTGTAATACCAGTACAGAAAAAAGCAGCTCAGACGACCAAAATCAAAATGCACCTAATTTGCTGATATTTATCAGAAAATCCAGTGCTCTTCTAAACATCAACATGTAATGGATGGACATGGGATCACTGAGAATAAAAACGTATAATTTTTTTGAAGAAAATGGTCTTTACATATATCTATGATCCAGAAATTCGCCAAGTACACATCAGAAAGGAAATATTCATGCAAGTATATGCAAAAATGGTCATTGGTAGTCTCACTCGTGTCAATTTATGTCCATAATTACCTAAGTAGGAGATAAATCTGAAGTATGGAATACGTAAGTGAAGTATAAAGCTATTGAAGAATAAAAGAAAGATGATGGTTATTTAACAAACAATACTAAGAACATTAAAACACAGCATTAAAGTAAACCGAACCTCAAAGTTGGGGGAATCCAGAATCTTCTGGTCAGCATCATAAAGAAAACATTTGTGCAAAGCCTTCACTATAAGCGTCCTAAGATACCAATGCTTCTGTGCGGGAACTAGTTCATTTTCTTCCTGATTTTTTATGCCACTAATTTTAGACTTCTTTTTCTTTCGTTTCATTACAACCACATCTGCACCTTCATCTCCTGATAAATACCTCACACAGCTTTCAAGCAAGTACTTGAAGTAAGGCACAAACAAGGACCTGAAATAACAAATACAATGAAATAATCACTATTAAATTTAAAAAATACTTATAAAATATGAAAAATAAAGAATTGTGTCGCTAGCAATATATCAGTTCAAATAGATATATATTCATGTTGGCCAGTGACAGAGCCAGAAACTGAACAGAAAACAAACAAGCGATAAAATGAAAACCAATTCAAGAAAGTCTTTCTTACTATACATTTTCATTTGATTATGGTCATCTAGATTACAGTTGGTAAATGAAAACCAATTCAAGTCCAAAAAGTCTTTCTTACTATACATTTTCATTTGATTATGGTCATCTAGATTACAGTTGGTAATTTCAGGTCATGCCTTAGATGAACTGCTGGGGCATATATGTTTACTCGGGACTTTTCTTGAGCAGATTTATATCAAATAGTCGAATAATTATTTACGTGCCTAGATGGCTAGATTGGTAAGTAGACTCTACCATAAAGAATGACAGATGACCAATTCACAAATTTCTACGTAGCATTTTTCCTTAAAGATGATATATAAATCGATGTGTAGCTTATCTAGTAATTTAGCACAAAGAGAATAATTGATATCTCAAATTGTCCTCAGACTCTCATTTTTTCCTATGAAGGAATTTTATATGAAGGAGAGTTAATAGGACACACAAACACCTGACAGCCACGGACCATGATTGAATAATAAACCCCACAAAATGACAGTAATTAATCCTACAAATTAAAATACAACATGTTCTGTACTCATCCTTCACATTGTTGTTTACTTCAAAAGAAACAAAAATCTCTCTTTCTATATATTTTATCATCAAAGAGTGAGAAAAACAAGGATTTTTTGTTTTTACTGAAGGACATAGCAAATGAGATGTACGAGCAGATGATCTAAGTATATGGTATTGAGCCAATTATTTATTTAAATACATTAATTTGTTTGGATTTGTTTTATAATATTCTAACAGAAATGTAAAATATTCATAATTAATCTGAAACTTTTCACAAAAATTCCTTACCATCACCCCATTATTTTAAAGTTAATTGATTAATAGTTGAAATTATAGTGTACAATCTCTTATAGACATTAAAATTTTGTCCCATTAATAGTATGGCTGGAACCTTTTCAATAAACCACACTTTACCTGTGTTGCTCTGCCAGCTTATTAACAAGCTTGAAGTAAGAAATTGCTCTGTCAAAGCTCTTGGGCCCAGACTCAACCTCTGACTCCGCCCATTCAAGACTGTGTAAAAAGAGAGGTCTAAACATCGACTCTGTTAGCCGCATTGTCAGACCTGTTAGAGCATTTATAACACTCTGCTCGACCAAATCTACACTCTTGACCGAATCAGGCGCTTCTCTGCGTAAGTCAAGTGCAACTAAACAGTGCTCAAAGATTTTTGCATGGTATGTGCCAACAGAAGGCCTATCCATTAAACTGACTAGACTGGAGAGCATCTCAAAAATCAGAGATAGGCTCGTTTCACCACATTCTTTGGCACTGGTGTAGACTTGAAGTAATGGTTGGAGCAGGAGACGAACCTAGAAAGACGATAACAAAAAAATTAACTTTGAATTTAACAGATAAGACTAAGAAGGTTCAATTGGTACAAAAAAATACTACAGCAACATACTAGGATTGTACAGTACTGGTTCCTTGTATTAAAGCTTAGGTCAGAGCAATCTCATGTACATATGCAGCAATCAAAATCACCGGGCATTTAAAATTATTATAGAAAATATACCGGTATTTTTTCAGTAAGAAGCTTTCGAACTGCAGCTGCCTTCAGGTTTAACTTCAAATCACCTTGAATAAATTTAGGATGAAGAAGAACGAGATCCAATATGCTTTGCAAATATGGGTTCAGAAATTCACTAAGCTTATCCACTATCGCCTCGAGAGTTGAAAATACAGAAAATAAAAATGACGCAATTTCACTAGTACTTCCAATTTTCATACATTTCTGAGCTGTTTCTACCACATGCTTCATGACAAGAGGCAGCTGGGGCAGTGCCTTCGAGCCCAACACATGTATAAAAGTACCTGAGGCACGACTTGCTGCAGAAGAGATCCCCAGATTGTCAGATGATATATGGTTTGCAATACATGGGAGAGAGCTGATGTACATATTTGATGGGTACTTGCTAGCAAGCACTTCAAGAGAAGAAATGGAAGCAACTTTGATGTTAACATAATCAGAATTGTTGTCTGTACTATCAATCAGCTGGACCAATTTTGAACATAGTTCATTGAACGAGTAAGATCCATTCTCATCGAGTTGAAACAGGGACATGGCCCTTCTGTGCTTTGATTTCCGTGTTTCCTTTTGTTTCTTCTGGACAGGATCCTCTTCTCTGAGAGTCTCACATAATAATCCCAGTGCCTGTTTTATAAGGAACAAAACAAAAATTAGCATTACAAGAAATAAAAGAAAATGATAAGAGCCTGCTAAGAAAATTATGAGTTTCTTAATTAATATATGTTTCAATAAGAGGAAGGATCTAATGCCACACTTTTAAAGCGACACAAATACCACATTTTTCTTTTTTAAAATAAATTTTAAAGTTGAAAATTCAGATCCGAACTGTTGATCTTGTTCATATCAATAATGGATACATTGTTCATATTAATGAACGAACATATTATAATTAATCTAGCTTAGCTTAACTAGATCGTTGATTTTTTTACCAATGGATCAAGTATCAAAAGACTCTAAAAATTATAAATTTTTATGACAATATATCTGTCGTTAATATGAACAAGCTCAACAGTTCGGATCGGACATTCTGATTTCAAAATTTTTAAAAAATATTAAAAAAGAAAAGTGTGGCATTTGTGGCCCTAAAAGTGTGCCACTAGAACTCTCCTCTTTCAATACATTTCAAACCACTGTGTAAGAATCAGAATTAAAATTTGATCAATTCTAATATGAAAAACTATGAGCTACTTAATACCTTCCGTTGCACGTTTCTACTTTCATAAGCAATTAAGCGAGTAATGCTTCTGAAAAATGTCGAGGGAACCATCCATCGAGTGATAGTTCTTAGTATTTTATTGCCCAAGTCACCAAATTCTTTCCCAAAGTTCACATCTATTCCAAGATGCTTCTTTCTGATAGTTGAATTCTGTAACTGGAGCACAACTTGCTCCATCAATGTTCCAAGCGTAACCTGAAAATAGGTGTAATATAACTATGAGTTTCTTCTGTTATAACCCATATTATTGGACATACACGTAGAATATATAAAGGTGTCCATAACATTGGGTCACTAGAGCTTGCAGGAACTGAATATTAAATGTAACAATAGCATGAAGGAGGTAAGAAAGAGGGGCAAGCTAAACCACTTCATCATTGACCTTGGTTTACACAAACAAAAAGCATCTTCAACTAATGGGGGAAAAGAGCACTAAATCTAGAGGCTCTTTTAAGCTCATACCTGAAGATAACCAGCAGCTTGTTGAGACTCAAGTTCAAATACTAACTCAGTATCTTGCAACATATCCATGATGAACTCTATAGCAAGAAACTGCACCTGGAATTGCTCATCCACCTCATGCAACTGGACCTCCTTAAGTAGGTTCACTAAAGAAGGGAACCACACTTTACAAGAGTACTGTTGACACAGCTGAAGAGCTAAAGTATACTCCCAGCTGTCCAGAGATGTCATCAGATTAGATAATAGTTTGCCATGAGTGCTCAGTAGGATCCGTTTGACCATAGCATGAAGGAGAAGATATATCACAGTGCCCAGGCTGCAATCTTCTCCCAGGGTCCTGGATATAAGCAACGAATACAAACTCAAAACACAATCTCAATAACAACATACGACTACTCTGATTTACAACAATCCGTAACAGATTACCAAAACTACTTCCCCCTTTTTTTAACTAAGGGTAAAACCAGGCCTATTAATGACAGAACAAGAAAACAATAACAGGGTACCTTAACCAATTCATAGTAGTACTCTTCTTCACAGTATCACGTTGACTACTAGGAGACAAACAAAATGAATAAATAAAGCAATAGCAAGAACTTCATATCATTATACCTTGAAAGGTAGAGTATGAGCATTAATCGCCTATGTGGTGCAAGATCTGGTAAAGCCTCTACGAATATCTATACAACAAATAGAAAAAATAAGAAAACAGGAATCAGGACCAAAGAGAATAAACAACAACTGAAAACCATTGAAGGATAAAAAATATACCTGAAGGAGCTCCCCAACACTTGTAGTGATTGAAAGCCAGCATGGGACGAGTGCTGCTATCAGGTCTTCCACAACATGTGTTGAATGGCTGTCATCCTAGTAAGAAAGAGAGAGTTGCATAACATTTATTAGAAGTAACATAAATAACATGTACAAGCAGTAGAGAATCCATACTGGTCTTTGACAGAATCTGTGCCACTTGATTAGAAATAATATATTCTGAAAAACTTTTCCAGACCATTTTTGTGTTCATTTATATTATATTGCTGAACAGAAGGGTAGGGCTGTCAATGGGTACAATACGGTAGAAGTATTTTCATACCGCACCCGTTAAAATTTTCTTTACCCGTATCCTACCCGTACCCATTAAAAAATGACTATACCCGTACCCATTAAAAATTACCGGTAAGGGTAGGTAACGGTACATAATAATAATATTAATAATTTAATAAAAATATATAATGCACTAATTAAATAATATCAAATAAATATATGGATAAAGCTCAACATTTAGAAAGTACTTTAAATACAACAAAAAGGCATGAGATTGATTCTCATATCAATAATATTCAAAAAATATATAGAACTAATCATAAATTATAATATAATAGAGTTCAAATTAATTTTTTTCATTACCATAAATAAATTTGGATGAAGATCGAAACTAATAATATATCTTATGTAATATGCTAATAACATTATTATATATACATATATGCTTAAAAAATTTTACCCGTTAGATAATGGGTACGGAATAGCCCTTACTCGTATCCATGCCCAATAAGTTAACAGAAATTCTTCTTTACCCGTACCCATACCCGATAGTCTAACGAAAAAAAACCTTACCCATATCCACCTTATCGAATGTGGTACGGGTAGGGTAAACGGGTAATCAGGTTTCATTGACAGCCCTACAAAAGGGTACCATATTCATGTCCAAAATGATGTAAAACTAGTTTTTTATTCAGCACGGACAAAATAGAAACTTGTTGATAACCACTATCTAGTTTGTCTTAAAAAAAACAGAAACCTGTTTTAAGGCAGATACTCCAATCACAGAGAAGATGCCAATAATGTTGTCAGAGATGAGCTGCGGAAAGACCCTGGCAACAGAGGATATAAGAGCAAAAATGTGGTTGCGTATTGATGTATCAGTGGCTGATCTTGCACAGTTTACTAGGAGATTGACGTCTCCCTTGTCCAACAGCTCATCCTGAAAATTACCACACTTATATTTCAGTACTATAAAACCAAAACAATTAAAACAAATATTGTTCACCAGCTGTACCTAAATACCTCAAATCCAATTCCTGGTATTTTAATTGTCTCGAATTATTGTTGTTTATCGGTTCATAGAAGGCCAAGTTCAGATCAATCATATCACAGTACAATATTCTTAAAATATACCTGTAATATTATCTTTATAATTAATTGTAACACTTTTATTATATCTGTATAATATAATATAATTCTTTTCTAACACCTCCCTGAATTAAAACCAAGCTTAATGAACTGTACAGACAAAAATAATGTTATAAAAATACTAGGAAATTTTACAATTTTTTTTTTTTTTAAATACAAACATTTTGGTACAGTTACAAAAAACAGCAACTATTCCTGCATTATACTTGGTCATGAACTTTAGAACTCGCTGAATTATTTGCGAATCACAAACTTGTCACTATGTCCATTGGCAATGGTCCTGATGAGCCCAACCAGTACACAAAATCATTATAGTATCTATACACATTAGATAATAAATGTCTCTGAGCAAGGCCAAAATGGTGTTCATACATGAAATAATAATCTTGCTACTTAGCCCCACAGACGTTATCCATTTTATTTATGTCCCAACAAATTCAGGTCCAGCATGCGGCAACTGTTCTCTCATTAAACTCGCAAGTTAAAAATGTTTAACTTTGAAGGCAACAAAAGAAAAAAACAAAATAAAAGGGATTACTTGCAGGTGGTTGGGTTCTAGCAAATCCATGATATCCTTAAGAACAACTAATGTCAACTGTCGAGCTTGATAGAGTACGCTAGAGGACAGTTCTTCATCAACATTTTCATTTTCTGTTTCCATTTCTCCAAAATAACCCTTGACTTCATCAGAGAAAAGGTTTGAAAGGATCTGAAGAAGTGGCTTCACCAAATAACCCCTGAAAAGGAAAAAAAAATACACATGGAACGACTAATTGATAAATGCTTTTGCATGAAAAAAAATAAAGCTACTAAAAAACCAAACAAAAGAGAAAATAAATAAAGCCCTTTGTTACTATACGAATTCCACACTATAAAATATATTTTGACTAAATTTTTAGTATTGCTGTTTCTCCTTTCTAAAACATACCCCAACCAATGTGTCAAAGGTTCCAATGAAGTACGGTACCTATTAGTACAATACTGTACTTTCTACAATGCTTGATTCAAGAGAATGTACCTCTTCATTAAGTCTTTCTTCAGCAACAGCATGTCAAGAAGAGCCACAAGAAAAGAAATGCGAGACGCTCCTTTTCTACAGGATTCTTGAAGCAATCCAAATAAATTGTCACTCGGCTTCCTCTTCTTTTGTTTATTATCAGCCTCTACTCCATCAGTCTCCTCGCCTTGGAAGAGAATAGCATCAATTAGTCTTCTTATTGTGAGGTGGCTCATCTGCATTACCGCAAACAAAGTGTAAAATATATGTATTATATGGGTTCAGGTGTCAATTGAAGCACAATTCACTACTTCTGCTATGAACATTTGTATGTCCTGAATATCACTAAATATGTAAACAGTAAACACAAATGTTTGAAGACTTCCATAGCTGAGAAGTAAGAAAGTCAATATATTTGATGCTTAGCTTATATACTCTTGACTCTTGTATTTGTAAATTTAACAAAAATAAAAGGAGAAGAAAAACAAACATTTAAGCAGAGCAGTGTTTCTCTGGTTGCATTACGGACTTCAGTATTCTCATTCCGCATTAGAAGAACCAGGGTAGCGAAAATTTTATCCTGAAGATGACAAAGTAACAGATAATAAGTCAGGAATGTGAGAACACAATTAAGAGTACCTATATATCATAACAGAGAAAGAACTAAAGACTTGTGACTCTGATTATAAGATTTAGAGTGAAGCAGTGAAATAATCCGAAAAGGCATTGATGTGAAAACAATTTATTTTTACTATTACATTTACCAATTACTACCACAATCCTCTTAAAATGAAGAAATCTCACTTTTATTAGTTTTCCCTTAATAATCCAAATAACGTGCACTACCATAGATGGACAAAACTTGGAGCTCAGAGGTACTTATCATCATTTTTAAGAACCTGAAATTTTCTCTTTTTCAAGGGCAACAAGCAAGACATTTTACAAGTATCATAGGTACACAGAAAAAGTGCATAAAAGACATCAACTCTTTGGATCAGCAAGACATTATTAAGCATCATCTAGCTTTGACCGTAAAGTATCGAGTCAATAGAATTTAACACAAGTTGTCATAAGGATGTGAATAGATTTAACCTGCATCTCCATATCCATACTATCAATCAAGGATGACTTTACAGTTCGAAGGATTGTGATAACTGGTCGGAACACCACAAAATCATCAGAAGAAAAATGCTTCGTCTGAAAATTAGGAAAGAAGTTCAGAAGGAAAGAAAACACAAAAGTAATTTCTCTTTTCCAAAAACCAGATGACATTTTAACTTACTCTTAAAGCTCTGACAATTGAATCAAATACGTTTGCATCAATATCCACCATACTTGATGCTGAAAGATAGACCTGAGAAAATAAAACAAAATGATATTACCAAAAATTGACCTTTTTCTTGGTTCATGTTGCATTTATCCATCACATTATATTGAGAACAAAATTTTAATCACGTTGTACGTTTTGCTTTCTAAGAATGATGAACTTGCTATAAATGTGTTACAAACTATTGTAACTCCAGTGACTGTCTTGTTTATGTAAAACCCCACCAGAAAGGGTTGAGGTGTCATTTTGCTTGAGCTGTAATTAATTATCATCATGTATGTTGTACGAATGCATGCTGTCTAATTCTAAGTACAAAAATGAAAGAATGTGCAAAAGAATATCAATAAAACTGACAAAAAAAGGTACTTCATACCTCCAAAAGCAAGCAGAGTATATCGATTTCACAAGATGTCAACTTCTGTACATCCGATCCAAAATGATACTTATTCCATCTCTCGATTAGACTCTGTAAGAACCGTTTAGCACCTTCCACTTCAAATATCGAAGTTCCCATTCCCTTTAAGAGCTGTAGCAGTGTCAACTGGAAAACAACAATAAAGACCGCAAATTTAAAACTCACAGTACTTGGTTTCTTTGAGTATTATTTCTGTAGCTTTCTCATGAGTAAAGAGTTTTCTGATGGCATACTAAAATGTCCTCTTGATTTAGATAACTAGTTAGTATTGCAAAATTGGCCAAAAGAAGAATAATTATAACAGAAATTTAACACACCTTTCCATAAGAGGAATATGTTAGTGCGGAGTTCAAGAAAAATAGTAGCAATCCATCCCTTGCTTGATTATCAAACCTGAAAAAATGCATCCCAGAAAATTTGACTTCTCAGTAAAAATATTTACCAAATCATTCAATATTAAAAGATCAAGTATTATCACCATTCGCAGTGTGAGTATCTACTGATCCAGAATTGAGTCAACAATAGATAAAGTTTTCTGATTTTTCTGGAAGAAACTTGATGTTTAAGAATAAACAAAAGGTCCATTGAGTTGGACAGTAATTTATAAATGGAAAGGAAATAACAAAGGTTTACCTGTCCTGAACATTATCGGGTACCATGAGGTGGTGATTGGAGGAACCAAGCAATGAGGTGAGATATGAAGATAGAAAGCTTGGATCTGAAGAAATCATATTCTTTTGGTCTACCAACGCCTCCAAGAACACACTAAATTTGTCTGACAGCACACATTGGGGCACCCTGTTGTTATTACCTATTATGCAAATCACAAAATATTAGACTAATTAGCATGTAGTAATAGCTCAAGGTAGATGAGAAATAAAGCAGAACAAGGACTCATAAACCAGATAGATAACAACACAAAATACACAAGGTCAAACAAAAAATATTTTTACAAGTATGAAATCGTCAGGGTTTTACATCAATATTTGAGGTTAAACTAAGCTAAGAAAATAAATATATTGCTGACTGCTGCAACTTCAACAGTAATTATATCACTTTGTGAAAAACAAATATTTGTAAACATAGTTGGAGTCTTGGAAATCACTGAACTTGATATGCAACCCATTTTTGGTCACTGAACTCACAATCATCCGTTTTAGTCACTAAGCTTTAATACAATAGACACAGTACAGATAAAGACAGAATTTTGAAGAAGAGAAGAGCAAAAGATTTTAAACTTCCAAACAACAGTAGCAACGTAGAACGGTAGAAGAAAAGAAAAAGAAGGAAAAAAGTATGATGCTCTTCTCTGGAGCAACAAACAAGAGAGACGAGAACAACAACAACGAGAGAAAAAGAAGAGACTAGAGAGTTTATTTGCCTACTTAGACAAATGGGAACTAAAGTGGGAGAATTAATTGCAGTCCCAACTTTTTTTTATTATGAAAAGCCTCATTTTTGTATTTTTAAAACTTCATAACAATTTAGGTGTAGAAAGGATCTGCTCGGAGAGACAAGTGGATGAGAGTTTATTTGTCTTCTTTAAAGTAAGAAATTACAAAAAAAAAAGTCCAAGCCTTTATCCCAAATAAGTTGGGGTAGGCAAGAAATGACACCCGACCCTGGTCATTTCTTTTGTGTATAGCTAGTTTTTTTTTTAAAGTTAGCTTGCCAAGCCTATCACAAGCATGTGGGGCTTGAACCCTTGATTTGAAGCATGTGGGGCTTGAACCCTTGACCTCTTAGAAATCAGCCTGGTTCTCTTACCACTAAAGTAAGAAATAAAGTGGGAGAATTAATTAACTCCCCCAATTTGTATGTTTAAAACTTCATAACAGCTTTAGATGGAGACGGAATAAATTAGGAGCCATGTCCACTACTGTGAGACTTTTGGCTACATACAAACATGGATTGACAGAATTTGGATAAATCGAAGTTCAGTGACTATAAGTGGACATTTGATGGTTCAGTGCATATATTATCAAGTCCATGACTCCTGACAACAACAACAACAACAACAACAACAACAACTAAGCCTTTTGTCCCAAACAAGTTGGGGTAGGCTAGAAAAGAAACCCAACAAAGTCACCAAGTCATCGAAAAAAAGAAGTATATGTCCAAAAAAAAAAAAAATCTTTCACACTTTTTAGAGACTAAACTGACACTCCAGACATCAAGCCAATCAGGTAAGGTGATGGTTAGGAACAACATAATGTGTTAAGGCAGTTGTTAGTGTCAGAGGAAGAATACCATTTCTTGGAAGAGAAGTAAAAAAGCGACGCCATACAGTTAGGATAGATTCTATGCAATTCATAGCAGAAACCCTTACATCCTGTAAAAATAGAAGACAGACATAGCTTCAATTAGGTAAAAAGCAATTATAAAAATATGACACCTTAGTAACAGAATATCAAATTTTAACATATTTAATTCCCATAAACAACAGTTTGTGTAAATACTTCTGAATTATGATAAACATAAAACAAATTTTACAATGCAACTTCTCAAAACAAGATGAAAGACAAGTTCATGAACCAAAATATAATTGCTCTTCCAGAACAACAAGAGAAGGGAAGAAATAAGAGATTGCTTTGAAATAAAGTACTAATTGACCTTGTCTTTGTGAGAAAGTGGGATGAAGAAGGATGGTAACCCAAGCAAAAGCTGACAATAAAGATTTTCATCCAAACTGCTGCTTTCAGACAATGATGCAACTAGTCGAAGGCTTTCTACTTGTACCTCAATAGAGATGCCTGAGAAATATCATGAACAGAAGCCATTTTATCATACCAGTATTCCAAGAGCACTACCACACTGAATAACATGTTAAACTAAAGAAAAATAACACTAAAATAAGCAGACAAGGTTCTGTTAAAACCTCGAACTAGCTACTGACAAAGGAGAACTCCACACTCCAAAAGAAGAAACATAAGTTAATACTTATGAGGAACAAGGAACGGGTATAAACATACCTTCACTATGGTAAATTTCTCCATCTCCTCTCTATTTTAAATGTAACATTTAATTAAAACTAGAAATCAGGTATCCTAAAGAGGGTATTTCAATATATTCCAAAACACAGACAGACCTGGCTATCAAGTATAAACGGGTCTATCACTACCCTGCCCCACCAATTACCAAACCAAGGTATCAAAAAAATAAAATTAAATTAAGCTGCCAACCTTCTTCAGCAAAGAACTTCGATAAAAAACGAAGGGGTGCACCATGTGTGCAGTTGATCACTAAAAATTGCAAATGCTTCTCAAATATATGCTTTGATTGTGCCGTACAGAAGAAAATAAATAGCTCATCAACCATCTGTTCAATGTTATTTGTGTTATCCTGTAATACAATCAGAATCATAAGAATATAAAAACTTTTCTATATATTATTTATAGAACTGATTTAATTTCTTGCAATGCATGCCAGCATAAACTAAGTACCAGTATAGTCTTAACATAGGCTAAAGGTGCTTTCTGTGAAATTAAACACCTGCATCCTATGCTTGAAATAGAAATATAGTATAAAATACTTCTTAATTCTTTCAGTTAGGTCTATATTATGCTTGAGATTTAGTTCCTGATAGCAAATGTTACTAGAAAGGAACAATTCGAAAGCAATTAATTAAATATACGTACCGTTTTCTGTTGCCCAGCAGAAGCACAAGCTTTCAGAAAGCTCCAAAAGATACAAACAAGTGCTCTGGAGTTAAGTTCTTCAATATCACCAGTAGAGAGACTAGCTGTCAACTCAGTACAAAATTTTTCAGCCTACAGTAAGAACAATATATTAGGGCACTTCATATTTTGAGAAATGTTGTTGCAAGAAATATTTAATTAAATAAAACCTCCACCTCCTCTTCATTCAGACTAAACCCACTTGGAGACCTCATTTCAGACCACTGGCACTTAAAAGAACAGAAACATGTCTTATACAGCTCCATTACACGGTCAAAATCTGATAAATAAATTAAGAAAGAGACAGTAAGTAAACATAGTACAGCATATAAAAGAAAATTACAGAAAAATAGAAAAATTTATTGCTTTAGGTTTTGCGATACACAAGTACCTTTGTTGTTCAATGATAAAGCATGCAAGGTTATCTGTAAAAACAAGCTCTTAGATAAATTGCTAGCCTTTGCTGACTCGACCAACCACCCAATGTATTCTTTTGGGTTCTCCAGAAAAGTTCTAGACAAAGTAACTATTATCTTGGAATTAATAGCAGACGCAGCTTTAGCATCAAAGTTCTGCAGAATGGATTTTAGAAAAGCAATGTAAAATTAACAAGCTAATACAAAATAGACACCAACAAATAAGAAGAATAGCAACAAATGCTCCACCACCAAATAAGTATCGACAGGAACAACAGTTGAGGTCAATTTTTATATTTGGCTTCTAACTTTTACTTTGTCCTCAGAGCCAGTCATTTTTAGGTCAAATTGATGCTTAGTTGAAACTATGGACTGAAATAATGGCATAGAAAAGTTCAATTATCCATCACCTATAAACAAGGCAAGACTTGAGGCCACTAAATGTCTGTTCAGGATATTACTTCAGTAAAAATACATTGAAATAATGATCAAGCATAACTCCACCTTCAATTCTTCAAAGTTGATAGAATCAAATGAAACTGTGCCTTCAGCAAAGAAAGACCATTTGATGGCATTAAATAATTCCACAGCCTTATAATTAACCTTTGAAGTCTGCAAAAAGTAATAAAAGAACAACTGAGATACCCTAAAAATTAAACAAATAAAGATTCGTATTGGAAAATAATTATAAAAAAAAAAAGACCTTTGATCGAACAACAAGAAGAGGAAATATTGTCCGAGCAACATCTTTTGCATGAGTTGGGTTGTGTGACTGCAGCTCTACCATTCGCTCTAGGCAAGAAACCATAACACCAGAAGCCCTTGATGTGTCAGAAGCACCTTTAAACAGAGTTGGACAAAGTAAAAAATCAAGAAAGAAGGTAATGTTGCGAAGGTAAATAGAGAAATAGAACCCAATATATTTGGCACAAAATGGATAGAGAAAAAAAAATATGAATGTGATATTTTAAATACTGGGAAAACTTGAGCTATATTCACTAAAGTGGTTCATTTATCAAAGGAACTATAAGCAATTGCATATCTTAACAAGAAGTATGTTATTTCTTTATCAGAACAATGTAGCATTGTACTTATTTTTAAAGACGAGAGCAATGTAAGAAATTTTAATAGGACAGAAGAGCAAGAATTTAATTTGGATTAAAAGAAGAATGAAAAATAATGTTTGCTCATTAATTTCGTACACGATCAATTAGCATAAATGAAAAATACCTTTAGTGATAACATCAATGCATCTGGAAAGCACATTTTGGTAAGTTTTCAGAAGGGAATTGACATTAAAAACTTCAGCCATCCCTTCTATACATAAGGCAGCTTGAACAACACTCAAGTTTTCATCAGATAAGCCTCTGATTACTGCATCTTGCACATTAACAAGTTCCTGACCATATTTCACAGGGGAAGAATTAAATTAACAAATAGTTACCAACAAAAGGCCAAGAAATAGGAACTTCTAGTATACTATTTCAGCATCACAGAAAACACATATAATGTGCAAGTACCTGAGGATTGTTGGCCAGTTCCTTAATTATGCTGGATTCAGCAATTTTCCTTATTGCAGATTTCCTAATCTCTACCTATATAACATCCAAAAAAGAAAAAAGTTTACTTAAGATTGCAGCTATCTCAAGGAAAGCAAGTTGGAGCCTATCAATATCCATGTAGAAAATTATCAAAAGAGTTCTTTTTTCCAAGAAAAATGTCACGGGCAGATTTTAGAAAAACACCTTTGGATGCTCCAAAGATACCCATAATTTTGAATTAAAACTTTCCACTTGTAACTCCTCAGTTCGATCAAGGAAGAGATCTAATCCTAGTGAAACCGACTCTCCTTTCTGCTAAAACAAAATCTTTTCAGCAAAGACATGAAAAACATCTGAGTTATTACATAGATAGAAAGATTTTGATATGGACCTCAAAAGCTTTATCAATAGACGCTTGTAATTCCAATGGATAATGTTTCTCCATAGCTGCTCTGATCTTTCTTAACCACTTACCTAAAAAATTACATGGATTGTTAAGGAGTAATTGATGTTCCATGAAATTTCAGTATGTTTTAAGTCTTGAGAATGGATTAACTTGACAATACTGACAACCATCGAATGTACTAAGCATTTTAACATCTGACACTAGAAATGTGTTCTATATTTCATGCATATCATACACATGAAAAATTATAATAGTTTATACAAGCTTTACCATTTGTCAAATGACTTGAAAATGCAGTGGCCGGAACATCAAATGACACTCAAAATTGAACATAATGTGATACAACCTATAATGCTTAGTGCTATTACTTGGCATAGTTTCAAATATGTGGTCGGATTGTCGAGTTTATATGTTGTCGCCATCCCTAATGATTTAAGGGCTAATTGCATCAATGTTAAACAAGATTGCAACAGATTTTTTCTTACTCTATGTTAAATGGTCATTAATACCAGCTGGTAATGGCACCATTAGAAGTTCATAACCTAATTACAGATCTTATGTTTTAGAGGGACAAGTACCAGTACTAGGTGCATTTGACTTGTCTGTGGATCTTGCCATCTTGGTACAGTGAGCAAGCACCTTGCTAATAATCTTTTCAACAGAGTCTCTCTTCAGTGGGATCTTCTCAATGACATGAACAAAAGAATCGTAGAACAAATTGTCCGAGGTGCTACATAAAACAAGATAGCTAATTTACATTTTACATGAAGAATCAGTATACAAGATATTAATTTGTACCATCCAGCATTTATGCTTAAGGTTTGCTAATTACAATGGTGCAAATTTTTATCTGCATGTTCTTTTAATATTTTTTGACAGTCTTCATAGACTTGCATATGTTAGTGATCCGGTTCAGCAAAACTTGCTGGTGATTATGCATGTACCAGTTGCTATCCATCCCTTAATTAAAATAATTATAAAATATAAACAATAACAAAGCCAAAAAACCAACCTGATAGCAATCAATGACTCCAGATAAATGTCCATAAACTTTTGTATATTGTACTCATTGGATAGCTCAGATAGTACTCCAGTAAAGTCCCTTTAGAACAGAGAAGGAAAAAAAAAAAAAGCGAACCCCCGTAAGAACGCCAACTGTTATTAGATGCAAAGGGGCAGAATTGGACATAGAGCAAGTACCTAATTTCTTGCAGAACCAGAACAGTCTTCTTAGGGAAATTTTCGGCAGGCCGAGACTGCAAATGAGTACAAAAAGGTTAAGGGATTATGGAATAATGCAGCACAGTGAAGATATTATTTTTCTCAAGTTGTACACCTCACAACTACATGTTATAACAATACACTCATTTTGTCTGCCCCACAAGTCTGCATGTTAACATATTTGCTACATTTCCTAGTACGTACATAAGATGTTTTATGTTTTGCATGCGATATTATCAGCACAACTCTTTTAAGTCTTGAAAATTGTGTTTAATAGGAGAGAAGAGAGAAATGAACAAAGAGCTTGCACTCCCTCATCCCCAACAAGACAGACACGATATACATTTTTTTATTGTATTTTATTCTCTTTTCACTTTCCTTCAAACTAATGAACCAAAAGAAATACTAAAATTAAATAGTAAATACCTGGACAATGCTTATCAGTGCCATAATTGTAACCCGAAGCCACGGCAGATCAAGTGAATCATTTGCATCTTGCCTTGCCACAGTTGCCACGTAAAGCACCAACTTCTGGATTAGTTTAGCTTCCAGTGTCGCTCTGGTTGCCAACAAACCAATTATCATGAGAGCACCAGCCTAGATATGAAAAAATTGTAGTGTTATGAACAGAAGCAAAAATTGTAGAATTTAATGTAGTAGTCCAATACCAGCAGGTATTCCACATTACTGATTCTTTATTCCTTTTAGGGTTTGCTTGTTCTGGAGTGCACAGGAACAATGGTTTTAAACCAATGGCTTTGAAAAAACTTGAAGACCTTGGAACCACTCCCATCATGCCAAGGTTTTTCAGACCAAAGCCATACATAACCATTATTTTCTAGGCAATGATGAACACCAACAAGGAATGGATCTTTTGACTTTTGAGGATAAACAGGAGTGATGAATCCAGCATTCAATGGTCCCTATAATTTCTTTACTTAAAGTTCAGGATTGTTGCACTAAATTTCTTAGGAATTAATTGACAAGATACTAAGGTAGATTATAGTTATGTGATGTACTGTTTCAATTCACATTACAATGCCGAATGTGCTACTTACCTCATGTATTTCAGACCAGAATCCTCACAAGAAACCTAATATAAATTGCACAAATTGCTAAAGCGAAACAGGGATCCATATTAATGAGTATAAACTTTAGAATTTAGTTAATTTTTAGTCCCAAATATTGATATTTATAATTTATAATAAAATATAACATGTGTGTTTCATGGCCGAATATAATCTCTATCAAAAACCTTATATTCATAGTTTATTGTAGTAATGCATGGTTTCATAATCATGGCTTCCTGTAACCATTATTTTCGTATACCCATAAAGTCATAAGGGCGTTGTAGTTTATTCTTGACGCATCGGATATAACCCAAAGAATGTAAGGTATAATGGCCACAGTT
The DNA here is from genome assembly GCA_027725995.1 of Rhynchospora tenuis. Classification (NCBI taxonomy): domain Eukaryota; kingdom Viridiplantae; phylum Streptophyta; class Magnoliopsida; order Poales; family Cyperaceae; genus Rhynchospora; species Rhynchospora tenuis. Next base: position 173,214,701 of record CM050888.1, read on the forward strand.
TTATGCTTTCAGATTTTAAGAGAAAATGGTATCACAAAGTTTAATGGCCAACTAGAAAAGGAACATACCTTCTGCTCACGTTCAGCTTTAGTTTCAAGATTGAGTGCACTAAACACAAAACCTAAGACCCTTTGAACTGCATCTGTATCAAGCTTTGGCATTGAGCCTAGTGTCTCCACTATAACGGCTGTGCAGAAGGAAATTACAGGCGCTGGATGCTGGAAGTTTTTTTCTGCGGATGCCTAAATATGTGATGTAGAAAGAAAAGGTAAATAACATCACAATAATATAATTAATTTAATTATATATACGATAATAATTACTTTAAATTTTTTCTTTATCTTGTTTAATTGGAGTTAATATAGGAATCAGATTCCAGCTGAGGGTAGAAAAACCAAGTTCTGAAAGACAGCCAATAAATACTCTAATTATCATGACGTACCAGCTGAAATTGCAATGCTGGGGTACGTATCAGGAATTAATATTTTTACGGACATTATTGCAATTTTTAGGCTTCCTTTTGTTCTTCTTTTCCTTGAAATTTGCCTTTTTTGGCTTAAGCTTCACACATGCTAATGAAACCAGTAAATTCCTGTCAACAGTTTTACTAATTCGGCAAATGAGTTATAGAAATACATACATAATTGCAAAGAGTTTCCAATAAGCCCCTGTCACGGCTGCATTGTTGCACAAGGATGTGTCTTGGTGGGGCAGCACCTGACGACTTGACCCCTTCAAGAAATCTCCACCTCGTATTTCTGCAGCATCTCATATATAATGAGGATATAAGTCAGGAGCAACCTAAAATTGTGCAAGACCTCATAAAATTTATCCGAGTAATTCTTACCCCAGTTCAATAAGTTGAACAATTTGAACAAACACATGGGTGTCATGGTATGGCAAAGCACACAAAATCAACTCTTCGATGTTATAAACATGAACCCTGCATATCCAAAATTGGAAAAAAAAAATATAAGAAACAAAAAGAGAAAATATATAATGTTATACGCTACTTAATTTAAATTTGAACCGGTGACCACAATGCCAATACCAGATCAGACCAGTTAGAGACTGGCTAGACATGTACAGTACTTAATTTAAATTTAATATCACAATTAAACATGTAGTAATGTCAATTCAACAATTTAGTCTCCTCGTACCAAAAGATTACCCAATTAGTTTTCAATTGTGTGATAGAACATGAATTACAATCCTCAGTCCAATATTAAGAAAAATGAAACCAAAGAAACAAAAAGCAACACTGAGTATCCATGTCAGTGGCAATGTATACTACTGCCATACTCAATCCACTTAATAAAATAACAAGAAGTTCCTCCAATGCCATGTGTAATTAATTAGTAGAAAGGAGAGTCTCATACATGTATCTACGAATGAGATACTCCAACGTCTTGCGTGCAGCAATGTGCAATAAATGCCCAGAAAGAAGTCTTAAATACGAATTGATGGATTTGTTCAGTTTCTTATTTTCTTTCTGATTCATCATCTGTCGGTTCAGTTCAAGGCTGGTCTCGCTAAAGAGCGTTTCTCTGTAGCTCGAAAATCTCTTATCAGATTCAATTAGCACGTCCAACCCTGAAAAATAAATAAATTACATACAAATTGCTATCTTCCATGCTTAATAAAAAAAAACTGAAGCCTTCTGTTGGTTTTTAAAAGTACCTGAGAGTGCGATAGGTAGAAGCGCTCGGAGATCAATATCGGCGGCCTCTTTCGGGTCGTAGAGAATTGAAGGCCGGGTTTGAGGCCCAGGAGGTGGAGGCGGCGCGGCGTTGGTTAAGGCCTTGATGGCCTGGAGCTGGGCGGAAATCATTTCGCTTTTCTAGATGGAGAACTAAGCGAGAGGAAGATTGTTTTAGAGAAGGGTTTTTGGCGTGTGTTTTCTCCTGGTTTTGCTCTTTCTACAGGAGGTGTGGAGTTTTACGCCGCTTTGTAAAACCCTAGACCAAAAGGCAAAAACCCTCTGAGCGGGAGCAACCGAGCAAACGGCGGCCGAGGGAGGTCGCGCCACGAGGGTACGCTGTTTGTTTTGAACGGTTGGATTGATATCTCGCTTTTTTTAGTGATTGATGAAGGAGCAAATAATAATACGAAGAATTTGTTTCGAACAAACGGTCCAAAATCAATCAATGTTTTTTAACGTGGTTTCATTTTATTACTAGCATTAGCATAAGATCCCTCGTATCTGGGCAAATAAAGAAATAAAATAATATTAGACAATAAAAATATGTTACTTAATTTATTAGCGATACAAATAGATGTGTTATTCAATTTGTTTCTATATTAGATGGAAAACCAAATAATAGTGTTGCTTCGTATAGCGATTGATATCCAACCACAAATCAAATCGATCCAACGGCAGAAAAACTTATTTACTATTTAGACCTAGTATGTAATACCTATACGTTACGTGCATTTATAAGTATAATAGTAGAGATTTCATTTATGAAATGAAATGAAATCCCGTATGAAAAATATTTTGATAAAAGCCTTAATTCTCGCTCTCGGTGATAACGGAGTGAAGTTTGAAAATTTTGATTTCCAAAGTATAACTTTTTGAATATTTCTCGATTCTGGAATGATCTAAAAATCTTATTAGCATCAAAATATTTGTCGATTCTAATAATAGATTTTAAACACAACTAAGCCAACCTTCAAAAAATACACAACTAAGCCACTGCTTTGGGCACATCGACGCTGGCATAAAGTGTTATATTTTGCACTGTAATTTGGTTGAAATTCAGTTCTGTTAAAAATTACTACAACCATGCATACATAATTGACAAAAAATAAAAAATCTTATAGCCAAAACTGCTTTTTGAATGGGAGATTTTACTCTCCTAACCTTAAAAAGTTGCAACCAAAACAAAAGGTGTCGTACAAACTAAGTGTTCTATCAGCAATTACAATAGGTAACGAGCCATTCACGCACAATGAAAAATTTGCTCAATTTTGCACAATAAAATTGTTCTTTCAATTTGGTAGCTCCTACCAAAAGAGTTCTTTGAAAGGTGAATCTGTATCTAAACAAGTCAGGTGTTCCGTTATATTTAGTGAGCAATAGTAATTATTTTATATATTAAACACCAGCGTCTACCTAATAAAAAGGAAATGCACACGTACTATACATCAATTTCTACCAGTCCAAGTTTCTTTCCATGCTCTCAAGGCTTGTCACGTGAGCAGCTATGCTTCCTCCGTTCTCTCTGTTTTCCACTCAATACTCTTAAAAGTCAAAACTTACTGTTTTCCTTTGTTTCTTACCCTTTTTTTTTTCTCTTTGTTGTGAAGAATAGTTGAATTAATGTTATATGTGCAATTATGCATGTATACTTACAGTTGTTCTATGTTTATTATATTGCATTTTTTTACCTTCATTGTTGTTATTTCTCACAAGAAACAATCTTAGGTGACTACGTTAATTATGTGGTGCAGTGCAGTACAAAACGTTAATTTATGATTTTGTTGAATTAAAATAAAAATAAATACTTAAATTGAAGCAGGTTAGAACTTTTGTAATGGAACATGATTTTCCCCACAGACTTATTTTTTTGAATGAGTAAGGTTCCAGTTCCAGTTACACACGCATGGAAGATGCTACCAACAAATGGAGATGGCATCATTTTGTTTGTTTGTTTGCTTTTTTTTTTTTTTTTTCTTTCTTGCTAAATATCACAATATGACCGAATACTTCTTAAATTCTGTGCTTTTTTTTTATTTTTTTTTTCTTTTGTGATGTTGTAGAAAGCCCGTAGGCCCCTTAAATTCTGTGCTAAGATTGGCTGATCAGTAAGTTAAGTTAAAATCAACTGTTCCTAAGAAGTCATGGCATCTCTCAAAAACATACGCTACAACGCAAAAAGTACTTCTATTTTTTTCAACTGGAGGCATGTTTTTGTTAAGCCGTGGCATCAATCAAATATCTGCTAATAAAGCTCCACTGCCCATATCCTGCCCTGGAATTTGGGATCCCTTCAATCAGTGGCGAAGCCACGGTACTTTTGGTGGGTCCATGGACCCACCTGAAAAAAAAAATTTACATGCAATTTAATACGATTTGTTAATAAAACAAATATATAAGAAGTTAGGGACCCATCTCAAAAATTTGAAGGACCCAGCTAGATATGTCATGTTTGATTTGAATTGTGTAACGACTCCTAAAATATCGCACATAGATTCATGTCGTATTCGTCCTAATGAATCGTCTTCTTTCTTCCTCCGTAATGAATCTTATTAAGATAAAAACTTATAATAAAATAGAGAATTTTTGGATGAATGATCATTGACTATTGGATTATTATATTATATATTGGATATATTATTCTAGATCTTATATTGTTATTATAATAGATGTTTGATTTCTCATGTTTATTTATGTGATATTATTTTAGAGTTGTTTATGTGATATTAATTATTATACTATGTCTATATTAAATGCAAGGTTTAAAATGTAATTTGTGTGGTTTAGCGGTTGGGTGGTGATATAGCGTTTACCGGTGATAAAACGGTTGTATAACGATATAACGGTGATAAAACGAATAAAATTGTTGTGCGATATAAATGAAAATTCAGATACAACAGATTAAATAGAGTTTTTAAAAGCTTGATTTAACATTATGTCATTATCGTACAAATATTTTTTTCAGTAAAAAAATTTTATGGACCCTGCTAGTGTGAAATCCTAGCTTCGCCCCTGCCTTCAATTGGCTCTTCTTCCTGTATAAGCATGATATCTATTTCTTTTGGCATCCAGTTGTTGATTTACTGCACCACTTTGGTGTCCATCAGGCCTGTCCAAAAATCCACACAACTCTTTATTATTTGCAATAAAGTAATTCTCACATTTCTTACTTGATCCGCATTAAAAGGAAGCAATCAATGTTATTTGATTTCTTAATTTCCAAACAGACCAGCGCATTGGCATTGCATTGAAAATAGTGTGAAAAGCATGCAAGTTTATTGTCAGAATCAAGAGTTTTATGTGCAAAGATTATATATAACATACTCTATAAACTTCCTACTTTGGAACCAATCTAATTGTCTGTTACCCAGCCAGAACCAAATTTTTTGGCTAAGGATGGAACGATTCAAGATCAAATTAATGAGAGACTGCTTCTTCCTGGTACTGACAAAGACAACAAGATTCATCTCTTACCCAGCCTTTGACAGTGAGGTTTGCCTTGGTAGAAACAATTCTGTTGCAATGGACCCAATTATGTTTCAAAACCTCATTAAATTAAAGAACATTTGTAATTGAATAAGATAGCCACTGCATTTATTTCCCCTGAATGGTTTTTTCACGGTTAAGCAAATAATAAAAGAAATTGAACAACAAAAGAGATCAGCAAATTTGCAAAGAAATCCAGAAAAGCTAGCCTCTATTTTTTTTGGTTATGAAGAGAGAAACCTGAAAATGCCAAAACTAGCATTACCAATCCTGTAAAGATGCCTTATGTAGAAAACAAACAACAGAAAAAGCGAGACAATTAAAAAAAGCAACCTAAGTTAAATTACTCATGGTAATTGTTTTTTCGAAAATAGGTGGGAGCGCCACCCAGTTTCATTATGTAATGAAACTAATACAAGAACAAAACTTAAACAGAAAATCCCTTCAAAACAAACTACATCACATCTATTAACCTAAACTCTGAGAGTTTCAAAGCTATTGCTCAGCCCCTATAAACCAAATTAAACAAGCATAACATATCAAGCAAACAGTGGCGGATCTAGGAAAAATATTTAGGTGGGGCTGAGTTTATAAGAACATTGGACCAACATAAGTTAATCGTATATCCATCTCATACAATGGACCTTCGAGTACTCCAATGGCGGAAAAAATTAGCTGGGACTAAGGTGGGACTCCATGGGCTCGACGGCGCTAGGTGGGGCTCTAGCCCCACCCGACCCAGTGGTGGATCCGCCACTGCAAGCAAATAACCTCATCCACAAAGCTAAAGAAAGTATGAGAGCCACCATCTAGTTTATTATTACAAACCAACACATTAACAAACATAATCAGAAATAGTCTTTGTAAAAGAGTAGTTTTTCAGCCCCGCTTTAGTTGACCTCAATTGCAAAGTTGTCCAGACGTGTGATCACATCTTGCAGCATAGGAGAAGCTGGTACCATCTGAATGGGAATGAGATCCCAATCCATTGGCAACCACTGGTCCACATCTCCTTTTTCCTTACTCATGGTAATTGTGACATTCCCGAAATTTGGATCAAATGAGAACTTCTGAAGACATAATAATTAATTCAAGGAAAGGATGTATTAAGGATGTGTTCGGATCATGGAAAATAACTCAGTTCTTAAAATAAAATAGTGATGCTCGATTTACCATGGATTAGGGGTTAACCAGATCGGAGCAGCATGTGAATGGTGGAAGATGTCATGTGGATAGTACGGCGTGATGCTGTTCCCAATCACGTCAAAGATCCCATTATCTTCCGCACCGTACAACGTTGACTTAATAGCTACAAAGTCCGTGAAGTAAATAGCATCTTCCATGCAATTCTGAAATTGGTCAGGACCAATTATCACCGGCGAGCCGCCTCCCAGAAATATTGCATTTCTGTTTATGTGTCGACACGTGGAATAGTTATTTCCTTCCAAATCAAGCTTATGAACAACAAATTCTGTTGTAAGCCTGCTTCTATCATCATCGGACCACTGTATAAACCTCTCCACAAGGTGGAGTTTTGCATCCAAAATTACCAGATGGTCAACTGAGAAGTTCACATACGTCTCATCTATGACAATTATGGTCACCGTGACACGGAACTCGAATCTCAATTTTTGTAGCCTTAGGATTAGGATCATTTCCAACTTGGAAGGTGTAGATAGCAGAGTAATTGTCATCAATTGGGGATTGAACAACATAGAACTTCCCCTCGAAAAATATAATATCATTAAGGTCCCAAGGCAAGGCTGTTACAGCTGTCCAGACGTCATTGCCTGGCCTCCAAAAGGCCGGTGTGTTATTTTTACCATATAACATTACAGCTGTGAAATCCGGCCTCTTACTTGGATCATATTCTAAGATGGCCTTGAGCACACAACATCGCTGCAACCCTTTGAAAATTTTCCTCAAGTCCCTGTGTGCTTCTTCGTCATCGCTTTCTGCTTCCAAATACTGTGGTAGTTCATGCTCGTACATATCAAGGTGGCCCTCGGAAAAAGGAGGAGGAGAGGGGAGGTCATAACATTCCCCAGTCAATGGATTTACTAGATGGAAGTTCAACTTTCGATCCAAAGTGAACAGCCAGCCATATGAAGAGCCGCAAATGATCTTGCCACGCAGCTCAGGGGCATCGAGATAGTAATGTTAGTAATGTCTGTAATCCGAGAGGTTGTAGAATTTGCGCTTCTTCTTCTTGTCCTCTGTCTCCATCTCCCCCAATTCCAGCCACGGCATTTGTTGAGCTGGAGAGTAGCGTTTTTGTTTGGCCACAATGTACCAATTTTGACATGCCGCACTGAACCGGTGATAGTCTTGGATGGGAAGAAAACTTGTCAAGTGCTCAAGCATGTCATCGGGAAGATCCGACCAGTTAGCCATAAATATATGCACAAGGAAAGGATCACAAAAATCTAATTTGTTTCGTTGGTTTTCACCTACAAAGAAAGAATTGATGTCGATTTATATTCCTTACGAAGTAAAATTAGGAAGTCACCAAGTTTAAAATTAATGCTCCGAACAAAAGAACAAGACAAAAAGAGTTGAGATCTGCAACTCTACACTTCAAGTGTTCAATTGTAATTATATATTTTATATTTTCACTAATTTGCAGCAATCTTTATTATTTGATTATTATTATTTATCGATTTATTGAACAATCATCATCAACATGTATCTTTCTTTACTGGGTGTTGACGGTAAAGTGTACTGAGGGGTGGGAGGTTACAATATCTAAAAAAAAAAAAAAATGTACCAACATGCAGCAGGATTACTTAGTATTTATGTTATATCCTGACATTCCCAACACCCCGTGAAATTAAAGAGAGATAAATACCTTGGAGGTAGGGAGGCAATTATATTGCTGTAGATCGGAAGATATGTTTTGAATTAGCTAAATTAGGGCCATCAAACGTGCAGAACAAACATGGAAGCAGCCTTTTACGTTTTTGTTCTGCTAATTAGCACGTAACAAGTTTTCGTTCCGCTAATTACAACGTGATTAAAATTTCTACCGTTTTCGTTCCATCAGATTTAAACGGAACAAACGTTAGAAACGTGGTAGAAACTCGTCTTCGTTCTAATCACGCAGCCATGGCAGTACTCGTGGTCGTCAGCAGGGGCGGATCCACCACTGGGTCGGGTGGGGCTAGAGCCCCACCTATTGCCGTCGAGCCCATGGAGCCCCACCTTAGCCCCAGCTAATTTTTTTTGCCATTGGAGTATTCAAAGGTCCATTGTATGAGATGAATATATGATGAACTTATGTTGGTCCAATGTTCTTATAAACTCAGCCCCATCTAAATATTTTTCCTAGATCCGCCACTGGTCGTCAGGCCGGGGAGGAAGAAAGGAAAAGAAAAGAGAAAGAGGATTGAATCCAACAACTTGCGTAGACTCGACAATAGTATTTACTCACGACTGGATTTTGTTTTCTTATATATATAATAAACCAAAACCAATCTGTTAGAAAGTCCAATTAATTAAGGCATACCTGATATATGGACCAGCCTTTTCCAACAGATTTTTTTTTTTTGAAACGAAAAAGCCCGTAGGCACCTTTTCCAACAGATTATATTGTCTAAAGAATGAATATCAGCTGTTATGGAGATAATAACTCCATATATATATATAATTATATATAGCAAATTAAACAATAAAAGTACGTTTTGATTTTGCATTGATTTCTGAAGGTAGGTAGCTTTTCGCCAATGGTACTATGAAAGTTTGTCATTAACTATTTTCATTTTCATTATTATAATTGTAATATGTATTTTTTTTAATTTAGTGGAATATCTGAATATATTAATATTCTGTATCTATAGCCTATCCAAATGAACTGAAGCAAAATGTTTGGTTGCACAACTTGGCAAAAGCTAGCAAAGGTCTCAATATTCTAGAGTTAATTTGAGAATAAACAGCAGTACTGAAGAGGAAAACATTAAATAACAAGAAATTTGCATACCTCCGATGAAATGGAAAACTAAATCACGCAAAGAATGCTTACCCCGAGAAGCCGGAGATGGCACGCCATTACAGAACTTATAAATGTCAATCTAGCAGTATAATTTTAGCAGCTTTGTCAATTTGGTACCAGACTTTTAAAGCAGAGACAATTTAAAGTAGTTTTACCTAGATTTACCATCCGGTATATCTAGTTTTCTAATTATCTCTTACATATTCTGTACATTGTGTAATATATTAGTTGAATATATTTATATGAAGGCTTTTTGAAGAACTATCTTATTTTAACATAACTTAATTTGCTTGACATTATGCGTTTCATTGCGGATTATTTAAGTACAAAAAGATTACTGCTGACAGAAACTAATCACAAAGGGCACAAATAACTCTCTACTATAAATAAATTGGCTACTTGATATATTTTTATAATAATATATTTTAAACGTTATAAATAACCAGGGTAACTGTAGAATATTAGTTACATTTTTTATAGGGCCGAAATTAGGAGAGATAGATACCTTGGAGGGAGGGAGGCAATTATATTGCTGCATATCGATCGAACGAAATCCTCGGCAGTCAAAAAAAAAAAAAGCAGTCCTTTGTCTTTTTTTTTAATATTTAAAAATTTTAAAATTGAAATGTCGAATCCAAACTGTTGATTTTGTTCAATTTTACGAGCGATGCTTTTCATATAAGTTCTATAAAATTTAGAGTTGATTTGATATTTGATTAAGTGCTCAAATTATGAACGTATTAGAATTAATTAAACCAGGTTCGTTCATTTGTTTAGCACTTAATCAAGTATCAAATTAACTTCAAATTTTATAAAACTTATATAAAAACGTATCGTCCTTTAAATTGAACAAGATCAACGATTTGGATTCGACATTTCAATTTTAAAATTTTTAAATATTAAAAAAAAACAAAGGACTGCTCGGCAGTTTTTTTTTGACTGCCGAGGATACTGGTCCGCATATCGATAGGGAGGTTTTGGGAAAGTAGCTGGATTTAGGCAAATCTTGCGAAGATGTTGAAGAATTCAATTGAATACAGATACCGGATCCGACAAGGAATTCTTAATTAGATATTGATTTATATTCCATGCAAGGTGAAAGTTAGGAAGTCAGCAAGTTTAAAATTAATGCTCCAAACAAAAAAAAAAAGAAGGCAAAAAGAGTTGTGCTCAGCAACTCTACACTTCAAATGTTTAATTGTCATTTATATTATATATTTTCACTAATTTGTTAGTACGCTTTTATAATCGGAATCATTTAAGATCATTCCTCAGCGTCATCCAATATTCCCCTTCTCGACACATATTTTTTTTTCATTTTTGAAATACCGTCCAGTAAGTATGAACCGTTACCCAACCTACCTCCCATCCAACATTATTCATCCCTTCCTTACTTATTTGTCCCAGCAAATAATACTAATGGTCCTATATTATGATATTAAATGTTCTAGTAAATATCATAATTGTCCTATAAAATAATACTAGGTTTTCAAGTTAGATAATAATTGTCCTAAAAAAATGCATATGTTTAATTATCAACATTCAATAGGATGCAGCCCTCAAGCTTCCAGCTAATAAACTAGTGGAGAGGGAAGATGTTGTTAAGGTGGTCGAAGTAGAGATCCATAACAAGGAGGATGTTCGAAGCGCACTGCACGATATTGCAACAACCATGGTAGGTGCTATCCGGCTCAATAAAAAATCAACCTAAATGTAGCTACGTGAGGGATTTAGGGGATGCTAAGTGTTGTGTTTGTAACGTTCCTGAACTTAAATTTCAGCTCAGAAACCTTGAATTTCAGCCTTTACCAGCAAATCAGCAAGCTGAACCTGATTCTTGTCAGACCAAGCTGATATTGTTGCTCAAAATTGGATACAAAGAACAGCAATAGATCCAATTTGCTGTTAAGAACTAAATGAATAACAATAAACAATAATAATAGAACTGAATTCGGCTATTGAGCCTTACAAATAAGGAAGATACATGGATCTAAGCAATAGAAAGGAAAATACTGGAACTTGAGAAATAAAGCATAGATTGTGTTTTGGTTCAGATTTCAGATTCACGATAAAAACCCTAATTCTCTGAGTCTAAAGCTTATATAAGAAAAGGAATTACAGCTTGGTAAAAAGTAAAGAATTCAACGACAACTTCCTTCTTCATTTATCTTTTCTCAATCTTTCACCTTAGTGGTCCCAACAGTGACTCAGCTCAACTATCGTCAGCTAGCGAGCACCCATCTCCATGTTGTTAACATTTTGGGCTTCTGAATGAATTTTCCTTCTCTTGTTATAGCCTGTTGGGCCGTGTTATACAGAACTAGCTTTATTTGTTCTCCGGTCCTAGCTAGGTCCCAGCACACAGCTGCAATGCTCCTTTTTTGGCTGTCTCTTTTTGTTCTTTTGACCAAGTCAAACTCTTTTAGGTCAGCAGTCAACCTTTGGTCAATTGAGGATCGTGACAATCGCCCTTCCTTGAAAACATCCTTGTCCTCAAGGATGAAGCTTGAGTATTCAGTAATTAGCTCCTCATTTTGTTTCCAGGTGGCTGCTCCTTCTAGCTTGATGTATCGCTTATCTTCTGGTTTTGTTGTGGGCTCATTTGATGGCAATACATCATTTATTTCTTTCATGTAATCTGCAATCTCCACATAAAATCCAGAAAACGTAGCTTCCCACCACTTAGAGAGTTCTACTGCACCAAAATTCTTTGTCATGTTTGCACCAAGTATTTCTCTACTAAACTCCATAAGCCAGATTTGGTTACTGCTCACAAGTGCCCAATGGATTGTGGATTGACTTTGTGAATTTGTAGCTGTACTATTCATGGCCATGGCGGCACATACATGATGCTCCTCAATTGAGGTTTGTATGGGTTGTACTGCCCCTCCTCCAATTACCAGCATTTTTCCAATCTTTTCTTCCTTTTTACTAATTACGAACAATTGACCCAATAACACTGTACTACCATGTTCCTTCCATTCTTGCATACTCAACTTCACCTTCATTATATCTTTAGAGACCAGAACCTCTTTGAACACCCCACTAATAGCACCAGCTAGATACATAGGCTTTCCTTTCCACACTATATATGGACCGTTTTGCCCTTTCTCTTTTAATTCTGCATCTAATATCACTCTCAATAATTTAGGCCAGCCTTGGTAAGACACTGCATAGCTATTCTTTTGCTCAAAGAATTCTATATGTAGGATTTGATCTTGCATCCTTGAGAGTTCAATTTGTTGTACCTTCAACTGTTGGAATATATTTTGCATATGGCATGGAATAGGTTGGGCTACACCTATTAACAACATTATTATTGCTTTTCCCTCTTCGATAGTACCAGACAGGTATGCCATCACCTCACTTCCTTTAGCTTTGCCCTTTTTGTATTCACTAATGACAGCACACAACTTCATCTTAATATGTTTCTTACTAGTCACTAACTTGACCATGGTACCCTCACACATAAAATTCATGTTCTCACCACCCCATACTGCTTACATATGACTCAAAAGTAAGAATACAACAATACCTGAGATCTTGTGGGACTATTGATCCTCTTGTTTGATATCTGAGATGAATGTGCCTAAATTATCAATGGCTCCCTGAAATAACTGTGCCTTGAGTATCTCAAAAATATATGGTGACTTTTCCAAAATAAATTGTAATGAAGTATGCATCATATGAATTTCAATGTGCATTTCTAAGTGTCCAGCTAGCTGCTCTTGAGTTCGTTGAGAATTTGATTTTGTCACACTGCCTCCCAGTTGCAATCTCCTTACCACCTCCTCAATATCCTTCTCAGTTATTAGCCGTCTCTTCCTCAACTGATGTGCATTTTTAATTGTTGGTGACAACTTTGCTAATTTCACTCCCTTATTCCATCTGAATTTCATCTCTTGTTCTTTTGTGTTGAATATAGGTCCAAATATAACCTCAGATTGCCATTTTGACATCTTTCTTGTATACACTTTTGAGCCTTTTTCTTCAATTGGAATAGAACACCCAGCAATAGACCTCTTCTCACTCACTGTTTCTTCAAAAAATAATATCCTTGCACCAGCATTATTAAATTTTGTAGAGTTCTCCTTCTTTATCCAAAATTGTTGCTTTATTTGCCAGTCTCTTGGATCATCATCAGTAGCATGAGAAGAGTCAATATTATACCATTTATTATTATATCCTAGCTTCTCATTATTGTCCCACACTTCTAATTCTGACTCATGTATTTGCCGAGTGTACATCTCAGGCCTAATTTCTAATCTCTTCACTGCTTGCTTCTTCTCTAAAACTTCATTTTCACCAAATGAATTGAAATCTCCCGCAATGCACACCTCCTTCTTCATTGTAACAGCACGAGAGATCATTCCTTCATCTACTGAGCAACCAACCATGCATATCTCCTCCCATCCTGGACAGTAAAGTAGCATCCTCATCTTATTTTTGTCATTTTTGTCACCAAATTCTTTCAACTTCCAACCTTGATGCCTACTTTGCCGTCTCACCTTGTCAACCCAATTGTACTTTGGCCTCATCCAAAATTGATGCTTCATTTGATATCCTCCTTGAATACCAATGTGCTGGTTAAAGTGAATATGGCTTTCAAATTGCACCAGAGTTGCAAGAGACATTTCTCCCACTCTCTTCCTCTCTTCTTGATTTCTTTCTCTTGTGCTAAACACCCATGCCAGTAACCTCTTAAATAGATAATGTGACATTTCTCTTGTACTGATCACCCTAGAGACATTTTTCTCTACTGAACTGGAACATTTGACAATAAGGAATTCTTTGCACTGTGCTGCCTCAAAAAGGCACTGTCTTGTATTTACCTTGTCATATCTCTCAAAATTCTTTCTTTTAATTCTCAGCATTTTCTTCCCAACTGCCGTATCTCTTTCTGACTCTTTTAATTCAATGTCATCTATACATCCCTGAACAACCAGCTCCTCTTCAACAACCTTATCTTCATGGCATCCTCCTCCCTCATCTTCAACATACTCCTTAGCCAATAGCTGCCTTCCTTTTGGAGAAGAAATGATCATGGAATGCTATTCTTAGGGTTTTCGAAGCTGCATTATACACAAGCTGGTCTGTAAGTGGCATTACAGTTTGTGTCTCGTATAACCTATGAGGTGCTTTAATTACTTCATTCATCTCAAGTTGTTTGTTCATGCTCTCACTTCCTCCTCCTTTATCTTGAATCTCTCTCCCATCTATCATCTTTTCCCTCTTAAAGTGAGCGCAATTTTGAAATTTTGGTTGTACATGCTCATGTTCAAGATTCCTAGGTTGTAAAAGCATAGGTACAGGGTTCAGTAGTTCAGTTGTCACAGATTCAGGTGGGGATGGTAATTGTATCGGTTTTGGTGCTGTAGTCTGCACAAGCTGAGGTGCATGACTGCTTGGACGAGTTTCAAGATGCACATTTTCTTGCTCAAGGTGTTCAGATTGTGATGCCACAAGATGTATTGGTTGATCTGCAATTTGCATTTCAGAATGTTTCTCAATTGACACCCTTGACACCTTCATTGTTATCTCCTCTTCTCCAACTGCAATTACACACTCTTCAACAACCAACTCCTCCGCACTCGGCTTCACTTTACTAACCTTATCCTCTAGAGGTATTGAAATTTCATTAGGTAGCGTCAACTCAACCTGAGCTTCTTCCTTAATATAACCCCCAGATCCCATCTTCTTCTCACATTGTTGCCTGGTTTGTCTCTCTTCCTTTGCAATAAATAGTCCCACCCAAATGCTCTTGCCATTTTTAATAGTTCCATTCAAACTCCTAACAGCTAGTATGGCTGACTTCGCAGAATCAAATTGAACAAAAGCGTACCCTTTTGATTGGTAATTAGATTCCCTCGCAACTTTACAATGGAGAATCAATCCATAAGGTGCAAATCATTCAAACAAATCTAGACTAGTGACTGAACAGTCCAAATTTCTAACAAAGAGGTTGCCACTGTTTACCTCCATCATTTCTTTCTCCTTGACTCTCAGGCTGCACTTTTCTTCAATTCTTCTCAACACCACTTCCAATCGGTCATGCCTCGATCTCCAATCTTCAATCACCATTTCAACAACACTGGCCCTTAATGACCGGTGCTCTGATACCACTTGTAACGTTCCTGAACTTATATTTCAGCTCAGAAACTTTGAATTTCAGCCTTTACCAGCAAATCAGCAAGCTGAACCTGATTCTTGTCAGACCAAGCTGATATTGTTGCTCAAAATTGGATACAAAGAACAGCAATAGATCCAATTTGCTGTTAAGAACTAAATGAATAACAATAAACAATAATAATAGAACTGAATTCGGCTATTGAGCCTTACAAATAAGGAAGATACATGGATCTAAGCAATAGAAAGGAAAATACTGGAACTTGAGAAATAAAGCATAGATTGTGTTTTGGTTCAGATTTCAGATTCACGATAAAAACCCTAATTCTCTGAGTCTAAAGCTTATATAAGAAAAGGAATTACAGCTTGGTAGAAAGTAAAGAATTCAACGACAACTTCCTTCTTCATTTATCTTTTCTCAATCTTTCACCTTAGTGGTCCCAACAGTGACTCAGCTCAACTATCGTCAGCTAGCGAGCACCCATCTCCATGTTGTTAACATTTTGGGCTTCTGAATGAATTTTCCTTCTCTTGTTATAGCCTGTTGGGCCGTGTTATACAGAACTAGCTTTATTTGTTCTCCAGTCCTAGCTAGGTCCCAGCACACAGCTGCAATGCTCCTTTTTTGGCTCTCTCTTTTTGTTCTTTTGACCAAGTCAAACTCTTTTAGGTCAGCAGTCAACCTTTGGTCAATTGAGGATCGTGACAGTGTTTGTGTTCGTATAATAGACATGGATAATGGTTAGGTTTGAAGTTCTCTTGTACTTGTAACGAGTGCGGGAGTATTGAAGAGTGCTTTTCATTGTTCCCATTTTTTTCTGAATAAGGGTCTTTTGTTGCCTAGCTTTTCTTTGCTCATGCTACAAACATATTTAAGTTCATCATAATAAAAGCCTAATTTTTGTGATATTAATAAATATTTGAATTGAATTTAATTTATTGAACCTTAGCTGATGGCGGGTTAGCTTCTCATGATAAATTGAGTTATCAATTATGGAGGGTTGTAAATTGTTACCAAATAGTATTTGAAGTTGCAGCATAACACATGTTGGGTGTGTTTGGTTACGGAGAGAATAAGGAATAAGGGGTCTATTCCTTATTCCGGTGCCAAACCAAACACCATGAGAATAAGGAATAGAGGCCTATTCCTTATTCCGGTGCCAAACCAAACACCATGGGAATAAGGAATAGAGGCCTATTCCCGGCCCAATTCCTATACCAACAAAATGTTGGAATTGGAATTGGGAATAAGGAATTGGCACGGGATTCTAGATCCGGCCCTAATTTCTTATTCCTTATTCCTATCCGGCCCTAATTCCCTATTCCCAAACACACCCGTTGTAAATTACGGTTCTAGAGAGTTCCAAAATTATGGTTTATATGGAACTATAAAAAATTGTATATATCAAACACTAATCGCGGCAAAGCCGCGACATCTAAGCAAGCTAGTGAATAATAATAATAAGATTGATTGAATATGGAAGAAATAATCGAGAAAGAATTTTATTTCTGTTAAATGGGTACAATTGATGATGAGTTACATGCTATCTCAGGGGAAAAAATATAAATACAAATTTGCCTAATAATGCTCGTCTCTCTTACTTACGATGTAAAACATGAAAGCGGGCTCCACCAATGTACATCATGAAAGAACGTCCCAATCTACACAGTCGACCCTATCTTATCTTATAATATAAATTATTATCCAAAATTTATCACTTATATACAGTAGAAATTTGCAGTATTTATGCGTCGTCGGTAGAAATAGGATGGTAGTGATCTGTGATTGCACTAGTTGCATTATACTGGCCATAAAATGCATATATTCCGACCGAGATGAGGCTGAGTATCACAAATCTATACCATGCTTCTTCGTGCAACTGCAAAAATAAAATAGTAACCAATAAAAAAAGTGAATAAGAAAATCCACAAATAAATAAACAGAAAGATTTCTAATTTCTCCCCATCTGTATGTTGGTTTGGCAATAATCACATCCACAAATCTGGTAGATGACAGAATTAATCAAAGCCAATAGAACTCGACTAAGGACTTATAAGGGATAGCTTGGATGGCTGTCATGTCAACACTTAACTAGTTTACTAAGGCTTGCTTACAAACAAGATTCAAACATCATCTATTAAAAAATATTAGTTATGCTACTCCTATGAAAATGAATGAAATCAATCAAGAAGCATGAGCAGATACCTGAGCGAACAAGAAAATATTGAAGAAAATGGAGATAATTGGCACAAAAGGAACTCCGGGACAAGAAAATCCAGGGGTCTTTGCATACACCTGAAAATTTAAACAAGGACAAGCTTAACTCATTTTTTACAGAGGCCTGCTAACAATAACTAAGTCCTAACTTTGTGCATGATCCATACTTCATACAAGCAGGATTCACGCTTGTTTTTAATACCCAGGAGACAAGTGATGAAATCTGTTAGGTAGGCGAGAGCCAACACTGGACGAGTCTTAGACTTTCTCATTCTATAACCGAAGTTTACAAGACTACAAAAAACAGAACTTGACCAACACCAAGATCAGCTCCAATGCAAAGTATGGGCTCTATATCTTTTTTTATATATTTCAGAAATAGTTCTGTTGAACTTTTTGTGCAGGTTTTTGCTCCTTCCAAATAAGCAAAAAATATTATAACTTCAGATTCAGCTCCAGATTTAATGGTCTTTTCTTTTTGGGAGAAAGAATAACAAAAAAAAGGTCAAATGGCAATGGACAAAATGGAGAGAACTTGCATGTTATCCATGAGGAGGTTCACATTTAACAAGGGTGAAGGCTAATTTTATAAACTTTTCTCGCATTATGGCAACCAATTTCTCCAGACTAATAATTCTGCTAGTGTAACAGAGAGGGGGTGATAAAACTGAAGAAACAGAGGACAGCAAACAATCCTTTTCTTCCATTTTTTTTATTTATATTTTATTGTGGGAAATAAAAAAGCACTTACTTGTCGGAAATAAAGAGCAGCAGCAGAAGCTACGGCAGTCAAAACGAAAATCAACGACAATATTAACGGACCACCAAAACGGTAACAGGCACCGGCTGCAAAGCCACTTAGAGCAACTACTACAAGGCAGGTCACTCCTTCACACCAGGAGGAGATGCGCATCTTGGAGGCATGGATGTCCCCTTTCTCCTTCCACCGAAGGGTTATTACACAAGCTGACACAACCGAATAACCAGTCTGTAAAAATAAGAACCCTATGTTTGAGTTTTCAACAATAATTAAGAAAACTTCATTATGAGAGGATGTGGCATAATGCAAGGTCATACTGCTCTGGATTTTTAAATTAAAAAAGAAGGCAAAAGAAGGATATATCGAAGTGGTTCCAGAATAGTAGAAGACGAAAAGCAATGTGCATTCAGTACTTGCTGGTCGGGTTATCTGACGACAGACATGGCGCTGAGATGTTACAATATATGCTCTCATGATTGATAACGAAATCCAACAGATTAACAACACAGGTAAGTATAAGACATTCTAGCATGGGTAAGCATTTGTCTAGAGTACCATAGTTCTGCTGATCTTTTGCTATGCCAGCTGGCTATGAAATTACAAAATACATGTACAAAATGAGGGTTCAGATTAAAATGGTTCTTAAAAATGAAGCACGCACCAGTGTTCCAACGGAAAGAATATGAGAAAGTTGTGTAACATTGAAGATGCCGGCTAAAACAGCTGCAACAATACCAACCCAGATTTGCGAGTTTACAGGGGTGTGCCTGCTTGGATGGACTTTACCAAATATTGAAGGCAGAAGGCCATCCCTTCCAAGCCCAAGATACAATCGCGACTAGTTACAAAAATACACAATAAGTTACTGTAGTACATTAATTTATTCACACTGACAAGTGACAACAGGGACTACTTATAGGAATATTGTAAATTAGGCCTTTGCCTTGTTTTGAAGAAACACTAATTAATAAGATCAAATTTGTAACATTAGGAAAAGCAATCATACAAATTAATGGAGAAAATAAGAATCTATAACAAGCTGATTTCTTAGAAGGAACCTCTTTGCATATTTTGATCAGCCAACTTAGTCAAGTTGCAATTCAAAGGTTTAGTTTATACCTGTACATAGAGGCCAACAAGAAGTGTAGTTGTAAGGCCTGCAACTGCACCGATGCTTATAAGAACTGAGACGAACTTCAACCCTTTGGCAGTGAAAGCCTCAGCCAGTGGAGCATCTGCACCAAGGCTTAGGTATGGTACCATGCCAGTTATAACCAAACACACACAAACATATAAGGTGATACATACGAGCAAGCTTCCGAGTATCCCAATGGGTAGGTCTCTCTGTCAAAATAGCGAAAAAAATCATCAGTTAAACATCCCACTAAAAGCACGAGAATAAAAAATAAATAAAGAGGAAATTACCATTTCTTTATCAGTTGTCAGATATAGAGAATATCAGGTATAGAGAATGTGAACTGTGAAGAAAATTTTTGAGCTTTTGTAGGGGTACAAGAAATATCTAGTCGACGGACATAAAAACAACGAGGAAAACTAAAGTAAAGAAATTAAATTTCTGAAGATTTCAAGGGATTACTTGTGGTTTTCTGGACTCTTCAGCTGAATTGGCTACAGCATCGAATCCAACATATGCAAAGAAGACTACAGTAGCTCCAGTTACAATTGCTTTGAATCCATTCGGTGCAAATGGTGTCCAATTTGACACATCAATCTCAAAAGCACCAATCAATATTACAAATAAAACAATGGTCACCTGAAATTGTAAAATTTCAATCTTAGTACTGCTTTTGAGAGATTATGCAGCTTCACTAACACAAAATGGTCTCATCGTGGCATTGATGGACCTAGTACCAGAAGCAAATTCTGGTATGCAAATTTACTGGTAACATTTACATACAATCCGACTACATGCACTCCTGAGATTCAACCAGTTGAATAGTAATTCATACTGGTAAGTGTATATTAGTATTTATAGGGTATCAAAACCAAGCTTCCTAATTAAGCCGTGCATCTTCAAACCATCATATGCGAGACAAGTAATTTTAATGAAAGCAACACAGAAAAATTAAAATATCCATTAAAATACCTTCAATGCTGTCATAAATGAATTTACTGCTGATGACTCCTTTACACCTAAACAAAGTACAGCAGTCAGAACTGCAAGCAGAACAGGTGCAAGCAAATTCAGCGAAACAACCCCACCAAAGAGCTCCTCCCCATGGCCAATCCAGCTAGGGTAGTTTCCCTGGAAAAAAGGAAACAGCTGCAAAAGAGACACGCAATAACCAGCAAGGCTTCTGGCTATGCTTGCAGCACCTATATGGTAATCAAGCATTAACTGAGTGAACACTAGAAATGCGGTGAGTTCATTGAAAGCAGAGTAGGTGTAGAGGTAGGCCCCACCAACCACAGCTGGGAAGCGGGTTGACAGCTCGGCATAGCAGAGGGCATTGAGGATGCATGCAGCACCCGCAAGAATGAAGCTGATTGTGACACCTGTCAGGGGTCATGGACAATTAGGGTTTCAGGAGTTATTATTAAAAAAATAAGTAAATGGTAGTGTGGTGGATCTCCTGTGCATCAGAATAGGCAAATAGGCAAACAGTGATCTGTGTTTATATGAGTTTTAACTTTTAAGCCAGCATGCTTGTGTATCGTGAACTCTTTGATTGGATTGCAATTGATGGTTACCTTTGGCGTATAAGTAAATGAAATTAAAAATTTGTATATGACTTCTTCAGCTTATTTGGGTTCTATAATCTATACATGAGGATAATTTACAGATAACTGAAACGTGAATTTATAATATATATAAACAATTCCAGGTTCTACACTTCTAAAATTAATTACCCCAACTTCATAATAACAATATTGGCATTCAAAAATCAGATAAAAAACTTACCAGGACCAGCATCTCTAGCTACGGTACCAGTGACGACAAAAATTCCAGCGCCAATAGAAGCGCCGATTCCGAGAAGAATGAGCTCGAACGCGCCAAGGCGGCGCTCTAGGCCGCCAGAGTTGGCGGAGGAGGAGGGGGCGAGGTCGATCGGCTTTCGGCGGAGAGCAGCGGAGCAGAAGGAGGAAAGGAAGGAGCGAGCAGAGGATGAGGAGGCGGAGGTGGTGGAGTTGTGGTGGCGATCGCCTCCCATGGCGATGGCGCAGTTCAGAACTTCAGATTGGATTTACGGTGGCGTACTGGCGTCAGTCAACTACCACAGTTGAAGGTTATGAAGCTTTTTAATTATTTAATTAATTAATTAATTAATTAATTGGTAGATTTTTACATCTGTTTGGCGATGATGTCGCTGAGTAGGACTACACCTACACGTGTTGTTGTTGGAATTGAAAACGTTTCAGTCTTGCCCTACCGGACCCTACTACCAGTATATTTCATTTTGGTCCTGATGAGGAAAATACAAGTTTTACATTTAGTCCAACGATTATTTTGTCTTTTTGGTCCTTCTGAAACGCAAGGACAATGTTTTTTTTTTTTCTCTTAATAATTTGATCATTCTATATATATGCGTATGAACGTCCTATATATCAGAAGTTATTAATTTTACATTTTGACAATTTTTTAACGGCAGATTTTTTTGCATCGAAAACACAGAATTTTTTTTACCTTTCTTATAATTAGAATTTTGGGAATTTCTTTTTGGACAGAATATTTATGCCAAGTTTACTAATTTTGAACTCACTAATTTATGTCAACTTCTTTTGGTAAGTTATTTAAAGTAAAAATCTAAACAGTTTTTCCTATATATATGCGTATGAACTTCCAGATCTACATCAAACGAGAAAAAAAATTTCAATGGTATTTTCTTTTTACATCAAATGAGAGAAAAAAATCTTCGGAGGTAGTTTTTTTTTTCGAAATCTTATGTATTATGTTTTATTTACTGGAGTTGATAATTTGATCATTCTCTTTGATTCTTTTTTTTTATCATCTAGATAGATTTAGGCAACCATGGACATTGTTCTACCAATTTCTCAACTTACTAACAGAGTTCAAGGTGTGATTCATGCAATGGTACTCTAGATTTGGCAAGCTATTGATACTAGGAATGATAGTGTATGGAGAATGAATTTTATTTTGCCGGACAAAGAGATATGTCATATTTTTATATTTCTCTTGGTTTGGAAATACTTTGTAAGAACTAGCAGTTTACTAGTATTAGAAAGGATTATCAACATATCATCAAAATAATAAAAGATTGAAGAATCCTTTTTTTATATATAAATATTAATTTAAGTGCAAGTCGCAAAAATTATGTGCTTTCTTATGAACGTAAATTTCTCTCTAGTAAATAATTGAATGTTTGGTATAAGAGTTTATACTGGTGCATAATTGACCTTAGTAAATGATCTTGTCACTTTCATTGTTTTCTTTTGGAAAACTTCAATAGAGGAATGCAATCCAAGGAGTTATGTCCATCAATTTTTACCGCCGCATGGAGGTAGATTTCGTTGAGGGAAATATATGTGAAATTGGTCGTTTTACTACGAATACATCAAGAACACTAGATTCCGTACAATAAAACATGATTTCACTCTCTATTTCTCTGGTCAGACCTATGTTACGCCATTGCCCATAATTTGCAAGACATAAATGTGTGCTTTTTTAATTTTAAGCGTTTAGAAGATATTGGCACAAAAATTACTGATGAGAAACAACCTATTGGTATGTGTTATGTTTAAAAAATTTCATCTTTAATCTTTAAACAAAAAAATTAATAGATATGGCTTTCAAGTCAGGTTACCAATAGATTGTTTCCAATCAATAACTTTTGTGCCAATTAATATCTTCTAAACGGTTAAAATTAAAATAGCACTCAGGTATGTCATGCAAATTAGGGGCCAAATGGCGCAACATAGGCCTTACTAGAGAAATAGAGAGTGAAATCATATTTTATTGTATGGAATATAGAGTTCTTGATGCGTTCGATAGTAAAACGACCAATTTCACATATATTTTTCTCAACGACATCTACTTCCATGTGGCGATAAAAATTGATGAGCATAACTCCTTGGATTGCATGATTGCATCCCCCGTTAAAGTTTTCCAAAAGAAAACAATTAAAGTGGCAAGATCATTTACAAAGGCCAATTATGCACTAGTATAAACTCTTATACTAAACGTTCAATTATTTATTGGATATTGTTTTGGTTCTATTAAATTAAAGAGAGAAATTTACGTTTATAAGAAAGCACATGACTTTTTGTGATGTGCACTTAAATTAATATTTATAAAAAAAAAAGATTCTTCAATATTCTATTATTTTGATGATATGTTGATAATCTTTTCTAATACTACTAAACTGCTAGTTATCACAAAGTATTTCCAAACTAAAATAAATATAAAAATATGACATACCTCTTTGTCTAGCAAAACAAAATTCGTTCCATACACTATTATTCTTGGTATCAAAAGATTGTCAAATCTTGAGTACCCTTGCATGAATCACATCATGAACTTTGTTAGTAAGTTGAGAGACCGGTACAATGTCCATGGTTGCCTCAATCTATCTAGTTGATAAAAAAAAATCAAAGAGAATGATCAAATTATCAACTCCAGTGAATAAAACATAATACATAAGATTTCGAAAAAAAACTACCTCTGAAAAAAAAAATTTCTCTCGTTTGATGTAAAAAAAAAACCACCATTGAAATTTTTTTCTCGTTTGATGTAGAACTAGAACTTCATACGCATATATATAGGAAAAACTGATTAGATTTATAACTTAAATAACTTACCAAAAGATGTTGACATAAATTAGTGAGTTTAAAATTAGTAAACTTGGCATAAATGTTCTGCCAAAAAAGAAATTCTCAAAAGAAAATTCTAATTATAAGAATTATAAGAAGGATAATTGCCAAAAAAAAAAAAAATGTCGTTCAAAAATTGCCAAAATGTAAAATTAATAACTTCTGTCATGGATGTTGCCGTAAATAAACTTGCCATATAATTTTTGCAGTACAAAGTGGGTTTATTTCCTTAATATTAGCACACAATTTATGAAAATTTCTATGACATAAAATTTCTTCCATAAAAAAATGGCATATAAATTGGTCAGAAAATATGCCTACAATAAATTACATACTTAAGAAGTAAGAATAATATTGTTTCCTATATCTTATTGTTGACCTATAAATTTTTATGGTTAACCAAAAAGGGATTAATATGAAATCGCCAAAAATATTGCGATATGTGAAATTTTCAAAAATATCACAACACATGATATTGGCCCAAAATACCATGCACATTAATATTGAACACCTAAAATAAATATTCTGAAATTATTAAAAATCTCATGAAATTGTTAAAATATAATTTCATGAAATTTGTCATGGTGTGAGAAAATGAAGAAATCTCAAAACGTGTCAAGTTATTGGGATCATGGGACTTCTTCCTATAATATTTTGGTGTCCAGACTTAATGCTAAACATGTGAACAATTTCATGGACCGTTTGTTGGTTTAAACCTTTCTGGATCATAACTCCGAATTGAAAGCAAAATAAGATATGAGGAAAATAAAACCTGTTGACTCATGGAACCAAATTAAAAGCTTTCATCAAGAAGGTGCCTAATTTGGAGAGTAAACTATACAAGCATTCTTTTGATTGGAGCCAAAATCAAAACCGTGGCTTAATGGAAAGAATTATGTGCATATTAATTCTCACGATAATGATTGGTTCTCACATTGTCCTATGACTTGTATAGACATATACTTGAGAAAAATATGCACATGTGATACTTGTTAATTGTGAGTCCAGAATTAAGAGGAAGCAAAGAATTTTACCTCCCAAAAGTGAGCTGGAAGGATAGTCAGAGGTTGTCAAATGACAAATCAAATTACCTTCTCTGAACAAGGTCGGTTATGTCTAAGGCTTGAAATCCTTTTGTACAAGATCTACAAGAAAGAAAATTGAGTAAATAAATGATTGGTGAGCCTATGAAGGATATTCATCAAAAAAAAAAAAAAAAAAAAAAGCCTATGAAGGATGCGCAGTAAATTGTCACCTTACCTAGCTAAGAGATGCTTTTTTTTTTTTTTTGAAGAAAAACAGCGGTCATGCCCCTATCTTATATAAATTAAAAGAAAAAGTTCAAAACAAATCATCATCAGCAAGTTGCTAATGGCAGTAATATAAGAAGAATAAAAAGGAAAAGTAAAACTAGCCTAATGCAGGAAGAAACCTGAAAGCAACGAAATACAGAAAAAGCTATCTTTTGAAAAAATTCTATTCAAGAAGCACTTCAAGGAGTAAATCAGGAACCTAGTTAAGAGATGTAATCAATATGCTGACCAGTTCTCCAATTATTTGTCAAAAAAAAAAAATGCTGGACACGAAGAAAGACTAGAGGAGTTGATGGAAAAGTGAATTAAATTGCAGATGAAAACCGAAGGGTATTAAGAATATAAAGCGAGAAAAGTGCTAATAACAGGATGCACAAAATAATATTGCTAGAAATGAAGTTGGCAGCTGATGTTGCAACTTGCAATAGTAAAATTGGAAGAGAATTATTTTGGCAAGTTAAATCCAAGCACCATTCTCTGCTCAGCAATAACTACAGAGGTTAATTGCGCAAGGAAGCAAAAAGCAAAAATAGAAGTTGTCATTAAATGAAAATAAAGATTGGCTAAGTAGGTGCCGTGTGATATTCTCAGCCACCCAAATGAAGGGAGATGCCTATTATAGC
This sequence comes from Rhynchospora tenuis, assembly GCA_027725995.1. Lineage (NCBI taxonomy): Eukaryota > Viridiplantae > Streptophyta > Magnoliopsida > Poales > Cyperaceae > Rhynchospora > Rhynchospora tenuis. The sequence continues at coordinate 173,240,704 of CM050888.1, forward strand.
TAATTACTGTCTGATATACACCAAATAATAAATAAAAATAATTAGATTTATGCCACTAAAAAAGTGATATTTGAAAAATGCCATTGCTAAATTGCTAATTAGATTTGTACCACTAAGAAATTATTAAAATTAGATTTATGCCATTATTTTTTTCTAAAAATAATAATAAATTCTAAAAATGCCATCACAAAATTTGTCATTATAATTTAAAATTCCCAAACTACCTCTATAGAAAAATTGTTCTTCTTTAAATGATAACAGGGATATTTTTCTTTTCAAATGATCGGAGTGATATTTTCCTTTTCAAATGATCGGAGAGATATTTCCTTATTCGTTATGTTACAAATAAATCTGATTGATATATGCAGATTTTAGAAGGAAATTTAAAAATTGCGATACAATTAAAAATTTGTAGATATATTTCCTTAACCAAATTGTTGCCATACTTATGTACCATGTAGTCATCATATACTATCTAAATTTTGATCCTCTGATAACATAATATAATAAGATAGCCAGCAAATGACTTTTATTATTCCACCAAAGCTTGTTAGCGCAATTAACAAACTTCCGCAACTTCTTGACTTAGTTTATGCAACATATTTTTTTATGTTATTATTTTTAATGCAAAAGTGACATAAGACTAATTTTTTATTTTTTTTTTGCAGGCATAAAATCAATTTTTATTGATTTTTGTCATGATATAATACTAATTTTTTCTTTCATGATGACATTTTTTATTTTTAATATTTTACGCGGCAGATTCAGAATGGTAGAATGGTCATATGAATTTAATTGATGGCAAAAGACTAATTTTTTAGTAGTGGCAAAAAATAATTTATTATTTAGGAATGACATATTTTTCTAATTTTAAATTTTTGTAGTGACATATTTAAAAGGGTTAAATTGTCAAATCAATTTGCTGATGACATAAAACTAATTTTTACTATTTTACAATGGCACAAAACTAATTTGTCATTTAGTGATGACATTTTTCTAATTTAAAATTTTCACATGGCATAAATCTAATTAACCCTTAAATTATGAAACACATAGGCAAATTGTGGGACCCATGCACCAGATAAATAGCACAAACTTAACCGTGCAGTTAAAAGCAAATATGCAGTTACAGAAATTAACAGCGAAAGGATTGAAATAGAAATTAAGTGGAGAAGGGATGCCAGGTCACCAATCCCGATCCGTATCCTCTAGACGTCTTATTGAGTGCCCATCTCTCCTTTTGTGCCGTTTGATCGAAATCGACGGCTCGATCTAAATGAGCTCATTTCTCCTTAAAAACAATAATAAAAAAAAAATTATCGGAACTGCCGATCAATTACCTGGCGTCGCCTGAATCGTCTCCTCCTCCCACACCCACGGCCGCCTCCACCTCTCCTCCGTCACTTCCGTATCCAAGCGCAGCCAGGATCTCAGACTCTATGTGCTTCCCTCAGTACACTGCCTCCCTCATTCTCTCTCAGTCCCTCTTCGGTTCGTCCCTTCAAGGGGGTAATTTCACCAGTGCCACTCAATTTGATGACTTTTCTAGTTCAAAATCCTAACATTAACAGCATTGACTAAACTCCTTTGTTAGGTGTCCGGATCCTTTGGTCGGCACGTTTTTTACGACCATGTGGTCGGCGTCCGATCCGAGCCGTCCGATTTTAAATCAGACAGTTCATTTTTTTCGGGCCAATATTTTTTTTCGGGAGTGGTAGAATTCACCGGGCTCCCTTTAGCCGTTGAGATTAAATCAGACGGTCTGGATCGTGCCGACCAGCTGGTTTGCCGATCAGAGGATCTGGATTTGTAGGCTTCGTATCTGTTTTATCCTTCATTTATATTCTGCTCCTTGGGTAATCACAGGAGAGCCATCGAAAGTTCCCGTATCTAGGATTTAATTTGTATTTTACTGGATTATTATTTCTGCAATCAACTGTTCAAATTTGTCTCTTGGAATAATCTAATAGAGCTCTGTTAAGTACTTGATGTAGCACACCAGATATTAATCTATATGATCTAATCTGGTATTTAGTAATTCTTAGATTATACTGCTTAATGCCATCAAAACGCGGTAGATTTATGGAACAATTGACCGCTTATTAGGTTCAATATGCCTATTTAACTCAAACAATTTGACCGTTTATTAGAATCACTTTAATTTTCATAAACGAATCAGAGGTTCTCTATGGCGAATTTTGAATATAAAATATCTTGTTCCTTGGAAATTGAAAGAAGAGAGGCAGATGCGACCGTCGATTTGAGGGACAAATATGAGCGAATTGTTTTGTTTTGAGGGAGAAATATGAGCGCTCAAAATCTGACCGTCGATTTTGATCGGACGACACAGAAGGAGAGATGGGCAGTCTAGACATCTTCTAGAGGATACGGATCCCACTTATCCCTGCCTACCTGCCTATCGCTTTTCAAAAGTTACCGGTCGGTTTTCATTTTGAAATAATTGCGCAAAAAAAAAAAACAAAACAAAACAAAACAAAGGAAACAGAGAGGCGCAAATTGCTGCAAAAGGATTTGTTCCCGGTCTATTAACTACCCACGTTCTCACAACTGCTGGGTGGAGCGGCCGGAACGAGATCCTCTGGATGGCCATCCAGTGAACGTTTTTAGATCTGGACCGTCTGATTTAATCTCAACGGCTAAAAGGAACCCCGTGAATTCTACCACTTCCGAAAAAAATATTGGTCCGAAAAAAATGAACCGTCGAGATTAAATCGGACGGCTCCGATCAAAAACTACCACTAGACGTTTTAAAAAAACGTCTAGAGGATCTGCGCCCTGGAGCGGCCAATCAAACTTTGCCAAATCCGCATATGATCTGTCCATGTCCAGGGAATAACTGTCAAGATGGAGGCTTATAAAAGAAGAGGCGCATCAGATGTGTACTGTGCCAGCAAAATGAAGAAAGAGTCAAACATCTTTTCACAAATTGTCCCTTCTTCATCTCAGTTTTGAAAACGACTTCAGATTGGTATAGCAGACATGTCCCCTTACACTCGTCCGATACTGCTATTTTTCTTACTGACAAGTCTATAGACAAGATACAGAGAGAATTGCTTGCAATCCTTTGCTTCGTAACTTGGAGGGAGAGATGCTCTAGGATTTTTCGAGGCACTACTTTGGCTCCTCTCGAGCTAGCAAATCAAGCGCTAGCTGAATGGGATGCACTAAACACCTGAAGCATGTACTGGAAACAAATTGTCGTTGTGTCTCTATCAGCTTCTTGTATATCGTGAAGTCTTTAACAGTATAGCCTCTCAATGATTTTAGGCAGCGATGTTAATTTTTTTTTTTTAGCCCCTGGCTAATCTTGTAAACTTTTTTTATCAATATAAAAAGATGAGGGCATGACCCCCATTTTTTACTCAAAAAAAAAAAAAAGAGGCGCATCAGAGTAAAAAGGAACACACACAAAGAATTCTATATTTATTAATATGGAAGAAAGAAGCGAGAATAATTTTTCTTGTTGAATGGGTATAATTTTTTTTTTTTGTTTGAAACGAAAAAGCCCGTAGGCTGTTGAATGGGTACAATTGACGATGATTTACATGCTATCTCTGGAGAAAAAAAAAATGCAAAATTTGCCAAATAATGCTCATCTCTCTTTCTTATGACGTAAAACATGAAAGAGAGCTCCATCAATGTACATCATGAAAGAGGGCTCCAATCTACAAACTCAATCCCATCTTACAATATAAAATTCTCCATAATCTATCACATATGTACGGTTTGTAATTTGCAGTATTTAGGCATCGTCGGTCGAAATAGCATGATAGTGATCTGTGATTGCACTAGTTGCATTATACTGGCCATAAAATGCATATATTCCAACCGAAATGAAGCTAACAATAACAAATCTATACCATGCTTCTTCATGCAACTGCACAAACAAAAATAATAACCAAATTAAGTAAATAAAATACACAAGTAAACAGAAAGATTTCTAACTTTGATCTCCCTATCTGTATGTCGGTTTGGTTATAATCATGTCCACAAATCTGGTGGATGGTGTAATTAACCGAAGCTAGTGGAACTGAACTGTCTAATGAGGGATAACTTCGATGGCTGTGATGTCGAGACTTAACTAGTTCACTGAGGCTTACTTACGAGATTCAAATATCATCTATTAAAACTATTGGTTATGCTAGTCCTATGAAAATGAAATTAGTCAAGAAACATAAGCTGATACCTGAGCAAACAAGAAAATATTGAAGAAAATGGATATAATTGGCACAAAAGGAACCCAGGGACAAGAAAATCCAGGGGCCTCCGCATACATCTGAAAAGTGCTGAATGTAAGCAAATTTTTGAGAGAAGCTTGCCTCATTTTTTTATAGACAACCGCTAACCATCACTCAGTCCGTATTTTTGTACATTGTCCACATTTCATACAAGCAGGATTCATCCTTTTTTTTTTATATATCCAGGAACCAAGTGATACAACCCGGGGTTTTTTATTTTCCATTCTAAAAATGAAGTTTATGAAACCAAGAAACAGAACTAGCCTAACGCTAAGACCGGCTCCAATGCAAAATGTAGGTTATTTATTTATTTTTATTTAAAAAATTAGTTTTATTTAACTTTTTTTTATCAGGTTTTGCTCCTAATTAAAATATATATTTAAATTCAGATTTCTTTTTTTTTTTCGACACATTATTTAAATTCAGATTTCAGCTCCAGCTTTAACGACCTTTTCTTTTTGGGAGAAGAATAACAACGAAAAAGCCAAACTATTGACAAGGGACAAATTGAAGGGACGTTGCATTTTATCCTTGAGGATGATCAAAATTTAAAATTATATAAGCGTGGCGAAGGTGATAAAACTGAGAAGAAACACACGACAGAAAACAATCCTTTTCTTCCTTATATATATATATATTTATTGTGGGAGATAAAAAAGCACTTACTTGTCGGAAATAAAGAGAAACAGCAGCAGCTACAGCAGTCGAAAAGAAAAACAACAACAGTATGAATGGGCCACCAAAACGGTAACAGGCACCTGCAGCAAAGCCACTTACAGCAACTACTACAAGGCAGGTCACTCCTTCACACCAAGAGGAGATAAACATCTTGGAGGCATGAACGTCCCCTTTCTCCTTCCACCGAAGGGTTATCACACAAGCTGACACAACTGAATAACCAGTCTGTAAAATTAAGTACCCTATTTTTTTAAAAGTTCTTTAACAATAAAAGATTTTTATGAGAAGACGCGGCATAATGTTACATAGATGACACAAGGCCATAGTGCTATCTGGATTTCCAATTTATAAAAGAAGGGCAAAAGAAGCAATGTGCAAATCAGTGCTTGCTGACTACAAAAATGACACAGAGATGTTAAAATATATGCTGTCATGCATGATTGCTACCAGTACAGGTACGTAGAAGACATTCTAGTAGGGTCAGCATTTGTCTAGAGTAACAGGGTTCAGCTGATCTTTTGCTTATTCGGCTGGATATGATATTACAAAATATATGTTCAAACTGAGAGTTCAGATTAAAATAGTTCTTAAAGAGAAGTGTGCACCAGTGTTCCAACGGAGAGAATATGAGAAAGATGTGTAACATTGAAGATGCCGGCTAAAACAGCTGAAACAATACCAATCCAGACTTGTGAGTTTACAGGGGTGTGCCTGCTTGGATGGACTTTAGCAAATAGTGAAGGAAGAAGGCCATCCCTTCCAAGCCCGAGATACAACCGTGACTAGTTATAAAAATACACAATAAGTTACTGTATATTAATTTATTCACACTGACAACAGGAATGGTTCTTAGGAATATTGTTAATAAGGCCTGAAAATACCCTCACTCCAAAGAAGCACCTACTAATAAGATCAAATTTGTAACATTATACTCTAAATGAATGGTATTGTAATTATAAATAAATGCATGCATAATTCAACTATATAACAATAAGGAAAACCAACAATAGAAATATTGGCAATCAATTGTTTACCAAACAAGAATCTAGAACAAGCTAATTTCTTAGAATAGGAACTTTTCCGCTTATTTTCATCAGCCAAATTAGTCAAGATACAATTCATTGGCTTAGTCTATACCTGTACATAGAGGCCAACAAGAAGTGTAGTAGTAAGGCCTGCAACTGCACCAATGCTTATAAGAACTGAGACGAACTTCAACCCTTTGGCAGTGAAAGCCTCAGCCAGTGGAGCATCTGTACCAAGAATTTGGTATGGTACCATGCCAGTTATAACCAAACATACACAAATATATAAGGTGATACATACAAGCGCGCTTCCAAGTATCCCAATAGGTAAGTCTCTCTGTCAAGACAGATAAGAAATTTTTAATGGAGTTTATTACACAAATCATTGGTAAAACATATCACTAAAATGCATGAGAATATAAAAAAAAAAAAAGGAAAATGAAATTGCCATTTCTTTGTCAATTATCATGGATAAAAAAAATGTGGTTTGCTAATTGTCTGGTACAGGTTCAACTGTTCAAGTAGCAGTTATGTTGGGGGCATTTCTCGAGTTTTGCAAAGCTTTAAAAAATATATTTTTTTTAGTTTTCGTAGGGGGCACAATAAATATCTCAAAAAGAAACTAAGGGATATTTGTGATTTTCTGGACTCTTCACTGAATGGCTACATTTTAGGCATGGAAAACTAAACTAAAGAAAAGAAATTAGAAGAAATCAGTGGATTACTTGTGGTTTTCTGGACTCTTCAGCTGAATTGGCTACCGCATCAAATCCAACGCATGCAAAGAAGACTACGGTAGCCCCAGTTACAATTGCTTTGAACCCATTTGGTGCAAATGGTGTCCAATTGGATACATCAACCTCAAAAGCGCCGATCAATATTACAAATAAAACAACAGTCACCTGATTGTAAAATTTCAATCTTAGTACTGCTCTTGAGAGATTATGCAGCTTCACTAACAGAGAATGGTCCCCTGGTGGTATTAACAGACCTTATAACTGGAAGCAAATTTTGGAATGTTAAATTTACTGGTAACAGTTACATAAATTCCGACTACATGCACACCCAAGATTTAATCAGTTGAAAATTCATTTGTTTATTGTAAGTGTATATTAGTATTTATGAGGTATAAAAACCAAGCTTGACTATGCATTTTCAAACCATCACATGCGAAACATGTAATATGCGAGCAACACAGAAAAATAAAAATAACCCCATTAGCATACCTTGAAAGCAGTCATAAATGAATTTAAAGCTGATGACTCTTTTACCCCATAACAAAGTACAGCGGTCAAAACTGCAAGCAGAACAGGTGCAAGCAAATTCAGCGAAACAACCCCACCAAAGAGCTCTTTCCCATGGCCAATCCAGCTAGGGCAGTTTCTCTGGAAAAAAGGGAACAGCTGTAAAAGAGACGCGCAATAACCAGCAATGCTTCTGGCTATGCTTGCAGCACCTATATGGTAATCAACATTGAATTGGAAGAACACAAAAAATGCAGTTAGTTCATTGAAGGCAGAGTAGGTGTAGAGGTATGCCCCACCGACGATAGCTGGGAAGCGGGTTGAGAGCTCAGCATAGCAGAGGGCATTGAGGATGCATGCAGCACCCGCAAGGATGAAGCTGATTGTGACACCTACCAGGGGTTATCAACAGATAGTTAATGACATAGCCATGAATGAGTTTTTTATGTGGGCTTAAATCTAAAACATTCATTTAAAGTGATGAAGGATTGTAATTGATTATGACTCAAATGGGCCTTGAAAATCTCATCCAAGGTAGAATTTCCCTAAAACATAAATGGAAGTGTGGCAGATCTCAGAGTCTTGTCTGTCAGATGGGGAATACAGTGTTTATATATTTTTCTACCCAGCATGCTTGTGTTTCTTGATTGGATTGCAATTTGATAATTAAGGTTGGATTATTTCTTAATTTTCTGAACGAGATGCATAGATTTTGTAACAGAAATGGGATATTTGTACAGCCTTCTTCAGCTTGTTTGGATTTTATACTTGAGGAAAAAATAATTTACTGGTCATAACAAAGTGAATTTGTTATATAGAGAATTCCAGCTCTACACTGCTATGAATTAATTATCCCCTACTTCAAAATAGAAGTGTTATGGCCAGTATAAGTCTCAAGAAATCAGATAAAACTAACCTGGACCAGCATCTCTAGCTACGGTACCAGTGACAACAAAAATTCCAGCGCCAATTGATGCGCCAAGTCCAATAAGAATAAGCTCAAACACGCCGAGACGGCGTTCTAATCCGTTGGAACTAGCAGAGGAGGAGGGGGCGAGGTCAATCGGCTTTTTCCTGAGAGCGGCGGAGCCGAAGGAGGAGAGGAAGGAACGAGCTAAGGATGAGTAGGTGGAGGTAGTGGAGTTGTGGACCTTGTGGTGTTGACCTCCCATGGAGATGGCGCAGTTCAGATTGGGTTTCCGCTTTACGGTGGCGTCAGTCAACCAACCACCATAGTTGATGTTATTCAGCTTAAGGCTCTGCTCCAGAAGAGTTTAATCGGAGGTAAGGAAAGGGAGAGGAACTGCGATACCCTGCTCCCAACGTCGCTGCTGGTTGAATCGACGGAAACCTGAGGAAGCGATTACTCCCGATTTTGGGGTGTAACGAGAAGACACCAACAAATTTAACATTTTACCAAAACTGTCCTTCGCTTTTGTTTCTCTGATGGTGGACTCCCGCAATTCATCTCTCTCACCACAAAAGACATTATCGTCCAAAAAAAATATCACAGTTGTTACCTTCGATGTATGGATTTAGAACTCTGGAGCAGCTTAACTCCATTTTCGTTGAACTTCCTTACCTTAGCTTAGCTTCCACTGCCTTTCCGTTCCTTACCTTAACTCCGAATTCCCTCTTCTGGAGCAGACCCTAGTCGGATAGTTTTAACTAATCAATAATTAAATGCAAGATTTCACATTACTTTGGCGAGGACTACACGTGCAGCTCGTGCTTTTGTTCAATTCACTTTTCCTTTGTTGTTAGAAACGTTTCCCTCTTTTTTTTTTTTGAATTAAAAAAAAACGTTTTACTCTGTGCGATCCTGACCCTATCACCAGTATTTTTCATTTTGGTCCTTCTGACTAGGAAAACTTTTACATTTTAGCCCAATAATTATTTTGTCTTTTTGGTCCTTCTGACACGCAACATTATCTTTTCATGTGCCTGCGATTAGACGAAACAGCGAATATATATTTCAACTGAAATAAAGTATTTTGACATTTTGAATACAATAGAATGGAACACTTTTTCTTATTATAATTTTACTTAAATTATATAAATTGGTCAGTCACAAAAAAAATACGTTACCGAAAACATGAAGTAGTTAGTAGTCTACGAAAAGTACCATTTAAAAGATAAAATTATTTTATTTTAGTTTATATCTTTATTTTGTTATTAAATTTCTTTTGGGCTATTGTTCATCCATCTGGTATGACATAATTTAGGTAAAAAATAACTTTATGATGACAGAGAAAGTATTGTGTGAACATACAGGGAGAATGTATAAAGCTAGGTTCATGGTGATAGCTTTTTGCAAGCTGTATATTCTTAAAAGTTGAAACATGGAGGGTATGTTATTTTATGAAAACAATACTCACATACTCAATAAAATTTGAAACCAATAAGAAGTTGGAGAAAACTAAAGGTGATACAATCTTGAATAGAGTAAATAAAATTTGAACATAATAAGCAAATTTTAAATTATTAGACTTAGATGCTGGCGGGAATAAAAGATCATCATTTGCATGAGTTGGGCTGTGTGATTGCAACTCTATCATCGCTTATGACAAGAAACTATAACACCACAAGTCATTAGTGTATCAAAAGCAAACTCAACATAGAGTTACACAAAGTAAAATCAAGAAACAAAGACACTATTTCAAGGGTGAATAAGAAAATAAATGTCCAACACATTTGGTACATGAAAGACATATAGATAAAAATAAAATGATATGAATATGATATTTTAAATACTGAGAATACAGAAATATATTCATTAAAGATATTCATTTATTAAAGAAAAGATAAGCAATTTTTTATCATGATGATATCATAAGCCATACAAGTAGAAATATATCATATCTTTCTTTCTGGGGGTGAGGTAGATACTAATTGAAAGGGAAAGCCTCTTCTTTCTCAGGAAATTGTAATATATATTATAGTTAATTTTTGAACTACACAATAGGAAAGTGATGTAAAGAATTTTAAAAAGACAGATGGAAATCTTAGCTTGTTATTTATATTTTAATTTCTCCAATTTTAATGGCAAGCGTATGATTTAGTCCGATAGTGTCAAACAAAAGAACTGAACTATTGAAATACCAAATTTAGACTTAATTCGATTAACTAAATATAAGGGTATAAAAGAAAGTGGTTTGAATTTTTGGATACAAATGTTTCGAGATTTTGACAATAAAATATTAAAATAAATAAAAAGTACGACGAGCTAATTATAAAGATGTTTTTTTTTATAATAAAAGATTAGGGGTTGCGTTGCACTGTACGATATATTGAAATACCAAATTTAGACTTAATTCGATTAACTAAATATAAGGGTATAAAAGAAAGTGGTTTGAATTTTTGGATACAAATGTTTCGAGGTTTTGACAATAAAATATTAAAATAAATAAAAAGTACGACAAGCTAATTATAAAGACGTTTTTTTTTTTTTTATAATAAAAGATTAGGGGTTGGGTTGCACTATATTTAGCTACTTTCCATGAATCTCCAAATGCTTTCTAATATTCATCAAGAGCCTACACAAATACAAAAATATAACCAGAAATATATTTTCTTTCATTGCGTTATGTTTTTTTTAGATTGAAGAGTAATCCAATCTATTCCATCAATTTTGCCAAAATTTATGATGTAAAATATAAACACCTGCCTTAAAACACTTGTAAAAATTTATAGACAAAAAAATTGTAAGTTCAAAATTAGTAATTTCTGTCATAGAAAGTCGCCATATAAACTTAGCATAAATTTTTCGCAAAAAAAAATTGCCAAAAGTAATTTCTGGCATAAATTTAGATCGATCGATTAGTGAAATTGAAGGGCTTTCTAATGTCGTAGGAGGGGATAATATTTTTTTCCTATAGATTAGACATAAATTATTTTAGATTTTCAAATATATTTAATTTTAATGATTGGTATGAACTATTTTTAATTTATTTAACCCTAAAAAAACTATTTTTAATTAAAAGACAATATCAGCCACGGCTTTTACTAAAGATTATAGATTTCATGTGCTTGCGGTTTAGCCGCAACGGCAATTGTAAATATATATTTCAACTGAAATAAAGGTATTTTGACATTTTTAATACAATATAGAATGGAACACTTTTCTTTTTATAATTTTACTTAAATTCTATAAATACGTGAAGTAGTCTACGAAAAGCACCATCTAAAAGATAATTATGGTCTGTCATTTTTTTTTTGTTGTAGTTTAAATATAAATCGAGACCATTTATTCTTGGATATCGTTAATTAATTCTGTCATGGACATGGGTCTAAATCTAAAAACCATTTATTCAGAATAATGAATGATTGTGAATTGATTATATAACTTAAATGAAGAGTGTAGATTTGAGTTCATGAAAAAGAAAAATCATGAAAGAATTATCCTATTTGTTAATATGATATAACTTGGCCATAGTTCCGTAAAAATAATTAATTTCTTATAACATTAACATATATATGATTTTAATTACTTACATCAAATTTACATGATCTACTTTTTAAAAAATCTAAACACTAAGCTAACAATAAATGCTAACTGATATGTTTGTTTTGATTGGAATATACGTTAATTGAACCATTCACTGGATTGTTAGGAGATATATATGAAGATGGGGTAGGATGGGAGAACATATTAAATTAAAAATTTATTTAAAATATAATCTACTAAAAATGAAAACATGTTACTTTTAACATGTTGACAAGAAGGATAAAAAAAAACTCAGAATTGGTATTGACCATCCATGGTTTTCCCATCCAGCACCATCCAAACTCAGATTTTCCGCGTGCTGACGTCGGCAAAAAATTTTTAACTAATTTTCGAAATTTTTTTGATGCTGACGTCATCAAATATGCTGATTTAAAGGTTCAGTTAAATATTTTAAGGGTTGAATTAAAGTCTATAAGTGTTCAGTTAGATGCACCAATAATTTATTTCATTTTGTACGTTGAATATAATCATTTATTTCTTACTCAGGCAATTTGTATATATGTTCAGTTTATTATTGTAAATGTTCATATTATTATTGTAAATGTTCGCTATGTTTGTTGTATCTGTTCATTTTGTTTTTTATTTAATTAGTTTAATTGAACACAAAAACTACGAAATTAAATTTTTGTTGCAACTAACTAAACACATAGATACTTTAAGTTCATCCCTTAACGTATTTAACTGAACACAAAACACTAAAATTTCAAATTATTGGTGCATCTAACTGAACACTTATACACTTTAATTCAACCCTTATAACATTTAACTGAACCCTTAAATCAGCATATTTGATGACGTCAGCAAAAAAAATTTTCAGAAATTGGTCATAAAATTTTGCTGACGTCAGCAGGCAGAAAAAATGCTATTTTTGGCCTGTCCAGACCTGTTGGATGGCGCTGGATGGGAAAAACCTTGGATGGTATATCATCCTGAAAAAAACTTAATAGCATCGGAACATTTCTCGATTCTAATAATTGATTTTAAACAAAACCAAGTCATTGCTACATACGCGCACATCGACATTGGCACCTACATCTATGTAAATTATACAACACTGACAAATAAAAATATATATGTATGTATTTATTTATTAGACACACAAAACTAAAAAAAAAAAAAAACCCAACCACTAATTATTGTTGCATCACATATCTTCCAAATCTTCGTATAGTATACTTGTTGTATCAATCAATAAGAAATAAAGAAACAGCATTTGTTCATGAATCATAATAAGAATTCTATATGTACTCGACATTGCGATGTTATCATAACATCGCTGTGCTATGTAAATATAAAATTTTTTTATGTAAAATATAAAAAAAAATATGTCGTAATAATTTTTTTTCAAAATATATAGACAAAAATTTGTAAGTTGAAAATTAGTAATTTCTTCCATAGGAAGTCGCTATATAAACTTGACATAAATTTTCTGTCAAAGAAAATCTTGCTAATATTAGTAATTGGTACGACTATTTTTAATTTATTTTAAAAAAACTATAAAAAGAAAAAAATATTTTTGGCTATTTTTCATAGCAGCCAGCGCTTTTAATTAATAATATAGATGAATGTGGAAGAAAGAATCGAAATAATTTTTCTTGTTGAATGGGTACAATTGACGATGATTTACATGTTATCTAAAAAAATAATAAATACAAATTTGCCAAATAATGTTCATCTCTCTTTCTTATGACGTAAAACACGAAAGAGGGCTCCAATGTACATCATGAAAGAGGGCTTTAATCTACACACTCAACCATATCTTACAATATTAGATTCTCCATAATCTATCACTTATGTACGGTAGTAGTATTTAGGCATCGTCGGAAGAAATAGTATGATAGTGATCTGTGATTGCACTAGTTGCATTATACTGGCCATAAAATGCATATATTCCAACCGAGATGAAGCTAACAATAACAAATCTATACCATGCTTCTTCATGGGACTTTTTTTAATAAGAAAAAAAAAACCACAGAATTTTAATACAGGCAGAGGTACTACGAAAATTTTAATAAGAACACAGCTATTGCGCCCTTTAGAGAGACGTAAATAGAAATGAGTAATAGCGCCCTTATAACAGGCGCTGAAAGCCTTCCTGCGCCCTTCAAAAGGGCGCAATTGGGAAACAGACAAAATTGGGGTGCGTGGCCTGGCAACGGCTGCGTCTTTTTCCGTTTATCTGAGTTTCTGCGCGGAATTAAATAGAGAGAGAGAAGAGATTCTCTGAATTTCTGCGCCAGAGAAGGAGAGAAAGAAAAAAAGAGAAGAGAGAGAGAAAGAGAGGGGGAAGAGAAAGAAAGAAAGGGGAAAAAATTGAATATGTGTTATGTGTTATTTTTTTATGGGAAAAAGAGGAAAAAAAGAAAAAAGAAAAAAGGAAAAATAGAGAGAAAATTCAATATGTGTTTTTTTTTATATTATTAAGTTATTGAGTTTGACAATGTATACATATGATAATTTATGTTGTATTATTATTAGTATTTTATTTTTATTTTTTTAAGTATTCTTTAAAATTAATTGGAATATGTTTTTGTTGTCCATGTATTTTGTTGTGCAATTACTTATAAAAATTTATTTATAATTTATGTTGTATTATTATTAGTATTTTGTTTTTACTTTTTGAAGTATTCTTTAAAATTAATTGGAATATATTTTTGTTGTCCGTGTACTTTGCTGTGCATTTACTTATAAAAATTTATTTAGGAATTCTATATTTATAATTAAGACAAAAAAACTACAACTTCAACAAAATTAAAAAAAAAAACTAAATCATAATAATAAAACATAAATTAGTTAGTAAACAATAATTATAACAACCGCAAATGATTACAACGATACATAACTAAGTTACTAAACCATAATAATAAAACACACCAAAATAAAAAAAATACTTAGAGATCTTGACTCTTTACATATTGAAGAATTTCATCCCACCATGGTTCATCCTATTCTTCTTCTTTTTCGGGTTGATTACTGGTACCGGCGTTGTCAGCGCACTGAGCGACTTCGTTCCAGAAAGCTTCTTCGGCCTCTTGCTTTTCGGGTTGATTACTGGTACCGGCGTTGTCAGCGCACTGAGCGGCTTCGTTCCAGAAAGCTGCCTCAGCCTCTTGCTTTTCTATCTCTGCCATACACCTTTCTGCATTTGCTCTAGCTCTTGCTAAATCTTCCTCATACTTCCTACGCCTTCTCTCCAATTCGTCAAGTTCTTTTTTCCTTCTCCTGGTGGCCTCTTCTTCCTTTAGCTTTTTTTTACGATACTCTTCTGCATATCTTAGCTCCCACTGACGACGCTCTTCTTTTTTTTTTCTTCCTTAATTTGTTTTTCCTCTTTTTCCCGAGCATCTTTTTCTTCCCAGTCACGGCGCTGGTGCTCATCGTAGTGGTCGTGCAAGATGTTTTCTTTGAAATTGAAAACTTGTCCACACCTTATACAGTCTACTGTGTGATCTCCACGATAATTTATTATTGTTTCAACAGTAGCCCATGGTGTTGGTATTGGTGTCCATGTCTGTTGTCCGGTGCTCGGTTTACGTGGCAAATATTCGGACCAGTCGTATCGCTTTGGACGGTTGCGCCTTTCTCTTTCCTTCCGGACATATCAATTTTCATACGGTTTCAATCAATACAAATTAATCAATTACATATTAATTTTCATACAGTAAATTCATACCAATAACATAAATTTATTTTTTTCAATCAATACAAATTAAACAATTTCATATCAATTTTCATACAGTAAATTCATACCAATAACATAAATTTATTTTTTCACATCAATACAAATTAAACAATTTCATATCAATTTGCATACAATAAATTCATACCTACAATATACATTAATTTTTTCCATGAATACAAATTAATCAATTTCATATTAATTTTCATACAGTAAATTCATACATACAACATACATTATTTTTTCACATCAATACAAATTAATCAATTTTAATCAATACAAATTAATCAATTTTAACCACGTACCTTTCCTGCCTCGCCCATTCACGTACATTACTATCCGGACATAGCAACAACCGAACTTTCTCATCCCAATTACTAACACGAGTTGATCCTGTCACATGAGTTTCCTCAGTTCGCAAACCATACAGGAATGCGACGTCCTGAAATTTAAATATAAATTTTCATTCAATTAATGAAACCAAGTTTCATATAACAATTTACATAATAATAAAAATGAAAAATAAACATTAATAAATAATTACCTCTAAAGTCACCGTCATCTCTCCGACAGGAAAGTGAAACATATGCGTCTCGGGACGCCAAAATTCGCACAATGCCTTCAGCAGAGGTACATCTAAATTGGCATTTGGCACCTTCGACATGTGAATCAAACCAAGCGCTTGCAACCGACTTTCGATTCGCACGTCATTGGGCAATTCTCTTTTATGCCCTCGTATTGTCAGATATTTTTCTCGCTTCAATCATACAAAAATTATATTAATTTTATTAAAGCAATATAATAAAAATATGTACTTTAAAATAATCAATTTACGAAATATTTACCTCATCCACTGGAAGGCCAATCAAATGCTGACATGTGGGAACAAATAATATGGGCCCATTATCCGGATCTCCCACACGTTCTGTTGCATTCAAGACGTATCGTAACGGACGAGAAGTACGATTTCTACGTCTAATAATCCTAGATGTACCAGCTGCTGCAGAATCAGACGGACCGGCCTCGTCTGGTCCAGAACTCATCTGATTGAAATATACAAATTTTAATTACATCCACAAATTTCTAGATCCACAAATTTATCTATAAAAAATAATTCTTATACACTAATTTATCTATAAAAATATAATTCTTAGATACACTATTTTTTAAATTTATCTACACAATTAACTTTATCAATAAAAATATTTCTTTTGCATTAAATAAAAATTTTCCATATATTAATTTTTCACAAACTAAGTTTTCGAAAATGACAATATTTACTCTCATTTCTCCCATTTAGATTATTTCATTCGAATTTATTTTATTTAAAAAGTAACTTTTTTAAAATACTCAATATAAATTATTTCATAAACTAAAATTATTTCAAATAATACTCAATATAAATTATTTTTAGCCAAAATCAAATATTTCAATATAGTAATTTTTCATATCTAATTGATTATATCTAACAATAAATAATCCATTAAAATTTATTTATATAAAACAATATTTTTAAGAAATATTTACTAATTTTTACATGCATGTCCTATTACGTAATAATAATTTACATGCATGTCTTTTATGGAACTAATTTCTATTTTATGGAACTAATTTCTATTTCCATACAAACTAATTTCTTAAATTTCTATTTTTAACAATTATCTATTTTCTATACAAATTAATTTCCAACAATTTCTATTTAAGCATCATATGTTTTTAATTCCTCCAAAATTTAACATTATAATTACTACAAACAATTTTAACATTTTTTCAATTTCTATTATTTTCTACAAACAATTTCGAACAAAATAAAATTATTTCCCACATTTTTTAATTTACATTTTTCAACATTTCCAACAATTTCTACAATTTTCTATTTTTAATTCCTATAATCAATTCCAAATTTATACAAATTAATTTCACACATTTTTCATTCAAACATTTCTATTCAATATTAACCAAAATTTCATCATCAATTTTCTTTGGATATTACACAAATTAAAAAAAAAACTTACATTTATGACGGAATAGATTGAGTCGAGTTGAGTCGAGTCGAAGCCGGATTTCACCTCTCCTCGTCGAATGGCCGACGTTCCTTCCTTCTCTTCTTCTCTTTTCTCCTCTCCTCCTAGTATGGCCGAACCACCTCCTCTTCTTCTCTTTTTTTTTTTCTCCTCCTCTTTCTTTCTTTCTTTCTTTCCTTTTCTCCTTTCTTTCTCTCTTTTTTTCTTTCTCTCCTTCTCTGGCCTAAGAGCAACGCCTCTTCTGGACTTTGGATTCCCTCCCTCTCTCTTTAATTCTCTCTCTCACTTTAATTCTCTCTCTGTATCTCTTAAATTCTGGCGCAGAAACTCAGAGGCGCGGAAAAAGACGCAACCAACGGGTAGAAACCCAGGCCACGCGCCAGAATTTGTCGTTTTCCTAATTGCGCCCTTTTGAAGGGCGCAGAAAGGATTTCAGCGCCTGTTATAAGGGCGCAATTAGTCATTTCTATTTACGCCTCTCTAAAGGGCGCAATAGCTGTGCTCTTATTAAAATTTTCGTAGCACCTCTGCCTGTATTAAAATTCTGGAAGTTTTTTTTTTTCTTATTAAAAAAGTACCTTCTTCATGCAACTGCAGAAGGATATATCATAGTGGTTCCTTAACTAGTAGAAGACTAGAAGCAATGTGCAATTCGGTACTTGCTGACTACAAACATGACACTGAGATGTTAAAATATATGCTGTTATGATTGATAAGGGTACTGGTACGTAGGAGACATTCTAGCAGGGGTCAGCATTTGTCTAGACTCAAGAGTCTAGAGTACCAGGGATCAGCTGATCTTTTGCTTTTCCAGCTTGATATGATATTACAAAATACATGTACAAACTGAGAGTTCAGATTAAAATAGTTCTTCAGGAGAAATGCGCACCAGTGTTCCAACAGAGAGAATATGAGAAAGTTGTGTAACATTGAAGATGCCAGCTAAAACAGCAGCAACAATGCCAACCCAGATTTGCGAGTTCACAGGAGTGTGCCTGTTTGGATGGACTATAGCAAGCACTGAAGGCAGGAGGCCATCCCTTCCAATCCCAAGATAAAACCGCGACTAGTTACAAAAATACAGAATAAGTTATTTTATATTAATTTATTCATATTGACAACAGGGACTGTTCCTAAGAATATTGTTAATAAGGCCTGTAAATGGCCTTGCTCCAAAAAAGCACCAATAATAAGATCAAATTTGTAACATTACACTCTAAATGAACTCCCACTTGAGAGAAACAATTGATTCTATTAACACATGCATGCCTAATTCAACTATATAATACTAAGGAAAAACAACCATAGAAATATCGACAATCAATTGTTCACCAATCAAGAATCTAGAACAAGCTAATTTCTTAGAATTGGAACTTTTCGGCTTATTTTTATCAGCCAAATTAGTCAAGATGCAATTCATTGGCTTAGTCTATACCTGTGCATAGAGGCCAACAAGAAGTGTAGTAGTGAGGCCTGCAACTGCACCAATGCTTATAAGAATTGAGACGAACTGCAACCCTTTGGCAGTGAAAGCCTCAGCCAGTGGAGCATCTGTACCAAGAATTTGGTATGGTACCATGCCGGTTATAACCAAACACACACAAACATATAAGGTAATACATAAAAGCAGGCTTCCAAGTATCCCAATGGGTAAGTCTCTCTGTCAAAACAGAGGGAAAAAGATATTAATAGAGTTCATTAAAAAAAACATCAGTAAAACATATCACTAAAAGCATGAGAATATACAAAAATAAAGGAAATTACCATTTCTTTGTCAGTTATCATGGATAGGAAATGTGAAAAATAGGTTGTTTAGCCATTTTAAAAATAAATGTAGAAGAAAGCAATTCTTCAAATAGTTACCATAAATGTGGTTTGCTAATAGTAGCAGGTATGTTGGGGGTATTTCTCATGTTTTGCGAAGCTTTAAAGAATATATTTTTTTGTTTTTGTCGGGGGCACAATAAATATCTCAAAAAGTTGGCATGCGTAAAAACAACAAGGAAAACTAAACTAAAGAAAAAAAAAATTTCTAAGGAAATCAAGGGATTACTTGTGGGTTTTTGGACTCTTCAGCTGAACTGGTTACAGCATCAAATCCAACATATGCAAAGAAGACTACAGTAGCCCCAGTTACAATTGCTCTGAACCCATTTGGTGCAAATGGCGTCCAATTGGACACATCAACCTCAAAAGTACCGATCAATATCACAAATAAAACAATGGTCACCTGAAATTGTAAAATTTCAATCTTAGTACTGCTTTTGAGAGATTGCGCATCTTCATCACTAACAGAGGTACCCGGGCGGTATGAAATGGACCTCATAACTGGAAGCAAATTATGGAATGTAAATTTACTGGTAACACTTGCATACATTCCGACTACATGCGCACCAAAGTTTTAACCAATTGAAAATTCATTACTTTTGGTAAATGTGTTTTAGTATTTGTGGGGTATCAAAACCAAGCTTCTTAACCTCACTATGCAATTTCAAGCCGTCATATGTGAAGCAAATGATATGCGAGCAACACAGAAAAATAAAATAACTCCATTAGCATACCTTGAAAGCAGTCATAAATGAATTTATCACTGACGACTCTTTTACCCCATAACAGAGTACAGCAGTCAGAACTGCAAGCAGAACAGGTGCGAGCAAATTCAGCAAGACAACCCCACCAAAGAGCTCCTTCCCATGGCCAATCCAGCTAGGGTAGTTTCCCTGTAAAAAGGGAAACAGCAGCAAAAGAGACTCACAATAACCGGCAAGGCTTCTGGCTATGCTTGCAGCACCTATATGGTAATCAACATTTAATTGAACAAATACGAGAAATGCAGTTAGTTCATTGAAGGCAGAGTAGCTGTACAGGTAGGCCCCACCAACGACAGCTGGGAAGCGGGTTGACAGCTCAGCATAGCAGAGGGCATTGAGGATGCATGCAGCACCCGCAAGGATGAAGCTGATTGTGACACCTGTCAGGGGTTATCAACAATTTGGGTTATTGACATAGCATGGATGATTTTTTTCATATGGGTTTAAATCTAAAATATTCATTAAGCGATGAATAATTGTAATTGATTAGGACTCAAATGGGCCTTGAAAATCTCATCCAAGGTAGAATTTCCCTAAAACATAAATGGAAGTGTGCAGATCTCAGAGTCTTGTCCGTCAGATGGGGAATACAGTGTTTATATATTTTTCCTACCCAGCATGCTTGTGTTTCTTGATTGGATTGCAATTTGATAATTAAGGTTGGCTTATTTCATAATTTTCTGCACGAGATGAATAGATTTTGTAACAGAAATGGGAAATTTGTACAGCCTTCTTCAGCTTGTTTGAGTTTTATACTTGAGGAAAAAATAATTTACTGGTCATAACAAAGTGAATTTGTTATATAGACAATTCCAGCTCTACACTGCTATGAATTAATTATCCCCTAATTTAAAATAGAAGTCGCAAGAAATCAGATAAAACTAACCTGGACCAGCATCTCTAGCTACGGTACCAGTGACAACAAAAATTCCAGCGCCAATTGATGCGCCAAGTCCAATAAGAATAAGCTCAAACACGCCGAGGTGGCATTCTAATCTGCCGGAGCTAGCAGAGGAGGAGGAGGCGAGGTCGATCGGCTTTCGGCGAAGAGCAGCGGAGCAGAAGGAGGAGAGAAAGGAGCGAGCTGAGGATGAGGAGGCGGAAGTAGTGGAGTTCTGGTGTTGACCTCCCATGGCTATGGTGCAGTTCAGATTGGTTTCCGCTTTATGGTGGCGTTAGTCAACCAATCACCATAGTTGATGTTATTCAGCTTTTTATTCGTATAGTTTTCACTAATCAACAATTAAATGCAAGATTTCACATTACTTTGGCGAGGACTACACGTGCAGCTCGTGCTTTTGTTTAATTCACTTTTCCTTTGTTGTTAGAAACGTTTCCCTCTTTTTTTTTTTTTGAATTAAAAAACGTTTTACTCTGTGCAACCCTGACCCTGTCATCAGTATTTTTCATTTTGGTCCTTCTGACTAGAAAAAATAATTTTTACAAGTGAGCCCAACAATTATTTTATATTTTTGGTCCTTCTGACATGCAACATTATCCTTTCATGTGCTGCGACTGGCCGAAACTACGAATATATATTTCAACTGAAATAGAAGTATTTGACATTTTCAATACAATCGAATGGAACGCTTTTCTTATTATAATTTTACTTTTTAAAAATTGGTCAGTTTTAAAAAATATATTGTCCGAATCTCATGTAGTCAAAGTACCATACCATTACCATACATTGTCCGTTTCACTCTGTCCGACCCTATTACCAGTATATTTCATTTTGGTCCTTCTCACAAAGAAAATACAAGTTTCGCAATTAGTCCAACTATTATTTAATTTGTCTTTTTTATCCTGAAAGTAGTTTATTCGGCAATCCTTTCGTGTTCCTGCGGTTTAGCCGCAACGGCAACTGTAAAAATATATTTCAACTGAATAAAAGTATTTTGATAATTTGAATACAATAGAATGGAACACTTTTCTTTTTATAATTTTACTTAAATTCTATAAATACGTGAAGTAATCTACGAGACAAGTACCATTAAAAAGATAAAATTTTGGTCTTTCGTTTTGTCACACCCCGAGTCACTTTTTCATGACTCGAAGCGCACTTCGACAACCCGCCGCGTATAAAACGCAAAGCGTATAACATCATATACATTACAAATAATTCATATAAGATAAAAGATGCCACTTCTAATAATTCAAACCGTCAACAGTTAACCATAATGCAAATTAAAGAAAAAAAAAAAAAAAAAAAAAACTACCTCAAGATGTATTTAGATGAATTATGAAAAAGCACGGACAAGTCAGAAATAATAACTGACTTAATAAAGAAACTAAGAATAACTGCTACCTAAAAATAAGGGTAGTATACGGGAACAAAAAAAAAAATTGCCTCTAAAGTTAATCTGACCCAACTTAAATATTCACGAAATACTAGTTACTGTTTTAAAATATAGTTAAATACAAAAAAAAAGAACTATTAATAAATTTAATAATAAAAATAAAAATAAAATAAAATTTAAATAACAGAATGTTACACGTTTTTTTTTTTTAGTTTAAATATAAATCTTGACCATTTATTCCTGAATATCGTTAATTAATTCTGTCATGGATACTTTTTTACATGGGTCTAATTCTAGAACATTTATTCAGAATAATGAATGATTGTGATTTGATTAGAACTTAAATGAAGAGTCTAGAATTTTTTTTTTTTTTTTTTTTTTTTGAAATAAGTGGATACTCCACCACTTTTCATTAAAGAAAAGCAACAAAATACAAAGAGTTCACAGGATCTCAAATAGCATCAAAGACCAACTCACCCTTCCCATAACATAGTCGCTTCGGTGCCTTCCCTGATTCCCTCCATCTAAATACCGGTGCACATTATTATCTAAACCCAATTGTTATTATCAAATTCATATCTAATAAAATTAAACTTATAACACTACCAAACAGCACCATGTGCGCTGTAATACATTTATTCCATGTTAAGATTAATAAAGAGACTTCCATAAAATCCATTAAACTCCCATCCACTCTAAACAGTGGCACCTCCGGGATCAAATTGGCACTTCATGCATCTCGTGTCTCTGGCTCGAATGTAAGTTGGTTAGGTATCATCTCCAACAATGGCGTCATACTCCATATGGCATTCTTCAGCTTGTCGACAAGCTACAACCCTGCCAGTATCCCATCAAGCCCTTAATTGCTGCACACACAGAAATTAATGAATGAGGTTGTATATGAAGAGTCTAGATTTAACTTCATGGGAAAAAAAAATCCACAACAGAATTATCCTATTTGTTAATATGTTATAATTTCTGTGATGGTCTTAATATTTCCGATTTCTATTACAAATATTGACGCTAACATTCTGCATTAAAAATATTATGGTACACTTATATCTGTTTTCACCTTTTCTTAACTTGGCGATAGTTCCCATAAAAAATAATAAATATCTTATAACTTTAACTATATAGGATTTTAATTATTTTACATCAAATTTACATATTTTTATTAAATCTAAACACTAAGCTAACAATTAATCCTAATTGATCTGTTAGTTTTGATTGGAATATATGTAAATTGAAAATATTTACTGGATTGGTAGGAGATAAGAAGATAGGGTAGGATGGAATAAAAAAATATATTTAAAATAGAATCTACTAAAAATGAAAACATGTCATTTTAACATGGTGACAATAAGGATTAAAAACTTAAGCAGCATTCGGAACATTTCTTGATTCTAATAATTAATTTTAAACACACATTTAAGTCATTGCTACGGGCACATCGACATTAATTGGCATCTACATCTATGTAAATTATACGGTACTGACGAATAAAAAAAACTTATAGTTTACTTGCTGTATCAATCAATAAGGAAAAAAAAAAAAAAAAAACCAGGCATTTGTTCATGATTCGTAATAAGAATTCTATATGTACGTCAAATACTGAATATCTGGATTTGGGATTGATTGTTGAGGCAGCAAGGGTTCACCTTGATGCCTCAAAAGTTTATCTTGATGCTGTAAGGGTTCAAATTAATAAGAAGAATGAATGAGATTAGAGTATAGCGCTGGCAAGGGGGCCCACATTGAGAATGATAGTTCTATTGTAACTGTTAGGTTGTTAGGTACTTTTTCATTTCAGTCCAAATTATTTTTCAATTCTACTTAGAATAAATGTGTGTAATGGAAATACTGTATCTGAACTCCTATATAGAGGAGAGGATGGATGTAGGAAACATTATGCAAAGATTAATAAAGAAACTCATTTTCTCAACTCTTTTCTCTTATCTCGTTCTTTCCCTTTTCTCCTCTGTGTATCTTCCTCTCTCTCAATTTGACGTCTCTTCTTGTCTCTCTAATTCTCTCAACCTATCCCAAATTAACCCAAATACAGAAGTCAGATCATTACAATATATGAATAAGAAATGAATATGCAATAAAGAATCGAGAAAAAATTTTCTTATTGAATGGGTACAATTGACGATGAGTTACATGCTATCTCTGGGAAAATAATAATAGTTAATACAAATTTGCCTAATGATGCTCATCTCTCTTTCTTATGACATAAAACACGAAAGAGGGCTCTAATCTACACACTCAACCCTATCTTACAATATAAAATTCTCCATAATCTATCACTTATGTACGGTAGTAATTTGCAGTATTTAGGCATCGTCAGTAGGAATAGTATGATAGTGATCTGTGATTGCACTAGTTGCATTATACTGGCCATAAAGTGCATATATTCCAACCGAAATGAAGCTAACAATAACAAATCTATACCATGCTTCTTCATGCAACTGCACAAACAAAAACAATAACCAAATAAACAAGTAAATAAATAAAATACACAAATAAACAGAAAGATTTCTAACTTCGATCTCCCTATCTGTATGTCGGTTTGGTTATAATCGTCCACAAATCTGGTGGATGGTTTAATTAACCGAAGCCAGTGGAACTGAACTAAGGACTAATGAGGGATAACTTAGATGGTTGTCGTGTCGAGACTTAACTAGTTCACTAAGGCTTACTTACTAACGAGATTCAAATATCATCTATTAAAAACTATTGGTTATGCTACTTCTATGAAAATTGAATTAGTCGAGAAGCATAAGCTGATACCTGAGCAAACAAGAAAATATTGAAGAAAATGGATATAATTGGCACAAAAGGAACCCCGGGACAAGAAAATCCAGGAGCCTCTGCGTACACCTGAAAATTGCAGAATGTAAGCAAATTGATAGTTACTTGGAGAAGCTTGCCTCATTTTTCATAGACAACCGCTAACCATCAACTCAGTCCGTACTTTGTACATGGTCCACAGTACTTCATACAAGCAGGATTCATGCTTTTTTTTAATACCCAGGTAAGTGATACAATCCGGGGTTTTTTATTTTTCATTCTATCAATGAAGTTTATGAAACCAAGAAACAGAACTAGAATAACACTAAGACCGGCTCCAATGCAAAATGTAGGTTATTTATTATTTTTCTCTAAAAGATTAGTTTTGTTTAACTTTTCTTTGCCTATGTTTTGCTCCTTAAAATATATTTAAATTCAGATTTCAGCTCCAGCTTTAACGACCTTTTCTTTTTGGGAGAAGAATAACAACAAAAAAGCCAAACTATTGACAAGGGACAAATTGAAGGGAAGATGCATGTTATCCTTGAGGGTGTTCAAAGTTCAAATTATATAAGCGTGGCAAAGGGTGATAAAACTGAGAAAGAATAGAGGACAGCAAACATTCCTTTTCTTCCTTTTTTATATTATTTTTATTGTGGGAAATAAAAAAGCACTTACTTGTCGGAAATAAAGAGTAGCAGAAGCAGCTACAGCAATCAAAAAGAAAATCAACAACAATATGAATGGGCCACCAAAACGGTAACAGGCACCTGCAGCAAAGCCACTTACAGCAACTACTACAAGGCAGATCACTCCTTCACACCAGGAAGAGATGTACGTCTTGGAGGAATGAATGTCCCCTTTCTCCTTCCACCGAAGGGTTATTACACAAGCTGACACAACTGAATAACCAGTCTGTAATATTAAGTACCCTATTTTGTTTAAGTTTTTTGAAATAATAGAAAAAAAGATCATTATGAAAGCACACGGCATAATGTTACAGAGATGATAAGACCATACTGCTATCTGGATTTCCAATTTATAAAAGAAGGGCAAAAGAATATATCATAGTGTTTCCTTAACTAGTAGAAGATTAGAAGCAATGTGCAATTCAGTACTTGCTGACTACAAACATGACACTGAGAGTCTGAGATGTTAAAATATAAGATGTCATCATTGATAAGGGTACAGGTATGTAGAAGACATTCTAGCAGGAGTCAGCATTTGTCTAGACTCTAGAGTACCATGGTTCAGCTAATCTTTTGCTTTTCCATATGGATATGATATTAAAAATACAAGTACAAATTAAAATAGTTCTTCAAGAGAAGTGCGCACCAGCATTCCAACAGAGAGAATATGAGAAAGTTGTGCAACATTGAAGATGCCAGCAAAAACAGCAGAAACAATGCCAACCCAGATTTGCGAATTCACAGGGGTGTGCCTGCTTGGATGGACTTTAGCAAATACTGAAGGCAGGAGGCCATCCCTTCCAATCCCAAGATAAAATCGTGACTAGTTACAAAAATACAGATCATATTAATTTTTTCACATTGAAAACAGGGACTGTTCTTAGGAATATTGTTAATAACGCCTGTAAATGGCCTTGCTCCAATAAAGCACCGACTAATAAGATCAATTTTGTCATATTACATTCTAAATGAACTCCCACTGAGAGAAGCAATTGGTACTATAAATACACGCATGCCTAATTGAACTATATAATAGTAATACTAAGGAAAACAAACCATAGAAATAATGGCAATCAATTGTTCACCAAACAAGAATCTAGAACAAGCTAATTTCCTAGACTAGGAACTTCTCTACTTAGTCAAGATGCAATTGATTAGTTTATTTTCATCAGCCAAATTAGTCAAGATGCAATTCGTTGGCTTAGTCTATACCTGTGCATAGAGGCCAACAAGAAGTGTCGTAGTGAGGCCTACAACTGCACCAATGCTTATAAGAACTGAGACAAACTGCAACCCTTTGGCAGTGAAAGCCTCAGCCAGTGGAGCCTCTGTACCAATAAGTTGGTATGGTACCATGCCGTTTATAACCAGACACACACAAACATATAGGGTAATACATACAAGCACACTTCCAAGTATCCCAATGGGTAAGTCTCTCTGTCAAAACAGAGGAAAAAAACGTCAATGGAGTTCATTAACAAAAACATCGATAAAACAAATCATTAAAAGCATGAGAATGTGAAAAATAGATTGTTTAGCCACAGCTTTAAAAATAAATGTAGAAGAGAGCAATGCTTCAAATAAATGTGGTTTGTTAATTGTGTGGTACAGGTTCAAGTAGCAGGTATGTTGGAGGCATTTCTCGTGTTTTGCGAAGCTTTAAAGAATAATTTTTAAGTTTTTGTAGGGGGCACAATAAATATCTCAAAAAGTTAGCATGCGTAATAACAAGGAGGAAAACTAAACTAAAGAAAAGAAATTTCTAAAGAAATCAAGGGATTACTTGTGGTTTTCTGGACTCTTCAGTTGAACGATTACAGTTTATGCATGGAAAACTAAACTAAAGAAAAGAAATTTCTGAAGAAATCAAGGGATTACTTGTGGTTTTCTGGACTCTTCAGCTGAATTGGTCACAGCATCAAATCCAGCATATGAAAAGTAGACTACAGTAGCCCCAGTTACAATTCCTTTGAACCCATTTGGTGCAAATGGCGTCCAATTCGACACATCAACCTCAAAAGTGCCGATCAATATTACAAATAAAATAATGGTCACCTGAAATTGTAAAATTTCAATCTTAGTACTGCTTTTGATAGATTGTGCAGTTTCACTAACAGAGAATGATCCCCTGGTGGTATAAAATGGACCTCATAACTGGAAGCAAATCATGGAACATAAATTTACTGGTAACACTTACATACATTCCAACTACATGCGCACCAAAGTTTTAATCACTTGAAAATTCATTCATTTTTGGGGTATCTTAATATCACCATGCATGAGTAGCACTAGAATAGAAATTTTCGTAGAGGAGACTAGGAGAGGGAGGCGGTGTATTAGTGCAGTGCTTTATTCGGACATTTCCACTTTTAGCTTCCCTCAGAAAAAAAAAAATAACTCCATTAGCATACCTTGAAAGCAGTCATAAATGAATTTACCGCTGATGATTCTTTTACCCCATAACAAAGTACAGCAGTCAGAACTGCAAGCAGAACAGGTGCGAGCAAATTCAGCGAGACAACCCCACCAAAGAGCTCCTTCCCATGGCCAATCCAGCTAGGGTAGTTTCCCTGGAAAAAGGGAAACAGCTGCAAAAGAGACACACAATAACCAGCAAGGCTTCTGGCTGTGCTTGCAGCACCTAAATGGCAATCAACATTAAATTGAACGAACACGAGAAATGCAGTTAGTTCATTGAAGGCAGAGTAGGCGTACAGGTAGGCCCCACCAACGACAGCTGGGAAGCAGGTTGACAGCTCGGCATAGCAGAGGGCATTGAGGATGCATGCAGCACCCGCAAGGATGAAGCTGATTGTGACACCTATCAGGGGCTATCAACAGTTAGGGCTATGGTCTATTGACATACCCATGCATGAGTTTTTTCATGTGGGCTTAAATCTAAAACATACATTAAAAGTGATGAACGATTGTAATTGATTACTGCTCAAATGGGCCTTGAAAAACTCATGCATCATAGTATTTCCCTAAAAAATAAATGGAAGTGTGGTAGATGTCAGAGTCCTGTCCATCAGGTAGGGAATACAATGCTTGTGTGTCTTGATTGAATTGCAATTTGATAATTAAGGTTGGCTTATTTCTTTATTTTCTGAACGAGTTGCATAGATTTTGTAACAGATATGGGAAATTTGTACAGCCTTCTTCAGCTTGTTTGGGTTTCATACTTGAGGAAAAAATAATTTACTGGCATAACAAAGTGAATTTGTTATTTAGACAATTCCAGCGCTACACTACTATGAATTAACTATCCTCTACATCAAAATAAAAGTAGTAGCGTTTCAGGAAACTATTTGGTCTGTATAAGTCTCAAGAAATCAGATAAAACTAACCTGGACCAGCATCTCTAGCTGCAGTTCCAGTGACAACAAAAATTCCAGAGCCAATCGATGCGCCAATTCCAATAAGAATGAGATCGAAGGCACCGAGGCGGCGCTCTAGGCCGCTGGAGCTGGAGGAGGAGGAAGAAGAGGGGGCGAAGCCAATCGGCTTTCGCCGGAGAGCGGCGGAGTAGAAGGAGGAGAGGAAGGAGCGAACTGAGGATGAGTAGGTGGAGGTGGTGGAGTTATGGTGTTGGCCTCCCATGGCTATGGCGCAGTTCAGATTGGGTTTCCACTTTACAGTGGCATCAGTAAACCACCATAGTTGATGTTATTCAGCTCCTGCTCTTTAGTCGGTTAGCTGTAACTAATCAATTATTAAATGCAAAATTTCACATTTCTCTGGAGATCGATGTCGCTCAGTGGGACTACACATGCATCTAACGTTTCCCTCTTTTTTTTTGAATTAAAAAACGTTTCACTCTGTGCGAACCTAACCCTGTCCCCATCCCCATTACCCGAATATTTCGTTTTGGTCCCTCTGACTAGGAAAATTACAATTTTTACAATATAGTTCAACAATTGTTTTGTCTTTTTGGTCCTTCTGACACGCAACATTATGCAATTCATGTTAGCCGAAACTGCGAATATATGTTTCAACTGAAATAGAAGTATTGACATTTTGAATACAATAGAATGGAACACTTTTCTTATTATAATTTTACTTAAATTTTATAAATTGGTCAGTTTAAAAAATACATTGTCCAAAGCATGAAGTAGTCTACAAGAAGTTCCATATAAAAAAATAAACTTATTTTCTTTCTTTTTTTTTGTTTTAGTTTATGTATTTATTTTATTATTATTTTTTCGTTTTTTTTTTTTGGGGTTGTAGTTCATTCAAAGACATCATTTTTATGAGTTGGATTATGTGAGCTTTATCATTAGCTTTTAAGACCACAAACTATAACACCAGAAATCCTTCAACATAAAGTTTTACAAAGCAAAAAAAAAAAAAAAAGAAACAAGACATTATTTCAAAAGTAAATAGAGAAATAGATGCCTAAAAACGTTTGATACAAGATAGATAGACAAGGAGAGAAAAAGAACAAATGATGTGAATATGAATATGTATTTTAAATACTGAGAATAGTGAAGTTAATATATATATGTACTAAAGAGATCTATTTATTAAAGAACCGCTAAGCAATTGCAAATCCTGGTAACAAGTATGTTTTTTTATATATATATAAGAAAAATTTAGCATTTATAGTACTTACTTTTGAATCGTAAAAGAAAGCAATGTAAATAATTTTAATAGGCTCTGTTTAATTTGAATTTTAAAAAGAATGAAAAATAATGTGTATTGCCCACTGACTTCATACACAATCAATTAGGAAAAAAAAAAATTAATAAAGATACTTAGTGCACGGTGCTTTTGGGACCCGGATCCTGTGTCGCGCGGCACGCGTGTAGCGCACCTCCACGAGCCGTTCGATTTTGATCGGGCGGTTCATTTTTTTCGGGCCTATCAATCTGGTATTATTCACGGGGCTCCTTTATCCATCAGACGGCCCACACGGTGCGCTGTACGCGTGCCGCGCGACACAGGATCTCGATTCGTGCTTTTGGGCTTGCTTGAGGTTGTTTGCTTTTTCACTTGGACTTGGTATTGTCAGAATCTTGGCACCCATGTTTTCCGAAGCCTTGTTGAACTATTTCATTCTCCCAGTTCTAAAGGCTTTCTTAAAAAATTATAAAGAATATAATTTGAATACGATCATGAATTTCAATAACTAGCAATCAGCTTTGTCGATCGCTGAATATTCTTTTTAAATTTCTTCAGCAAAAATTTTCTAGGTAATGAAATCTTCCTTTGGTAGTTCACCACCCAGTCCTCGAAAAAAAGATATCAAGTTTGAAAAATGCTTTTAATATTCAAACTAGACGGACACTCTCCTTTTCAATAAGAACATTTCAAATATTCAAACCGATTAAAAAAAATTCAAGCTTATGTAAACAAAGCTGCAGAGAACCAGAGAACATGCATACACACGACATCTACATGCCGCTAACCCACTAATGTGTTGCCGCAACAATTGACATTTTCTAAGCATGCACTTAGTAGATAATGGTGTTGCTTGTTTTGCATTTGTTTTTTCCTCCCTTGTATTATTGGCCACTAAATTTTAGAAAGAGATGGTAACAACAAATAGCTAGAGCGTTTTTTTATTTTTTGTATTTATGTAAGGGTATTTTAATTAGTTACAGCTATCATTGTTATTTTAAAGCAAATGAACATGATACTTTTCTAAACTTAAAAAAAAAACAGTATAAAAAATAAAACAAACCTGTCTTTGTCGTTTTTCTCCAAACATTTTGTTTCAATTTACTTCACTTTGCTAATAAAACACAAACAAAACACATAATCGATTTAGAATAGTAAAAATTCTTAATATTTCTAATCACATACTAGCCACACAGTACGGATAGACATAACAAAGAAAAAAACCTGAAAAATTTAATGTCCCTCCACCTGACCAAATTATAGTATTATACACAACCAACACACAGAAGGTAATTAGCCGTACGAGAGATTCGCCACCAACTAAATAAGGATTAAGACTGTTTCAGTGCATTTACAAGATAGATAATCGACGCATTGGCCAGGCAATAGACTTTTGAAAATCAGAACAATTGTGACTTGTTCCATACGAATAATTAGGTGTGGTCAGTGTTATACTAGAGCAGTTCAGCTGCGGTAATTCTCGAGTGTTGACCCACAAACATCAATTGGACCGAATAACCTTTTTAAAATATATCCACAACCCGATATGCAAATGTTCCTTTTCTGAGAATTTTGGGACATGCGCGCAACATGCATATGCATAAGCATGAACTGTGCATTTTTGTTTTTTGTGGTACACTATAAAAAGTTGACGCCTGATCTGAACACTTTGTTATTAGCTAATATAGTACTTTAAATTCGGGCTTGGATCTTCAATCCTTATTGGATTCAGGTTCAACCCAATAGCACTACTGACCAAGTCCTTGCTGAAGATTATAAAACCAACTAACGAATTCAAATTCAACTATTAGACTCCACCACTATGAAAAACGGTCAATATCAACTTATCTCTCTGTATATATAAGAGCCTTCTTTATCATCCATATCCATCCACTATTACGTTACTACATCCAAACAATCAAAAATATATTCCAAACTTAAAGGAGGAAAAATAAAAAAACTACTTCTTCCTGACTATTTCTGAAAGATGGGTTTATCTAATAATTCTCAAGGAAAATACATCATGTTATTGCTGTTCTTGGCGCTCACGATTTCTAGTGTGCCGATGCTTGAAGCCGCAAGACTGTTGGATGGGAGTTGGCCTGGCCCGGATCTACATAGTATCAAACCTCTATTAAGCTTGAAAGGTCGATCGGGACCTACTAATTGTACCAAAAATCCTTCAAATAAAGGTGGCCACTGCTGATCACTTTATTCATGTAGCTAGACTCTGTCATTCGGATGTAAAAAATTTATTGTGCTCTAACGATGGGCATAAAATTTTCATTTTTTAATTTTTTTTTCCCCGATGAAAAATAGTGGGAACAGCATAGATGTATATCAGTATATATTATCTCTGGCAAACATTACTGACATTTTATATGATAAGATATTTTTTGGATAATTATGAATTTTGGTGTATAACCTTTAGAAAAAAAAAATATGATCATTGAAGTTTAGCACCAACGAAAGCAGTTCGTAAATGGGTTATAAACTGGATGTAACAGTACCTTTTCACTAGAGCAGCATATTGTATTATTTGTTAATTGTGTTGCCTTCTGACAATGGAGGCAGTTTCCAGAAACAGTCACTCGATCTGTGCCTGAAGCTGAGATGGGTGCAGCCAGTTTCTTGTGGACCTAAAATTGATCATGCTGGCATTTGTTTTATTCTCTGATCAAGAATACAATTCAAAATCACCTACAGTCAGTTTTATTAAATATGAAATCTTTGAAATTGTGGTGTCATTGGGTTCGATTATTGCCCAGAACAGAATGGCCTAATCAGTACAGATCGTTTATGGGCTATTATAGGCCTTGTTTTGTTGGACATGGAGGCCTGACGTGGTGGTATCCCCGTATATATATTTTTTTTTTCCAAAACAAAATTATAGGCCTTATTATGTTGGACATGGAGCCTCACATAAAAAATATCTTCTGTGCGAAATTCTAACAAAACATCTTCATTCAACCAATTCATTACTATCATATTTTATTTCGTTTGACGCTGGGACACTATTTTGTTGGACATATATAGGACATAGGATGATAGGAACACTAGGCAATCTCAACACTGTCGCACCATGGCGATGCACATTATTGGAAGGAATATTATAGTCTAAGATAGGCTGTATAATATTAGACAAGAATCGAAATATTACAACCACAAATCGACATACTTTAAAAGATATGGAAACAAAACAATATCCTTCACATTACGAGGATGAGTGATGTATTTGTGACTTTGTCCCTACCAAAGAAAGCCTTCTCGTTTCGGCCATGATGGCGTGTTGTATAGAGAAGGCCCCACTTTATCCAGTCACTCAAGCTTCATCATCATTGATCGTTCACTCAACAGACACGCCAGCATAATTCCACCTAAGGCTAAGCTTAGTATTATCTCATCATTATTCATTAATAATAAGTAATTTAATTTGGATCTAGGTCGTATGATGAAGTAATGGAGGCTTCCAGGGATTTTGAACCGGATTGACTCGAAATTTTCCAATATAGCGTAGTATTAGACAGTAAAAGGACGAATCCAGTAGCATATAGGAATGGAGAGGCTAAGGAGAGTATAATATATTTTGTCTATATATACTTGTACGTTGTATACACTACGCTGGATAATACAATAGCAATACACTTTCTATCCTTCTCTATTCTGTCATGGTATCAGAGACAAAATAGGCACACGCCGACTAGCTCTTCTCCTTCTCTTTGTTTCTTTCTTTCCAAGATTCTCGATTAGCTTCAATTCACCATGGCTGACGCATATCCGAGCTCCTCCGACATCAATTCTTCGCCCAATACCTCAATTCCTCCATTGAATACCTCAATTCCTCCATCAAATAACTCAATTCTGCCTCCACATTCGTCAGCTCCACCACTGATTCCTTCTCAAAACCCTAATCTCTCGAATCCGAATTTTTACTCATCTCCTCAGCCAATTAATGGCATTTCTTCTTCTCCTGTTATGGTCTTCTTGAATTTATCTGTGCACACAAACTTACAAGAAACAATTTCTTGGCCTGGCGTTCCCAAATTGAACCAGTTCTTCATGCTTATGGGCTCATCAACTTCATCTCTGTGCCACCTATTCCTTCTACTTCGATTGACGCCATGACTGGCCAAGTTGTGATCAATCCAGATTATCTCGGCTGGTATAAACAAGATCAAATGGTTCTTGCCTGGCTTCGTGCTTCGTTGTCTGAGCCCCTTCTTGCGCAAGTAGTTTCTTCTACAACTTCTCTGGATCTCTGGCGCACCTTGACACAAACCTATTATGCCTCCTCCCAAGCTAGGTTTACTCAGTTGAAGAAGAAGTTACAGTCTATCACCAAAGGTGGTCAGTCTTGCGCAGACTTCATTCAACAGATTCGAGCACTGTCAGATGAACTTGCCTTCATTGGCTCTCTAGTTCCTGATGGGGATATGGTTCTTACTGTTCTTGGTGGTCTTCCCTCAGAATATAATGCCTTTGTCGTAGCAGTAAACTCCAGACAAGAACCAATCTCCTTTCTTGAAGCTCAATCCCTTCTTTTAAGTCATGAGATGTTGTTGCAAGCTCAAAATCCTACAGCATCCTCCTTACCAGCTGCATCTAACCCTACAGCTTTCTATGCTAATTCTCAAGCTGGTAATGTCAGACCACCTAATAATCAGCGGAATCAGTGGCCTTACAAGACCAGAGGGATCCCTAATCGACCCTCTAACTATCCTGTGAGACCAAGAATTAACAATTCACAACCACTTTTGCCTACACCAGTATCCACTACTACTGGTAATAGAGGTTCAGTAGAAACTGGGAACCAAGCCAAAAATGAAACTTGCCAGATTTGTTTTAAAAGGGGTCACACTGCAAGGATCTGTTGGTGGAGATATGACATGCGTTATACAGATGAATTTGACCAGTATGCTCAACCTCCTTCCAATCGTCCTTCCTCATCAACTGCTCCTCAAGCTCATGTAGCTCAAGCTGGATCAAGCTCCATGTCCAACACTGAGTGGTACCTCGACTCTGGGGCAACACACCATGTCACTAGTGACATAAATAATCTGTCCTCCTTTGAGCCATACACTGGTGGGGACAAACTTCAAATAGGTGATGGCAACGGTATGAAAATTGTTAATATTGGTTGTTCTATACTTTCTTTTGGTAATTGCAGTATTAAATTGAATGGTGTGTTGCATGTTCCTTTGTTTACTAAGAATTTGATTAGTCTTTCTAAGGTTTTAGAAGATAATAATCTTGTTATTGAATTCTGCTCTTTTTTTGTGTGATAGAGGACCGCCACATCTCAACTACGATTCTGCAAGCCAAGGTTGTTAATGGTCTGTACCAATTATGTACCTCACCTGCCGCTACTGTACCTCAAGCTTTCTTAGGCGAAAAAGTTGCTGCTGACATCTAGCATTATAAACTTGGCCATCTATCTCTTGATACTACTAGGAAAATTTTAGCTGCTAGTAATTTGCCTTGTACCAGTAATACCTTGAATGTTTGTTGTGATCTATGTTACGTGGATTCGCTATTTTAGCGCCGTATCCCATGTCGGACACGTATTTGACGTGAATTCGTGTGCGATACGCACCGGATTCGCCAGCTGGCGTATCTAATTATTTTATTTAATTTGACCGTCGGATTCGGTCAATGATTCGCACCGACACACGTGTTGACCATTCTTTTTGCACCACGTGTCGCTTATCTGACTAGCAAAGGCCCAACAAACCTCCGCGTATGCACGCACCGAGCCGCGTACACAGCTATAGTTGGGAAATTTAAGTTGGGCATCTAACCTAGTGTATATATACTTTCCAAAATATAGTAGCTTTTTAAATGTGGGACTAAAGTACAACTTCAAAACCGGATAAACTATGCATCCTCATTCCATTGCTATCTCCATTGCGCCTTCAAATGGACAAATCTATTTCTGATTATAGAAAATTATATTTTAGTGTTAAATTTCTCAATATAAATTAAAAGATTATAATATAATGTTAATAACATTATACTAGTAATATATATATATATTAGTTTTTTAATTAAAAAATATATTATTTATTATTATTTTTATTATTTTATATATACTGTCATATCCTCATTTTTTGAAAAATAACATATCCCCGCACCCGCACCGAATCCGACAGGACACCCGCACCCGTACCCAAGCAACATAGGTTGTGATTGTAATGTGGTTAAGTGTCACAAACTGCCTTTTTCTATTTCTTCTACTGTTTCTACACTCCCATTAGAATTGATTCACTCTGATGTTTGGGGCCCGACACCTATTGTAACAACTAATGGTTTTCGTTATTTTGTAATTTTTGTGGATGATTTTACTCGTTTTTCTTGGATTTTCTTTCTACATTCCAAGGATGAGGTAGTTAAAGTCTTTGCTAGTTTCAAGTTACAGGTTGAGAATCTTGTAGGAACTACTATTAAGATACTACGTACTGACGGTGGTACGGAGTTTAAACCAATTGCTAGATTTTACCCTCAACTTGTGCATCAAACAACCTGCCCTTATACCCCCGAGCAAAACGGTGTTGCCGAGCGCAAGCATCGACACATCGTTGAGCTCTCATTAGCTGTAATTAATCATGCTTCTATACCATTACGGTTTTGGGACGAGGTGTTTGCAAGTATAGTGTTTCTTATTAATAGATTGCCTCCATCCTCTATGTCTCCAAATTACAATCCTTACCAACGGTTATTTAACAAAACTCCTAATTATTTGGAACTCAAGGTACTTGGCTCTCAATGCTTTCCTTTAACTCTGTACAATGACCACAAGCTTCAACCTCATTCCATTGAATGTGTTTTTATTGGTTATGCCATGTCACAAAAAGGGTACATGTGTTTGCACCTTCCTTCAGGTCGTATATTTGTTTCCATGTATTGTTTAACGAACAGGTTTTTCCTTTCAAGTTAGAACATGTTGCAATTTCTCAGCCTCCTAAAGCAACTCATTTTGAGTTGTGGCTACCTATGTGTCATACTGAGACGATCAACACATCTCTGGACTTACAACGAAATCAATCGATTCCTTCTTCTCATCACACGCCCAGCTCTCAACCCAACAATTCTCCCTCTCCTGGTCCATTTCCAGGGCCCAACAACAACTGCACTTCCGCTAGGCCATTTCTCGGGTCCAACAACAATACTTCTCCTTCAAATGCGCAGGAGTCTGCCCAACAACTTCAACGGTCTGATAATTCAAATAACTCTGACCGTTCCTCTGCCCGCACTTCTGATCAACCTCTCACTTCTACTTCTCCTTCAAACAACGTTCCTCCTATCTCCACTTCCAATATTACACAATCTTCTCATTCCTCTTCTCTTCCAAGTCATGTGATGACAACTAGATCAAAAGACAGTACTCGACGCCCTCGACAATTTCCAAATTTTGTAGCTTTTATTGCCTCAGCTCCTATTACTTTCGACCCCACCACATTTGCTCAAGCTAATAAAGTTCCACACTGGCGAACAGCTATGCAAAATGAAGTTCATGCACTAGTACACAACCAAACATGGGTTCTTGTTCCTCCCCCACCTAATCAAAATATTGTGAACTGCAAATGGATTTTCAAAACCAAGAGACACGCAGATGGCATGATAGAGCGGTACAAAGCTCGTCTCGTTGCAAAGGGTTTACACAAGAGGAAGGTGTCGACTACTTTGACACCTTTAGCCCAGTCATCCGACCAACAACAATTTGGATTATTCTCACCATGGCCATATCTAAGAAGTGGTCAATTAGGCAACTCGACGTGCAAAATGCTTTTCTTCACGGCGACCTCAATGAAGTTGTGTATATGCAACAGCCACCGGGGTTTATAGATACACATAATCCTCACCATGTGTGTCTTCTTAAGAAAGCCATCTACAGTCTCAAACAATCACCACGCGCATGGTTTTAAACCTTGAGTTCGGCTCTCTTGGAATTGGGTTTCAAAGGAATCAAATTTGATCCATCTTTATTTATATCTCATTCTTCAAATAATACCTTGGTGGTTCTCATCTATGTAGATGATATAATAGTCACTGGAAGCTCATCTTCCAGCGTTTCTTGGCTTATCACCACTTTACAAAATAAATTTGCTCTAAGGACTTAGGACCCTTGAGTTATTTCCTGGGAATAGCAGTCAAACAAGATAATGATGGCCTGCATCTTTCGCAGCAACAGTACATCTCAGACCTTCTATGTCGCACTCACATGAACAAAGCTCAACCAGTATCCACTCCTATGCTGTTAATACCTCACTGTCCAAATATGATGGAGACCCTTTTCATGACCCAACACTATATCGGGCTGTTGTTGGGGCTTTACAGTATGTGACTATAACCCGACCCGACATCACATTCTCGGTTAACAAATGCTCACAATTTATGCACAGTCCTACCACAGTGCATTGGAGTGTTGTTAAGAGAATATTGCGTTGTCTCAATGGTACAGTTCACCTCGGGTTGACCTTCAAACCAACTGTTGGAGTTATGTCCTAGAAATCAATATTTAATAACTTATTTTCTTAGTTTATGTTAATGATGATATTTGATCATTTGTTCCTAGAGTTTATTATTGACAGATCATTCAGGTTGAGGATCTGAATTGTAGATCTCTGTGGATCATTCATTAGAATGACAATAATAAATCTAAATCGTCCATAATCTTGATAATTAACAAGGAACATTAATTATAATCTAATTTGATCCAGGATAGATTTAATCTCAGAATGAAAATGTTAAACTCTTCGCTTAGAATGAAAAGAGCGCTGGATGTTAGAATGGAAAGAACACTAATGCAATTTTTCTTTCATCCCGTTAATATAATTTTTTTAGTCAATCATAATTAATGTGAAAAAGACAAAATCAGAAAATATAAAAAAGAGACAAATATGTTCTGTAAAATTAGGTGCTTTGCAAAATCATTTCATTAGATGTTTTGCAAAATTATTGACATAAATTATGTTTTGATAATTCTTTAGTCTCTTAATCTTTGTTCATTATATGTACAAAGTTTATGTCGCTAATGACGCAGCTAATAGAGGAATTCTAAATGTAAAAAATCTATCAGGAAATAAATGAGTCATGGCACATATCTTTATTCTGATGCGTGTTTTTATGAAAATAAAGAAAAAATATTCAATTTTTTTTTTGGCCTATTTCTAAAGCTTCATATTTTTGTAACTCATTAATTTGTAATCCGTCAGTTTCGTCTCGTCTTGCTCTTGCGCCCTCTATTGTTCTCTTTCCTCTCTCGTGTGTATTTTACAGCCTGTTTGGTTTTAGGTAAAAAAATGGAAAGGAATGAAAAATATAAAAAGGAAGGGAATGGAAAATGAGGGAATGGAAAATTATTTACATCAGCTTGTTTGGATAATTATTGGAAGGAAAGAAAAAAATTACCCTTCTCTTTTTTCTCTTGTTTGGATGATTAAATTAAAAGGAGGTAAAATATGACTAATTAATTACAAATGACCATTTTGACCTTGTTATCAACGAATTGACTTTTGCTAGTGCCTAGTACAGATATAGGTACAGGTTCTTCAATACACGTCCTGTACCGGCCTTTGAAACAAGCACATGTGCTCTTATGGACAAATTTTCTTATTTGTTTATTTGTTTGCACTTGAAATTAGCATTGACATCATGTATCCGTAATACATAAATGCACTAATACTTTGAAACAAGCATCGACTAATACATGTCTTCAATAATTTGATTCTTTGTAATATCATCGCAAGCACTAATACTTTCAATATACATCATGTACCATCCTGTACCGGCCTTTGAAACTAGCACCTTTGAAAACTAACATGTTTGCTATTGACATATGTTCTTGTACCATCCAGTAACTCAATCAAGATCAAGAGATTGTACAGGAATAAATTAGGGTGGGAAATTTTTATCAATACCGATTTCTTTATACCAGTAGGTGGTACAGAGGTTGCACATGCGTGAATAGACTATACACAATAGACATACGGAAAAAAAAATAATAAAAAAAATAACACTATTCACAAATTAGCAGAGGCTGAGTCTTTCTTGTTAGCATTTCTTGTGCCTTTCTTCTTTGTGCCTATATAAGATCATATGAGGAAAAAACATTAAAAACTTAATGATGGAATCGATTATATTACCAGCACAAAAACTTAATAGCTACGGACTGGTACAAAGCATACCCAAGATACCTACATATAGGCAACCATTAGAACCACATATACCAAAGACACCCAGTTATTCCCTATTGTTTTTCATGACACGGAATTGACAGAGCAACTGTTGGAAAGGAAAAAAAAAAAGGTTAAATTGGACAGTACAGTAATAAAGGATATTTACTGAAGTGGGTTCACCAAAAAAATTATCAATTCAATTGGACAAAAAAGCAGAAATAAAAATTGGGAAAAAAAATAGAGGAACAAAGAATAGATGTATTTTGAAATTCTCACAACTGCTACAACTTTTTTGAGTTCTGTAAAATCATGCAATCAGTAAAAGAAAATGAGGGACAAATTGATGTAAAATCATGAAACCACTAACCGTGCATACACCATCTTGACTCAGCGGACATGAAAAAAATATTTTCTTGAATAAACAGCCCGATGGAAAATTACGTGAAAAAATTAAGAATAGGTTACTATTATGAATCGAGTATTGAATTGCAAAGTTCTCAAAATATGCATCGGAGCAAAAATTAGAAGTGAAAATTGGGGAAAAGAGGGTAATAGGAAAACACCGAGCAGTAAGATTGAAAAACAAATCAAACCCTAGATGATGCAAAGAGAGGAAGGAGAGGCTGTATTTATAGAATTTTGATGAAATTACCAGGCACGGAGAGGAATTAGACAAAAAATGACTTTGTTGAGGAAGTCGCGAGGGAAAAAAATTGACAGAAATCGCGCCAAAAAGAGAAGTGGCGAGGGCATCGTGGTCCAAGAGTAAAAGCTCTGATTCTCTTCAATTTTTCTTCCGCCTGTTACACCCCGAATCGGGGGGAAATATTTTTGTATAGAAAGGAAAAATAGCGAAGGAAATTTCTTTCCGTCGGTTAATTTCTTTCCTTCCAACGTACTGCTATCCAAACGAGGTAAAATTGATATTTTTCTTCCCTCCTGTATTTTTCCTTCGCTTTCCCCAAAACCAAACACGCTGTTAGAGAATAAGTATGAAATAGGACCGCTATTTCTCACTCATGTATTCGAACAGAAAAGAAATAACTTGTCATCAAAAAAATAAATAAATAAAAGAGTTATACCAGTTCATATGGTGGGATAATCTATTCCAAAAATCCCACTATGAAATAGAGTAAAAAAAATCATTTCCGACAGAATATGCTATCATTATAATCAATAATAATAATTACTAATAATTTTATTATTGTCATTTTAATTATCATTAGTATTATAACTACTAGTAGTACATATTATGATCAGAGTAACATTATATTAAATTGTTAACATCAAGATAAAATTGAATTAAAATCTATTTAGCAATTGCTAAAAGTTTTAGAAGATTATTTACAAACTTCTTCTTTTACAAAAAAAAAAAAAAAAAAAAAAAAAAAAGATTGTTTACGTACTTTTTTTTTTTTTAAAGAACAAGCTAGCTACTAGAAGATACCAAGTTACAGCCAAAAGGCCAGTGATATTGTTTACAAACTTAAATTTGGGAATTGCTTACCATCATCCTACAAATTCTCTCATCCCATCATCCCCTCCAGCGCTTCATTAATGATGCGTTTTCTCCTTTCCAATTCCAGCATCCTCATTAATGACGCGTTTTCCCTCATCCTCTCCTTCCTTCTCTGTGTTCTCCCTCATTAATGACGCGTTTGTCTTCCTCCTTTCTTTCCTGTTGTTCCCTTCTTCTCTAAAATTTCTTTTTTTTTCTACATGAGACGGCTTTTCCAGAACAGTTAGGATTTGAACTAGAATAATTAGCTTTTTTTTTCAGAACAATTAGTTTTCAGAATTAGAACAATTAGACTCTGAAACTAGAAATTAGTTTTCAGATTAAACAATTAGTTTTCCAGAACATATTAATTAGAACAATTAGGTTCTAAACTAGAACAATTATTTTTCATAACTAGAACAATTAGTTTTTCAGAACATATTAACTAGAACAATTACGATCTGAAACTAGAACAATTAGGTTTTGAAACTAGAACAATTAGGTTTTGAAACTAGAACAATTAGTTTCTAGAATATATTAGCTAGAACTATTACTTATATTAACTATAACAATTATGTTCGGAACTAGAACAATTACGGGGGAGGAGGAGGAAAACTGAGGGGAGGGAAAGAGAAATTAATTAGCACTGGAGGGGATGAGAACAGCGTAGGTGTTGGCAACAGGAAAGGAAAGAGGGGATGGGGAGGAGGATGGGGATGACCGCTGCATTAATTGTAGGGGATGAGAGGATGAGAGCGAAAATAGAAAGATAGTTAGAGATTAATTAATCACTTTCTAGAAATAGAAACGCGTTTTCAGGGAATGATAAGGATGATTGATATCGGGGATGATCCTTATCAGCCCCGCTTAAATTTACTAATTAGAAGAAACAAACAAATTCAGCGTCAACAACAATGAGTTTTTGCTCTTGCAGAACTGGAGTGCTTGAAAATCATATAATTTCTTTAGAACATATAGTTTCCTCGATAACTTTTCGGTTTTTTTTTTTTTTCATTTTTTGACCATTACATGGCAGGATTTTTGGATGAGATCAACGGAAATAAAAATAACAAATACGTGTCAAAAACCAGTTTTTGTTCTTCGATGGTCAAAGGGTTTTATCGAAATCTAACGTTTAAATTTTTATGTTTACTTCAATTACATAAGGTCTTCTAATCAAAGATTTAATCGGGGACTCGTGGGCCGTCATGGCAAGGTCTTGAAACTATAGCAATATTGATAATCACAGCAGAATCTATCCTGCATGACGTTTTTTAAAAAATATATTTTTAATATGATATAATTTCTATAACAAATAATCATATTGTGTATTAAAAAAAATGATGGTACACTTAAATCTGGATTCACCTTTTATCAACTTGGCTATAGTTTCCGTGAAATTGATAAAATAATAACTTTGACATATGTAAGATTTAAA
The DNA here is from genome assembly GCA_027725995.1 of Rhynchospora tenuis. NCBI lineage: Eukaryota > Viridiplantae > Streptophyta > Magnoliopsida > Poales > Cyperaceae > Rhynchospora > Rhynchospora tenuis. Next base: position 173,284,218 of record CM050888.1, read on the forward strand.
TATTTTACCTCAAATTTACTTTCTTTTTTTCAATATAAACTCTAAGCTAAGAACGAATGTTAGTTTTGACTGGCATATACGTTAATCGAAACATTCACTAGATTGGTATGTATGATTTTGTATAAATTCATTTTTTGTTTGGTTTAATTTCGCCAGAAACTAGATTGTGGATGGTTTTATAGTTATGGTCACTATGGGGAATCAGTTGGTGTTGCATAGAAAAATATTATTTGTTTGGTTTGTACGAATTACCACAGAGGTTGGAGAGCTTAATCAGCAATAAGTGTCGCTTATACGGCACATTAAATGTTGCAAGCCGTTCCCAACTTGATGCTTCAACGTTTCCGGATTCCGGTCCATTTTTGGGACCACTTTTCTTTATTTTCCAGTCCAAATTTCCAATTAACACACGAAATTCCTACACATCGCCATTTGGGTACCCTTAACTTCGTCTTTACCAAGATTCAACTTTTCAAAAGGCTAAGCGGTCGCCCCTTACTGGACCAGGATCCTCTGGACGTTTTTTTTGAAACGTCCAGTGGACGTCTTGATCGGAGCCGTTCGATTTAGATCAGACGGTTGATTTTTTTCGAGCCAATATTTTTTTCGGGTGTGGTGGAATTCACGGGGCTCCCTTACAGCCATTGAGATTAAATCAGACGGTCCAGATCTTGAGCCGTCCACCAAACGTCCACGGTAAAAACGTCCAGAGGATCTCATTCCGCCCCTTACTAGTGTTGGCTCCATTTTTTTTAGCGAGAGAATTTTTATCTGAAATCAAACTATTCTACTTGTCAATTTCATAGGAGAGGCTCTATCATAAACATTTTTGTATTTTTGAGTTTGTCGATAACTTTTTATTACTTGAGTTCATTTGACACTAGATTAAGAGCTCAAAAAATAACTATCTTACAATTAATCTACCATTGTTCTAAATTTATTCATTTTGTAACCTCTTTATCTATCATAAAATGAACCCGAAATTATAAAAATTTACGAAACACATCTGTCGTGAAAATTGATTAAGCTAAATGTTTTGCATTTAACATTTAAACTTTAAATTTTAAATATAAACATAGAGGTGATATTATGGCTTTTTCGAACACTGTTAGGGCACTTTTGGCATGGGTGAGGTTAGTGGGTTTAGTGGTGTAAGGTTAGTACTTTTTGAGATTTTCGAGGTACTTTTTGAAATTTCGAGGTAGAATAGTGAGGGGATGAGATTTTCGAGGTAGCTCCAACTAACCCCAAAATCCCTCTAACCCCTCTAAACTTGGGTTGCCAAACGTAGCCTTAAGTTGTGGAATCACTGCCCTCCTTATTCACAAGAAGTGTGTGTCTAAAAATGTTACAGATGAGAATGGACGCAAAATGTGATTATCAGAGAGGTGAACTAATACATATTTGTATTTTATATGTTAAAACATGAATCGTGAGATCATCATATTATCACAAATATATTATTCAACAAGATTATTAAACCAATTTTGTTTTAATGAACGAGGTCACAAATTTAACTAATCAACAAATCTAAAAAGTTTTAAAAATCTTAATTCAGAATTATAAAAATTTGATAGAGGAGATCGGAAGTTAATTTCACTAAAATCTCAGATAACGTTATCAAAATTAGATTATTAATTATAAGAATCAATTATGAAAGGCATGTCCGTTGTGTACAACTTTGTATGTAATTAGAATACATATGAGCAGGGGCGAAGCTATGTGAATATTGGTGGGTCCATGGACCCACCTCAACAAAAAAAAAATTACTTAGACATTACACTTGTTTGTAAAAAAATATATATATACAAGAAGTCAGGGACCCATCTCAAAAATTTGAAGGACCCAGGTGAATATGTCGTGTTTGATTTGAATTGCATAACGACTTCTAAAAAAATCATATAAGACCCAGGTAGCATTTGTTTCTGATGAATCGCCTTCTTTCTTCTTTCGCAATGAATCTTATTAAGACAAAATTTATAATAAAATGAAATATGTTTGGATGAATGATTATTTGTAGCATATATATATACTAGCACTAATCTCGCGCATTTCGTGATTCGTCTCTTTAATGTTTTGTAAATTTTAGGACATAATAAACAAAAGTTATCACAGAAGATTAAAAGTACTATTCGGATATTATATAAAAACATGAACTAAAAATTATAAATACCTATCAAAAAAATTCCGAGCGGCACAAAAAATTTGAAATATTATGGTTTGAATAGTGACAGAACTCCTATGTATGCATCCCATCTTTATATATTTATAATATAGAAAAAATAAGTGCTCAATAAGATTTCTAATGAACCTATTATGCAAAATTATGAGAAAATAAAAATTCATAGCAAATTGTTGTATTTTTTTTCCTCGACTTTTGAATTATTATTTTGTATATTGGATATATTATTTTAGATTTTATGTTGTTATTATAATATACATTTGATTTCTCATGAATTTTTTATGTTACATTATTTTAGAGTTACTTATTTAAAAATTATTATTATACTATGTTTATCTTAGACGTTACATCAGACATATATTTTCAACAAAAAAAAATTACGGACCCTGCTGACACGAAATCCTAGCTTCGCCACTGCATATGAGGTACTACAAATATTGTGTACAAATATATTATTCGATAAAAAAAAAAATGAGGTACACTCTGCATGAAAAATGCAAGTCAAGGACGTGCGAACTCTCAATAATTTTTACACGAATAATCATTATCACGTCTCTTTTGATATATATCCTCCATGATAACTCATTCTTACAAAACATCGAGCATTTTATTACTAATTTCAGTTTACATGTACAGAAACTAAAAAATGTTCAAAGTTTTTTTGGACTTAGATTCTTTGATATCTGAGATTTTTTTCACACTCAATTCAAATTATTGAGCTAGGTAATTTACAGATATTCAGTATCTTTGCCACCGAGCATGATGCTTTACAAAGTATTTGATCAAGTAGGCGATGATTGCCTGTGTATTTATTCGCTGGATGATGTTTAAAAATCATATCTCATTAAAAAAAAAAGAAAGATGTCTTATCGTAACAAGTTTCCAACTACCAAAACCTTTTGTCATTGGTTCGGTTACTGGAAACGCTATTCCCAACAGAAAACTAGAACCAATTATTCATGAATATTATCTGGATGCAGATCATGACGCAATAAATGGCGATCTACCATTTTGTTATGATTGCTCGGCACAATTTTTTTCTTACTGCTTTCAATAGATATGCTAATATCCCGATTACAAATAATAATAATAATAAATCAGCATGAATCAGAAAAATTATGTAAAAGGATTCGATTAATTTTTAATAATAAATGCAAAGAAGGGTCATGATTCGAAATTTTAATTCTTCGTAATAAAGTTTTTGTTTGTGAAAAAAACAATACTTCGAATCAGACTTGAAAATTCTGGTTAATATTTAAAAGTTATTTCTTATTATTGAAGATTTAATTTAGAATGTTACATATATTAAAATAAATAAAAATTCGTTAAAAGAGTTTGAAAGTAAGACGAAAAATAGAAAGTAAAATCAGCGTCAAAGAATGCTAGCTATATCGCCTTCTCCTTTTTAAAATAAAAAGAAAGTAAAGTCAGCTAAGTTTTTATTAGTTATACATTGAACGAGATTGTTCCTTCAGGTTCTATTACCGTGGAGACTCGAAAATGGTAAGAGGGCTGGGTCCCACCACACCTCTAAAATCCGTCTCTGTGACAAATATGTCGAAACATGATCTCTACAACTTTTCATTTTTTTTACTTTTTACACTGGAACATTGCCACGAGTTTCTTTTTTTTTTAAAAAAAAGAACACTGGAAAAATGGACTATGCTTCTCGTAAATTCGTAATTAATAATTGCCACATATGCTCTATTGACGTCACGTAAAGCACCCATATTTTATCTATCTTGGATTTAGTTCTTTTCAAGCCAGTACAAAAATGCTGATACCAGTCTACACACGTAGCACAAACAACCAATATCAATATTTACGTAACACACATATGACATATAGATGCAAAAAATACAGCATTTTTTAATCAATTTCTATTTTTGACGTGTTTATTTGAGTTGGGTAGTACTTGACGGATATATTATCAAAACAAAAACTTCTATGATTTCTCTTCGATCTTCTACTTAACTCCTTAAATTTGCCGTCTAAATCATTATCGTGTGTTTGGATTTGGGGAGAATAGGAAATTTGAATAGGGATGAGTGTATTTCTTATTTTTTATTTTAATATCAAGATTTTATTAGAATATGAATAAGGGTCCGAATAAGCTCAAATTTCTTATTCTTGTGTTATTTGATTTTCAAAATAACACAAGAATGGTAGATCAACACCACAATTACTTGTGTTGTTCTCTCAAAATATTCTAATAAAATTTCAAGATCAACACCACAATTACTATAAAAAAATCACAAAACATTCTATGGTAGATCAGTTTTTTCAACCTAATTAAAGTCTTAATCAATCACAATCACTAAGGATACTGCTGAATGTATATTTAAAAATTACTAAAGTAGACCGATTAGCTATGAGACAGGATTGAAAAAAAAGAAAATCTAATTAAAGCAATAAAGTTTTTTAAGAACATCATATTCTTAATTCTTTTTCTATAGTTTTGAACGAGAAAATCGTTGTAAATCATATAATTTTACAGTTTTTGCCCAACTGAAAATGCCGTACTATTTTGATCGGCACATCGGCGCATCCTTGGAACCGAACCGCGTATTACTTTTGGGTAGTTCTTTTTTTCGAAAAACATTATTTTTGGTAGTTGAGAAAACTTATCTCATCGGAGCCAAATATTTGGAAAAATACGCAAACTGACCGCTTTTATTCTGCTTTATTTAGTCCGCGTCTCATTACCTATAGTCTTAATTGTAGCAGGTTTCTGGATAACCATACTGAGACACTCGTTACACGAAGTTTTCAGATAATGTAATCATAGAGAATCAACAAAGACCCTTTCTGTTCTTACGAAGAGTTGTATAAAAACCGACCCGCGTGTCTCATCCGTCGCTTTTAATTTACTCTCTCCAGTCGCTTGTCCTCACCTATTTTGTATTTGCACCTCTTCTCCCTTTCTCCGTTTCAAGTTAAGCCATTAATGGGGGATTTAGGGGTTTGCAAGGAAGAGGCCACCAATGGCGCCGGAGGTACGGACATGTGGAGCTCGTCCGATGGTTGCACGGTTTCTCGAGCCGATCACTTGGTTGTGATGGTGCACGGAATCCTTGGGAGGTACGATGCACCTCTATTTTTGTGAACTTTTAATCGATCAGGAATTTCATTTTTGTTGAACGTGGTGGGATTTAGCTGGTTTTGTTTTTGGTTTTAATGGGTTTGCGTTTTTTCCTGATTGTCAGAGTTGTTTCTCAGGTAGGTAGGTGGGTGGTTTTAATTGGTGTTTTGGGCATTTGGGACTCGAAAAAATTGTACTCAACGTAGTTGAATTAGTTTAATTTTATTTATATTATGGATTGTACACATGTAATTATGTAAAAGATTAGGTTTTGTAGGGGTTTGAAATTGGGAAATTTCTCATGAATACAATTTGTTTTTGTGCAGTTTGGGTTCCTTTCGCATTTTCTTAACCATGTCTAATTCAGCTTTGGAAATTTTCTCGTGTAAAATGACATCCGCACATTCAGTAAAAATTTCTGAATCCTCGTGTTTGTAGTTAAACTGATATTTCTAATGCTCCGAACAATAAATGTGTCTTGTCTGATTTGGGATTGGCGTTGAGATTTACTGTAAGAATTGTTTGTTTGGTCCAGATTTATCTAGCTTTGCTAATAGTCGTTTTAATTGTAGTTCATTATTGTAGGATTTTCTGGTAACTAATGGGAAGGTAGAGATGGTTTGAAAATTTTAATCTAAAATTTATTTATTTATTTTTTATCAAATCATTGATAATTGAACCAATGTTCACTGTCAGAAACATATGTGATTTGCTTAACGTTTCTACTGGTTGGCTGTGGATGCATTTGTTGAGACAAAACTCTAATCTAATTTTCTATTTTTTTAATAAGCCGTTTTTGCATTTGCATAAATATTAAACTTGTCAAAGACTAGCTTGGTTCTCCTTTTGATTGAAAAGGTAATGCATAAGTCGAAAGGAATTTGTGTAGTTTGATAAAAACTTGCGGTCTTCGTCGTTATTCAGTACTTTGTTTAAAATCTTTGTTCGGCTCTAGCTATAAAGAAAATGATATTAACATGTATTTACTTTTTATTGGTCCTGGTTCAGTTTTATAGAATTTTCCTAGGTTGCTTGTGGGTGTTTATTATGTATGAAAATAAATCATTCTTTATGATTTCTGGAAATTTTGGATGAGTTTGTTTAGACCAAGTATACTGCCATATCAGCTAATCGGTGCTTAATGTGTGATTCCCTATTGTGTGATTGGGTCCAGCTGCTATTTAAAAGATATGATACATATCATAGACCTACACATATTTTATTCCTTGTGATTTTTTTAAATATGTGCACTGGAAAGGGGAGAGAAGGAGAGAGAGAGATAGAGAGACTCTGGTGAAAGTGCAGATATCTTTTTTTTTTTTATCGAAAACTTTGAAGCACACATATATTTGGCCAGCCTGTCATGTTGTCTCATTTTGCATTACATGTTGGGGCTCAACATTTTTGAGAATCAGAAAAATAATATATTATATTGGACATATATGCAAAATTGTGTTCACTATTTAATAGTGGTATTTATTTTCTTTATCTTCAGCAATACAAATTGGAAATTCGCGGCTGAGCATTTTGTCAAGATGCTTCCTGATAAAGTCTTAGTTCATTGTAAGTTTTTGCTGCTATGAAGCAATACTTTTATCATTTACTGTAATTAATTGTTGATTTTCTCCCCACTCTAGTTAAGTTATATATTATAATATCTCTGATGTTGCACATGTTTTTGGTTTTACTGGTACAGAACTTCCATTGTGTGGTTTGCTGTCTTGAACTTGTTTTTCTATTAACAGCTTAACTTTTTTCAGGTAGTGAACGAAATATAAACAAGCTTACATTGGATGGTGTTGATGTAATGGGTGAACGATTAGCAGAAGAGGTTTGTACATTTAGATGTGTATAATGTCCTATAAAACCCTTTATACAGCCCGACAAGTATAGGCACAAAATAAATAAACAGAAAAAATCATAGGCATTAATCTCTCTTAGTAGATAATTAAGCTTTGAAAAAGTTAGCATTATTATCAATATATTGGATTCTTAAAGGGAGGCAAGGCCCCCCCAACCCACACACATGCACAGAAGCACGCACACCGGCACACAAATTCGCTCCTTGCTATGTAGTCCTGTGAACCAGAAAAGTAAGATAAGTAGAGGAGGGTATAGTTGGGAACTACCTAGAGTATCCTTTTTAAAATCAAAGAGAGGCAAGGGCATAGGTTGCCTTCCCTTGAATTCACATTTGGCTATATAGTCCTGTGAACCAGAAAAGTAAAATAATTGAAGGACAGATAGTTGAAACTACCTAAACATGTCCTTCTCTCTCATTTATGGTGAGAGAAACAAAAAGCAAGCACTAAGGAACTTTCTAAACTAACACATATCAGGGGTGCCCTTGATATATGACTATTGCCAGCATAGAAAGAACACTGTTAGTTTCTTTCGGTTATTTATTTCTGTTTAAATGATATAAACAGGTAAGTGAAGTAATTAAAGGAAGACCAAACCTCTGTAAAATATCTTTTGTTGCACACTCCATTGGAGGACTGGTGGCGAGATATGCCATTGGACGGCTCTATAGACCTTCCACAAGTAAATCTCTCGAAGACTCTGATGGGCAAATTCCTGATGTTGAAAACAGTAGAGGTACCATATGTGGCCTTGAAGCGATGAATTTTATCACCATTGCTACGCCTCATCTTGGTTCCAGAGGAAACAAACAGGTATCTTTTTCTTATAATTTTGTCCCTAAATATTTGATTTGGCTAATTCATAAGGGTATCAGACCTGACTGTATGGTTTGGTACTTGGATTAACCATTTCTGTGCAAGCCTGTTTAGCTGATATATTGTCGTTTGCTCCCCCCCCCCCCCCCCCCCCCCCCAAGTTATTTCTCTTAAAATTGAGTTAGAATTAACATGCTGGCTGTTTATATTGGTACCTGTTGCACTGTTGTTACCAGTGCTTATGATTTTTTTGCATTATGTCGGTTATATAATTTAAGTAAATGAAAAATGTAGGAAAATAATTAAAGAAGTTATATTTGGTTAGGGGGATTTTCAAAATAGTTATGGTTTTGCAATTTGATTCTTCTGAGATAAATTATGTGACTGCTAAATTCCAAACTTGATCATACTATTGTTTGCTATTTTCTCTGTAGGTTCCATTTCTATTTGGTCTCACGGCCATGGAAAAATTGGCATGCCATGTAATTCACTTGATATTTAGACAAACTGGAAGGCATCTATTTTTAGTAGATTCTGACGATGGAAAGCCACCTTTGTTACAGCGTATGGTAGAAGACTGTGATGATCTCTATTTCATGTAAGTTGATCTTTGTTACCATTTCTTTTAAATGTACTATTCATGAATAGAGAGAGGAATACCATCTCATGCATCTCCTTACATAACCTCCACTACTTATTATAGAAACCAAAATACGCCATCTGCTGTCATTGTTTGTCTAGTTTTGGAGAGGAAATAGAGGTGCGGTCTAGTGATACTTCCCTAAATGTCTGTGCTCGTCATATTGAGATCTCAAATTCTAGTTCTAATGAATTAATCACAATAATGTGTGTAGGTCTGCATTGCAAGCATTTAAGCGCCGGGTAGTTTATTCGAATGTTGCCTATGATCGTATCCTTTTTCTTGTTGTGTTTTCTTTTTTCACATATATATTATGCATCAATAAGCTGTTTGGCTTATTTTGGTTGCTTAATTGCCTGATAGTACCAAAAGCTGCTAAATTATTTTATTCTTCTAATTTTCCTTTTTGTTTCCCTCGACTGAATGGTTTGAAAGATATTGTTGGCTGGAGAACTTCCTCTATTAGAAGAAATTCTGAACTGCCCAAGGTAGAATTATCGACATTTCCTTTATTGAGTGTTCAGTGTTGATTTTATAGGTTGAGGAAAATCTGATGACTTCCTTAGTTATGTGTTTATCTAAATTTCGACCATTTATGACAGTTTCAAGAGACACCAAACAAGATATATCCACATGTTGTCCATGAGGAAATATCAAATGGTGAAAATCCTGATAAATGCAATGAAGCTATAATTACAAGTGATGATTATGACACAATAGAAGGCAAGTATACAACCACTTCTTATAATATTGTGTAAAATACATAAATGGTCCTTGTATCACTCATTTTTCCAGTACAACAATCAGTGAACTACGTGAAATATGTATGAAAGAGGCCTCTATTGACTACTTTTATAGGTCTCTCAATCCATCCTCATTCAGATTGCGCCTCTTTTACAGATTGGCAAAGTACCATTTTGGTCCCTAAAAATTTATAAACTATACCAAATTGATTTCATCTTTAGCACCAGTTAAGAAGTTATGTGAAAAACGATATTAGCATGCAGGTTATTGATGATGTTGGTAGTGAGCTGTATATAAAATTATAGATATTACTTATTGAGGGCATGATTGTCCATATTAGTATCCATTTTAACATGTGTTATACTGTAAATAGAAGTTTTAGTATTCATGTCATTTTTATTACTTCTTGTGACTGTATCTATGCTATTTGGTATGCACGTAAATGACGGAGACTTGGAGAGTAATGAAGTTTATTTTCTAAATGAATGTTCATCATAGAACCCATCTGGTACAACTTGAAAGCTTTTGAGGGCTAAGATGGTACTATTGGAACTTGTATGGACCAAAACAGGAAACCCATATACTTGGACCATTTGTGTAATTTACTCTAAATTTTAATTTTTATAGAAAGAAGAACCAAGGTACATAGTACCCAATGTAATGTTGGGTAGCTAATGGGAATTTTGTTTATACATGCAGAAAATCTTGTGAGAGGTCTGAGAAGGGTATCATGGGAAAAGGTAGACGTCAGTTTTCACACAAGCAAAGTGAGATTTGCTGCACACAGCGTCATTCAGGTACTTCAGTGTATTTGATCATGGCAAGCTGTTTTACAGAACGTGTTGACATTCACTAATAATGTTTATAGATGCTTATTTATTTTTTGTTTTGGTTTAATATTTTATAGGTCAAGGATCCAGTAATGCATTCAGAAGGGGCAGATGTTATACAACATATAATTGACCATTTTCTTCTCACATAAATGGCTCAAAATGTATAGAACCTAACACAAAAAGAAAAAAGGAAATAGAAAAAAAAGGCAGAGTGGGTTTGGATGTCGGAAATGGGAAAAAGAAAAGATGGACATTTGAAAATGATGCCGTTGGCAGCAGTTCTTTATAATGTAATTGATTGTAACTTGCTAATGTATGTACAAAAGATAATAGAAGGCAGAGTCTGAAATCTGTAACCTTTTTTTTTTTTATTTTACTAGTTTATTAAAAAACGGATAAAGCAAAAAATCCCCAGCCAAGCTGCAGCGGATGAAGCTACGTGATCAAAATGGGCATATTTTAAATTGTTGCCTGGAAAAAGGTATTTAGACACAATTGAATTTGAGGCTTTTTGTATCCTGCATTCAGGCCTGAAAGAGTAACAAGGCCTCTGAGTCACATTCAGCCCAGCTTTTATCTGTAGTCTTCAGCCTAGTTTCTGAAATTTAAGTTCAGTTTATTTATTTGTGGGTTTAGGCCGACCGATTCATTAAAATCCTTTAAACATATACAAAAACCAGTTAATTCAAGGCCATTTAGCTGGAGCCTGGAGGTTTAGAACTGCACCTTTGTTTGTCAGGATCTAACACAAATTTAAGTTAGGAGAAATATATCTCGACCATTCATGAGAAATGGAAATGAGAGTAACATATATTTTGAGGCTCATCTGTATGCATGAACATTAAAAATATGTACATGTAAAAATCTGTAGGGGACAAGCAAGAGTTCGAAATATTCGTCATATGGAGATATTCGATATTCGAATTTTTCTATAGATTTATTGTTATCTTTTTCTATACCGTTGATATCTTGAGGACGCCAACTCAAAATTATTCGTGTCATGTCCATTTTGGTGAATTGTAAATATTTGGTCGACTTATGTAAAATTGTAGATTTCTATTAAGTAACTTGGATAAATTACGTATGATGTTTGACTTAATTTGAAAAAACATTTCTATTAACTAATTGAAAATTATCATAGAATATAGATGTAATGACTATGTCGCTTTTTGCTCTACATGACTACATAGCAAAAGACGTACATATGACCTGGGCGTCCCAAGTAGAAACGCCTACGGCCTTTGAAAACATCTTTTTTTTTTTTGAAAATATCCGAGCTTGGAGTGTTACGGCAACGACAAAACGAATTTCAATTATGAGGTTCTATAGTGACCAATTGCTGATATAACTATATAAGCCATCTCAATCCATTGCAATCAGCAAGTTGGACCAGTTGGTACCTAAAGGAAAGAGACATATTGGTCCTTTTTTTTTTTTAAATTCAATGGCAATTTAATCTTTGCCAAATGGTAAAAGGAAATTTTAATTTTGGGAGTTCCGGAGTCAATGCTTGATGCTAGTCTTCTCATCCTAATCTCATCAATCAATCAGGCAAAACTTAAAGGCCCCACATTGGAAATTAGAACCTATTATTGCTGGATACCCCATAGAATTCCTTATGAACAGTGCAATTTGTTTTTTTTTTGTTTCAATTTCCGGATGAATTACAGTGAAAAGAAGTCAGCGCCTAAATTTGTCTTATGCGCAAAGGAACAAACCATCTCTTCCTTTTTCGGTTTGGGTAATATGGGGATTAGGGAGTTCGGTGGGGAACTGGGGATAGATGTAACAAGTACACCTCTTCAGAATTCATTTGTCCTCTCTCCCATGAGTCCCATCCCACCTCTTCCGAATTTCATCTCACCTTTTTTTTTTGAAAAGTCAACAAATTCATTTGTCCTCTCAACCATCCCACCTCTTCCCTCTATACTCTCTCTCCAAGCAGAAAAAAAAACAGTGTCTTCTCCCTCTCTTCTTTCTTGCCGAGGGAAAAAATCGCACCCCCACTATCTCTTCTTTCCCATCGCACGAAAAATAGCTGCCTCTTCCTCTTCTGCTACCCTCGCCTCACCGCCAAAATGATAGAATGTTGGGGGGTCGAATTGTCTCTTTCGATCTCAATTTTTACCACAAAATTGAAAAAAAAAAAGAAAACAATCGCCGGACTGTCGAGGGGTGGAATTAGCGGAGGATCTGTTGAGAGTTCCGAGGTGATGCGAATTTGGAGGAGAAGAGGTGGAGTGTCAGGAGGAGTAGGAGGCAGAAAGACGATCGGAGGTGGTGCCAAGGAGACTGTCGCAGGAGATTTTGCTCCGGGCGTGTACGTGCAGCAGATCCCCAACAGTGGGCACATCGCTGCCGCTTTCAATACTTTCGCCTGAGACGTATACAGAGTCGGTTAGTTGTATCATCTCTTTCTAATATATGAGTGTGTGCAAATGTTTACCAGTATTGGGTTCCCAGTGAATGACAATACCAAATGAATCAAACAAGAGAGAGAGGTGCGAGGATGCAAGATGCGTTCCAGGCAGGATCCACACCACCTCAACAAGGAAAGAGACGGTTTTTGAGATATAATTGTTAGGTTGTGTTGCTTCCTTTGGAAAATGATAAATGTTCCCATGTTCAGGTAATAAACTATATTTAATTTGCTAATATTTGAAAAAAATTTCATGTTTACAGCAATCATTATGTTTGATCTACGCCACTGTTAAAATGATAGCACCCTATAACATATTTGTAAATCTGCAAGGGTATATTTGGCAATTTTCAGGTTATGTATGGTTAATTATGTCTATTTACGTTCCTTTGGACATATTGATTGAAAGGAATGTTGTCAATTCACATTATTCACAATAGAATGTTGGTTGATTCGCAGCTAACTTTATGTTTTGCTCCGAAATTTCATCGGTTCAAATAGAGAGATGCAACTAGGTAGGTCTCAATTACATTTTGTTGCTTACTGATATGACTTCGTATTTAAGCTCCAAATTGATATAATAATTCCTGTGTACCTATAAATACATGTGAAAGGAAATAGAGAAAGAGAAAAACACCGAGTACAACAATTATTCAGTTCATAATGAAGTTGGATAAATGGCATGCAGGTAGACTTCCATGATACATAGAGGCCCAAGGGTCGCATCTATGACTGATTACTTTGGCTTCATTATGGCTGCATTAAATGAAAGTGGTTGTGTGCTTGCAAATCCATGCAAGGGAGAAAAGAATACGAGCACTCTCACGTACCGACCTTTCGGTAGCTGGGCTAACAATAGTGAGGTCTCTCTCTAGCTCGAATGCTTAAACTATTCTAGATAGGGCAATGTTATCTATTTTCATAAGTGCCTTTGTGGTTTCTGTCAAAATATGGGTTGTGAACTATGCCTCCATAAAATGTGAAAATATACTTGATATGCCTTTGTTCCTTCTTTACTACAAAAAACAACCAGAATACCTTTCCACCTTCCCAATGCATAAGAAGAATAGATGATAGTTTGGCGCAGCAACCTCCTTTAGTTGTTGGGAATTACTGCACTTTTTATTTGTGCTTTGCTTATCATGAATTACTGCATTTTTTATCTGGTGACCCGTAAATTAGGCTTATAATTGCACAAATTACTATATGGGGCTTCAAACATACCCAATTTTGGCCTAAATTTATTAATTATATTGTAATTTGGCTCTTAATTAACTGTAGTTTGTACAAGTAATTCTAATCAATTCTCAATTTAACCCAATTTCGCATCAGTCTGTATCCTGTTAAATGCAGCTTAAATAGACAAACTAAGAAGATAATCCCAAAAAGGGCCTCAGGACCGGCTAGCCTCTGGCATGAAATAATAGTTAAACTATTTTCTAAGAATTTAATAACGTCCTAAACTTCCTTTTTTTAGTGGTCAATAAGATTTGAACTAGAGGAGGAAGGTTGTAGCTCTTGGTAAGAATTGGGTGGCGGTTGTTACTAGACACAATTTTCTTCGCATTTTCACTGAAAGCAGCTTATAGATAATTTCTCCTTTTTTTTCACAAATATGCAAAAAAGTTCACCTTGGTTCCAGCTATGACAATAAAGTTCTAATATAGGCAATCAAGAACAAATTGTTAAGGGGAGGGATCACTCGACGATGGCTATCTTCACAATTTTTACAATGGAATCCAAAAAATTTCAATAAGATAAATGCGAAGCAAGCTTATAGATATATTATTAAACATATAGTTATTCTATTAAATGTATCTAAAATATACAACCAGGTATACAGATTCTTTATCACACTTGAATCTCTATTGTTTTCTGATTGCTCGATCAAAGTAAGTAGATAAGTACTAGAATTAGAGACTTATTTCAAAAAATGATGTAGTAATTGCAAAATAGGCAGATCAAGTGTTCAATGAGCTTCAGAGCTGTCTTTCAAAACAAGATGAAAATCTTGCACGATTTGTTGGAGTCTATATGGTCTTAGTCTTTATGGCAGTGTAGCATTGGAAGGAGTCTTGCACAAAATTTGACGAACCACATGCTCTATACCAGTGGAGATGCCACATACCAGCATGAATGCTTCATTATATCTGAGTCGGTCCTCTTTACATGTGAATTTCTATATGAACTTATGGTTGATATTTTGTTATGATAATACTAATAATAAATATAAGAATTTCACAATACTACAATAGAACATTTCCTCCATAATTTTCATCTCTAATGTTGGATGTATCACTTGTCATCATATTGGAATTGTTGGAATGTTTGATTAATATAGGAAGATTAATATAGGAAGATCTTAACAGAGGCATGGGGTCTTTGTTTAGATTTATTAAATTATTCACCAAAGTTCAGTGCTTCAAATTTTATACTATCTGATTTATTGGGTCATCCACCAATTACAAAGTGCTTAAAAGTTTCAAATTTTAAGAATTCTAATGGCATGTCAGATTCTTTAAAGCACATTTACTTTAATAAAATATGCTTTTGGTGATGCTTGCGCATTTATTTTAGGAATTTTGTTGATGCAGATATCACCCAAAATATATTTAGACCTGGCCAATATAGCAGAGCTCTTAAGCTCCTTTCCAACAATTGATATAGAAGCCATTTATATTGACATTATTTTATTAGTTAAGAAATGGATTGCTAATAATTTTTAGCTGGAGATAAATGTAAATGAAAATTTATATCTTTTTTGCTCATCTTCTTATTACAGGTAAAGGGTACAAGGATAAGTGAAGATGCTTAATATAATTTCAGACCTTAAGAAGAACTAAACGAAGGTGATAATTTGAAGTTGTATGTGCAAGGACAAAAAAATAATTTTGCTATGATCGGTGGTGGCAGACAATGAATGAGGAGAAGGCTACTTGAGCGAGGTTCATACCAGCAGCAGAAGCAACAAGTAGTAAAATTTAAATTGTTAAATTTCTTTTCATGTGATCACTTAAATTATGATTCTGGTGAACAAATCATGTTTATTGAATATTTTACTCTGATTCGCTCCTGCTGGAGGTGTGTACTAAAGGTTTAGATGATTCATTTCGTTACTTTTATAAACGTTTAATTTATCCTAATTCATATGTATGAAGGTACATCAAATTGCATCATGATAGTTGTTTGTGATTTGATTTGACAGCGCACTTTCCTCATAAATTTTTGTTTACAAAATGTTAGAATTTCATAAATAGATGCAAAGTCGTACTGTCGGTTTGTTCACAGATATATCTCCTTTGTTATATAAATTTGAATATTTATTGTCTTTGGAATATATACATAGAAAGGCAATTTGATATTTGGATAATTTTTCAATTTTTTTCTGTTATTGATTCTGTATCTTTTTCTTTTTTTTTTGATACGATTGTGGGTGTTTTTATAATTATTGTTATGGTGCATCACCTTATGAGTTCTTATATTCGCAATGTACGCCTGATATATATCCTTACAAAAACACGTCATGAGGGTTGGTCGCGGCGAAGCCGCGACAACAAGCCCACTAGTTATATTGAAATGATATTTTAAAGAGTTAGACAAGTATACAACTTGAAGCTACCTCTAATTACCACTCGCCTTATCCTGATTGGGACAGGCGCAGAGGCTGATAAGAGACTAAGGCTCTGATCACAATGACTTGACGTGGGATTTCATTTCGTTGCGTTTCATTAGAAAATTCTTGATCAAAATGGATGGATTTGACGTAATTTGGTTGGAATTTCTATGTTATTAGATCTAACTAAATTTCAAGAGATCAATTCTAGTGAATTCCCGTGTACAAATCATTTTGATCAAGGCCTGAGTGAGTATCAAATCCATCTTTAAATAAGAAGGATCTGCTAGCGCACCCATTGGTTAATAATAGTGGAACCGCTAACCATCGGTTCCAAATGCTGTCTTTTATGATTATTTTATTAAGTTCGTCTTGCCTATGTAAAGAGCCCCAAATTCCTTGACACAATTGAGGCTTCCAACATATATTTAGCAATATACATTGCTTATCATGGTGAGCGAGAAGTTCTCAGAATCTCAACATCAAATAATTAATACAAATTCCTCTTACTTCGATATATTAGTTTTGCTTTAATTGGACGAGTGGAATTATACATCACATTTTATGAGCTGTAATTATAATTCAATGTACACCGCAATTTAAAAGGCTTCTCCATATTAATTGTTTGTAAGGATCTAACACAAACTTAAGTTAGAGAAGACATATATCTCGAGTATTCATGATAAATGGGAATAAGAGAAAAGAATATATATATTGAGGCTCATCTGTATGCATCAATATTAAAAATATGTAGATGAGATGCACTGTGATATTTGAAGGATAATTGGGAAACGGTTTGGATGGTGGGCACTTGGAACATATAGAAGACGAGATGCACTGTGATATTTGAAGGAGCTTCGCCGGATGCAGATGAAATTTTTTTTTGAAGAAAGCAGGGGTCAAGCCCCAAAACTTTTATAGGATGCAGATGAAGTTATCAGGAAGACAATGCAAGATTGCAAAGTTTGGATTGCTTATTGTAAATTGTACTCTCTCTTTTCTTTCTTCTTTTTATTTCTTATTTTACTTGTACCAATCTTTACTAGTTCAATGGAAATTGTAGGAGGACTATCGTCCACCTACCTTCAAAAAAAATATGTAGATGCAAATCTGTAGTGGACACGCAAGAGTTTGAAAATATTCGTCATACGGAGATATTCAAAATTTTCAGATTTATAGTTATATTTTTCCATACTGGAAATCATTTGCCCATTTGACATATTCAAAATTTTCAGATTTATAGTTATATTTTTCCATACTGGAAATCATTTTCTTCGACAAAGCTCATAGTAAATATGTATTTACATATTTTGAATATGTAAATACATATTCAAAATTTGAACCCATCACAAAATAATCTGGCTCCGCCACTGCGCGGGATGTATTTACATATTTACTATGTAGGTCCGGGTGCCAACCAGTGGCGGAGCCAGAATATTTTGTGATGGGTTCAAATTAAATTAATAATATCAATATTATAAAGAAATTAAATAAATTACATAATATATATTTTATTTAAGTTTACTTTTTAATTGCAATAGTTTCAAATTTTAAAGATAAAAATAGCTACAAAATTAATAAACACACTACTACAAAAAATATTATGCTCAAAATGTAAACTAATATTATTATTTTTATAAGATCTTATATATTTTATTATTCTAATTGAATCATGTAAAATCTCATCCTTTAAAATCTACAAAAGATGAATTATAATTTGATATAATTGTAACTAAACAAATGAAGATAAAATTTAAATTGATTGATCTAAGGTAAACATGGTAAAATAAAATAAAACCTATGTATTAAAGCTTTTTCAATAACAAAATAAAGTACAAATCGGAATAGAGTACTACAAATTTACATATTCGAGTATATATTATTCAATGAACTTTATTTTGTCAAACAAGTACAAAATGACTAAATTAGATATGGGGTTCACTAGTTTAATATTTTTGAATTACATATGGGGTCAAATATTGTATATCCATTAAAAAATTTTCATTTTGTAAGTGTAAAATTTTATATTTAGTGCTATATTTTATAAAAAAAAAAATGGGGGTCAATTGACCCCCATTTTTTGTACATAGCTCCGCCAAGTGGTGCCAACTGATTCATCAAGGAAAGAATGCGACCTTAATTAAGTAGAAAGCAGTGATGTGCAATTTGCCAACAAAAATCTGGCCATTGTAAATCCGCACATCTTCATCATAATTACGTGCCCTGACATAGAACACAATTTAACGCTGTAGACTGAGGACCTGACCATTCCAATCAACCACCCCTAGCCGCCCAGGAATGAAAACGAAGCGGATAAGATAAACTGTATTTTCAACTCTGTTTCGAACTATATCCGAATTCAAAAAATACTCTTAATATTCAAACTATATCTGTATCAAAATATATTCATATATCTGTATCTGTATCTGTATAACTGTATTTGATAAAAAAAAATGATAAATAGTTCGACTATTATTCGATCCATATTCATATCCGTCAAAATAAAATATACTATTGAATTTGTATTTAATCATTATCCGATCCGTTTTCATCCTTAATTGAACCAATCGTGCAAGATGATCCTCTAGTGCTATAAAAAAGAATTTTGATTTGACAATATATAGTATTAGTAAGTTTTAATTAGATATCTTGGCTTAAGATAACATTTTTTATTGGACGTAGCAATATGAAATGATGACACATGATATTGATATATAATAATTACATTTAACGATATATGATTAATATAGAATTTTGATGTACGATGATATATGATATCGATCGAAGTAAATATTTTATTTTTATTAATTTCTATTAGCTTGTTAATTCATAGATATTTGTTTTAATATTTGAAACATATCTGTATTTGAGGTTGTATCTGACAATACCCTATTCTAATTCATATATATTTAACATCAGAAACGCGTATGTACTCGAACTTATCCGTATTCATTCCAAATATATATATGATTTGACCACTATCGATTTGTATCCGATCTTGGTTTCATCTAACCATGCAACTATACCATCAGTTATAAAATGAACCACGTGCAGTTCTGTTTTACAGCCGAAAAGCAATCCACATTAGAGAAACAACCTAAGATGTCTATAGAATCAACGGCCTTAATTAGTACACAGTGGCACTATTCATTTCCTCATCAAGGATTTACATATATATCTAAATTGTAAGAAGTTGGTTTTCTATTGTGAAATTGTAGTTTAGTATTAATTATGTATATATGAATTTAACTTAATTTGAAAATTGATTGGTAATCTATTAACTAATTGAAAATTATTATTAATATAGATGTAACTAGATTCTTTAATGTTACATGCAGCTAGATATTACGTCGTGGTAATTAGATTATTTGCAATTAGTTATTGCAGCGCAACTGTTATTCTAGCTTTTTTTTTTTTGTCAATTCATATTGCTAATTAAACATGATTAACCAGTTTTTTTTTTTCGCCTCCCATTGGTTGATCACAGTGGTACCACTAACCTAACCAGGGTTTCCCAAATGCTTCCTTTCATGATTATTTTATTAATTTCGTCTTGCCTATATAAAGAGCCCCAAATTCATTGAGACAACCCATGCTTCCAAGTTCCAACATATATTTAGCAATATGGCTTCGTTTCTAACTTTCTTTTTCATTATCATGGTAAGCGAAAAGTTCTAAGAATGTCACATCAAATAATGCAAATTCCTCGTACTTTGATATATTAGTTTGTTCCTTAATATCATATATTTGCATAATGTTTTGCTTCCAATATTATTCAAATAAAATTTCTTACATTGCCGCCGCTCCTGTTAACATTATTTTACAACATTGTCAATCCTTCTGTTTCCAGTTCTTTACTTCTGGACATGCAGGCAACAGCACCGGTGCAATCTGGAATGATGAATGGCACGCTTTGTTTCCAAATACTCCTATGCCGAATATCATCAAGGACCTCATTAAGACAGGTCTCTCTGACTCTCTCTCTCTCTCTCTCTCTATACCTCCCTCTCTTTCTCTCTCTGATTAAGTTATGTTGATGGTAAATTCAGTCGACACCTATGTTGATGGTAAATTCACTCAACAGTCGACACACACGAGTCACGACACCAACGATTATCTAAAATAAAAAAAAAATAAAATTCCACAATTCACCGAGTAATTAAAGGTGCGAGAGAATTATGAAATAAGTGCTCAAATTATGAACTTATTAGAATTAATTCCACAAGTCACGACACCAACGATTTTGTGAAATCTCCATATCCAATTTATTAGACAGAATTACGTACACCTTTATTCTCAAATTTCCAAATTATGAAATAAGAGAAAATTTTAAAATTTTGAATTCCGAAAATTTTAAACTTCAAATTTTGAATTTTTAAAATTTGATTTTTAATTTATAACTCTGAAATTCGAATTTTAAGTGTTCCAATCTGAAAAATTTTTAATATCGAATTTTGATAATTTCAATTTTTCAAATAATTTAAAAAATTCAAAATTTTTCCAATATTATGTTTTTTTTTTATTTTTCAAAATTTTGAATTATTGAAAATTGAAAATTTAAGATTTTGAAATATTCAGCCAACGAAAAGTTTTGTAATGTGAGAAGGAGGGATAATTTTGTAATGATTGTATATATAAGTGACAAACTTATAACTAAATTAGACTTGGAGTGATATTTTCCAAAGCAACAGGTTTGTGATGTTATTTTTCAAATTTCAAAGTTTTGGAGTAACATTGGTCTAATTTCAACCAATATCCTCTTAAATCTCTTGTTTTAGCAGCGACATGTATTTTAACCAAAAAGAACCCCTGAGTTTCCTTTTG
Source organism: Rhynchospora tenuis (assembly GCA_027725995.1). Taxonomy (NCBI): domain Eukaryota; kingdom Viridiplantae; phylum Streptophyta; class Magnoliopsida; order Poales; family Cyperaceae; genus Rhynchospora; species Rhynchospora tenuis. The sequence continues at coordinate 173,305,233 of CM050888.1, forward strand.
TAAATCGTAATGATGTTAATCATTGATGATATTCTATCTAAGAAATAAGTTGGCAACTTGGTAAATATTAATCACTTCTCTGTACACCTTGCTGACAGATGCAAACGGACGTATGTCAGCAAGCAGGTTCCCTGTCAATTTCACCGTGCATGGAAGTTCAATTGGAATAATTTTTGTAAAATATCGTTTTGCTTCGGAGTTTGAAGCTGCTGTGCATTCCTTCTTTTTGGAAAAAAGCATGTACCCAGAAATGGAGATTAAAGGAGTTAGCTTTTCGGGAACCATTACTGGCAATACCTTTATCCCTCGTGGAGAAGCTGACAGCATACCATTCTCTTCCACAAAACTCGATCAGATCCTGGACCGCCTTTCAATTGCACCAGGATCTGAAGCAGCAAAACATGTCGAGGAAACGTTGACAGTGTGCGAGGCCTCTCATTTAAAAGGAGAGATCAAGTTTTGTGCTACATCTCTCGAGTCCATGATCGATTTCGTCATTTCTGAACTTGGGAGCGGTGAGTACTTAAATGTTATTGCAACCACAGTGAAAGATGAAAAGCAAGAAATGGCCTACAAAATTACTGCCCAGGGAACGGAAATGCCTGGAGATAAACTGGTAATATGCCATCCTCTGCCATACCCTTACACGGTGTTCTATTGCCACGAAGTTAAAGCAACTAATGAAAGACGTAAAATATTTAATCGTAATAATATTTCTTAATTAGCAGCCAAGATCACGTAATTCATATAAAATAAGAAATTTATGAGTATAAAACTTACAAAATAGAAGTGCAGAAATCATTAGACGTTAGGCGGAAGCGTTAGTACTGATCTTCAACGGTTTTCCTTAGACATATTGATGGTCTCTTTAGGCGTTTATTTTCCCTCAAAATAATTCTGGATTATTTAGTGGAGATGTGTGAAAAAAATGAGTCACACCCTTTAGTAGAGATGTGTAAAATGAACCACACCTTAAGCAGAAATTAATGAGGTATATATAATATTCTAAGGCAACCATTGGGATCAAGTACAATGAATCTGGTCCATCAGAATTTCCATCAAATTTTGATGCACCCTTTAATTAAATTTCATAAATGAACTTGGTTCACAATTAATTAATATAGGCCACATAAAAATTCTAACATTCTCCCACTTGGCCTATATTGAATCATCATAATAAAACACAAATTCAGAATTGGCCAACATAATCTTAAACCTTGTTCAGTTAGAAATACCAAATTAAACTAATATAATCAAAATAACTATAACTGTTATTTGATCCCTATTAATTATAAAGTGGTATTCTTTCCAACAAATGGTTAATACGATTCATTTGATCCTCTTAAGTAAATTTGCTTAAATTAAACATAATGCGCAACATAAGGAATAAGCAAATTTCATAAATTCAAAGTCAAAGTCATAATTGAAGCTTCACATCATTACTTAATTCATAATTTAATACAACAAAATTATAATTTAGTAACTGAACCCATGCCGGCAAAAATGGGTGGTTATACTTTAGAGAGAGAATTAACATAGTTCTCAAATTAATATGTTGTATTACTATACTCATATCTTTGACTTTGTATATAACAACAAAATATTTAATGTCGATCCATTAGACATGTCACTTGATTTGTTGTTCTTAAAACACAAAATAGCAGTCGCACTATTACAAAAATACAAATAAGTGACTCTACAATATGTCACAAATTATGCTTGCATAATGAAAGAGTCATTATAGACTGCTTAATACTCTTCCATAACATTAATCATCAAACAAGCATAAATAAATAACATCATGTGAATTTTTTAGCAACTAATAAAATATCATCTAAATGCAAAAACGACAATGATAAATTTACTCCCACTAACCCTGAGATATATGCATTGAATTATAATACTTTCTTTATATCCAAACTTGGTTATGACCTCATCAAATTTGAGAATTATTTTAGCAAATAGTATTTTATCATCGCCGCCTTTATTGATAATTGCAGCGAGATCTTTTCATAATGTCTAGAGTAATTTCAAAATACCAAGACAAATCTCAATTGGTTCTTTCCAAGTTGGAATAATTAGTTTTATTCAATGCTATAAAAATTCAAGAAAAAGTAAGGTGGATATTATAGTCAACTAAAATTCACATATCATGACAAAAGAACTAACATTTAAGTAAACTGAAATAAATAACAAAAACGCCAAACGATATTTCAGTTGTAACATAATAGTACATTATTTCATCAATTTATATCACCGTTGGGCAGATAATAAATTGAAGACAATGTGACAATTCTATTTAATAAACTATAATGTCAATTAAAGTTGTTCAAATTGACATCCTTAATATTTATTAAATATAAACATAATAGTGATACATAAACTAAAATATCACAAATAACACAATAGAATTAAACAACTATAAGGATTAATACTTAATTAAACCGAAATTAATAATTAACAATTTTCAGTTTTGACAAAATAGTTGTTCCATAAAATCAATTTGCATCACCGTTGGGCAGAAACAAATTGAATCATAAATAAAATTCCATTTAATAAACTAAAATGACAATTAAAGTTGTTAAAATTGTCAACCATAATATATTAAATGTAAAACTTAATTGTGATCTATAAACTTAATGTATCACACACTTCCTTTTAATAAAATGGAAATTACAATTAAAGTTGTTCAAATTGATAATAACCAAATTATTAAAAGTAATTTTATATGGTTTAAATTATTCATATGCAAAATTTATAACAAACTTCCGTTGGGCCGCTTGGTATAATAATAACTACATATAAAACCAAAAGGATAATTCTGCCATGAATACTTAAGAATTATCCAAACTATAAATCCATCAAAATATTATATACATAACCGTAAATAAAATCATATACGGTTTTAAATTACATATACAATATTATATGGAACATTAAATTAAGAAATATTTATTAGCATTTTCACTTAACAAACATAATGTGAACATGTTTGCGAAAGGATGCGAATAAGTGCCTCTGACTAATTCGTTTAAGCAAATGAAATTGCATTAAAAGTAACTAAATGAAATTTATTACCGCATCCTGCCCAGACAATTCGATTGATTTAAACACTTACCAAAAAAATATTAAACGGATCTTAAACTAATCAGAGGTCGTCTGTATAAACGCATCTTTGACTTAGGCGTTTAATTGCTATTAACGGAACATATATGAATTTTCCATAATACCATATACGTATTAATGTAAGAAAAGATTATTGATCTCATGGTAGGAATAAAAAAGGAAAATATCATGAGTAAAATAATAATCTCATGTGATATCGTTAAGAAAATGTATATCATACATCCTCGATCTTGATTTGTAAAGGATATAAAACAAATCTTGTACCAAGAGACGCTTAAAGGGGATAATCTAAAAGGTACCATCACTACCGTTAGTATTAAGTATTAACATATAGTTGCGCACTAAAGAAAGCATAATATTTAGTGCATCAAATCTAGTACAGTTTAAAAATAACATCCAATCAAAATAAAAAGTACAGATATGATTAAGTTTGTGCTAGAACTTTGTATTCAATCATTATGAGCCGTTCATGTGGTGTGCAAACGTAAATGGAGGAATAAAGATGAATTTTTAAGCATCTCAAACTTGCACACATAGAAAAAAAAAAAATAGAAAACTCCAGTAAATCGAATACGAAAATTTATATTTTATATGAAATTACGACCGCTCTGATACCAAATGAAAGACGTAAAATATTTAATCGTAATAATATTTCTTAATTAGCAGCCAAGATCACGTAATTCATATAAAATAAGAAATTTATGAGTATAAAACTTACAAAATAGAAGTGCAGAAATCATTAGACGTTAGGCGGAAGCGTTAGTACTGATCTTCAACGGTTTTCCTTAGACATATTGATGGTCTCTTTAGGCGTTTATTTTCCCTCAAAATAATTCTGGATTATTTAGTGGAGATGTGTGAAAAAAATGAGTCACACCCTTTAGTAGAGATGTGTAAAATGAACCACACCTTAAGCAGAAATTAATGAGGTATATATAATATTCTAAGGCAACCATTGGGATCAAGTACAATGAATCTGGTCCATCAGAATTTCCATCAAATTTTGATGCACCCTTTAATTAAATTTCATAAATGAACTTGGTTCACAATTAATTAATATAGGCCACATAAAAATTCTAACAACTAAGGCATATGTGGTTCCATTAGTAGGAAAGCTTGGGTCTATAGTTAGCGCTGTTGCTGTTTGCCATAATAATACTGATCATTTTGATCCTATTTTATTTAAGATGCTCAAGGTGAAACCAGGGTCACCACTTTGCCACTTCCTCCCTAAAGATCACCTCGTTTGGGTTTCCAACAATTATTTGAATCCGTTGCTCCATGAGGAATCAAGCTAATTAATTATAAGCTTTGGTTATTGGTATATGTTATCTTGCTGTGTGAATATAGCTATGTTATGAATTTAGCTTTTGCGAATGCATTTATATATGCATGGTAAGTTTGGAGTGATTTGATGCTTGTAAATAATTTAGCGTGCCCCTTAATAAAGGTGCGTTCGAAGGAGCTTTTCTATGTACCAACAGATTCCAAGAATTGTACTGTGTTTTGCTTGCTTTTTTTTTTTTTTTTTTTCTGTTCTAATAAGTTGCAACAAGATTGGTAAGAACGATGTACACAAAACAAAACTTGGGTATCATCAGATTAATTAGAAGAGCCAGAGACTTCTCTTTATATATATATATATATATATATATATATATATATATATATATATATATATATATATATATATATATATATATATATATATGTATGTATGTATATAATTTGCACTTAAACTGGACCCTATGCTTGTTTCGACTTCAGAGGTAATCAACTAAAGCAAATGTACTTAAAGCAAAAGCATATTTTAAGTTAGGGATAGACAACTAACAAGTCTACTAAAAACAAATTAAAAAGATAAATATTATAGGATTATTAATCAGCAGAGAAGTCAACAAATGAAGACCATCTCAACCATTTTACACACATTTGAACTGTAAATAAAAGGAAAAATGCTAGACACTAGCAAAATCGTATCTAACTGTTAAATTTTTGCTCTACGTTGCAAAAGAATTATCTTTTGGGCCTAATTGGTACGGCATATATGTATGACCTGGGCTTGCTTATGAAGAAACAACACCTAAGGCCTTTGAAGAGGAGCTCGGCGTGGTACAGCAACCTGCAACCACAAAAAAGAATTCAATTATGATGTAAGCCATCTCAATGACTCAATCCATTGCAATCAGCAATTTGGTACCAAAAGGAAAGAGAAAATTTAGAATTGGCAATTGGGCCTAATTAAATCATGTATTTTGATATCAAGACAAATAGAAAGTAACAACAGTGAGAAAAAAAAATGAAAAGCACAAATAGAAGTTATAAAATAGATTAGATTTATATATGGAGAGAGATTAATTAATAGCGTTTTTAGAGATGAAAAGGATAATAAAATTCATTTGCTCTCTGTTTTCTTGACTTCACCTCTTTCGGCCAAGCGCTAACAAGTGATCTAAGTAACAAGGATTTGAACGGTACGGTCGTTAAGTACGAGAATTGACTGGTTATTTTGAATCCAAAATTTTTCATGACAGTGAACAAATGATAAACGGAAGAATGTGTAATAATCCAATTCCAATTCATCTCTACTAAATTTTCATTGAATTGAAATGAAGTTTTTCTCTGTTGTATACTTTAATGGTTCTGAATTCCATTCAGTTTCTACAGGGTATTGTAATTTTTCAGGTGAATTTCCATCGTGCTAATTGGCACTGGAGTTTTTCAACAAGGTGTACTTCAATGATCAGCAAATAGCACAATCACCTTTTCTTTATTATTTTAAGCGTCCGAAAACTATTTTTAGTTCATAAAAGCCTCATCTGTAGACCAATTCGAGCTTTTGAAGAACAGCCACAGAATTAAATTATATCCAATTGTTATTTATTCAATGAATTTATGTCCGCGCGTCAATTGGTACCTAGATGCAATGAGGTATTCAATAAACGAGATGTGCCTATATAATTAACATACAGCACTGTCACTTTTTCTTTATTATTTTCAGCACACAAAACTATTTTTCGTTCTCAAAACACATGCCAGTAAACCAACTTCAACTTTTAGAACAACCACAGAACTAAAGTTAATTGAACATAACCCTCTCCATTGATAAGCACGTTAACTAAAACAAAGAGTAATTTAGGTGAACAACCTGCTCACCGGTTTCAGCAATCATATGTTTACAAAAATATTTTGCAACAAGAATAGATAATAATTACACACACTGTACAATGCAAGATAAGCATTAGTTGGCACAAAATGTAATAACATCCCTTCAGGGAAACAACCAACAGTAGGCTTCCTACAAACATGTTAAAACAATGATGGGTGAACACTTGAAATTGAGCTCTATTGCCCTTTAGAGTGTCCAGTTTACATTTCCTTCTTGCTACCCCGCAACCCTCATTTCCTCACTTAGAGCAAATAATATCTTTGGCAAGCCTTGGGGGTAGGTCTTTGTCTCTAAAATTAAAAGCATAAGAGTAAGAATGTGCATGAGAATGTGGATGTAGGGGCAAATGTGATAGAGAATGCGGTTGAGAATGGGAACGGGAATGTGAATTAAAATTGGAAATGGCATTAGCATTCAAAATGAATTTGGTATTTGAATTAGATTTGGAATTCAAATTGGAATTGGTATTGGTTTTGGCATTCATATTGGTATTGGTTTTGCCATTTGTATTGGTATTGGCATTAGAATGTGAATTAGAAACGGAATTGGAAATGGCATTAGAATGTGAATTAGAAACGGAATTGGAATGTGAGTTAGAGGGGGAAGTAGAAGAACTAGAACTGGAGAAGTTGCTGAGCCTCGGTGCCATCAGTAGCAGGTCCTCTTCATCATCGATGATTGATGAAACCAACGAGTCTGACCCATCCTCTGTAAATCACAAATTTATTATGAGAATATTGAAATAATGTAATTGATGCAGAGAAGTGGGTCAAAAGATGTGATCTTTATTTGCAGTATAAGTACAATCACATTACCCCAGAAAACTTGGACTTTTCTTTTAGAATCCAAGAGGCTATCAAAAAGGATTATTGGCTACGAAAAAGCCTTTGTGGCCATAATAATGACACGAAGCCTGAAGAGATACATTGGCTGAGAAATCAGAACATGTCTTGGATTGTAAGTGTTAAAATCATTTCACAACAATACCAGGAAAAAAAAAATAAAGTGGTGTCCCATATTTTAACATTCATAATCCAAGACATGCACATGCTGAATCAATATCTGCGAAACCACTTATTTGCACCTTGCATGCTTAGAAGAGACTTTATTAAAAGTTGGCACATGCTGAACCAAAATCAGTATGCACCTGCTGGCACTGAAGCTGAGTTAACAGCAGTGTCAGAGCTAGCATTGCATTTAGGTGGGGTGAACTATAGAGAGACGTGCAACTTTTTCTTTACAAAAAATACCTTCCCCTCTCAATTTTCACTTTTGATGTGTAAACCCGCTATCTGCCGAGTAGCTTCACCACTGGTAAAACCAGCATATTATCCCCTCTGAGGCTCAGACAATCTCTGTTACATGTGTATAAGAGGGGGGAAAATAAAAGCATACCCGAGGAGGTGTTACGTGTTTGACTTGGGACATGCCTGACTTGTGACACCTGGATTCCGTCAGGCAGAAGACAATGAAATAATGAACCTGTAATGCATATATAATGAAATGACATAGAACCCCTATTAATGGAAATATCAGAAAGCTGTCTGACTAAAGCACAATAAGGGACCACTCATTTCAGGCAAGGTAGATGGGGTGTATCTTTTGTTCAGTTTGTTTGAAGTTTGCTGCATTCAGTCATAATTCAGATTAATAAAAGCTGAGTGTATTATGTGGTGCATGCACTGGTTTTGTAGGGCTAAATTACTTGAAAAAGAAAAAGAACAATAGCAATCAAAAGAAAAGATAAAGATGAACAAAAGAAATTAACGGTAGTAGCCTGCCAGTTCGTGCATACCAAGTTATGGTATTAGTCTATGGGATGGTATAGTACCAACTTGTACCCATTGCAGTCTAACAACTAATCAATATATTGTTTGTTACCATTTTTAATATATACTAACAATGATATTTATTTATCTTTTTTTTTTTCTTTTTTGAAGACATTCAGGGGCATTGATAGATACCCTTCCACTTTCTATCAGAAGAAAGCAACAGTACATACTAGCAACCATAAGTGCCATTAAACAATCTGGTACTTGCCTAATCGGGCGAGGCGATTGACCCAGGCTGGTATCGGCTTCCCCGTAAGGTACACTGCTACCTCCTCAGTGAAATGGTTACAATTTTTCGATATTAAGTGGTATGAGTTGCCATGGTACTTGGATGCCAGGTCTTGAATGAAGTTTTGGAAATCTGATCTCGGCAAGGTGGTGCTACCAATCCGTACAGACAGTCTAAAATGGAAACCGGGACAAAGCCTTGGCTCCACCTCAAAGACCCCACTTGATGGGTAGTCATGGGCTCCATATCCATACTCCATTCCATATACTGAGCATAAAAACAAGAAATAGACAATATAACAGGAGCTAACTCAATTCCAACTTTCTAAGACTTAGAAGAATTAAAAGATTACCTTAAGCAAATCTTTTTTATTTTGTTTTATTTCAAATAATGCAATGAAACATAGAATGTGTACAGTGTGGTGTGTAATACACTATTGTAAATGCACTTTTTAAAAGTTAAAATTCATGATAACACAAAATCTATGCTTGTAGGTTTTGTTGAATTTGTTTGGTTACAGAGGGTAACATATGAGGAGCCTCATTAGTCTAATATATGTTAAACTTAGCTATCTAACCAGCTAATGGAAATGGGCGGTAACACCTATTCCAGAACAAAAGAAGAATTAATCCTGGCGTTCTAAGATATTCTTAAAATTTGATTGATATGAACAACCAAATTATCCTAACTTTTTACAGTGAGCAAATTAATTTAAATTCCTCAACATAAGAAAGTAAGAAAAATGACCAATTTCAATTACAAAGATGCTAACAAAGACAATAACTTTGAATACAAATGTACCTTCAATTCCAGAATGAAAAACTCCAAGACCAAACCAATAGAGGTAATTATTAAATGGGGTTAGATCATAGACATTCAAATAAATATTCGAGGTAACCCCTTTCCTGGAGCTTCCTTTCTTATCCTTCTTCCCCATGAGGGGAACCGAAATCAAATTTCTAGACTCTCCAAAGGGGCAGCAAATTCGAAAGCGCCATTCGGAGGAGATGGAATTTGGGGAGTCTCAGAAATTGATGGCTGAAATGGGATGGAATTGAGGAATTTGAAAATTTGTTTCTTTCTTTTTGGGTGTTTGGATATTGAGTTTTGATTTTTGGATATATTTGGGTTCTCTTTTCTCCTTTCCTTTTTGCGCCAATAAAGACAGCAAAGGAGATTGCCACCTTCATGCTCGGTCATGTGCAACACAGATATAAGTGCACTGGTTCGGTTTTTGATCTTTTTTGCACGTAAGCCCTTAATAAATGTAAGTTTTATATTGAACTATAGAAGTTTATTTTTTGTTTATTGCTCTTGTTGTGCAACCATTTGCGTTGCAAGTTGGTGAACACAAATTCTTATTCACACTTCTTGCGTGTAGGCGAGAACCATTTTTTCTTTTTTTCTTTTTATATTAGAGATACAGTTATAATCATTGCGTAATTAGATAATTTTGTAAAGCTTATTTATGAAATAAAAAAATTATATCTAATACTTTTTACAGCATTTTTATCTCCTCCAACATTGTTGTTCTGTAAATTTGTAACAGATGCAATTCTTTCGCTTTTTTTTTTATATTTCAAGTTTGTAATAACCACAATGAGTAGAATATTAAAACTTAAATCTTCATTGTTGATGCATACAACCTGATTGATTTTAAGAATCGGATGGCTACATTTCAGGTTTGAAAATTCTTTCCTAAAAACTTCTAAGTGAGACATGTATTCATGTTAAAATCAAGCATGCATGACACACAATGATTCGCTGCCTAAGATTTTCTTGTCAAAGATACAAAGGGTGAATAATCCCTTGTTTCTCGAACATGAAAAAAGTAATCTGTTACTTTCCTTCCAAGTTGATTGGAAATATTAATTAAAATAATATTGGCAGAAATATACATTTCCATGTGAAAAAAAACAACTCTTTCCTTTTTACAATAAAAAATTATATTGACCGGGAACATATCTCGATTAATTTTACTTTATATATTCCGATTTTAGCTTGTCGTATTCCACAGAGCCTGGAAACACGGCGATATAGATTTTTTGTAATTTACATGTGAAGATGATAATATTTAATTAATTTATCAAAATATGTACTAAGCTGTGTCTCGATCTTTCTTATTTATTTATATTATTAAGCAATTGACAACTCGCAGTTATTTATATAATTATAATATTGACACGAAACTTCAATTAAATAAAATTCAAAATAAATGATATTTTCAATACTTTAATGATGTAAGACCAAATACAAATATAAGAAAAACGTGCATTAAATTCGTGATGACAAGTGTAAGACAACTATTTTTTTTTTTTAATTACACATTGAGTTAATTGGGTACGGATATATTGATAATCGAACTTATTTGACAGTCGATAAAACAATTAGCAAAATATAAAAAAATTTTAAAAAAATTGTCGATATATTTTTTGTAGTTTGCACTAAGATGTATGAATTTTATAAACTTTTAGGATTGTTTTGATCATCAATCAAGCACCACTAAAATTAAACGTTTGAAACTAAAACTAAATCATTTGATGGTTGTGAGATTAATCTATTATTAAATTGTAGCAACTTAATACATAATTTATCTAAAATTCTCAATGATCGACCATTTGGATGCAAATCTAGATTGTTTCGGTGGACTATTTCCATATATTTTGACAAATAGAGATTATATAAGCACTTTTATCCTTGTCATTTATAATACGAATATAATAAAAACATTGTTTACCCATTTGAGCCATTTTTTTTTTGTATTTTTGCTTTTATATTATTGCTGGACGATAATGGTTACTCAAAGAAATTTTAAGTTGAAGTTAATTAAATGAAAAAAAAAAGGAGAGAGGAACCTACAGAGAGTCAGAGATCCAGAAAATATGGAAGATAAATATGTACTTTGTTTAGAGATTTGGCTCCTATATATTAAGGACTAAAGAGAGAAAATTGTATACCCGCTAAACAGGCATTAAATTTCATTAATTTGGTCAGATACAAAAATGCATTATATATGTGTAATATATATTACGGTTCTTATGCTGAATTAAAAAACAATTTTGACGATTGTCATTGTCAAAGAATATTCATCCAAAAATGAATATTCAATTGCATTGCTGTTACAATCACACAAACAATTTGAGAGGGAAGGGAGATTAATTAGGTGTGACCATACGGAAGAAAATGTTTTAATCACGCAAAGTACGTCTTTTTCCCCTCCGAATGCAGTGTTTGATGACTTAATTTGATCCGAGAGGCTCAGAGTAGCAATTGAAATCACATGGAAGAGAAATAATTTTTTTTTTCTATTAGATTGAAAGATTCATATTTTTTATAATAGATGAGGAATGCGGAGAGATACAAATCATATGTTATTTCTAGTACTAGCATTTTTCTTTGTTCCTTTTTAATTTTTAGTGGGTTCTTGCTCAGAAACCACTTCTCTTTTACATAACTTTAATTTTCAATATAAAGTTATGGGGCTTGACCCCTAATTTTCTTCGAAAAAAAAAAAATCAAATGTTAGGGACCGTTAACACTTAACAGGATCTTCTTCCTGCTCTTTTTCCAATAGAAAAGTTTGTTCGTGAGAGAGAACACGAATTCTTCTTGGTGGTATTGTATTTTTGTTTTTTGATTTTTCATATTAGCAATGTTATGCGGGTTATTCCATAAAAACCCACAAAGCCTTCTTCTTTTTTTTAAAAAAAAAGAGGATTCGTCACTGAAGAAAATAAAAATTTAGTTGACAATCTTGCTATTCGGCCGGTAGTACAGGCGGGACTAAATTTTTTTCAAAAGAGATATTTAGCTATGCACAATGAGTTATTCTGTTCAAGAATATACAAAAGTGTAGCATATGTTTACAATGATTAAATAATGTAAGATAATAAGATAAAATGAACTCGCAGCCGTGAAACTTTTAATAAATTTAAATTTCACGAGGCATGACAGTTAGAGTCTTGGCTATTAATTCCTACATTGTAGTAGAGAGAAGACCATCTTCCATCAAATTTGGAGATCACAGGATGAGCCGTTAATCCACAGTAATTCTTTCTCAGCCGTTGGATGCATATCTCCATTATCTTTTTGAACATGCTATCATCCTGGATCAAGGGTTGCTCCACAAATTCGGAGAAAGGCATCCACTATTTAAGTACCAAACATTACAAAATTAAGTTCTGATGTGATCAATTCCATATCAACACCCCTTTCAAAAAGTTAAAAAATAAAATAGAAGTGGAAGGTTTAAATTTAGGGACTTCAAATGATGTTTCTGCTTTTTTTTGTGGGGGGTGGGGGTTTCTTTAGATAGTTTTCATCTGGTGACATGGGGTATAGCCCACATATTGCAGTGCAAAAAATTCAACTACTTCAAATACTATGGATTGCCTCCTTATCAATTAATATAGGTTCAAAAGACAACTGTACCAGTGCGCTAGGTCTGTTTGCTTGATGCTGATGCACAATGCGTGCTTTATATTTGGTTGAAAAACATTGTATGCAGGGCTCTTCGTTTCTTTTAATGAAAAGAAGTAGGGACTCCCTACTTATTTAAAAATAAATAAATAAATAAATAAAAAAAGACAACTGTACCTTGGCAGCTTGGATCTCCATTTCATCTATTTTGATCTCTTGAGAGAGAGGTCTCAGCATACAAATAAAGAAGAGATCCGACTTCTCAAACGCTAAGTGGTGTGCATGCCTAATCAAAAAAAGGTTTAAGATGAAATTTGTCTTCAAGGAAAGAAAATAACTCTATTAATATTCTTTTACTGACCAGATGAATAAACTGTCCGGTGCTATTGCTTATCTATTATTCAATAACCCCCTCATAGTTATGCAACTAAAGCCCGCTTTTATGCCTTCTCAATTATATAATACAGTCATAAATAAAAAAAATATATTTTCAATTAAGCCCAATATCTTTCGTTATGTCAGTTGAACTGCCCACTTTAAGCAGGCGAATAAACTCAAATTCAACTCTGGCACAATTACTGAGATTCAAAAGGTCAACAAATGACTAGAAATTGTGCAAAAGCACTCAACAAGGAGGAAAAAGAAAGGAGCCGGGGAAGGTTGTGTGTGGGGGGGAGCGTTGGGGGGGGGGGGGGGGGGGGGGGGGGTGGAGCATTGGGGTTTACAGGTATTGTACCATTTAGTTTATGAGGATACTGGACCTGACCGAAGTGTTAACAAATTTGACACTATAAATCTGTTATACTTTTTCCTGTATACTACTATAATTACATCATACCTAAATGCTATGACTTCCACAAATTCTGTGTCGATCTGCATAATCCAAAAAAGCAAGTACAGTTAATGGAATTTCTAATAGAACTTTTTTTATTTAAAGTCTCATGAAAGTTGCAAATTTTGGAGAACAACTTACACCAGTTTCCTCTTGGACCTCTCGTACAGCTCCAGAAAATATCTCCTCTGACTGAAAAATGACAGAAAGCATCAACTTAAGTTATATACATTCTACTAAAATTAACAATAGCAATAGCAGACTAGCAGTACTAAATACTAACAGCAAACAAGTCTTGAATTTTCACAATAGAATACTGGCACCATCATGAAAACACAAGGTTTAGCACATCTAAACATTATTCGCCAACTTGGTGTCATGCCATGCAGTCAGGCGTTTGCACTAGTACTCTAAACTGGTTATTTGGTTTGGTAGCTGTTACCTATACTATCTCAAAAAAAAAAAAAAAAAAAAAAAGGAAGCTGGCAATTTGGACTTCTACACTAAATTCAAAGACAAAAATGTTGTGAAGCTATCGCCCCATCTTGAACAATTGGCTCTGCAGCCAGTCAGTGCTAGTAGTGATGTTCACAGTAAAACTTTAACTGTATCAGATAAATAATAACCTCTTGAATAAACCCTGTGGGAAGTTTCCAAGCACCAGAAAATGCTGAATCACAATATTTTTCTTGGACTACAAGCACCTGTAAATTATTTTTAATATTCAAAGGAAAAATTTTATTTTAATTGAGTCTAAATTGCAAATTGAAGTATTGAAATATTTGAGAATTAATGCATGAGTTACCTGATTTTGATCATTCAAGACAAAGCCGCCAACTCCAACTTGATGTGATGCATTTGCTGGAAGCATACAAGGTCCTTCTGGTAACCAATAGGTTAGCATCACATATGCTTCCTCCGCATGGTGGTACTTAAACCCTTTCTGCATAAGCAGTTCAGTTAGATAACAGACCAACTACATCAAACAAAAAGATAATGTGCCAGTGCCAGTCTGGTATCTACAAATACTATGTTAGAAAAAGGAAATGAATTAGAAGGTGCCAGTAAGGAAAATAAACGGTACCTTTACTGCAACAGGCACCAAGTCCGAGAGTTCCAGTGGCAACTTCAGCCATACCCCTTTCTTTCCCTGCAATTTTTTTAAAACAAAGGGGTTTTACTGTCAAATAAGAAAGTACTGATTAGAGCTACAAAATGTATCCCACTAATGTATTCGACAGCTTTGATCAAATTGGACTAATCTTGATTGTTTATATTACATCAAAAAATGTTTCTGAAATGGTAAGATGTTTAATAGAGCTTACAATACGTTTCCAATAGGACAGCGAGACTGGCAAAGCACAAGCAAATGTGTTCGGATCCCGAGGGAGTCGATCGGCATTGATTACGATCCCGCCATACTCATCTTCGAATGAGTCGAGTATACTATTGTAATTGCTTTTAGCTATATTCCAATTAGGCATGGCACTATTTGATCCATTGATTTTACAAGGTTCAACTCTTAGGAAGTTGGATGAATCAACATTTCCACTTGATGGAGTGGCTATTTGATATGAAGCTTTTGCTAAAGAAAAAGAAGCAAAGAAAAACATAATGAGTAAATACAAAGGAGCTCAATGGAGTTCGAGGCAAAAAAGTAGTAATCAAGTCTAATATGTTTGAACCTTCCCACTGAGAAAAAAGAGAACAATTGAAGGATGTGAAGCATTTTCCATGCGTTCTTTTATTCCTTAATCTCCTTTCTTCTAAAATTCCAGTTTGTGGCCTTAGTTCAAGTGACAGTCTCTCCATGTGTAAAAAAGAAAAAGGGAATGGAGAATGAAGAAAGGAAATCAGTACCCAGGACCTAGGAACAGAGCTAGTTTATATATTGCCCCTCTCATAAAAATCTGAAGAAAAACGAGGGACACACCTTTTTGTTAAAAAATCTGTTGTAAGAAAAGGAAACATTTCTAATTAAAAACACCACCATGTATAAACAGTGTGCAAATCCTGATTACGGAATGGATTAGGCACGGTCGCACGGACCTTATCTGAAATCCAAACCATGCCAAGTGGCGTCCACGCTGCATCTTTGTTTTGTAATGTGTGGTGGGTACCAACTGACTGTGACTCAGAACTGAATAAATATATTTTTAAGCATATTTTTAGGTTGCGACAGGAAAAGGCAATATGTTGATGCAGTTTGTTTAGTTTTCTAGTGGAAATTATAGTTGGCATGTGATGTGAAGTACAGTGATATGTTTGATGTTTCACGTGGAACCAAGTCCCCTGTGGCAAATCAAAAAGTGTAAACGTGTGGCTGTTCACTGTCCTGTGCAAAATGAACTGGTTCTTTTATGTCAACGACTCGCTACACAATATGAAGTTCGTATTCGGAATAGAGGATTCTGGTCGTAGATAGAGTAGTGATTAAATAATGTCAGAGCACGTGATATTTGTTTTGCTCAGTTTCTCGGTACAAATAAGAGGAAACCAGATCTCTGGTCGGCACGATCCGGACCGTCTGATTTAATCTCAATGGCTAAAAGAGCTCCGTGAATTCCACCACTCCCGAAAAAAATGAACCGTCTGATTTAAAATCGGACGGCTCGGATCGGACGCCGACCACATGGTCGTAAAAAACGTGCCGACCAGAGGATCCGGGTGCCAAATAAGAGTTCCCTTGAATGGGAACTGATTTGGACCGCACATGGAATTCAGTGGTGGGTATCGTATCGGATTATATAACTAGTCCGATTTCACACGATTAACTACTTCGATTTAAGTTGGATATGAATTAATTTTTTTAATTAAATCAATTCGATTAATCTGATCCATCGTTCATGTCTGTACCATGATTACCACATCAGAAGCGAAAAATTAAACTGAGCTTGAAAATTCATCTGACCCGATCTGGATTTGTAGAAAGACGAATTAATTCAAATCCAACTTAGATTCAATTTCAGCTAGACGCGGAAGAGCTTGTTGGAAAAGAAAAGAGAAAAAAAAAAAAAAACTGGATTCAACTCGACCCTACTAAACTAAATATGATTCGAAATCACGACCCAAAATCTGCCGATTATGTGATTGCCATCTCTAGTTTATTATGCGATTGCCTAGAGATTCTTCAGAAATTAGAAGTTAATTAATTATTAGTGATTTAAGTGAAATTCATTATGGCCTAGATCAAAATATTTTTTACACGGGATTTCATTTCATTTCAATTGATTTCTCATGATTTTGTTGGATCTCATAACATAGAAATTCTAACCAAATGCCACCAAATCTGTTCATTTTGATTAGAAAAATTCTAATGAAATGAAATCCCATGTTAAAAAAAAAAAGATTTTCATCAGCGCCTATATTTTTCAGATGCAGAAATTTTGTGTTTAAAATTTATAAATTTTTACAATCACCTTAATTACCGTTTCCCGCTTTTTATCTTGATTGAACCTCAGATGTAGAATTTAGATATCTATAATTTTAAGAACACGTTGTTAGGGAGAAAAAAAAAAAAAAAAAGATAGTGATTTTGATAATGTAACTGCTCTTATTCTGCATTCAGAGAAAGGCCCTGATCAATTTTTTACTTCGACATGCTATTTCATTTCATTAGAATTTTTTTTATCAAAATAAACGGATTTTTTATCATTTGATTGGAATTTTCATATTATTAGATTCAACAAAATTCTGAGAAATCAATTAAATGAAATCCTGTGTAAAAAATATTTTGATCAAAGCCTAAAACTGATTTGATTCCATCTGATCCAATGGTTTAAAATCGAGTTTTTAATTAAACATGCTTTTAATTTATAATAACATTTTGAAAAATTATTGCAGTTTGTTTAGAAAAATATTAGGTCTGGTTTCGTTTAAGATCTATCTTTACCGAAAATTATCTCTTACAAAGTAGAACTCCATTAAAGAAAATCATTACATTTGTATTGAACTAATTATATAAGGGGTATAATACGTATTTTAAGGAATTATGGCCTTCGTTATGGAAAATATTATAGTTTTGCTGTACTGAGCCATTAAATGATGAAAAAGTTAGGAAATTATATTATACTTTTAGAAAAAGCTAGAACTCATCAGTCAAATATGTTTGAATCTCAATTTTTAACTTGAAATGGTTGATCCGAAATGTTATCAGTTCAATATGATATCATAATAAAATCTCACGAGAATCCAAACTTTTATATTATTTTATTTTTTTAAAAAAATATTTATTATTGGATGGTTCAAATATTTCAATCAATTTATTTTCTATAATTTTAAAAATAGTTAAAATTTGAAAAACATAAATTTTTTTCAAACATGCAGATCGCATTGAATGGTTCAGATTGGTAATTTGAAATTCAAAATTTTCAATTTGATCACATTTGACAAAACCATCTGTCAAATGCATTTGATTCTAGCCTTCTTGTTTTATACTTCTAGTGTATTTGAAGCGTTAGAGGTAAATATTTATATTTTTTAAGCACTACTTAAGAAGATTTTTCTATACACCATCTAAAATTAACCCTCTTAAAAAATGCTAACCAAATCCAAATAATTTGCTAATTTGTCACTTTTAGTTTATAGATCATCCTTAATCATATTAATCTTTCATATTGACCAAAATACTCCTCACTTCTCTCCCTTCACCTAACTCTGCGACATTGTAGGAAGGAGGAGATGAAACGATAGAGACGACAACATGAGGATTTGGAGGGAGAAGAAGGGAGTGTATATTGATCAATACAAAAAATTGAATACCGAGAACGCTAATTTATACACTAAATGCAACAAATGTCTAATTTAGTTAGATTTGAAATGATATTGTTCAAAAACTTAACTTTAGCGTGTTTTCTTTTTTTTTTTTCATTTTGCAGTTTTAAGGGAATCCGAATCTGGTGTAGCGCTACACCATTAGCGCAAGATCCGAGCCGTTCGATCTGATCTCGATGGTTAAGTTTTTTCGGGCTTATCAATCTGGTATTATTCACGGGGCATCCATCATAGATCAGACAGTGAGGATGCCTGCGCTAGCGCTACACCTGATTTGGATTCTAATTTTTTTGGGAGGCCTGTTAGATGCTGATAGAGGAATGTCTATTTTTTGGGTTTTTTTTCTTATAAATGAAAACAATCAGTATATTCTGATATCTACAATTTTTACTATGATTTTTTAGGCTCTTTTTTGTTACGACGATATTACAGAAATTTTAAAACTCTTAAACAATATATATTACATCTTACAGAACGTTAACAACCAAACTGGCTGAAGAAATAGTGGGCTTCAACCCTAGTAACCTATATAAGGTCACTTTTATGCAGGGAAATTTTATTGCGATTAAAAAGAAAGCAAGTAAAATTGGGAAAATCATCTCATATTTGGAAAAAATTAAAATTCTGAAAGCAAAATTCGGCAGGTATTTTTGGGAGCTTATTAAATTTATAAGACCATTCTAATTTTTGAAAAATTGCATAAACCATTCACTAATGAAGCGGCGTTGATTCATTGAATTAATCGCTAAATATGTCCAAAAAGCAAATTGAATACCTTTCTATAAAGGGTTAATTAGATTTATGCCACTTTGAAAATTTGAAATTAACAAAATGTCATCACTAAATGACAAATTAGTTTTATGCCGTTATAAAATAATAAAAATTAGTTTTATGCCATCATCAAATTGATTTGTCAATTTTACCCTTTTAAATATGCCACTGTAAACTATCAAAATTTGAAATATGCCGTAAAGTTAATAATTAATTTTACAATATTACAATTCCATAAATTTCTTTTAATTTGATTGCAAAATAATAAAAATTCCTCTCGGTAGCAGATTTCTTTTCGCGTGTCTATTTTCCAGCGAAGAACTTTCTTCTTTCTTATCACGTTTCTCACTTTTTAATGGTGGAAAAAAGACAAAATATTGTGCATGAATTTTTACTCTGCTATACGTGTTATCTCTTAGTTAATGTTTTTTTTTAGAAACACTAGATAGAGGCTACCTAGTTAAGCATCTCTTAGTTAATGTTAAGTAGAAACAGAAAAGGTCCTTGAAATAAAATAAGAAGCATGAAACATCCCCTCTTTCTCCGCACACGTCCTCGAAGAAAATTTTGAAAAGAAAAGAAAAACTGATTATATTGATAAAAGTTTCATTGATTTATCTAAAGTCAAAATCAATTTTACAATTTTATGTGCAATCGAGTGACACACAAAGTTATTAAACTTGTACCTTTTACTCTTTTAACTTGTCCAATTGCAAATTAAAATCAAGAGAGATGCGGTCAATAAATAATGGTTAATTTTGACTTTTTTTTAGCTTTAAGACGTGGATATAAGATATTATTTTTTTTTCCTTTCACCATTAGAGACCATGAAGGAAGCGGAGAGAGATGGATTAATAAGGGTAACTTGGGTAATTTTAAAAATAATGACAGATTTGATGATGGCATTTTTAGAATTTATTATGTTTTTGGAAAAAATAATGGCATATTACTAATTTCAATAATTTTATAGTGACATAAATCTAATTAGTAATTTAACAATGGTATTTCTCGAATTGATACTATTTTACAGTGGCATAAATTTAATTATTCCTTCTATAAATGATCTGTCTTATTTGAAAATTTTTAAAATTCATACGTTGTTAATATTCTTTAAAATTCCAACTCTATTTCGAGTTATCAAATTTCTCTTTTACATTACCAAACATAAATTTTCCTAAGCTTTGACTGAAGGACAAAAGCTAGATTTAAGGAGAATTTAATTACCTTATGGAAAGGCACTTTTTTAGATAACTTTAACAGTGGTTGGCAAGTAACTTGTGGAAATACACTCTTTTTTCGGCAATTATACATTTATACATATGGAAATACACTCGATAACCGATATAAATAATAGAAACAATTTCCAATAATAATACGTACCGAAATGTAAGGCTAAACGGACACTAACCTTCCGATATTTGGGCTCCAAGTATGGAAAGTGGGTCACACAATTCACAAATTTAGTGACCCGCTACACCGCCGACATTAAAGCGTCAATCCCACTTGCCTGATTTATATCAGTCCGAAAAGATTCATTCTTACTCCATTTCTCTTTCCTTGATTTGAACTCTTAAAGGGGAAATTGCGAAATAAAAGGAGATTTCCGCAAATCTTCTCATTTCTCTTTGTCGTTTTCATACGGATAGTTGCGCAAAAGCACGCGCGCTCCTGTTTGCGGCACCCACCATGTTCGCCAAGCTTTTTCGTGGTTGCAAGGGAGAGTCGGTCTCCGCCTCTGATCAACTCAAACAGGTCTTTTCTTACTTACATTGTAGATATCTGCTGTTTAATTGGATTTTTTTTTTTTTCCTTTTTTCGTATTTGTTGGTCAGCTTTTTTTTTGTTGAATTTGTTGTTTAGTAGGTTTAAGACCAAATTGATGAAATTACTAGGTCTAATTAGTTTCGAGTAATTTTAGATATGATCGTTGGATATTTTGTGAAATTAGTTCAATTAAGTTTTGAACTGAATGACTTATTTGATTGGTTTCCTCTCTATTCATGCTGTTAGAATCATATATTGTTCCGTTACAACAAAAAAAAAAAAAAGAAAGAAAGAAAGAAAGATGGGACCAAGTAAGAGGGAAAGAAAAAGGACAAATATCTAGATAGTTGGGAAAAAAATGGTAAAGTCTTTCCTTTCTGCAGTTCCTGGGAACCCCGAGAATAAAATGATGTGGACAGTGGACTGTATTTTCTCTGAATTTATTCTGTAGGATTCTGAGGGGTTCAATTGCTTAGAATATTCCAGCATTACTGTTTCATTTTACCAATTGATAAGGGTTTACTTTTGTTATTCTTGAAACAAATAATATAGTCAATTTTGGGAGAATTTCTTCTTAGTTCTAAAGTCTTGGCATTGTGAAAATTTGAAATATTAGAGAGGTGATTTGTGATAGAGGGGGTGCTTTGGTGAAGCACACTTTTAATCCAATGTTAAACATTGTAGGCTTCAGAGAATCTTGAGAAAAAGGAGACGGTCTTACAAAGGAAGATTTCTATTGAGGTAGAAAGAGCGAGACAATTCACCAAAGTTAGGAATAGAGAAGGTGACAAAACAACATTGGATTTATACTAATTAAGATTTTCCATATTTGTTTCCTGGTTGTTAACAGTGTATCAAGTATGGTATCAGCTGGTAAAACTCGTAGATTTTCCAATTAACTAAAGCTGAGATACAGAAAAAATAAAAACTTAAACTAAGTATTATAATCCCCATTCAAACAAAAAAAAGGATGTATGAACTAGCAACTTACCATACCCATCTCTGTATAAGTATTAATTATTAGGAGGAATTAATTTATGATATAAAAAAAGTCTACGGCATGGTTTGAACTCGACATTGATGCTCTGATTTCTAATACTTTGAATTGGGTCTTGCATGATGAAACACTTACTGTTTGTCCTTGAACTACTTTTGTTTACTTTTTACAACAGCGGCAATCCAATGCCTAAAGAGAAAAAGATTTTATGAAGGTCAATTGGAGAAGCTAAGCAGTTTTCAGATGCGAATCCATGATCAGGTAACTTCTTCTGATTCCATATTCAAAAATAAATTAAAAACTATATTTAATTGATGACTTTTTATATCTATTCAGGAGAACAAGCAATTATTGGTGAAAATGGCTAGCTTGAAAAACAGCTCATAGAAATGTAAGATATTATTCTTTTTTTCTTTTTTTTTGGTTGTATTCTGAATCAGTTTCGCTCTCTTTATCTTTTTATGGTCCAAACTTATAGTCGAAACTTACAAATTACAAAAGAATATTACTATAGCATATTGGGGCTAGAGTTTAAGCTTATCTGTGAACTTTCCTAAAAAATTGTTGGATCTGCGTCAAACAACGAATTCTTTCTAATGGATCCGGACCAAACATACTTGAAATGGTGAGTCAACTGATGAGAGCAGTAGCAACTGGTTTGGTCGTTTATTTTTCAAATCACAAAGACTAACTTACCTGTACTAACATATCATGTTTGTGCAAAGACAAATGCATAGCTTGATGCTATTGAAGTACATGGCAACGTAATTAATAAGCATACGCTGCCAGAATAAAGAAAATATTCAATTTTCTCATTTCATCTTAAAATTGTAAACCACTTATATTTGAATTTTTTTTAATACTATAATTACATTAAAAAGGCATTCTATTAGAAGGGATCAAAATTTAGTTATAATAATTATTTTACTCTTTATCTGTATGGGATGAGAACAATGCCTTTTAGTTCTTATTAGATACTGTCCATCTCTTTTCAAAGCCTTGAGAGCCTATACACAGTGTAAAGGATATGCTTATATGTTGTTAAATTGCCGAATAAAGAGGTGCTGAATGGGAAAAACACTAATTAGGCAATATTACTAATGAACGGACTCAGGGGCGGAACCAGGATTGGAGGATAGGATAGGCCGATACATTATTAGAGTAGGCCAGATACATTAGATAACCAAATTAACACTGTATTTTCAATATTTTTACACTTAATAAAAATTTAAGGCGTAGGCCAGACCTATGCCCGCCCCTCCCCGTCTCCGCTCCTGAACGGACTGGTTTATGTCTAGCTGGATCTGATTTTCTAGCAAACCTGCTGGGGTTGACTTGGTTTATTCAGTTCAAATGCATCTATGATCCTAAAAGTGAACCAAAGCTGATAGAAATATATTTCAATTTTATTCTTTGGATTGGCTGGTCGAGTTTCTGTTTCTCATAATTAGGTTCTAACCATTGAATTTGAGCTTCTTCATGAACCATGCATTTGCTTTCAAAATTTGTTATTTTTAAAGTTAATTTTGGTAATAAAACAAGGTGGGAAATTGTTTAAAAACTCACATCTACATCTTGATAAAACCACATGCACAAATTTGTTAACTAAAAGAAGTTACAAATTTGAAACATAACTGCATAGCTTGTAAAGTAGATAAAGATCAAAAGGTTATTGTTTAGTCCTGGATGCTAATCTGACAGTTTGTGAGATTAAGGTTAATACCACTTTTGGTGAGTCAAAATATTGGTGGAAAATTTATAATTCTCTTTTGAATCTAGCTTTCTCTAGTGATAACCTTACAATATGTTAGCTTTCGTTGTATTAAGCAGTTATATTTTTTCTTGTTAGGTGCTTCTAGAAGAAAGCTGTTAACCTTAGAAGAGGCGAACTACTATAGGAGACAAATTAATGTAGAATGCCCTTTCCTAACTTGAGAATTCGATTGTCTTTATTCATTCATGATTTGTGGATTAGTGGGTACAAGAATTTTTTTGTACATATTTTGCGGGTGCCAGTTTCCTATGACGTTTTTCTGGATTACTTTAGCGGATGATTTAGATTGTACGACTAATTCACAATTAATGCTGACTTGGTGAATTATTGTTATAAATATTAAACATTCCGTATTTATCGCATTCTCTCAGAGGCCATGATTTATGTTTGGAAACATGTATCGGAGGGATATGTTGATGGTATAAAATGACGCCAAAATTCAGGCCATATAATTTTACTTAGAATTTCTTTTTACGTTTTACGGCGGGTTCATTGTTATATTTTGGTTTAGGAAGTTGGACTTAGGATATCATATTTGATGATAGTAATCAGGTGGATGGAGTTGCAACTGGGTCTACTAATTCTGATGGTGTTTAAATTAGTTTCAGGTGTTAGTTTAATTGACTTGTGTTGGTTAGTATGAATGTATGGGCTTTTGGTTGTTTTTTCGTTGTTTTTAGCTTTTAGTTATAGTTACTTTTGTTTTTGTAATTTGGATGTTTTTGGTTTTTTGCTTAATGAAGCAGGGATGTCTCATTTCGAGACATTCTTTTCTCAAAAAAAAAAAAAAAAAGGAAGTTGGACTAAGGAGCAACGAAGTGGGGAAGGTTTTGGGCCACAGTGTACACTCAAGCAGCCAAGCTTAACAATTTGTTCATAAGACAATTTCTGAGGCCCAATATTCAGTATGTCATGTGCAGACAGTGCAGTGCAGACGGTAGTGCTGAACCCAAAATATTTGACATTGACGCTTTCAAAAATTATTAACGAATAATAAATGTAACAGAATGGATAAGCACAATCATGATTTCAATAATACATAAAGAACAGATATAGACAGTCAATGCACTTACTCAGTCTTTGTTGATGTATGATTGCTTGCTGCATTACTTTATTTTAAATTTTATTAATTAATTTGACTGAAGACGTGGAAGCTTTTGAACAAGTATATTGCGTCAGACTTTTACTCGAAGAAGATGCGAAAAAAAATAACCAAATAGTTCACTGTTCGCTTATCATTGGCAACTTCTTTCAAGGTCGAATAAGAACAACGGAAATAAGAACAAGAAAAATTTTGTTTGGCACCCTTTAGAACAAGGAGAATAAGAACAAGATGGGAACTTTTGAACCTTATTCTTGTTCCCATGAAAACATGGAAGTTCTTGTTCTTGTTCTTGTTCTTATTTCACACCACTTCCAAATATATATATAATATAGATGCATGGTCCGGTATAGAAATATTGGGTCACTGACCATTAGGAGAGTAAAATTCTATATTAGTATCTTGTTGAAGTTCTTCACGGTGAAATTGGCGTAAATAAAGGTAATATAAATTTATACTAATCAACAGATTTATGAAAATAACTTTAAACATTATGTCAGCTTCGAATAATTTCAAGCTGATATATTTCACAAGCCATATATTTACCTTATAAAATTTCACTTAATAAAGTTGCTTTATACATATTTACTTTCGATTTTCGTACTAATTGTCCAAATCACGTTAGCAAATTTTCTATCATGCTTTTTCCAATCAGCGCTATCTTCCGTTAGCGTATCTCCCTCCAGACCCTTTCCCTATCGCTGATTCCCTGCCACCCACCCTCTCACCTCCCTCGCTCCCATGCAACCGATTACCCCACCTCCCTCCTTGTCCCAACGCCCGCATTGTTACTTGAATTATCCTGGTTATTTTTTAATACTCTAATTGTCCTTATTGTTGTTCTGATCGTTGCTCAAATTGTCTTGGTTGTTACTCCAATTGTTCTTGTTGTTGTTCTAGTTGTCCTAGTTGTTGCTCCAATTGTCCTAATTATTACTTTAGTTGTTCTATATATCATTCTATGTTTGGAAGTGCATGAAATAAGAACAAGAATAAGAACTAGAACAAGAACAAGCTATTTCATGTTTGGTACCCTCTAGAATAGCTTGTTCTTGAACAAAATCAACCTTATTCTTGTTCCAACAAAACCATGGAACTAGAACAAGGACAAGAACATGCCTAGAACAAGAACAATAACAAGGCATGTTCTTGTCCTTGTTCTTATTCCACACACTTCCAAACATCTCAGTCTTGGTTGTTGCTCCAATTGTTATGATTATTACTCTCATTGTTCTTTTTGTTGTTCTAGTTGCCTTGATTATTGCTTCAATTGTTCAAGTTATTGCTCCAATTGTTCATGTTATTATTCTAGTTGTTATGTCCGTTACACCAAAAACCCATGACGTATTTGAGGAGTCGACTGTTTGTCGAGGGAGGAGGGAAAGGCGGAAGGAAGTGGCGGGTCTGATTGGCAAAAGAAACATTGGGTAGTTGCTAGATTAGACAATGGGCCGCTGGATGCTAGATAGGCGCTGAGTATTGGGTCTGTGCTAAGTAGAGTAGGTTTGGGTGAGAGAGAGTGCGTGGTGATAGTGATGATAAGAACTCTGTGATAGTCCTACTTATTCCCATAAATATATGATAATTCTGTGGTGGACATATATTTTAAATTAAGTTTGAATTCCGATAATTTATTTCTTTTTATAATTTTAAACAAACATTTTGGACTGAAGCCTAGTTACAAAATTATGTCCACAACAGAATTTATCATATTTATATTGGAAAAATAATAAAACACATTGTTTAAAATTAATTTAAGAAAATCATAAGATTAAATTTATCAAATCTTTTATGGAAATATAATTGTGCCGCTCCAAAATTAGAAAATTAAAAAAATTATAAAAATGCCACCCTAAAATTATACCTTTAAAAAATACCACTTAAAATTTAATTAGAAATTTGCGATTTATACACCCATCTCCACATACAATTTTTCGTATCGATGAAAATACTACTATCAGATTTATATTTTATAACTTCAAAATTTTTGAAATAAGAGGCTATTTATTTATAGAGGTTGTAGCCCACTCTGTAACTTAGAGTTTATCCCTCTTCTACTAATTATCTATTTATTCCGCATCCAGCGGGAATTGAACCCCTTACATCTAAGATAAGGGCGGAGCCACTGACCATCTGCGCTGGACTCCATGTTCTATAACTTCAAAATTTTAAATTTTATAATTTCAAAAGTCACTATTTTAAATTCAAAATTTATAAATTTCAGAATTTTAAATTTTGAAATTTAAAATTTTGGAGATTCAAAATTACAAGTTTTAGAATTCAAAATTTCTGAATTTAATTTCGAATTTTAAAATGCTAAATTTGAAATTAAAAATTTAAAATTTTGGAATTTCAAAATATAATAATTTAAAAGTTTAGAATTAAAAGTTCAAAATTTAAAAAATGTTGAAATTTTGGCTTCATTTAAACTTTGACTTTGAGACAGGAAGGTATTTTGGTCATTATGAAAGTTTATGTATGTAGATGGGTGTATAAGTGACAAATTTTGTAAGTTAATTAGGTTTGGAGTGGCAGTTTTCAAAAGACACAACTCAGGATGATATTTTTCTAATTTTTAAATTTTGAACTGGTGTAAATCTAATTTTCCCAGTTTCTTTTCGTGATTTTAAGTTAGTATTCATTTTACTCAAAAGTATTTAACTAACCAATAAAAGTCCCCTTGTCCAATCATTCTTTGTCGTTTGTAATTTTTCTTGGTCTTCTGACCTCCTGTAAGCCATACAATCATAGTCAAGAAATTGATTTTGAACTTCCCTTACGTAAGCATTTGCCCTGGACAAAAACACCAGGATTTTTATTGAATAAAATATCATGTTCAGTTATTCAACGAATCAACCATTGATACACCAAACGGCCGTATTTACTCAGATTCAAATGTTAGGCTTCATTGGAAAAAGGCTTTGTTGCACGGGTGTTCATCGAATCAACCATTAATACGCCAAACGGCCGTATCTATACTCAGATTCAAATATTACGCTTTATTAGAAAAAAAAAGAAAAAAAAAAAACTATGCTATGCGGGTATAGTATTCGATATGGTATAGATATGAGAATACATTATTTTTGTAAAAAAAAAACTAGAATACGAAGAATATAAAATAAAAAAAACATATTATATATAAAAAATATTTGATTTTTTTTTTTATATTCAACTACACTGTAATATATTTTCTATATTATTCAGTTTATTTTGTAAAAAAATTCAACTCCAAATTACATTATCTAGTATTTCATTTTTTTTTTAAAAAAAAAATTCAACAACAAGACAATGTAATAAATTTCATTTTTCCAAATTTCAACCCAAAAAAGTATCCAAAACATATCAAAAGTGAATCTAACGCATATATCGAAGAATTCTGATCGAATCTGTAGGTCAAACATATTATAATAATATGATTCGCTACGTGGAACATCGGGCGCGAGTTGCACGAGTATTGCACACGAATTGATATCAAATACGTATTCAATATGGATGCGAGAGTATTTTAGAAGTATCTATGCAACATAGGAAAAAAAAAAAGGCAAAAAAAGAAAGTAATATATATATTGGCAAAGACTTTAGTAACTAAACGGCTGTTTGATTTGAGGTGGTCCAATGGTGAACTGATTTGGTACGGTCTATGAAATATACTCTTATTTATTTTTTTTTAGAAATATATATTTGATTTTGTGTGGCCTCTTACAATACCGATTTCTTTGACCGACCTAAACGTTTGCTCTAGACCTCAAGTGAGTAGTGACTCTACTCGAGGTCTTCATTTTTTTCCCCCTTTTCTGGTGGAATCACATCCTCTGCTCGTCGTACAGAGTGCCCATCGGGCCTCATAACTGTCCGATCATAAATGGATGCCTCGTGATAAATACCAGATCGATAGGCCCGAAAAAAATTAACCGTCGATATTAGATTGGACGGTCGTGATGAGATGGGCAGAGTGCCCACCTTAAAAGAGATGGGCAGAGGATACTGGTCCTTTTCTGATTTGGTAATTGTGACTCTACTCAAGTGACGCTATTCTTTGAATTCAAAATATGGATCAGTGGCTCATTGCTTGCACTAAATTCAAAGCGTTATATTTCATTGGATAAGTGTAATTAATTATTATTCTTAATAATATCAAATAATATAAATATATTAATATCTAGCGTTGTACTTGATGTTATTTCGGTATCGAAACAGAGATCTTATATTTCTAAGTTAGACCGTTTTATCTAAAGCAAAATAATAGCAGCAAATTGATTTGCTTTGTACATATCTATATTAATAATTTTTAATGAAAACATACATGTAAATAAAACCCATAAACAGTAACACAAATTAAATTCTTAAGAATCTAAAATTTATTTATTTATGCAGCAGAACTATATATATATTTGGAAGGGGAATTGTTTCATACAATCCCCGTATTTGTAATCCTGTATCATCCCTTTCCCTTCCGTAATCTCTTAAGAAGAGTTCTCTTCCGTTTCTCTCTTCCTCCGATTCTCCACCTTCCATTCTTCGACCTCCGACTTCCGACCTCCGATCTTCCTCCTTCCGACCTCCCTCCCGCCGTCCCTCCGGTCTCCTCCGACCTCCGCCTTCCACCCTTCCTCCGGTCTCCTCCGACCTCCCTCCCGCCCTCCGATCTCCGCTCATCCGACTCCGCCTTCCTCCCTTCCTCCGGTCTCCTCCTCCGACCTCCCTCCCGCCCTCTTCAGGTCTCCTCCGACCTCCACCTTCCACCCTTCCTCCGGTCTCCTCCCTCCGACCTCCCTCCCGCCCTCTTCCGGTCTCCTCCGACCTCCACCTTCCACCATTCCTCCGGTCTCCTCTCTCTGACCTCCATCCCGCTCTCTCTTCGATCTCCCTCCCGCCCACCCTCCAGTCTCCTCCGACCTCCGCCTTCTTCCCTCCGGCCTTCCTCCATTCTATCTCGCTTCCTCCGTCCGGTCTAAAGACATTGTAATAAGTGATAAACTAATAAGCGTAAATGATCAGTTTGTCGCAACAAAGGATCATCTTATATGTGCATAAATGATCACCTTACAAGCATAAATGATTAATTATGTGTAATAAGTGATTAAATTGTTACAATAAGGGATTAGATTGTTATAATAAGTGATCAAATTGTAAAATAAGGGATCAGATTGTTATAATAAAATATCAGATTGTATAATAAGGGATCAGATTATTATAATAAGGGATCAGGTTGTTTTAATAAAAGATCAAATTGTATAATAAGGGATCAAATTGTTATAATAAAAGATCAGATTGTATAATAAGGGATCAGATTGTTATAATAAGGGATCAGATTGTATAATAAGGGATCATATTGTTTTAATAAGAGATCAAATTGTATAATAAGGGATCAGATTGTTAGTTGGGATGACAGAGGATTGTAAATTAGGGGATTGCACTTATAATAAGTGAAGCTTGCATGGTGCTTTATTAAAAACATTGTTTTATAAATCGTCAAAAGAAAAAAATTGCTCTATTTTAATCTTAGTTCGACTTAATCCAAACAATATTGTTAAAAACTCACTTACTAAGAAGTTCTAATAATTAGCCTTGAGACTTAAATTTTCTTGGTTTCCTCAGTTAATTATGGCTAAGTTTTGAGCTTTAACAGAAATCAAACCCTGGAATTTTACTTTCGGTGTGTTATATTATATACCTGTCGTGACAGTTATCAATCTTTACTCTTGTTTGCAATTTTTTATACTTCGATCGCTTATTTCGAACGGACAATAACCGTACGTCATGAACATTTCGTTCGGGATATGACGATCTCCTTAATCGTCATCAATGAGTAACCAATTAATGTATCTCGTTTAAGACAACCAAGAGTTTACAATTCAGTTGATTGCTTCACCCTTATCTTTTGGTCAGAAAAATAATTCAGTTGATTAAATGCAGAATTGTACAAAATAATTTTAAGAAGTTAACTGCATTATTAGTTTGGTGACCTAATGCCTATTGGTTGGTCCTTGCACAAATTTTTTATTGCTGAGAAAATTTAATTTCCTGCGGGGATATAATTAAGGATTTTTATGAAAATTTTCTAGTTTTCTAAGGACCACAAAAGAAATTCATTTTTACCAAACGAGACCCTGAGAGGCGAGACCCCAATTTTCGAACATAACGGTTAGCATTGTCCACATTGTTAAAGACAAACCGAAAAATGAAATAAAGGCTTCGTTTAAATTTGTGTAAAAAAGGTATTGCTTTACATTCCTGTGAAACAAATTTTTGGACATGTTAGGCATGTTTGAGCAAAACTACCCCCATCACAATAAGTAAATATATAACCCACTTGTGTTAGTTACTTAATTTGGCTTAGATGTTTTGAGTCTTTGGAGTGGTCTTACAAGTAAACTGGTCAACCCTATGTATGAGCTGATAATTTTATTTTGTTTAGTGTATTCCTGGCTATCCAGTTGTTACAAAGAATTAAAAAAAAAAAAAAAAACTATAATCAAACAGTTATCAAAAAGAGAAAAACAAAGATACATCATTAATATCGGGGAGGATATTTGCGTAATCATTCTAATCGTTCTCTAATTCTAGTATTTAGCCTAACTTCAGATTTACATAGTGAATGCTTTCTTATTTATCTCTCTGGGTATAAGTAAGGTTTTTATTTTGTTCAAATATATAAAAAATCAAATTTATTTCAGAAAATCCTTTAATAGTTTTTATTTTGAAATGATATGAAAATATTTTTACCTTTTCACCCTTGACAATCTTTCAAAAATCTGAACTTTTTTTAAGAAATTCTATATGTAGTAGAAGTTGGTATCCTACAAGATTTTCGCAACATACACACATACGTGTGCAAGACAGAGAGGTGCAATTTAATATTTAACTAGATAAAAAAAAAATCTTTTCACTGCTGTCCAATTCCCGACAACTTAAATTTATGTAAACCTCTATATATTGTTTTGGTTAAATTGAAAATCTTGTGGAATGAAATAATAACAATATATAGCTGCATGAGAATATTAATATTGTAGAAGAACATAAGAGCTAGAAATGATTTAAGAGATTGAATGTGCTTTACATTAAAATACCAAAGATTCTTTTGTTACATGTGCCGGTAATTAAATATTAAAGTCATAATTCAACCGAAATAAATGAGAGGGAGCATAATTGGAGGGATCGTACCAGAATGTGCAGCATGGCGTAATTGAAAAGTTTTGAAACTTCATTTTTTTTTTCCCTTTATTATAGATGTACGGATTTCCAATAGATTAATTGTAAGGTACTCCTTAATTGAAGTCATCCATATATTGGTATTTGGGATGATTAACACATATATGTAAGGCTAATTTCAAGCCTAGGGTTACACTTTCTCCTTTGAAGAGTAAAATTCGAATGTGGAAATACTTGTATCCTTATACATTTACTCGTCAATACCAGTATACCACCTATAAAATGTCAAGATAATTTTTCAAGTTTAACGACTTTTCTACTTGTCTTTAAGGTGCTGAATGTTTCTCTCTCTTTCCGTTGTTTCTAATTCAAAACGATATTCAAACCGCCAGAAAGTAACAAAATAACGATCTTTATTACCTACTACCTACGACTCTGAAAAACCATGTTGAGAAATGAAACTGTTGAAAGCTAATTCTATGAGAAATTAAACTTTGGAGGCATCTATTTGACAATTTATGTTCACCTAGAGCACCCTTTTTTACAAGTTAGGTGAAAAATGATGAAGTTATTCGTCATGGTAATGTCAGTCGCTTTCATATCAGTTAGGTCATTCAATTAAATACTTGCCAGCCAACTTTTATTATGGTCCAATGATAGAAATTAAGAATTTAGCACGTTGATCCAAAACTCCGAATGTTGTGACATTTTCAACCTATTAGAACCGATTTCATCGACATCTTGTAGAATTTTTTTGACATAACGGGAAATCAAGTTAGAAAAAGAATTGTCAACACAACAATCGCTTGCGTGTCCGCCTTCTGTTAGCTCGCCTAAAATTTGCTTTTTTTTTTTTCTCCTTTTTTCTTATGATAGAATTCTACTTTTAAATTTTACCTCGCATCATCAAGGTTAAATGTACACCTCCTTTTTCATCAAATAAAAGTGTTGGACCGGAGTGTCTTGACAGCGCCGGAAATTAAGTTTTTTAGTGCATTTTAATGTCATTGAATCTTTTCTGAGAAACTTTCTATGAACTTAAAGCACAATTCTCTTGTAATTGTACAACTTGTTTGATCTTTTTTTCTTTGGCATTTCAGGATCTCACTTGTCAATTTTTGGTATTGAACTTAAAGATAGAATATACATAATAATGTATATGATATTTTCAAACAGAAAGAATGGTGTTCAAATTGAACCTTAATTCAATAGTTAAAAAAAAAAATCACTTATTTTCAGACCGTGATATAGATATAGTTGCTGGAATAGAATAGTAATGTGCTTCATACTGGACACTCTCACAGCGAATCGCTCACAAGTCGTATTAGTAAATTGGGGTCTTTTCTTTCGTCAGCTTCTTCTATGTTGCTTACCATGCCGGTGCCGGTGTAAAAAGAAAAAAAAAGAAAAAAAAAAAAAACCCTCCTTTCACTATCTGAACAGTACAAAACAGCTTGTTTGTGAGACTTGACTGACTATATAAGAAGAACAAAAAATGTTAAAATATAAAATATAAACTAAAAAGTCATAGCGGTACAATTAATATTTTCAGCATTTTTTTTCTCAAAATTTGCACATGAGACGTAAAGTTCCGATGGAAAAGTATTTCATAGAATAATAGTACCAAATATATAATTAAAATCACAGAAATTAAAATTTTGTTTTATAGCAAATTAGTAACTAGGAGATTACAAAAAATAGATAATTAAAATAAGCAGTTACAAAAATACTCTTGTAGCAACGTAGCTAGAAGAGTATTAATAATTAAACAAAATATAAATCATATCGACGTAGTGGAAATTTCATTTGGAAATTGGAATTTATCTTTTCTCGCGAGTTTGTCTTGCCTCAAATTTGTATGTGTTCTTTGTCCCATCAACTAATAGAGAACAACCACATATAGAACTGCCTCACCATATATAATTTATCGTCAAAAAACGTACTCTTGCCCGATTTTCACTTAATCGGATGGAAAACGACGACAATGATTGAGCTTTTTTGCTATAATTAAGATGCTCTAAACTTAAGTTGATGGTATCTCACACTCTCGTATAATGTAGACACCATTCAGAACATGAAATGAATGCGTCCCAACTCCCAATGTGTGAATAGTCACTTAGTCTTTGTTGCGGGTCGTAACTCGTAAGACGTGTTATGCGAACCGGGACAAATTAAGTTTAGGTGGTTATTTTTCCTCGTATTTGATCTGGCGTTAGTCCAATCATTTCCTGGTTTGATCCCATAAATACAATACCTCTTTAAAATTTTTAAAACGTGTAACACGCGTCTCCCTGATAGTTTTAATTACCAACAAAAAGGAGAAATTAAACCTGGAGGGTGGGTTGCATACTTGCATTGCTAGCCGGAAGAAGCTCATTAATGGCGAAAGTTATCTAATTTCTGACGAGTGGTTTATCTAGGGATGAAAACGGATCGGATAAAATCTGCTCCAATCCGTATCCTTATCTGTATCCGTATCCAAATATTTGTATTTGTATCCATATCCGAAAAACAATATGAACATGGATATATATGATTGAGTACTATCCGAACCGTTTTCATCCCTTTATCTAATATTTTACATCAAATACGAATAATTAATTTCTAAATCTGATTTGATTTATTGTGTAGAAGATAACTTCCGATAAAATTCTGACTCTTCGTTAAAATGAAAAGGTTAAGATTATTGGACTGATTTTATAACATTTTTATTGCATAATATGCAAAATTCTATATTTTATATAATATAAAATATAAATTATTATGTTTTCTTATTAGGACACATATCGAAGACACTAGTTTATTAAAAAGAGTAATTTTATTATCACGAGAAGTCAGCTGATGATATACATTCGCCCTATTTATTTTTTCCCACAACGGCCATTTGGACTGCTACTATTCATAATTAATCATTATCTTATTCTTATTCTTTTGCAAGTCTCCTCCAAATAGTTTCAAACGTCATGCATAATATAAATTAACTCAGTTACACACTGCCAACGAATATTTCGCCTCCCAAACATTGAAAAATAAATTAAAAGATATGATATAGAAATATCACGGCAAGGAGGGCCTACTTCTCCTTGCGGATACTCATAAAGTCAAAAAAGTATGTCACAAAACGGCAGAAATGAACTTAACAGGGTAAATTACAGCGAATAACTGCTTGATGAAGAAACATGCATCTAGCCATTTACATAACAACGTTCCGATTCTCAATTGCTATACTAACTGACTCTAACTTGAGAATACCCCAGTGGTAGATGTGGAGACAGAGGCGAGAGTGGCAGGTTAAGCAGTTCGTCCCAGTTGAAACATTCGTTAACTGTCCAACTCAACGGTGTGAGTGTTTTATCAACCTCGGTCTCCGCCAACTTCTCTTTCTTCATTTCCCTTGCTATCTCTAAGTCTGCTCCATCGTCTCTCTTCCTCTTCGCTGGCTTCCTTTGTTCCTCGGTATGTGCTTGTGCGGTCTCAGCGTCATACACAGATTCAGCCCAGCTAGCCAACTGATCATCTTGACATGTAAAGTTCTCACCCCAGTCAGAACTGTCTTGTGATTCCTCCGATGATGATGAATTCTTGGTTGTGATTGTATCACTGGCTTTATCAACACAGTTGGTATTCCTTTGCACCAAAACTACCGGCTCACCGCTGCACCCGATCTCATTTGGGAAGTTAAGTATTGCCTTGGACCCCCGCATTTGAAAAGCAGCTAGGTCATATGCCCGAGCTGCCTCGATAGCTGTGTCATATGTCCCAAGCCAAATCCGTGACCCTGGTCTTTTAGGATCGCGGATCTCAGCTGCGTATTTGCCCCATGGTCTCTGCCTTACACCACGGTATTTTATCCTCTCCTCTTGGGCAGGAGGTGC
Organism: Rhynchospora tenuis; assembly: GCA_027725995.1. Taxonomy (NCBI): domain Eukaryota; kingdom Viridiplantae; phylum Streptophyta; class Magnoliopsida; order Poales; family Cyperaceae; genus Rhynchospora; species Rhynchospora tenuis. Next base: position 173,341,048 of record CM050888.1, read on the forward strand.
TGTCCATTCCATCGATTTTACCTGTGGCAGAGAAATGGTTAGAGAACGTTTGCTTCGAGGAGGAGACGGTTGACTGCCGAATTGGATAAAGGTCACAGCTGGTTCGGATTTAACTACCGGATTGTGATTTGTTTCACCGAGGAGGTGGTTTCGGATAAAGTCAAGTGAATAAGCATGATCACCGTTATAAGCCATCGCAAGGAACTTCAAGTAGGTTATAGGAGATAAACAATTTGGTTCTCTATTATTAGTTTGTTCTGTGTCAAACTATATTCGTTGGTAATTGAGGGTGTTTCCTGTGGTGTATTTATAACCAAAAGCGTCAAGAGTTTGACCGTCTTGAAAGCTACTGGTCAAACTGACTGCATTAGAGCAAAAGAAAAAAATATATGTTGATTTGTTTGTTTATTTATTATTTTCGAATGCCCTTAGTTAATTAAGGCTGAAAAGTCGTAAGTTGACAAATCCAAACTGCAGGTCCAGTGGTCTGATAATGGCAAATGACTGAGTAGTTACACTTACATCGGCAAGATACTAACATGACTTTCAGAAATTGTCCTAAAAACTAAAACATATATAAGACCTTCAGATTTAATTAGCTCCCACGCCATGAAATGATTATCCATGCGGATTTCATGTACTATTTTATTTAAATAAATATTTGATGCATACTCTTTTATTTATCATGTCAATGTATATTTATTATATAAATGCAGAATTATCTGTTCAAATATTAATAGAAACTTGCAAATCGTGAAGTTATATATATATATACATGAAAAATATAGTAACAAATGAAATCATCCCCAAGTCTCTTTTATAAAAGATAATTTTCTTTTATATCGTCTATCAAATGAACCCTTAAACACTATCCAAACCCTATTATCCGTATTATGCAACCCGAGACCCGTTTAATCAAGCATCCTTACTTTCTTATGCACCCGACAGACCTGACACAACAGCATGGATTTACTTTTACACTGCGGAATTTGCAAAACTCCTAAACATTCCGAACAACTCCTCTTTCCTCTATCCTCCTTGCATATACTGTCAGTCTGTCAACAACTCCATCGAAAGAATTCAGCTAGTCAAAATCCACTTAAAGAGGTCTCCATACAAGCGGATACCAGTTCCATGAAGTAAGTAGAAAATTCTAATCCTGAGTGCCATTTATAAAATAAAGGCGACCATCCTGATCCAAACAAAAAGCTTTATATCAGCAACCTCAGACTTTTAAACGAACCAAGTACTCATGTATAATTATTACAATATCATCAAGCAAAACATTTAAATAACTTAAATTAAATCAAGACAAACAAAATTTTCGGTATGGCATCACCCCTCAGACTTTCCAAAACCAGTGTACAACAAAACCATGAACGCACTCAGAATCTCAGATATTTTAAACGAAAAAAAAATCTGAATAGCTAGCGAGCGTAATCTGTGAAGTACCTCAGATCTAGTTAATCCGCAGAACAATCTTTACCCATATCATCTTAGACCTTAAATTCAGATGTAAAAATGGACAATAATTAAAATTAAATCATTAACAATGCAGTAATCAAATCTTAATTAAGGATGGACAAACGGGAAGACAGCTATTGAAAACTACATAATTACCTTTCCTCAGATAAATATTCTTTAGGACAATTTTGTTTTTTAAAAAAGAATAACATTAGATACACATGTGAATTTGATGATAAATGAATAAAAAAAAAATTGATTTCGGAACTACAGGAAAGCATTGCAAGTCCACATTAATACATTAATTCAATTTATCCAGTCCAGCTACACTACAGATAACACTACCAAAGGTGCCATTAGTTTTCTAATGGAATATTTTTCAAAGTGTCCGATGGTCACTTGGTCAGAAACGCAAGCTGGAGCGAGAATCGCTTAGAAGCCAACGAAGTTCCCATCTTTCATATGAATATATGATCGTGGCGAGACATGATGTGTGTGATCGTCTTCAGGAGCCCATATTAACCTGGCTGGGCTTGGCCTTTGTAGTGTGAACATCATTTATTATAGCCCAGCCTGTCTTTATCTAGTTTGTTTATCGCTCATTAACACGACTCGAGATAATCTGAGACCTGCCTACGGGGCTTTTACTGACAAAACAAAAAGAAAAATAAAAAGAAAAACTCATACCGAGTCACAGCATCCAAGGGTGAAATTCGCATCATTTTATTCTATTTTTTCTATTTTATTTGGGACATTTACAATTAACTTTTTGGAGATATTTTTTGTTTCTCAAATTCTAGTTTCTTTTTAAATAAAATGAGGATCAAGTTCTCTTTATTTATTTCTAAATTAAATGTCATAAATGACTATCGGTCGGATTTCGAATTCACGACCTCGACATTGCTCTTTGCTACTAGACCAAGTGTTAGTTCTTTTCAAATTCTATTCTTCTTTTTAAGACAAGATGGGAGTAATTATATTCAACAAATACGTCGATCTTCTTTAAAATGTTTTTTTTTTTTGTCAATTCGTTAAGGCCCATAAATCATGATGATTATTCGTAGAGAATAGGAACAGATAATTAAGCTCACGAAGAAAATTGTCCCCAAGAGCGAAAATAAAATTGGTTTCAAAAGAAAAATAATTCAGAAGTTAAAATTGTTAATCAAATGAGAACTTTTAAATTGGTTTTTTTTTTTGAAAATTATTTGTTGCGACACTAAGAACTTGTTGAGAGAATATGAACCGCTTTTTTCATGGTCTACGCAGATCTTATGTGGCACTGTCTGCTGCAGAAGACCTAATGGGATTATCGACTCTGCATTGTAGAAATATACTCTGGGACGGAGCTACGTTAGGGCAAGCCCAGGCACGTTCCAGGACTTATTAATATATTAATTTTTTATTGTGTCCAGGTTTAAAAAAATCCTGGATCCGTACTCAATCAGCTATAGTACGTTCAGAGTGGTCAGTGCATGCATTGCAACCTTCATTTTGCATGGCACTGCACATTATGTCTGCATAATGGGTCATCGTTAACCGTATAGACAAAATACACTGTTACCCGTAGCACACATGCGTGTATAACAGAGTGGAATAAAATAAAATTCAATATAGTGCACTTCTCATGTTGCAAAAATAAAAGTACAAATAAATATGTTGTTATATACTTGCTAGCTAATTGTGATATATATTGAACCGGTTTAAACATTGGTCACTATACTTATTTATCCTAATATGAATATATTAGTCCAAATTTCTTATTTCTTATTAAGATTCTTTATTCACTCCACAAGTCCACATCCAAACACGCCCCAGTCATTTACAATGCAGTAACTATTTTTAGGGAACAATTATGATGAAAACATCCTGCATTCAGCCCTTTTTTTGTTCCCAAATTTTAATTTTACTGTCACAAAAAAAACTTAATAAAATCCGCATTGTCTCACTGGGCAGAACATTTTTTTAGAAATCTGAACTTATCCAAAGGTAAGAGAAAAGAATCTACTACAAAATCATCATTGAAAGCGACATGTCAACGGTCCTTAGTTCCTAGCTTATTAATTACGCCAGGTTTTGAAGATTTATGCAACCAAAGTCCAAAAGTAACATCAACGTGAATAATTACCATGGGTTGAAATATTACCCCTGTGACAAGGACGTAAATCAGCGGAGAGCTGGTTTGACCTGTGCTGAGTCCAACCGCTGAAAGTGCTAACATTGACCCATTTGCCAATTCTTAAACCTATTATGAGATGAGATCAGACCATAATAACTTTCACCTATATATTTTTCTATGGTTGATTGATTTCCGTCCTTCCACTTCGAGCTGCAGTATCAAGTTTTAAGAGACTTTTTATCCCCATAAATAGTAATAGTAAGCGCCTAAGCGTGGCATGCATGGGTCAGATTGCGTGATCCCCAGCTAATAAATAAATTAAGAAGGCCTCGCTGTAGCAATGAAATATATATAGATGACTCATAGGATTTAGGAACCTTCCATTCAATAATACTGATTTTACTAAAAAAAATGTTATAGAATAAATTATTAGAAAATAATTGTTAACTTTTTATAGAAATGTTTCTATCCCTGTTCCGTGGTTTGTACATAGTTAAACTATAAAAGTTCCAGGTGTTAAAGATGAATAGTACGGCTGCAGTTTCATTCCTTTTGTTTTTTTATATATAAAAAAGATATTGCATGGTTGTTTTTGTAATTATTAATAATCTAGAGGTTATATTTAGAATATATGATAATTTCAGTCTCATATGTATATGTATTGCAAGTTCTTGAACATATAAGGCAGGAGTTAGAGAATCATGTATATCCTGGCATGCGGCTTAGTGGCTCAGTAGTGGTAAAAGCATTAGGTTGGCCTCCAAGAGGCCAAGGATTCAAGTCTCGCATGCACGTTTAATTTCAGAAAAAGTTAGATGACAAAGACCTCCCTCTTTCTTAAAAAAAAAAAATAAATAAAAAAATAAATCATGTATATCCTGTCATGAATAAGTACTGCGGTTCTGTCCCCCAAAATACACGCATGTTTCAGCTGCAATCAACATTTGTTAAATCCGAAACACGTTATATATTTCTTAACCAAAATGCATGTTCCGTTTTTTCCAATTAAAACGGTTCTTTACTATTTCAGTTATTTTAACTAATGTTAGTATTTGAAACAACCATTTTAAAATTTTCGAATTCATACATGATACATCTATCATAAAACCAACTCATTTAATCAGAGTATATACTTGTTTTCCGTTCAATGAAACTTGCTTCAAATAATAAAAAAGAAAAAAAAAAGCAGTACAGGCAATGCAAAATTAAACATCACTTCATTTACATAACAAAGATCTGATGAGAAATCGTAAATCTTCTATATATATTCTCATGAATGGACTCTAACTTGACTATATCCAAATGATGGATGAGGAGACAAAGGCGAGAGAGGTGGCAGGTTAAGCAATTCCTCCCAGTCGAAACCGTCTATAGCAGTCCAGCTCGACGGTGTAAGCATTTTATCAACCTCTGCATCCAATACTAACCTCTCTCTCTTCATTTCCCTTCCCATATCTAAATGTACTTCTTCATCATCTCTCTTCCTCTTTCCTGGTTCTATTTGCTCCTCCACATAAACTCGTGCTGTATCAGTGTCGTACACTGATTCAGCCCATGTGGCCAACTGATCATCTTCACCAGTGATGTCCTGACCCCAATCAGAACTATCCTGTGATTCCTCAGATGATGATGTGTTCTTAGTTGTGATGGTATCACTGGTTTTATTGCCACAATTAGTATTGTTTTGCACCAAAACCACCGGCTCGCCACTGCATCCGATCTCGTTGGGGAAGTTAAGTATTGCCTTCGACCCGCGCATCCGAAAAGCTGCTAGGTCATATGCCTTAGCTGCATCAATAGCTGTGTCGTATGTCCCCAGCCAAATCCGCGACCCTCGTTTTTTGGGGTCACGGATCTCGGCAGCATATTTTCCCCATGGTCTCCGCCTTACGCCACGGTATTTTATCCTCTCTTTTTGGGCTGGCTTGGGGGTCCATTCGATGTTTTGTACTTGTGGTAGAGAGACGGTCAGTGATGGTTTCTTTCGCATAGGAGACGGCTGATTGCCGAATTGTATTACTGTCACCACCGGTTCGGTTGATTCAGATTTAACTTCTGGATTGAGATACGTTTCGCCCAATAGGTGATTTTCGATAAAGTCAAGTGAGAGTACTGAATAACCATAGTCAGCATTGTAAGCCATGAGAAGGAACTTCTCAGGTTGAAGATTGGAGAAACAACAAAAACAATTTTAGTGCGTTGATAGTTCTTTGTCAAAATAGATTTGTTAGTTCGATAGAGGCTGGATATGTGGTGTGGTGTATTTATAAAGGAAGACATCAGAATTTGACCTTTGAAAGCTAGCCGGTCAAACTTCCTTTGTTTAGTTCACAAATAATGACACAAGTTGTGCAGTTCCACGCTTCTTGTACATAGAATTCGGTATAAATTCTCTCTTCATTTACAAATTAATGGTGAGCTATTGCAAATGGACGAGTAATTAAGTACTGATATCTAAGGCGCTTTCATGGAATTAGAACCTTAATTTAGATCCAATTGATAATACTTGTTGATGTGGATCTTATGAGCTTTTGTTCATTTGATAAACACATTACTTATATTAACTTAGAATCAGCTGTGGTACTTTGCCACCCATCCCTCAAAAAAAAAATAATAAAATAGAATCAGCATTGATTAACTATCTTTAATTAATATTAACTAGTCTTCACGGTAGCATGTTCATTTTTATAATCAATTGATTGGGCATCTAATCCTTGTTGTTGGCAATTATTTTTCTTGTTTTTGTGCATGTAGTCCGTGAGAGTGGTTTGGTATTTATGTCCATTGGCTGTAATGTTATTTTTTGTTCGATGAAATGTTATTTTCGAAATGTCAGTTATATAAATAAAAAAGCGCAAATCAAATTACAAAATGACACAAACGAAATTTAAAGAAGTCTCGTAAATAACTAAACAAAAAATATGGGCATAAATATTTAAACATCCAAAATAAAAAATATATATCGTTTGATTATTTCTATTTACGAAAATTAAACGAATAACAATAGACATATAAAAAAATTTTAAAAAAAATATTGTATTAAAATGTTATGTCTTCTAAAAAAAGTAAAAAAAATAGCATCAAATTGAAATATTGATAAAAGAATATTAAAATCTCAAGTAGGGAAAAATATATATTAGTGAATCTTCTACAATTTTTTGAGAATATCTATGAAATTTGAGGGAAAAATAATCTGAAAAGTACTTTTAAACTATAAAGCAAAATAACTAAAATTTCTGAAAAATTTTAAATTATGTAATAGAAGATTGAGGGGCCAAGATAAAAAAAAAAAAAATTGAAGGGGTTATCGAAAAAAATCAAGCATTCTTCTTTTCATCTGTTTCTTTTTCATCTTTCATTGATTTTTTTACAATTAAGAATGTTAAAAAATATAGGAGATACAATTAAGCATGTTAAAAACATAGTTTATTGGAGCTAACCACATAGGAGAATACACAAATGAAGCCACAAAAAATCCGAAAACAATCACATGGGCCTCTTTTCATCTTCATTGTTTTTATGCAACCAATACTGTATGGTCTTGTGCGTTGTATATAAGGCAGAATTTATAGATGATGCATTATAGAAGGTAGCACACGAAATAATCACAAAAGATCGAAAAAACCAACCTTGGAGCACTGTAGAATAGGGCCGTCAAAATTGAAGTATTTATAGATAGATATATTTCACATTGGCATATAAATTAAGAATGTTCCAGCAGAGGCCATAAAAATTATGTCATTTGCAATAGATACTTATTTTTTATAATAACTTCCCCATAGATCCCCATAGATACTTAGTTGCACTGAAAATTAGTCATGCATCTAGATAGCCTCTATCTAGTCTTTCTAAAAAAAAGGAAAATAGTGCAACAATTACATTTTACTTGCTCAAGTATAAACAGTGCCAAACCAAATATTAAATTTTAAGTTTCAGTAAACCGAATTTGTATGGATAACTGAACTTAATTAATAACAATAATATGCATTCTATTACTAAGTTGTATATATATGTACTAGGCACGAGCTAATTTGTATAATATTATAATACTTAATTTACTCGCACTTTTGCTTATTTATTTTATCCACTTATTTTGTTTTCATTAGTGAAATTTAAAATAAAATATCTTAAATCCATCCGCACTAAATAAACCAAGCAAAATTCTGTAATTTGTCATGTTTTTGACCGGAAGCTTTTTATTGGTCTTCTTATTTCCTCACACTTAATTGCACTTCAGTGAAGCAGCCCCTACTTGGGTAGCTATTTATCGATAATAATATATACTAATAAACCAAATTATGAAACTATTTAGGAAAATAAATTCGATCCTTTGTAGCTACCTTAAGTGAAAAAGTTGAGTACCCTTCAAATGGAAGGCAAGAGCAAAAGTAAAACAAAAGAAAAAAGGAATAATAAATAAATTAATAAATCTGTATTCTGTTAAAATAGTAGGGTCGTATCAATGGTCATTACTATTTATGAACTCAGTTTGACCTGGCTTGGTCTCTCTAAAGTGTGTGAATGTCACTCGGAAGCCAAGTCTAATCGTCTCTGTCTGTTCGTTAGCAATTATTAAAGGGTGACACTATTATACAACCTACTCACTAATTGTTCACGTGAAACAGGTTGACAAACTCAGTGCTATGTACTAACTAACTTCATTATTTTATTATATCATTTTTTTTCAATCTTACGTTTACTGTACGAGAAACTCAATCACACCCAGTTTTCTAAACAGAGGGGACGTGCGTCCACATTCATCAATGTGAAATGCATCTGAACGGCACTTGTTCCCAGCTTATTATTTACGGTAGGTTCGAAAACGGGCAATTAAAAATTGTTTCAAATTGATTAATTCCCTTCTAACTTCGTATTAATCAGGGTTGAATTTTTATCTATTGACAAATGACAATTTGATGTTTTCAAGACGATAATAATTGATTGAGGTTGTGTCAAAGCTTCCTTTCTTTAGGGGATAGATGGTTTGACCCATGCAAAGTCTAATATAGTTGAAAAATTAAATTGACCATTTGCCAATTTTTAACCTTTGGATCGGAATTGGAAGGACTGAAGAACGATATCGAGGCCTTCGTGTTTTCCCAAGATGTAAGTAGAAGCACATGATGACGACACAATTGGGTACTGGTACGCGTCCGGTACGGCACCGGTACGTACCCAACATGCCACGTGGCGTACCTGAATAAAATATTCAAGTTTGACCAGTGGGAACGGTCAGGGTACGCTGCGGTACTCGTACCAGCTCCAATCGCCACACGGATCGACCCACAGGCCTGGCCACAGCATATCAATTGAACCATATTTTGAACCACATTTGCACGTGACTGTCTTCATTAATAAGAGAGAGTAAATGCTTGCATATGTGTGGTTAGCTTCTACATATACAATGCCTTAGAAAATGTTTCAAAACCCCCGTGGGACTAAGAGTCCGCTTTGAAAACCGGACAGGAATCTTTGAATAGTCACGGCAATAAGCTTTGTAATCTAAAAACACTAGCAACCTAATTGTATTAAATATTTTTCATATATGAAATTTTTTGAATATTTGACTTACGGTAAAAAGCTTTGAACTTTTAAATAAAAAACAAACCTACCATTAATACTTATATTTGTATTAAGTAAAGAATCTTTAATATTGCAATAATGTTTATTTAAAAAATATTTTTCATATTTATCAACCCTCAACATAATTAAAAAATTATATATAATATATATATCGCCGTACCCGTACCAGATATTTTTGAAAATTTTCGTACCGCCGTACCCGTATTGTACCGGGTACGGTACTCGTACCCGTACCCGTGCAACATAGGATAATATACCTTATTGCTATATAAATATTATATTTTTTTTTTTTACAAACTTTTAAACAGAAATAGTTGGTGTTTAGTAGAAGTTCAATTTGATGTGTTTATTGTGATGAAACAATAATATTTCATATTCTGTTCGGCTTTGTTTTAATGTTGCTATTAAAATTTTTAATTAACTAGTTAGAGTTTTTAATAATGAATTACACTGTATAATATATCTTGACTTAATCTAAATAGCTCCACATTTAGTAAACTAAAATTTCGATAATATGATTGAAATGCCTGTTTTATATATAGTTTAGAATTTAAAATCATAAAATATAGCTTGAGCAACGGTACAATTAATTACAATAATTGGAGCAGGATCTTTTTGAATCTTGTAATTAATTTTTAAAAGCTTTTTCATAGATGTTTGAAATGGAGTACACATGAAAAAAGAGAATTAATTATTACTTCACAGACAATGCAATACTGTGGACTTATTCAACAGCACCAATATATTGAATCATGGATGTCAGGCAAAAGGATTAGAAATTAAATAAGGTCCTTATAATAATTTTCTATATATATATATACATCATAGTCAATTAGTTATATATTCATCATTCTAAACAGCGCTGTCATCATGACAGGTTCAACAAATTCAATAACGGTTAGGGTCATAGTTATATGCATTTTGCTTACCTGACAGTACTGTAATTATATATTAGTATGTTTGAATTGACTAAAGGAATCATTGAACAAAAAATAGTTATTAAATATTATTATTAGTCCTACACTATATCTGAACAGGTTCAGAAACTAGTATTTGAGCAGGAAGATTCAAGCTAGCTTCCGTAATATTATTTTAAGGGAAAACTGGAAAAGGAAAGGCACCGGATCGATATCCGAAATGCTAGGACCAGGTCGCCCGTCGCCTTCGCACACAACAGGACGAAAAGGATGTATGGAGCGTGGTCCCATGGAGAAAACAAAACAAAGATGATGATATCTAGCGATTTAATTAATTAGGGAAATGCCAGATGCCTTTGCGGCGGGAGTTTGACAAAGTCAAGCTAGGCGAATTAGTCAGACTTCAGAGCATGAGTGCATGACCATGCTTAACAATGGGTATACGGCACTATTAGGCCTGACGACGGTATACCGTTTGCCGTGCACGTTCCGTGACAATGGAACACAGAATGGTTCAAAATTTTCAATTCATTTCCGAAACGAAATGGTAAACGGAACACATTTCGTCATACGTTTGTGTGGAATACAATAGAAATTGAGTCGTTCCGCCACATTCCGTCCAAACGGAACGGATAACGAATCGTTTCGATACATACCGTTATCGAAACGGAACGGCAAACGAAACGAGGCATTGCGTTGCCGTTGGCACTATGCTGCATGTGATCAATAACGTATTTATTATCTTTACCTAGGGTTTAGCTAGGTTGGGTTGGGTTTTTATGTGTGTGTGTGTTTTGGGGGTGGGTGGGGAGGGGGGGCGGTTAATTAATGAACATCACGTAAATTTTGTTGTTCATGATTGTGATAACTTAATTTGTCAAATTAGTCAACAAAATTAAAAGAACCAATAATTGTCAAAGTTCGTATGACTTTGCAGAAGACTGCTTGATGGTCTAAACTATTGAAAATTTGCTTTTTACACCAATTTTAATTGTAAATAATTTTGTGCTATTTTTTAAAAAAAAAGTAAAATAAATGATACTAGTACAGAGGAGACGTTCAATGTAAATTCCTGAGAACATTAGTATCGGAGTTTAATCTGTTATAGATGGCGTCAACACTGACTTTATGGAGCATCACCGTCAAATTAAAAATCGACATTAGTAGAATACGCAGTGATGTACTGAATAACTGTGCGAGAGGGGTGGACCAAAAAAAAAAATGAAAAATTGACACTGATGTCTGAATCACAGCATCGCAAAAAATACCGACACTACTAATTATTGGTCACTGACGTCGGTCTTTTGCCACAATAAACTAATAATCCGACAGTAATTCTAACCCGATCCGTATCAGTTATTAGCCGAAAAAAAAAATCAACATAATTATAGTTCATGTCTTCAAAATAAACCAAAGCAATGCATCTTGAGTAAATTGTCACATGTGAAAATTCCATTGGGAAGATATAATGCATCTTAATTTGAAACAAAATTAGGTGGCTTTATGCTCAATTTATCATAAAAAAATCTCACGATGATGAAAATAAAATTGAGAACTAGCTCTTGATCTAGTGGCGAAGAATAATGCACTTTCATTGAAAGTCGTGAGTTCGAAATTCAATTGGAGGTCCTTTGACATTTAATTTCGAAATAAGTTGGAGGGTTGAAAAAAAAACAGTTGCTTTTTTTTCAGAAAATTTGTCACTAAATGTTATACCATCAGTATTGTTGCTTCAACAAACTGATATTAATTATTAATTATTGATATCACTCCATCATAAAATCAACAATTTCTTCCATTTTTTAATACATATAAAAATAATAGTTTTAGCGTTTCCATTTGTAGTTTTCTAAAGAAAAAAAATCATATGTGACTCCATAAACATATGAACATCATTTTATTTTGCATCAAGAAATTCTTTGGCTCAGCCTATACTTGATGACAATTTCGGTATTAATTAGCAAGACGTTGAGTTTCTTTTATCGCCATTTTTAAAACATATATTTATTAAACTCCTAATCATAAATGTTGCTTACGTCAGAATGTCACACTCATCCATTTATATATACATATATATATCCTTTGTATATATAAATCGTTCTAATTGAATAGGTAATTTCATTCTTTGTGCTTGTAAAGACGAGAGCTAAAAAGAAACAACCGGATAGAGAGGGATAAAGAGGGTTGACTCAAGTTCAATAAATGCAGCAGTTAAGTGGAAATAAAGAAAGTCTATAAACTCAACACCACGTCTATAATAAATTAATAATCTATGTATATAAATGCGCGAATTGAAGTCATTCAACGACCCCAACAAATACGGTTCCTAGTATTGGAATACTTCTGATCAGATTTTGTACAGTCAACTTTGGATACTCTTTTAGAAAATGCAGGGAATACAAGACCCCTTGTAATTGCCTTGATTCAAGGGACAAAGAAAGCAAAACGAAAGATATTTCATCCATAATTAGGTGCTTAATAGGTAAAGGATATGGGAAGAATCAGTTGTCCTTGACAGGAACTTACTGTTATCAAGGTATTTAACACAACTTGCAGGTCTCTGAACACCGATGGAAATGAAAATGCTTCACTTGCTTCACAAAAATAATTATAATACATAACTCAACTCGAAGTCATTAGCTTATGAATGGTTGTGATGAATCAATCAATCATATACATTAAAAGGAGTCGAGAAGATAACTAATAAAACACCAAAAACAGGTGGTATATATATATATATATATATATCTGTATTTTACAAGGCCAAGATTTTAAACTAAAAGTTTTTGAAGATAAGATGGGTAATGCTTTCAAACTTATTTCGAAATTAAATATCACAAAAGATACTCAGTCGAATTTCAAATCCGGAACCTCGAGTAAAAGTGTGTTGCTCTTTATCTACCTCATTACTGATTACTGTTTCTAAGGGATTACTGTTTGTGACGGACAAAGCTCCACGCCTTGCAAATTGCAGAAGAAGCCGCTCTGGAATGGAAAACTCAGCACCACAATCTCCCTTAGTGTAGTGTGTTTTTGGGTTTTGTTTTCTTTCTTTTTAACACAGAATCTTGTTGTTTTTGTACGTACAACTTCATCCAATTTAATATAAAATTTATGGGCTTAGACCCATAATTTTCTAAAAAAAAAATTTTAAATTAAAAGTAGCGGTTGGAATTCCATTTTTATGTTAAAGAATATTTTAAAATTATCTAAAAGTATATAAAATAATATATTTGAAATGTAGCAAATAAAAATAAACGTTGAATTTAAAAAACTGATTCTACCATTCAGTTTAGTTTCATTGTTTACGCTCAAGCTCAGACTTTATTTCAGGCCTAGGCCCATAATAAAGGAAGGGCCGCAAAGTTCTCGACCACAGTAGTGTTTGAAATTTCAAAGAGAGTTTTCTTGTGGAAAATGACTTGCTGCAAAAATGAAGGCAAACATCTTGGAATTGGGTCCGAGTGACTTTTGAAATAACTAAGAAAAAGGATTTCTTTTCTTCCGGAGAAAAATAAGGAAAATGCAACTGAAATAAACACTTTGTGATAGCATATATCATATATGCCCACAAACTACGTACCTTTGTCCTTTTGCGAGATAGGCCTCCATTTTCGTCTTTGGAAATTCTATTTTACATCTATTAAGTATATTTTTTTTACGAAAATTTAGTATATTCAGTTTGCACATAGTTTGGCTGCTTCTTCTCGACAAATCAATTGATTAGGTACTTTGGACACTACTACTTGCCAAGCTTTTGTATTTCCATTTATTCCAATTAAAGTGCATAAGCAAAGTGGTAAAGATCTCTGTTTGTTTTCTCCAACCAACTATCAATAGTTTCATTCTTGCCGGACTGAGATTTGTTATACAAAGCCCTCTGTGAAGAACATATTTACTTAGCATTTTACTCAACTAGTTTCTGACAGTAACAAAATATAATCTACCTACAGCCCTCTACAATGAAAGAACAAAATAAATAAAAACAAATACGAAAAGTCACCATATGAAAGCAACAATATACAGAAAAGCTCCAAGAACTCAACACGGTTACACAATGGCTTTATCTTAGTTAACAATAAGGCCCAACGGTGGATGTGACGCCATAGGAGAAGGTAATTGGACATTTAGAAGTCCCTCCCAATCCCAGCCATCCAACATTGGCAGATCAAACACTATATCCTCATCTGTCTCCGTCGACCTCTCCCTTTTTACCTCGGTTGACGGTTCTTCAACAATCTCTCTTCCCCTCTTCTTACTACAAAGCATATCCTCTTCTATAATTTCAACACAACTCGATGCTTCAGATGCGTCAAACTGTAAAGTTTCGACGTAACCTGAAGAGTCTGAAGTGTCAATTTTGACTTCATGAACGAGGCTATTATTTCCGTTTGCCAAATGGTCAATAGTACCGTTGCTACCAATCTCATTAGGAAAATTCAAAATTGCTTTGCATCCACGCATGCGGAAGGCAGCACGGTCATACGCTTTAGCCGCCTCAATTGCTGTGTCATATGTTCCAAGCCAAACACGGGACCCGCGCTTCTTTGGGTCACGTATCTCAGCTGCAAATTTCCCCCATGGTCTCTGCCTGACCCCACGGTACTTTCTTCCGTCAGTTGGACTCCGACTTGGAGCACGTGTAGGCACTGATGGCAGGCTCCATTCAAATTTCTTTACCGGTGGAAGCAGGATTTCAAGAGTGGGCTTACTTTGTTCTGGGGATGATTCACGGCTAAATTTTAGTATGGTCACAGCCGGTTCAGTCGGTTCGGATTTTACGCATCCTTTGGGGAGGTCTGTAGAGGATTCTCCGAGGAGATATTCTTGGATTAGTGCAAGTGTGTTGTCTTGGTTGCTTGTGAAAGCCATGAATGCAGTTTGAAATTTAGCTATTGTTCGGGAGTGGAATTGGTATTGAAATTCGGATGACTTCGTATAAGGCTGGAGTGTTTGTATTTATATAGGGATAGAATGATGACGACAATCGTTGTTAGTTTCAAATGAATAACTGGAAGTAGTCTAGCTATATGTAAGAAACAGTGAGTCTGTGGCATCACGGCTCCTTTATTGATTAAAAGACGGGAAAAACTAAAAAGAACAAAGAAAAATCTACAATTCGTGAACGATGCTTCAGGTCATTATTGCAAAGTGCATACATTTGAAATTTTATATTTGCTAATTTCTAGAAGTGATTTGAGCTCAGCTATTATCTTATATATATGAGACAGGCTTAGTGATTGTGGAGTACATATATCCTTTATATTAGAGAATTACTTAAGACAATCAGAGTCTTAAGCAATCAAGCAATCAGAGCGCTCATCCTCACCCCTCACGCGCTCCCCTCCCCTCACCTTCATTTTTACCCTCACCCTCACGCGCTCTTCGTGCACGCGACTTAATTCCTCCCTCTCGCCCCCTGTGCTCGACTTAAGCACGTGCCTCTCCTCTCTGCGCCCATCCCTCTTCCCTCTCCTCTCCGCACCCATCCCTCTTCCTTCTCCTTTTCGTGCAGATCTCTCTTCCTTATCCTTTTCGGGCCCATCCTTTTTCCTTTCCTCTCCGTGCAAATCCATGTTCTTCTATTGTTTGGGAGTAAATAACATTCAGATCTAAAATAAGTAAATAACATTCAGATCTAATTCTGCTATTGTTTGGGAGTAACTAAATAACTATAAGGGAGTAAATAAATATTGTAAGGAAGTAAATAAGTATAAGAGATAGGAGTATGTAATAAGTATAACTATATAGTTCATTTAAGGGAGTAACTAATATTGAAAAAGGGAGTAAATTAATATACATAAGGGAGTAAATAATATACATAAGAGAGTAAATAAAATGCATAAGAGAGTATGTAATAGAGTTAACTATATGCAGTTCATTTTAAGGGAGTAACTAATATAAAAACAAGGAGTAACTTATGTCCGTTTAAGGGAGTAAATTAAAAGAGTAACTTATGTCCATTTAATTATGTGGTTCATTTAAAGGGAGTAACTAATATATAAACAGGGAGTAACTTACGTCCACTTAAGGGAGTAAATTAATATGCATAAAAGAGTATGTAATAGATTTAACTATGTGGTTCATTTTAAGGGAGTAACTAATATATAAACAGGGAGTAACTTATGTCCGCTTAAGGGAGTAAATTAATATGCATAAAAGAGTATGTAATAGATTTAACTATGTGGTTCATTTTAAGGGAGTAACTAATATATAAACAGGGAGTAACTTATGTCGGCTTAAGGGAGTAAATTAATACGCATAAAAGAGTATGTAATAGATTTAACTATGTGGTTCATTTTAAGGGAGTAACTAATATATAAACAGGGAGTAACTTATGTCCGCTTAAGGGAGTAAATTAATACGCATAAAAGAGTATGTAATAGATTTAACTATGTGGTTCATTTTAAGGGAGTAACTAATATATAAACAGGGAGTAACTTATGTCCGCTTAAGGGAGTAAATTAATATGCATAAAGGAGTATGTAATAGATTTAACTATTAGTTCATTTTAAAGGAGTAACTAATATAGAAACAGGGAGTAACTAACAAAAATTTTTACAAATACACCAAAAACGGAGAAGAGAGAGGCAGAATGAGGTTACAGAGGAGAGAAGATGGCGAAAGAAGGAAAGAAAGGAGGGGTGACGCGGGATGAGGGTTGACGCGGGATGAGAGGTGCGCGGACAGAAGGGCGCGCGTGAGAGGGGGTGACGCGGGGTGAGAGTGACGCGGGGTGAGGATGCGCGGACAGAGGAGCGAACGCGTGAGAGGGGTTTGACGCGTTTCCGTTTTCGGAAAGTAGAGATTAGCGAAATTTGCCAAAAATAGATCTGATTGCTTGATTGTCTTAGAGTTTGATTGCACTTATCAGCACTGTTTATATTATTATATTTTTATAAATTCAGATGGTAAATCTCCTAAACGTGATCTACAAATTCAAATCTTATCAATAATTAAAATTTAATCGTGGAATCAATATAACTTTTAGCTACTCTTTTTAACGTATAAACCCAGTGTAATGATGTATGGCTCTGAATCGTATTATGTCTACAGTTCATATTTAGTTTTATTTCTTCATGTATTTAATGGGCACTCATTTATCCAAAAAATAAATCTAATTTGAGGAAAGAATTGCGTCAGAGGCAATTTTCCTTACTGTTTTTGGTTTCGTGCAATCCTATGTGTAGCGAATGGCAGTATTGCTCTTGATTGTCCATTTAATTTGCTGTTTAGACCCACTACACAAATGGCTGGAGAGAAGTAGATACCAAAGATATTATCCGTGCTCTAACTGTTCATACTTGCATTGAAAATTGCTGACTACAATTTTCAAAATCTGCATTTTGTTTTAATCCAAAAAAAAAGGCATTAGCATGAAAAAAAATTTGTTATTTATCAAGCACTCAAATTTAATTTTTAATAAATGCAAATAGCAAAGTTCATCGTGCTAATGTGAACAAAACATTGGCAACAATTTAGGCCAATTGCTATTATGATAAATATAACGGCTCAAATTTCTTGGCATCTTATCTCAATTAAACTTAAACAGTTTCTAAACCAAGAACCCATGATGCACACAACTAGACTGATTATGACAACTTAAAACTGGAAAGGGAGAGCAAAAAGGCAATCTTGTCATCGGTAGGAAGGGGAGAAGAAGGCGGACAGTGTTCACCGGATGGATCCGAGAAGTGTCGTGACCATACCAAGGTGCCAACGTGCCAACTTGATTGGGTCGTTGTCTGAGAGCTGACTCCCAGTCGGCTGCACCAATTGATTTGGCTTGCCTTTAATAACATATCTATCATGTTATCAACTAGAGATGTAGCTCTGTTCTGTTCTGTTTTGCAACTAGTGTGGATGAGGTAGCAGCCGCATGGTGCCGATTAGGATTTGGGCTTGATTGTGACTGTTTGTGACCTTTGATCTGTACTTTTATCTTGCTTGTAAGTTGTAACCAAGATTTAGTTCTGACATTATCTATTTATTTATAAATTATTTATTTATTTGGTCAGTTTTATTATTATTGCTAATATTATGTCAACATCACTATATATATCTACTAATGTTATTAATACTTATGTACTAAAGATATTATAATCACTAAAAATATTATCAATCTTGCCTCCATCATTCTCAGCATTACAGCACAATAGCTCAATAGAAATAAAAAATAATAATAAAAATAACAAAAGTAGTAATACAAGGAAAGAACAATATAAACACGTTATATTGACCGCAAACTTCACGACATTTAAAATTGATAAAAATACTTCACAAAAGTTTTAAAATCATAATTGTACATACGTTCTGTGACAGAACTGATCAGTGTGCCCTTTTTAATTCTATACATAGAGGGCATGTGGTTTGAATATCTGTGTGCAACTAAATGCCTTTGTTTTTTTTAGATAACCTAGCCAGAGGCCTTTGTTTTTTTTTTAGATAACCTAAACTAAATGCCTTTGTTCTTGGGTGCTTCCGAGACACGGTTAGATCCGTGGAAAGTTGGCATTCCACGTACATCAAACCCTCACATTCAGATTTTTTAATTTTCATGACCCCATGATAGGCAATACAAAGTAATCTTCCACAAATAGTTAATATGCTCACGTATTTAAACAGGCTTTCCGAGAGCGATTGATGTCTGTAACGTTAATTAGTCGGATTGCTTCAAATTATAAGCCCAAGTATATTCCTCAATTTTATCTTAAACTCTAGATATTTTTCTAACGATAGAAGTTTTCTGATGAGTATTGATTGGAAAGAATTGAAATTATGATTGATACTAAATTACTAATAATTCACGGGGGAGTATTCAACTGGTCAGATCATTAGTGGCATTCATGGGACAAATCTGTAGTATATTATAAATCCCGTGACCGCTTTTTATTGTTTATATAGTTAAAAATAGTTTTCTTTTTTGCATTTTTTTATAATTAAAAATAGTTTTCTCTTTTGTTAAATATATTTAAAATATTCGTATCAATCATTATTTAATTTAAGAATTAAATATATTTAAAAATTTAAGGTAGTTCATGCCAAATCTATACTATTAATTAAAATCTATGACCTCATTTTTTTATAATAAAAAATTGTTAAATATATTAAAAATAGTCATACCAATCATTTTCTAATTTAAGAATTAAATATATTGAGAAATCTAAGGTAGTTAATGCCTAATCTATAGTCTATAGTATAAATTAAAAACAACGGTCTGCATTATCCCCTCCTACGACATGTGATTTGAGCCCTTTAATTTTCTCTGATCGATCTGAATATTCAGAAGTATACCCTTCTTAATTACATATTTATATATATTATAATTAGATGTTAATTTTGAAATTTTTTTTTTTGGCAGGAAATTTATGTCAAGTTTATATGGTGACTTTCTATGGCAAAAATTACTAATTTTGAACTTACAAATTTTTATGTAAAAATTTTGGTAAGTATTTTACGACATATTTTTTTATGTTTTACATCAAAAAATTTTGCAAGTTTGGCGAAATGTCTAGTTTAAATTAAATTAAGTGAAATTTATCCTTTATTATTATTCTATTTCTTATGCAAGGCGTTCCATCTCCATATGGTATCTTTTAATGTGTGTTGAGCTAAAAACAAGACCATTTACAGAGCAGTACTGCTCCTCAGTCCTCTCTAATTCGAACACTCAATCATACTTATGGCCTGATGGCCACAAGCTTGGACCTCCAGAAAGACTAAAGTCTGACGACAGTGTACATGTCACATTTAAATTAAGACAAGGAATTAAATAGCTCTTGATAACATCAAGAAAAGTTGTGGTTGAGGAATTAATTGATCGAAGTCATGGCACGTGCAGTACGTACGGCTGATTGACGTAGGGAAAAGATCTTAATGCACCACTACTGACAATTTGATTGTGTTTAGAAAACAAGACATGACCTAACAGTTTATTTTACGATATAAGAGACTCACCTTAATTAGCCAACAGAATTGATACCTTGAGGAGAACTAGCATAAGATGCCCTCATATGTGGACAAATAAAAAACAAAATAATGTTAGACAATAAAAATATGTTTCTTAATTTACCATCGATACAAATTGATATGTTATTCAATTGTTTCTATATTAGATGGAAAACCAATCAAATCCAAAGAAAATTTTTTCCTTCTGTGCAGCAATTCAAAACCGAGATAATTCTTTCCTTGTGTGCGCATAGAGATGTGTTGAGACAGATCTAACCATACATTTACAGATCAACGGTATAAAAATTGTTAACAAAAATTGTTGTGACCTTTCTCTAGGTGCATTTATAAGTAGTAGAGATAGAGATAACATCCAAGATCTCCTTGAAACCAAAATCCTAAACGTCCCAAACCCGAACGGTTTGAACTATGAACTCTAAGATAATTTTAAGGTTGATTCCTGTTCTCTTCAAAATCCAATTGAGTTTGACCCATAATTTAAAAAAAAAAATATTCAAACGATTAAAATCATAAAAATAATTATAAACCAGACATTTAAAAACCCGACAGAATACAATCCAATATTCGAAGAAATTCCTAATTAACTTAACAGTTCAAAATCCAACCTAATATGATTTGACCATAATAAAGATCCAAAAATGATTCTGTAGTGATCCAAAATCAAATGATCAAAAACCTAAGATTCCGAAGCGATCCAAAATCAAATGATCAAAAACCTAATCTGAGCATGACGACACGAGACCTGACAATCATTTGAAATCAAACTGATTTGAATCATCTCATGTCGTCAAACTCACAGGTGATTATGATATAATTTTTTTCCTTACAAAATTATACATTTATTTTTCATAAAATATAACTATAATTTTAGGAAGTAGCTAGAGTTGAACATATTTGACATATACACTTGTCAAACAAGATCAAATTTCAAAATGTTTAAGATTAAAATGGTCATTCGAACGACTCAATTTGTTTTCATATTGAAATCTTCATGAAGACATAATTTTCGATTTTTTCTTTAGAATTTTTAAAATTCCTAAATTTAATTAGTTATGGACCCTTCAATTTTAAAAATTTGAAAAATATAGTTCGAAAATTTGAAAAAATATAATTTTTAATTTTTAAGAAGATTTTAATGTAGAGATCACATCGAGTAGTTCAGATCAACCGTTTGAAATTTCAACATTTGATATTCGAATCTTGGATTGACGTAAGTAAAAGTTTATTTATTTATATGATAGTAAGCTATTTAATCATCATATTAAAAAAATGCGAAGTTCTCAACTATATAAAACTCTGAGTAAAATTATGGGTAATGCAAAAATCAAACATGAGTTTTATATAGTTGAGAACTTCGCATTTTTTTTTAATGTGATGATTAAATAGCTTACTATCATATAAATTAATAAACTTTTACTTACGTCAATCCACGTTCCTCTAATTGATTGCCACCTCTATGACTCTGCCTGCTGCCTGCATGGTCAAAAAGAGAAAATCAGGGGATCCATAACAGGTGTCCACTCCACTCCCCACTCCGGAGCTATGAACGCTTAAACACTTAAAGACTTTTTCGGGTCAACTTCTCTTCTCGGGAATTGTGTTTTAAATGCATTGTAATCATCTAAATCATCGGTTGACTTTTATTGTAACTTCAAATTGGATATTTCGCAGAAGTCATTGCCCTAATGTAACAGACTCCCCAGGAGTGGTAAGCTGTTTACTCATTGCACAAGAACAACTCTCAAAATGTGCGTCAGAATTTGTTTTAAGAGTATTACTAGAATCAGAATCAAAAGTGTTTGATGTCAAACACGATTTTACATTCAACTATTAAAATTTTAAATTATTGGTATGAATCGTTCAATATGATCTTCCTAGTGAAATATTTTTAGAGACCAAATTTAATATTTTTTTGCGAATTTTTTTTTCAGATTTTTAAAATTGAAGGATCCAAAATTAATTAGATTGAATACTTTCTAAAATTCAAAGGATGACAAAGACCTATTTATTAAAAAAATAAATTAAACGTGATATGTAACTCATTCAACTATACATCGCGCGCGGAATCAAAACTTTTTAGATAGAAGTCACGTACGTAGCATGTCAAATATACTAATATTAGCAAAAATAATATCGAAATAATTGAATAGTTATGAGATCAATAACGGAATAATTTTGATATTTACGGAAAACACGTACATACACAAAAATAATACCACGTATGTTATTTATTTAAAAAAAAAAATGAACATTGCCCTTCATTTTGGATGCGTTGATCCGCCTATATTACAACATACCAAACAATTTCAACTAACTCACGTATTGTACGTAATTTTTTAACTTGAATTTTTCATGTTTGACACTTGCCTCCATCCAAGCAGAGTTTTTGTATTGGAGAGAATCCAAAATTTTTAATTTAATAATTCCTATAACATAAACAAAAATATTTTCTTAGCAAGTTCCATCGCAATTCATGAGTAAAGTTCATAGACAATAAGTTTATATATGGCATCGATCGGTTAGTAATTACGTTATAAATTTATTCGTAAATTTATAATCCTTACTACTTACTAAATAACCAATTCAAGATTGTAAAAATTTCAATAGAAGAGTGCATCCAACCAATGATATAAGATCCGCATCATTGAATTTTTGTATTTTGATTGAATATATGGTATAGATATTAACTCTAAATGAAATTCCAAAACTTTGATTTCAAATGAAAAAAAAAATTACTCAAAAAAACAAATTACAAAAATTTTATGTTCTCATTCCTTTTTTAAAAACTTGAAAAGAAATTATAAACCATATTTATCAAATGGAAAAATATATGTATACAATTTGCATCATATCTAAATATAAATCTCCATATTTTGTTAAATAATTCGATTTGATAATTGGTATTACGCGTATAAAAAGTTAATAAATTAAGTCAGAACATGTCCGTTATGATACGAAACATTGATTGGTGTGTTTCTTAGTTAAAATAAATTATCCTACTCTACTCTTTACTGTAGTTTTTATCACAACTCATGATATAAAATTATAATGGTTTTCCTTTTTCGTTTAAAATTAGAATTATAAAGGTAGACCACTTCTGAAATATACCATGTCAAATAGATAGAAGATCGGAACTATTCAAGAAAAATGTGTGTGTGTGTGTGTGGGGGGGGGGGGGGGGGGGTGGTGGGGTATATATATATATATATAATCCATATGCACTCCAATAATCAAGGTAACGTGGCAACTCAGCACAAGTTGCATGTGAGCCGCATATTCATGATTGGAAGAATTAAGCAATTGTGAACCTTTTTTATATTCATTTGGCGTGAATAATAAGTCCAGTTAATTCATAATCCAGTTAGTTTGACTCTTGCCCGGTGGGACATGAAACAGATATAAGAGCTTTGACTTTTAAGTTTGACCTTATACCTGTTCAGACTGGCTTGGTAATTGCCTAATTGGTATACTGCTACGACTTTCTTGCTCGTAGCCCATAAAGAGAAAAAATGGCCAGGTCATAGACCATGGGCTATGGCCTACGGTGATGCATATATACCCTTCCAAAAAAATGTGTGCGTTGCATCTCTAACTCCAAGTAAAATACTTAAAGAAATTTTGGCATATATATGATTCATCCGTATAGATCAAACTGTATTGGAAACATGAGAACGGTTGACCAAGGGAAACTGAAAACATGGTAGGCATATTTAATTTAATTGTCACTGAGTAATGTGAAATGCTGCTTTATTTTCAATTTTTTTCTTGGTCATATGCCAAAGATAAAGTTAAATCATTTTGGTGCATGTAAATTGTAGCATCACAAAAATCGGAGAGGTACATCCAATGAAACAATATTATATTTTAGAACGAAATCGTAACACTTATCAACAAAAGCACATCTGTCAAAACAATGTACATTGGTAACATGCATTGATTAGAACAAAGGATACGTACTTTCCTTTGTTTCTTTCTTTCTTTCTTTTTTTGGAAGATAACAAATGATGATTGCCACTTTGTGTAGATTCAGATGGCTAATATCCTTTGTAAGGCAGCTATTGTCCTTTGCTTTTGTTTCAATTTTTAGTTCTTTTATGAAATTTGGATGGTCGAAGTGAGATAATAAACAATAGAATGCGAGCTTAAATCTTATTAAAAGTTAGAAGTTAGATCTTTTAAAAAAAACAATACTATTTTTTCATAAGAATAAAGCTGTCCAAAATAAATTTAAATCCAAAGTTTTATTCATTAAAAGAATTCTATTAAAAAAACATTATAAAATTGTAATCTCTCATTTCCTAGATTTTCTGATACGCATATTATATTGAGTGAGTCAGATCGCCATTTAATTTTCTAAATCTTTATAGAAAAGCAGTAGTCTTACTTGTAAACTTCTATTTAGAATTTCCAGAGGGAAACAATTACATACTAATTCAAATTTCAAATTCAGGATTGTTGACTGTAAAAAGAAATAAAGAAAACAAAAGATGAAAAAAAAATATATTGGCAAGGACTGTTTATTGTTCCTAAGAATAAATAAATGACGCCTAAAGTATGCCTTATTTAGTTAGAATACCCTTTTATATTGTAGGATTCTATTGACCAGGTATGTATGTGCTTGACTTTAATATAGTGTGCCCGGTGATTCCGAGATGCCCTTTTATGGGATCATTTTAGTCGATCTAATGTTTTATTCCTTTGGAAAAACATAACACACATGATAGTATGTATGCAGGGTGCTAACTTGTGATCTGAACCGTCCGATCAATGATGAATGGCCCGTGAATAATATCAAATTGATAGGTCCGAAATAAATTTAACCGTCGAGTAAATCGGACGGCTCGGATAGGAGGATACTGGTCCGTATGTATGGTATGGCCGTACGGGGCACAGTAAACAAGGGTAATTTGGTGTGTCCAAAAAAAAAAAAAATCCGCAAGTAGCTAAAGGCCCAGTTAACAGTGGGCCTGATCCAAGAGATTAATGGGTAAGAAGAATGAAATGGATATTACAACTAAATTTCGCAACGACGAAGAAACTAGAGGCCCAGTTATTAATGCCCAGTTGTCCACACTTTTAAAATCTAAATATACTAAGTCGGCATCTTATCTTAAACTATTAACTTGTCATAATTTCAGACACGAGGGCCTGCCTGCAGTTTCGTGATAATTACATATTAAAATCACACTTTATCTATCAATCCCTTCTGCTAATTCAAATAGTCAGTGGTTATTATTTTCCAACAAAGGATATTTTTCCCACTAGTAACATTCGAAGGTTTTTAACATGAGCAATCCTTCATCTCAATGCGAGCAGCATTGTAGCAGGAATTCCATGTATGTCAGCCAAAACCACTAGGTTTGTTCAATTAGCGAAGCAAAAAAACAACCATATTAGCACTATAATATCATTTGTAACAGATGGCTTGTGATTTGCTGGACAACAGATAGCATTTTTCAACATTATAACCTTCAACAAAAATATCAGAAGAAAGAACAACCAAGATCAAGTCAAGTTAATTACATCAATTATCTCAAAGTGCATACGCAAACTTGGACTTTTATCCCCAAAATACAATCTCTCAATTACCTTCAATTTCCCTTCACTTCTACAAGTTTCTTCACTCAGAAAATCTAGCATTAAATCTTTCTCCTTCCTAATCCATGGTCGGTAGGGATCACACCACTGTCTTGGAGTACCATGAAGGAAAAAACTAATATACATATCATTTTTTACAATAAAATTAGTAAGATTTCTGAAAATATCTTTATCAGTTAAATAAGCTCCTGAACAATTCAGTCCAACATCAATATAGTGAAATTCTAATATGCTGTTTAGAAAGCTTTCACTAGACGTGGGAAACATAAAACAGTGACTTGTTTGAGGTAAGTCTGTGCCTAGTGAGTTGCTGGCATGTCGAGTTGAAAGATAAGCAAGTTCAGTTACCAGCTGATTTACGACAGTGCCACCCTTGCTGAATCCTAAAATTACAGTCTTTGGTGAAGATGCTGGTGGTATAGACTCTTTCAATGTATTCACAGAAAGCTGGTTTTGTATCTGTTTAATAAAAATTAGGAAAACGAAAGAGGAGAGGAAGATTGAGTTAACAGTATATTAATCAAATTGAACAAATTAAACTGTAATCAGTTGAATTAAGACTTCTATGCACAATATGTCTTATCTATCCAGATATTCGGCTGAGGAATGAATACACCTCTTTTGAGTTGAACACAACCCAGTAGTTTTCAAAGCTACAACACTAATTACAAAAAGTACCTGATCAACACAAGCTGACAAAATTGAGACAATTGACGAAGAAGCTGGAAATCCAATTGGATCGTACCCCTTCGGCTCGCCTCTCGAATTAACCGTAGGAATCATCTCCCTATACACCGCAAATGCGCCATTGTAGGTCGATGCCTCCACCACCCAAGCATTGACAGCAGAAATTTGAAATTTCGACAATATCGTGTCTAACAAATTTTTAGAATCGGATAAACTTTCGATCACTGGATCTCCGGTTCCCTCGACCCGATCTCCTCTGTAGAATATAGCATTTATAGAAGGCACCTAATGTAATATCAAAACATCGATCAAAGAAGTGTTTAGAAGAAACGCAATTAAAAGTGATCAGAGATAGAGAGAGAGAGGTTATACTGCTAAGGTTTTGGAAGGAGAGAGAAGAAGAGAGGCAGCGATTTTGAAGAAAGGTCCAGCGCTGCCTTTGCTGAGAGAGACGTTAAGAAGGCCGGTCCATCGGTCCATGTCGTACGACCTTAGTATCAAAGCACTCCCTTGTGATATCCTCGGATTCTGATACACAGGTGCACGGTGCACCGCTCTTTGTTCAGACCGAGAAATTGAGAAGTCTTTGTTCAGACTCAGAACAAGGGATGTGGAAGTCGGAACTGTGGTAAGTCAGGAGAAGACGAAACAACGAGAGGTTTCCAATATGGGCTCTGCTTCATGTGGGCTTAAATTTCAAGTTTATTGGGCTTTCATAGGAAACTGGAGCCGCATTATAGAACAAATAAATGTCTACGATGATGACAGTTGACAGATGAAAATGTGAGCAAATCTATAAAAGGTATTTTTAATCATTTCTTCTTCGTATTTAAAAATATGTAAATTTAAATTTTCAAGTTGAGGTTAAAAATTTGACCATATCAATAAAATTATGAATAACTGTGTATTTCTTTATCAGAACTCAAATCAGAGTGAAAATACACTTCCACCACAAAACGACCAAAAAGATTGTACAGATTTGCAGACTGAAAATGACCTTTCTTTGGTAGCCAAATAGCACACGAATCTGATATGTTCGTCTAAGAATCGCATAATATAGCATCATGTGCTTTTTAAGCGTGTGTTGTTTTCTTTTGGTATCACCTTTTGTACCATGGCAATTGAGAAAAACCAAGAAAGTTATAGCTGTCCCGGGACCCCGTGACGTGAATACACAGTTCTTATCCTCTTTTAAAACATGCAAGGAAAAAAAATTAAAAGACAGATTCAGTGAACTTGAACTGTGCCAGTACATCCACTATTTCTAGTTCTTTATCTAGATTTTTCATTTTTAACGCTAGTTATGAATTGTCACCCACAATAGTTTGTCCCCAGCAGACAAATCTAAAATCACTCCTTAAAATAATGTCCTTTAAAATGTAGAGGTGGAAAACTATATATCCGGTACGCAATCATTTATTGCGGCTCATCTCACCGCTAAAATTTTTCATATTGCAGGTGTGTCTTTGTCTTATAGACCTATACTATTTATATTTTGGCATTAAAATTTGTGTTTCTTTATATACTCATGTTAAAAGGCAGTATTGATCGAAATATTATGCGAGGAATTTCACATTTTCAGTTCAATAAAGATAAATAAAGATAAATAAATATTTTTTATGAATTATCATGGTCAAAAAAGTTAAATTTTTAATTATGGAGGTCACCAATAGGATTATATTTGCATTTTAATCCTATTTGCGTTTTTATGGGTTCAAATAGTGATTTTCTTAAGAAATTTTCCATATAAAAATAAAAAAATATATATAAAATATTTGAATGGGAATGGATGATATTGCACTCCATTTTCTACACTAAGACTCGCCTATGTATCCTGCTCAATTCTACCTAAGCTTTGTTGGCGAGTCGAAATCGTCCCTTTTTGTCATCATCCCATGATTCTTGCAAAGGAGGCAAAATTTCGCACGTGTAAAATTGATATCTTGAAGGATGCATGCATGTTATCAAAAGTCAAGGACCCAGGGGATTAGATTATCTTCCTAATTTATTAATATTTTATTAAAAATTGATATATATTGAAGGATACATTTACAGTTCAAAATGACGATTCGAATAAATGATTTCTGAGGAAAATTTATCATGACGGACAATTATGGAGTTTTACATGCATACTTTTCTTCACAGTGGAGACCACGAGAAAATAATTGAGATAAAAAAAAAAAAAAAAAAAAGGAAACACAGAAACAGCACAGATATTGACTTTTCTTGTCAAGTAAAACAGTTATGTTACTGTACCGTTGAAGACGTCAATTAAGACAACATAATTAGGTAGAAGAAAAGAAAGGTCTCGTTGATTTTCTCGAAATTTGAAGTATTTTGTACATGAATTGTCTTTAATATAAGTAATGTCTCCTTTAATTTAGTATAAAGATGTACTTATAAATAAAATTGTTCGTACGTGTTAAAATTTATTAATTTTAACTTAAGTTTAAGTGTTAAACTTTTAACATTAGAATTTGGAAATTTCTAATAAGTTGACTCCGATATCGGCTCTTTTGAAAGTTGTTCCAAAATCTATTGATTCAATATAAGTTATGATTTGACATCTGATTAAGATGTGGTGAACATTCTTGGTTTTTTTTTTTTTTTAAAGAGAGGATATACTTGGATCTGCTAAAATTTTGCGCATATTACTTTCTTGAATAATGCATACTTCGATCTACTGATTGTGATTATAACGGGTCAGCAGACCAAACAATTGCATTCACGTTAGTTCAATTGGATACTTCGATCTACTTTTAAATTGCAGTGTCAAGTTTGATGCCGAGTGATTTGTTGACCAAAGGAAAATAAAAATGTTCATACACTAGACAAAATGATTTAACACAAAAAAGTAGTAATGCCAATGTTAAAAGTGTAGTAATAAGAGTCTAAGGCTTTTGTTACATTTTTTAATGGTTGCATTTTATTTTTTAATTTTGAGATGTTTTATAGTAGATTAATTTTTACTCCAAACTTTAGTCCTAGTCGTTCATAATTTAAAACGATATAAATTATTTTCAGTCAATATAAAAAAATAATCAACTATAAAATTTTCGTTTTTTTATGTCTAAACTTTTTTATTATTATAAACTAGATTTGTGAAATTAATCCACGAATATCATTTGATTTCAGGCATTTTTTTCTTGACTTCACAATAATTTCATAATTTATTTAAGTCGAATTTTCCAAATAAGAAAAGGTGCAAGATTTGTAATCCGCACGATTAGAATGAAAGAGTAAACCCGGAAAAGAATGTGATGATTATTGCAATTTTGCACCCATAAGCACTTTTCAATAGCATTACACAAAGTAATTCATTACATGTACTGCCACACGAGAAGCGCCACATCAGAAGTGGTGGAACACCTTCACCTCGTGATAGAATAGCGAAATCACCTGGAAGGCACCGGACAAATGATACGCACGGGTCCCAATCTTAAAAGCTTGTTGCTGCACGGAACGGAAGTGTTTTTCTTCCTTGACCTCCACTCCAAGCACTCAATTCTCTACCTATCTTTTTACATCTTTTGCTTTTCTTAATTCAGCTTATGGTACCATTGGACCTACTTGATTAATACGTGAGGATCAGTGGTCAGTGGCGGATCTAGAAAAAAATTTTAGATGGGGCTGAATTTATAATAACATTGGTCCAACATAAATTCATAAAAAGAAAAATTACAATATTTTCTTTTTAGGTACTAACATATGACGTTTTGTCTTCTCTTCAAACCGTTTTGCCTTCTCTCCAAACCGTTTTATCTCAGAACATTTTGAAAAATATGTGAGCAATGTTCTTTTTGACATTTTGATTTCCTGATTAATAACAATATGCAATTAGATCTTTAATCAAATGTCAAAATTCTAAAGTTTATCTCAGAATATATTGATTACTAACTAAAAAGATATGGAAGAATTACATTAATTCACTTGTGCGCATTACCAGTAGATCTTGTTTAATAAAAAAAATGTATATGGTATAGATAGAGTTAGAGAGAATAATAGTACCCTTGCAATTCTATGAAATCAACCGCCAATAGATGAGAAATTTTTTCAACTAATATTCTTATTATAATAATATTATAATAAATTTGTTATTATTATTTAATAATGATAATAAAAATAATTTTGTAAAGTTATAATAATATAATAATTATATTATTTGATATTGATAGTTAGAATAATAAATTACGAAATAATAATATGACAATATTTATGTAGTGTTCATTTTTTTCATCTACTTTGACTAAATTATCGGACAATAAAAAAATGACAAATATTTATGTTATAACTAAGCTAAGAAGGGGTAGAAGCCCTTCAACGTTGGGGAAAAAAAATAAATAGAATGTGTTGGTTTAACACCTGGGTCACGGGCTACAGGAGAAAGAAAAAGTTGGTTTTTTTATTTCTATGTTGTTTTTAATCCATCCACACCAATGTTTTGAAAACCGGACCGGCTACCGAACCGGGAAGGCCACTGGGTCAACCGGTTTACTGGTTTAACCGGGGTTGAACCGGATTTTTTCCGGTTTAACCGGAAACGGACAGGGCTCCGGTTCACGGTTCAACCGGCCGGTCCGATCCGGTTTTCAAAACATTGATCCACACCACATGGTCCGGAGAGAGAAAAAAAATGTTTTTTTATTCATTCTTGCTTTTTCCCATCTTTCTTCTTCCTTCTTCCACCGATTTGTAGGAAGAAGATCTTCCCAAAAAATGGCCTTCTTCCCACTTTATTCTTGTGTGTTTGGATGGTTCCTTCTTCCAGGAATAAGGATCTTCCTGGAAGAAGCGTTATTCCCGTCCATCCAAACAGCCCCTCGGAAAGGAGGGGCTCCAATGGCAGAAACAAGACCTCCAATGGCAGAAACAAGACTACCTTTGAGTTGCAAGTTAGCTGGGGCTAAGGAGGGGCTCTAGGGGTTCGGCGGCGGTAGGTGGGGCTCTAGCCCCACCCGCCCCAGTGCTAGATCCGCCCCTGTCAGTGGTCAACTTGACCAGTCTATATCAAATTTTATGGTGTTTACTGCCAATATACATGCCGATAATGTTGGAACAAAATTGTTTAAAGAAACTTCATATTCAAAGGATGCAAGTAAACTGATCAGTTTTAGTCTGCTGTACTTTAATTAAGTTCAATCTCGCAAACTCATCATATAAATTACAGACAAAACATGTCAGTTTCAAAAAAAAAAAAAGGAAAAAGAAAAGTATTTATGGCTTACTATTCAATTGGGAAGGACCTTGAAAATACATGTTTGGTACCGAATCAAATTTCAAATAATTATGCTTCGAAATTCAAGTGACTGATGTTTATTAATTGAACGTCATATGCATTGGTACAGTACATACACACGAACTTTGTATTATTTTTACTTTAATTTGCCAAAATTAAAGCACATATACTAAATAAAAAATAAATCAAGGAAAGAAATATTCTGTCAATTTTAGAGATATCTTAGTCTGTCAGTCGCCACTCACCAGAATAATGAAGTAAATATTCATTTCTCAAAAATAAAAATGAAGTAAAGATTCTATTATTTTTCATTAGGAGTGTCAACATATCTGGTTAGTTCGGTATTAACATTATATTATAATTTTTACTTGGGTCTGACTCGGTCCCAACCAGACTCAGGTCGAAGGTCCTTTGATTCAGTAATTTTTTTTTTTTTTCTCTATGTAACTAACCCTAAGCAATGTGTACATAATAAATATCAATTAAATTAGCGCTTGATAAATCTTAAATATTATCAAATTTCAAAAAAATTTAACAAATCACAACTATTAGTCTGTCAGATTGATCTGTGAAAAATTTGAGAACCATATCTGACACATCCAATACAACGTTTCCTTTCCATCTGAATTGGCTCGTAGAAATATAATTCTTCCCATTAACATTTCGGATTTTGCTTGCGGAAAAATGAAAATTAATTAAAGAAGATGTGAATTTCGACATCATTTCAATGAACAATGCTAACCTAGCTGTGGACAACCTATACCAGATTTATCCTCTTGTGTAGATAAATTTGACCTTTTTCACATTCTTTTCAAACATGAACTTTCAAATTAACTCGGTAGATCCAATCCGTTCATTCATACTGGGTCGTGAGCTCGCGTCTAAAAATCATTCTCAATAAATTGACCAGCGTATCCAATATTTTATATATATTTCTTCAATATTTGTAATTAAATAATTAATAAATAGAATGTAAATAATTACTCATATACCACAAACTTTATTTTTGTATCTTTATTAATATTTTATACTATCCCAAATTTTCAATAAAACTCTTGCTATTTAGTAAAGTGAAACATAAATGATACTTAAAAAAAAAAGCGAAACATAAATTTTTTTATATTTTACAATAAATATTTATCGATGGAGCACTGATTAAAGATGGTTGATGTTCAACCTCCCCACCTCCCTTCAACGGAACAATAGAAAATAGATACATAATAGCTAACCAAAAGTTGGGCCAAGAAAAATTCAAAAATAAAGAGAGAAAATTACTGCAAAAAAAGAAAAATAATATTATAAACAGTCAATATCAACTATCTCTATTACTAGATCTGAACATTCTCCGTTGAGTGTAATTTGCTTTACAAGTTGTACATGTGTTTTGGATTCATATTTGGAAAATTCTGTGACATCCCTCTTCCCACCGTAACAAGAAAAAGGAAAATCAATAATAATAACAGCTGCCTGACTTGTCCGGAGAGCCCCTTTGTGTATATCTCTTGTCATGTTATGTCTGCAAGTGCACTACATCCATCAAATGTCAAGACTACTGAAATTAGGTGCATCTTTTAAAGAGGTGCTTAGCCATCTCAGCATAGTCTCTCTGCATAGCAATAGACAAAATCTCCATAGCTGTCATCCTTCATGATTGAACTATTTTAATGAGTTTATCAAAGTCGATTGATATTGATAACCTCTATAGCATTTATTTTATGCTCTCAAGTCTGTAGCTAATTTTTAATACCATAACAAATTCTTTAAAAAATATTAGGTAAAAAATGGGATTTTGTTTTTTATAATGTAAGAAGGAAAATTTCTCAAAAATTAATCGAAAACATAAATAAAATTAGAATCAATAATTTTCAATTCTTTTGCCTAAAAAAGAATAATGCTTTTTTTAACACTTTAAATGCATTCGTATTAGTATATTGTTTAATCATTGAAATGCTATGTCAATTTGTGCTGGAAACAAAGGTAGGATGAAACTTGCTAAAATTCGTATAATCCAAGAATGACAGGATGTAAACATGTCGTTAAAAATGAGCAATTGTTGCCCACAAATTTGACAACTTGACCAACATGGCCTTATCTTCCTCTCAAAAATAAGTGCCAGGCTTAACAAAAAGTGGGAAGGTGAAAGTGGGCCCACATGTGCTGACCTTATCCACAAAAAATGGTCTAGAAGCAATGCATCGGTCCTTGTTCTCTCAACTCCCCAAATCCCAAATCCAGAAATCCAGAACCAAATTAACAACAAATCCTTCATTTCGCATTAAATGCATTAGGAAGCTGATTAATAGAAGCTTCTATTCCTTCTTCCCTTCTAGACGACTTAGAAAGTTAGACCTTGCAATCTGCTGATTCAACGATTCCTCTTTTTAATTAATTATTATTATTATCATACGCTAGTCTATCACAAGTTAACAACTCATTCACACTCTTGATTATAGAAGTCTAGAACAAACCTTTACAATTTTCTTTTTGTCATAAAATCTTGTTTGAGATTTCCCAATTTAAATATCCAGTTTTAAGTGGAACGACGTCATACGTGTTAGTTCAAGTACATGCAGATTATTATTTATATTCTTCGGTTTTGCAACTTGTGGTCCGAATTTAATTTGGTTAGAATGACATTTGCAATATTTTTAAAATTTTCGTACATGCATCTCGTAAATTGTTGTCAACGTAAACATTTGTTGGGAAAAAAATATACTCTTTCAACATTTATAATTTAATATATTAATTATAAATACGTATTGTGAGACAAACTTATTAACTTATCTGCACTAGATCAATCACATTGAGACAGCGAGAAAATTAGTACAGGAAGGTAATTGGCTAATTGCCTAGATACCTCTATTAGGAACTATGGCAATTCTTAGGCAAATTTTAGAAAGAAATGTCATTGCCTGGACCTGGATCATCTACGTGACGTTATAATGGGCTTTTGGGTCCCATCTGTCAGTGAGGCATGCATTTGCTTACGCTGTAGACCAACCCTAAATGCCTAATGATCTTT
The DNA here is from genome assembly GCA_027725995.1 of Rhynchospora tenuis. Classification (NCBI taxonomy): domain Eukaryota; kingdom Viridiplantae; phylum Streptophyta; class Magnoliopsida; order Poales; family Cyperaceae; genus Rhynchospora; species Rhynchospora tenuis. The sequence goes on from CM050888.1 coordinate 173,375,643, forward strand.
TCCTTGTATATTCTAATGAAATGGAATAGGACAATGGACCCATCTTGTATTTTCCAAAACTAGAGATTTCTCCTAAGAAGGAACACTCCAAAAAGTTGAATGAAAGGAATCTTAGCCGGACAATTCCAGCTTTTTTCAAGAAAAAAATCATTCCAAGTACATACAATCTAAAAAAATTACAACCTAATGCAAGACTTTAGAACAGTATTGACATCGGATTGGAACCATATGAGGCATTTTTTTACACTTTATGATCGACTTTACTGTATGTGGTCAAGCAATTAAGACTTTGTGCGATTGTAATTCAAGGTACAGTAGGGATATTATTTTTAAAGCAGACTTATTTCAGTGATTTTTTTAAAAGAAAGGATGTAATGAAGAAATATTTAGATGAACGGATCTTGGCTTGCCAGGTGTCCCGCAATGCTGACGTGAGCTCCTACGGTCTCGGCTTCATGCGGACGTCAGCTTCTAACCTATTATTCAATTAAACCCATGAAAAGGTCATAACTAATTAACAACTTGACAGCTTTTACATTCCTTTTTTTTTTTTTTTTTTTTGGTACTCCTGCATGGCTGCATCTAGTTGTTCCTTTTTTTTTTTTTTTTTTTGAATAGAAAGACACATGACAGATCACTCAACTACGTATGTGTAAGGCCTAAGGGCCTTTCATACTAAAAGAAAAAAAAGACTACGTATGTGTAATTCGATAGCTATCTTGCATTTCATACTAAAAATGTCTCTAATATTCATAAGATAGATCGTATCACCTATCTTTCGGTGAGCAATAAATGTTTTTTTAATCAGCAAGTTAATTTAAAAAGATGTAAATATATCAGACAAAGCTAGAAATTACATCATGGAGAGGATTCATATTTTTTTTAGGGAGGTAGGAGAGGATAATTGCTTTATTTATACATAATTTTATTACAATTAGTTTAAAAACTATGGCTAAATTCAAATTACGGAGAGACGAAGGCCTCTCTGGCTTCGCCTTTGCATGAAATATATGCATGTTACCTATGTAAAGAGAAACTTTCAATATAAATTATTTTTTGCAGTACTTTTTGCAATTTTAATAACGATAAGATATCCTTGAAAAAAATATATAACTAATTTTTTTTAATGTGATATATAACTAATTAATATTTGCATTCCTTACACTCTTTCAATCTTTTATTTTCTCCCCACTCCTTTTCTCCTAATGCTAAAAAGAAAAGTCAATTTTATCCTCTATGAAGCATTCACATGTTCACTCGTACGTATGTTATCATGATTGTGAGTGCCATATTTTTATTTGAAATTATAGGAAATATATTTAGCAATCTTATTTGCAATTTTCCAGTCATTGATAAAATTAAAAAAAAAAAGAGGAAGTCCAAACCAAATAAATTATTTAGTTCAACTAATTTCACATTAGCTGTATTTTTAGAGGATAAAACCTTGAAAAGTAATATGGAAATTCATTGCTCTTCAAAAACAGCGTTAAAAAATCTTCCGCATGTCATTGATTTTTTTTATAACATTTCACACTGAAAACTGACACTTAAGAAATTTTTTTTTTTTTTGACTTTTCAGTATTTCAACTAATCAATATATGCACAAATAACATTCTTCATTAAATTGACGCTTGAATTGTACATTTAAGGGTGAATACATCATTATACTCAACTTGATATATTAATATTATTAGATTTGAATTTGACACCCATCTTAGGAACCTGGATTAAATTTTCTTAATGAAAAACTGAGGAACAAGAAGCACTAAACAGTACCAGTTATACACTTACACAGTGACACAATATGATCCATGCTAAATTGCTAAGGTTGTATACTTGTATCACCTAGGAGACCAAAACATAAAAAGACATTAAAATCCAACTCTGTTGCAAAGATCACTACATAATAACAATAAAAAACAGGTAAACAAAAAATTAAAAAGAATTAACATAAGCGTGCAAATCAGCACGTGCGTCAAAAGAAGGAAAATGCAAGGAAGCAACCGACTTCACTTTTTATCAGCTGTGAAACCTCTACGCCTATATAAATCCTCTCCTCCTCAAATTCTATCAATTGGCAAAATAGTCTTCTCTCCTTCCATCCAAATTCAAAACCCAATTCCAACCAAACATTTCTTATATTCCAATTTCAACCATGACTGCCTCCAACCACTCTCAACTGAACACACTCCGCCACATCCTCTTTGATGAACCTTCTCAGCCCAAGCCGGTGCCGGTCTACTGTCGAAGCACCAGTTTCGGCAGCATCGTTGCCGACCAATGGAACGAGCTACCTTTCCACTTTGACGACTCCGATGACATGGTGGTGTACACCACTTTGCGCGATGCATTCTCCCACGGGTGGTCCCCTGACGGGCAGTCGCCAAATTTCGGGATCAAGTCAGAACCAGAATATGAGAATTTAGACATACTATTACCAGAGGTGAAATTACAGCCAGAAGAGCCGGAAGTGGCTCCTCAACCGCCGGCTCCAGTAAAGAAGCACTACAGAGGAGTGAGGCAGAGGCCGTGGGGTAAGTTCGCAGCTGAAATTCGGGACCCAGCGAAAAATGGAGCCCGAGTATGGCTTGGTACTTTCGACACTGCTGAGGATGCAGCTATAGCATATGATGAGGCTGCATACAGGATGCGCGGGTCCCGTGCTCTGTTGAACTTTCCACTGAGGATTGGAGCAGGGAAACGGGCCTCGCCAGAGCCTTCGGCCTCCACATCCAGCTCGTCGTCGTCATCTAGTTCTTCTTTCAATTCATCTCCAAAGAGAAGGAGAAGGGGAGAAAAGAAGGATGCAACAGCAGCTGCACCAGTCGATCAAGTTCGGGTTCCTTTGCCGGTTCAGACACAGACTGGTTTGGGATTGGGGAGCCGACCGGAGATGTTTGCCGGTGGCTCGGTTCAACAACTGCCTCATGTTGGACAATTATTGGTTAGTTAATAAGTGGAGTAAAAAATTGCAAGGTTAAAAAGACCAAAAAAAAAAAAGAAAGAAAAGAAATGCAGAGTGATTTGATAAAAAGAGAGTTTTGGGAATGTTTTAGAGAGGTAAATTGGTGAAGCTTGACGAATCATATGAAACAAAAGCGCTAGCTTTGGTATGAGTTAAGCGGGTATTATTTTAGTTTTCAGATATTTGGGGGTTTGAGGTTTGTTTGTATAAAAAATTTGTAGTAGAAGAATTGATTTGTTCTTTAATTATGTTTTTGCTCTCTAGAAGTCCCGTTTTATGAAAGTCAGGGATTACCATAATGCTCTTTATTGAAATGACATGAATAGCATAATTGGCTGTGGTCAAGCAGTAACAATGGCTGAATCTAAAATTGACAAGGAGATGTGCAATTGACTCTAATAGCTGGATAGCATTTTTAAACAGGCGGGTTCACATAGAGATTAAAAAGTGTTGTCAAAAGAAAATTTATCTGATAGAATGGACTATTTGAAGAAAGCTAATGGCTGATAAGTTGAAACAGCTTAAGTGACTATGACCTTTCTGTTTTCACGTTTTCTAAAAATGTTTTGTGAACTTAGCAGTCGGCAAATGCATGAAAAAAAAATTATAGAGAAGAAAAGAATAAAGCAAATGGCAAACTGCCAAAAATGATATGATGAGGTACTAACAACAGTGAGACGACGACTACTGTACAATATCAAATTATCAATGTTCAAATTGTTGGAGTTTATAGTAGAGAAGATAAATTGGTCGAAAAATTAATACTTGATAAAGGACTAAACTGAAAACTATAAAATATAAAATAAAAGAGTTAGGTCAACAAACTGGGCCCCGCTAATAGAAAAAGTCTAATTATCAAACCTTAGCGGACAGGTTTGGACAAAACCAAGGTGAATTAAAAACGAAAGCTGGGCCTACAAATGAATCTGTTTTCCACTGATAAGTATAATTAATTATAATAATAATTGCAATTATATCATTAATCTTCCTAAACCCCATACCCTGATAAAAAGCAAAAGAGATGAAAACCGAAAGCGTGCGCTGATTATGCGGAAAAGTACAGAAAAAATATTGTTATGCTAACGAAACCATGACCTCACTTGGGGTCTTTTGATTTTCTGAAAAAGGTCGGACGATGAATATATTGTCGATTAAATGTCCTGGAAAAACCATCTAAGTCGAAACAAAATGTATTGTATTAATTAATATTGTAAAAAACAATAATAGCAAAAATTTCTCTGAAATATACAACTTTCAAGATGCATATTGTTAGTCACTGCTCAACACATTGTAGGAATGCTAGCTAGCTTTCTGTATTTGCTGGTTCTTAGATCTTGCCTTCTTTTTTCTGTTTTTCCTCACTAGATAGTAGCTATCTATTTTATCAAAAAAAAAAAAAAAAAAAGAAAGAAAGAGAGAAAGATACGCACATAGGTCATGCGCGAATGTATGTTTGAAAAAAAAAAATTCAGAATTTACGAACTAAACGCAATTGTTTATGAAACTGCAATAAAAAAAATAACCTTAAATTTATTTTATTTGCCTAATTAAGTGAATAAAAATTTTAATAAAGTCAAGTTGATATTAAAATAAAAACGTACACTTTCTATGCGTATTTATTTTAATATAAGCATATGGAAACCGTATAAAGTGTCATCGAAACGTACTAGGGCTGATAAAATACTGGTATAAAATCAACATAAAGTCAGTGCCTTAAGCAACTAGATTGGCTGTTTCCACTCTCCAGTAAAGCTTCCAGTATTAATCGACATTCCTGAACAAAAATGGCTGCTTCCAGTACAGCTTGTTTATTTAGGGTTCCAATTAATTAGCTCTATAAATATAGAAATAGACAATGGCAAAGAATATAATTTTTAGAGGCATATAGCACTTGTAAATACACTGTAGAAATCAATAAAATTATATTCCCTCTTTCATTCTTAATTTCAAGAAAAATGTTAAATTATTTTTTTCATATTAGTTTTTTAATTTCATTTATTAAGCGTTCCTTTTCAATCAATTGAAATGACTTAAAACTCAAAAAATACAAAGTTAATGATACACGTCGGGTGAAAAAAAGGACAATGACATGTTCATAATCTGACTGGAGAGTCCTTTATGGATATTTAATTTGAAAATAATAGGAAGTTTGATCTCCAATTTATCATCAAGAAAATTATACGTGTCTCACTGCACCTACTTCGAATTTTTTTTAGGAGGGGTTCATTGCCAATGGCATGATCATTCAATTTAGACAAAAAGGAAAGGAGAGAAGTGATTGGAGAGTGAAATCCTCCGATTATTGAAGAACGAACGAAAAGTCGTACGAGATTATCACTCACAAGCGAAGGAGAGATGAAGAGAAAAAAAGAAGACGAGTCTCACATGAAGTATTAATTTTCGCCAAATATTAATATTTTTTGTGATAATTAAAAACATAAATTCAAGTTCATGGGGGGAATAATCATGAAGATTGAAATCACAAAGCTTCTAAAATGAAAGAAAGTACAGGAAGTTTGATTACCGCAAAATATTTGTGCCACAGAATGCTTAGAAGAAAATGGCTTAGTCTTTAGTTTTTGCATTACTTGTTGGGTTTTTTTCTTTCTTTTCTTGGATAGGATATTTGAATTATTTTTTTTATGTTTTTTTTTTCTTTTATAGATGGGCATGTATTCTTTTTGTTATTTTTAATTTTTTTTCTTGATTAATGAAATTGCTGATGTGATATGCTCCCTTCTAACCTTTAAAAGAGAGGAGAAAAAAAAATCACGAAGCTTCTCTCTTTCCCTTCCGATTACGGTAGACGTGTGAAGTCCATTTGCTTTCTATTTTCATAATTTTTTTCCTTCGTTCCGATTAGATCATGGTTAACGGGTCCAATGGAACTTTTACTATCCGCATCACATAATGACTATTGCGATTTGCCAGACATACGATCGAATCCATACGAGTCACGCTGAAAACCTCATAAATTTATTGATTTAAAATTTTAACTCTACTAGATAGGCCCTGCCTAGTTTATTATCTAAGAAAACAAAATTAACTCATTCTAAAAAGAGAACCTCCTTAATGTACCACTAAGTCAAACATATCCCAAAGAGTACATCTCAGGACTACTGCTTAATCCTGAGAAAAATAATTAATATTATTTATTTATGATAAAATAGTATCTTCAGTTTACTTATCATGAGATTAGAATTCTGAAGATCAAATATTTTGATATAAAGTAATTTATATAAAATATACTCAATTTGATACTATTTTGAGAAAAATATTTTTTTCTCTTTAAATGCTAATATAATTAATTAATCGATATATATGCTAATATCGGATGACATAAATAAAAAATATATATTTACTAAACTAAAATAATACTTTAGTATTCTACTGAAAAGAAATGGAGTGAATGAAAAATAATTTATAGATGATATAACTGGGGAAAAAGTGTAATCAAACAAAAATACATACGCTGGAGTAATTATCCCAGGGAAGCAAAAAATCGTTTCCCTAGATTGGCATGTCAAAACTTATTTATCTCTCTCTTCTATAAAGGCAAACTAGTAGATCTCAATCTTATCTTTCATGATTTTTTATGAATGGATTATTCGTCCTAATTACTAAAATATAATATTAGGTATCAAAGGTGATGGTTGACAGATGTTTAAATTATTCCGAGAAAAGTGGATATCTTCTGGAACCTCTGTCCCTTGGTTAATTTCAACAACTAAGACGTGATTAATTAATGAAATCAATATTTAGCGAGAATCTGTATTATGCTTACGCATGAAATTTGAGCGCTTCTGCTACTTTAGCAAAATTAATGTCTCTTTCTTCTTTAAATTATCCCTCTTTTTGTTTAGTTGGGTTGTTGCCTCCCAAATCCAATCTTCAAAAGCAAGATTGTTGTAATTATTATTATTATTTTGCCGCCATGCATGTAAGGATCGATGGGTATATATTTATTTATTTATTTCATCCTTCATTAGTGGATTCAAACCATTGTCATGTCTCATGCACAAATCCGCACAGGAAACTACAGGACAAACCATACCAACAGTACAATACTCGGCTGATTGCATCTAAATAAAAGAGAACCATATGATTCGTATTCGCCTAAGTAAGAATATTAATCTCTTTCGTTTAAAAACAACAAATAGCATGTGGAAACGTGCAAATTCAGTCCTTAATTTATTCTAACTTCAAGGTTATCTATTAGTATATTTAATAATTAAAGGTGGAGTTCCACGTCCGCATCCACTATCAGGACTCCGGAGACAAGTCAAGGTTTTCAAGCAATAACAAGAACTGAAAGTCTGAAGCTTCTTTGGGCTTTCGCAATTAATGATAAATCTATGCTTTGGTTTTGGTCAACGGATTTGATCTTTATTTTGGACTCGCATGTAGACTGAATATGACCAATTGACCCCTTAAACAGTTAAAACTAAACCGTAGAAATGACTTTCAAACAATTGTACAGTCGGCAGTGGATAAAAAAGTTACAATGTCAGCAGACCGAAACTTGACAACTTCAGCTTTTAGTTAAAAAATTCTTACAACGGTGTTGCCAATTCATCGGTTCTGTAACTATTAACTTCCACTCTTTTGCATTATTTTATATTAATGAATTCTTTTTCTTTGGCGGGGGGCGAAAAAAAAAAATGCTAAGCGAATTCATATATATTTTAGGTTTTTTTGTTTATCTTTGACAAAAGCATGATTGTATTTAAACCATTGATGCTAGGATAGTGTTCAACAGAATTAACATTTCTAGGAGTACTAGCCATAAAAAGTAGAATTTAGGCAGCGATGTAATATGCCATTTCAAAATTGGGAGTGGCTAGTGTAGTAGTGTCCAATATATAGGACACGTACGCTTATCTATGGAGATCAAATTTTATATTTTTTCAATTTATTTTGCTTTTTTTTGGAATTTTTAAATATGTTCGATTTAAAAAGTTATGAACCCTCCAAATTTAAAATTTTTTAAAAAAACTTTATTAGAAAATCTGAAAAAAAAAAGAAAAATTTGATTTCAAGGATATTTTATAGAGATCATATTAAACGATTCGGATCGGTCGTTTGAAATTTTTAACGATCGACATTTGGATCGTGTTTGACGTCATATATGTTAGCATTAACCCTCAAAATTTTGGAGAGCATATATATACAAATGTTAATGCATTTATTTATTTTTAAGGAAAAATTTTCTACATATACAAATGTCAAATCGGGTGTTGATTACAGTCGTTTATTTTAAACTAGCAGCAGTGCCCATCCAAATGTGTGGGCAGATATCTGCAATATCATATGTGAAAAAAAATTGTCATTTGATACTGATATGTTGTCTACTTTCAATATTCAATAGTTAAGGTTAATGTTGTTTTGATCGACGCTGAATGTAGCAGTAATATTGAACGGTTTAAATAAATAAACAATAAAGACAGACACGTGAACAGTAAAAAAAATAATTCATTGAAAAATTATTGTTTCTCAGTAACATCTCCCGATCAAAAAAAAAAAATACAACATGACAATATGTTGAAGCGCTCCTGCTCCCCAATTTTAATGAACATTGATGACGGAAATCTATTTTATAAAAATTAATAATTATTATTAATATTTAATAAATAAAATATAAAATAAAATAAAATAAATAAAATAGTTTTATACATTGAGTGCATGTGTGAGTATGGTATGAGAGAAATATTTTTTTTTAAATGAAATTTCGTTACCTTAACTCTTTTGTAGCACTTCTCCGTAGACAACATTTTTGGTGCATGTTCCGTCATCTGGGTCGATATTGGCGCTTGGTTTTATAAGCGCTCAATGTGCGGGCGGACTTTAAAATATGATATGTGATAATCTTCATGTCAAGTCTTACTACGTATTCATTTGATAGAGAATCCAATGTGTAGATCTAGCATCCTTTGCATCTTTCAAAATCGCTGGCTTCCAAACTAAAAAGTTGTCATCAGCATCGAAGAACATTTTCTAGTCACCCAGACCATTCAATTTCATCCAATGGGGATTGGTACCAGCGTCCTTGAGCTGGTACACGTCGGCAAAAAAGACATTAATATTAGTATGACTATTATGAATAGACCAGTTGAAGATAATTTATTATTTTGGTTTAAAAAAAAAAAGAAAATGAACAAACCAACTATATTATTGGTTCTTCGATCTTGATGGACAAAAAGTAATTTGTTTCATTTGATTTTTAGAAATAAGTAAAAAATATAGTTGTCAGGAATACGCCTACTTAAGGTCAAAATTTCAAGCAAGGTAAAATAAATATTCCAAAATTTGATAACTAAATGAAGTTTGATAACCACAAATTATGATAATTCTGATTGCTAAATGAAGTTTCATCTCCGTACTCTTCAATGAAGTTAAATTTAATATCTAGTACTTAACCATATATTAGCTCAATAAAAGATAACAAATTTATTCTCATTGACTAATTTATTATATATGCTAATTAAAAAATGATACATAAGCGCCTATAATAAACAAGAGATGTAACGGGATTGTACAAGGAAAGTTATCAAGCTAATATGTATGTAATCAAAATAGACAAAATAAGTATTCAATGTTATTAAGGGCTTTGAATTATGTATAATTATTCAGTGATATTTTTTTATAAGAGCATAAAATCCAAACCATAATTAACAAATTTGTATTTTAGATAACCTGGTGGCATGTATTCGATTTCATTTAATTTATGTTACCAAATAGGTTCCAAGTCATGATCTGTTTCCTCAACATCATTAGCTGGGGGTAAAGAGGAAAGGCAATTGACACATGAAAGAAAAATGAGGTATGTACTCAATAAAATTGGCATATGTTACGGGCCAATTGATTTTGAACTTAACAATTATCTCTCTCCTCAATAAATTTAATTAACAAATATTTCTCGAAATTCCAACAGAAGAAATGAAAAAGGAAGCAAATGCGCGTAATTTTTGCTGAAAAATTTTAACGGCACCAAAATTCCAATAAATGCAATTGAAAATGGAAATAAATGAAAAATTATTGCTAAGAAATTTTAAAACTATGTTCATTTACTGGCATAGCACTATAGCAATATGAATTTCCTTTTAAAACTGAATATCTATCAAATGTGATACTGTGATACTTTCTATGAGCTGTAATGATATAAGAGGCGGAAATAAGTGCAGGTATCTTTGGTATACTTTGTATTTAAAAAAAATTATAAAAGATCAATTATATAGACAATTAACAACCAATATTCGCCAATCATAAATGAATACTTCAATCTTTCTCATGCTCACTATCATAGATTCCTGAAATATTATATGTACCAAACCCGTCATTATGTTCACAAATACATCTTCAGACAAACAACAATAGAGTTTAATATGTCCTTCAAAATAACCTCATGCATGATACAATATCAATCACAAAAAATTTATAAATATTGCATTTCACCTTTAATTTTTTTATAATTAATAATTAAACGTGTGGGTCGAGCCTCACACCTTTTTCATTGAATATTAAAAAAAAACTGTAAGTACAGAGGGACCTTTTCACATAGTCGAAAGTACAAAAGAAAAGGAAACTAAAAACAGTAAAAGCAGGAGCTCAGGACTAAGCACCAAAAATTTATGATTGACTGAAACAAAACTACAGTAAAAACAGCAAACTAATTACTAAAAACAAATAAGTCAATCTGGATGCAACAATCTCTATTTTTAATTCTTCCAGGATTAGCAAAGCTAAAGACTAAACAGTGGCGTTCTTGTCGTTGAAAATTCAGTCATCAGTCGCATTTCGACCCCCACCATTAAGGGAAGATCCGACACAGACACCAGGCCATCCGAATGTGATGAATTGACTATCATAGAATCTTCCAATTTGATCTCGAGTTGGTGAAGATACTGAAGAGCGATATCCATAAGTTTGACCTGAAGCTCATCAAGCCTGGCTTTTGAGAGTATCTAACTCCTCCAGAAACTTATTTATTTTTTATCAGGAGGAAGAAGAGTACCCAAAAGTTTTTCTAACAGGAGTTGCGAGGACACAACCTACATCACATCGAACAATTAACTTTCATATCATATATGTAAAATGCTACTGATCAAGAATGTTATTTTAATAAAAATGGAAAAAAGGAAGATATTGACATTATAGTTTTTCACTCCAGAATCTTACAAGTACAATGCTTATTAATTTGTCATGCATGTGGTAGCATGTTTATATTTTTCTCCATTCTTTTAGTTGGAAAATTGAGAGGTTATCAAGAGTAGATTCTGTTTACAGATACACAATTTTGCAGATAATGAAAGTTATTTAAATGATATCAAATTTGAGAAAACTGACAAAAGTGTGAATCAAAGAATAAATATAATCTCGAAAAGAAAATTTACCTTTTTATAAGAGAGGACTTACAAATATGAAATTGGAGCTCAACCTGTGAATCCACTTCCTAGATAGAATATTTTTGATGTTCCGACAAAAGCAAGTACACACATAGGGCAAAAAAAAAATTAGATCCAATAAAGGATTACTGACAACATCAAATTGCATTTCTTATAAAATGGAAAGATACTATTGTACAAACCTTGTTGACCCTTTGTTCACACACTGGATTTTACTCGGTATCACCCCTCCTCATCGACTGACTGGACATGCGTCCTTTCTGAGTACATTCTGGTATTAAACAGCAACAAAAATTGATTAACGGTTTAGATCATATCAAACATTTATGGTTGAATGAAATTTACCATGCTTTCTTCCTTTTAGAGGCTCTGATTGAAAAAACCTCCTCAGCAACCTGCAGGTTGTTTGATGAAATGATAGGTTAGGCAGAAATATTCCATACCAGTGCTTGATGCCATGTATCAATAGAGAGGCTCACCCTGCATGTTAGGGGTATATATTTTTATTAATATACCTGAAAATAGAAAGAAAAGTGTTTTTTTTTTCTGCCTGCCGCTGATCAAAATTTCAAGTTCATTGGAAGATTAGCATATGACGTGATAAGATGTGCCAAAGAAAAGGAAAGAAAGAATTGATGATGCTTACTAACCTCTGGCGGCTGAAAACTATATGATAAGGACTTGTTGTCTGTAAAAAATTTTACTTATTTGCTCGGTATAATATATATTATTATATTATATACATAAAGAGCATGAATAAAATTATATTGACTGGTGAATTCGTCTTTAATTACGTTCTAATTCTGTCACTCATAAATCCTGTAATTAGTCTGATTTCATTCCATGTTTATTCTCTCAAGTCATTCCTTATTTGTCATTGCCGAATAAAAGAAGAAATTTCAGCATTTATTCTCCCAATTCATTCCTTGGTTGTCTTTCTAAATTACCTATTGTGGTTTGTTTTAAAACGAAGCAAATTAGATATATATAATTAAAAGACGCTTGGCACCTTCGTTTATCAGCTTGTATTCAATTGTAATATTAAACCATGTAATACTTAAAGATTTAAGAGATATTCTTACCTGTACATGAAAAAAGTACATGGAAAAAGCATGTACATAAATTCCAGATTTATAAAAGAACTTTAGTGAGTATCTTATCTTAGCAAATAGTGTAAAAAATACTGAGCTATTGCTGAGAAAATCTGTTCTAAAGACCAAAGACAGTTGACGAAAGATTGCCTTTAATCAGAGCTGATACAATGTTACCTCCCTGAATTTCCATTTGTACCACCATCATCCACTGTACCAAATCCAACCGTACCAAATGATAAAAAAGAAGAAAGCCTTTGGGATATAAAGCAAGTGAAAGATAAAATGCACAGAGACTGATATTAATTGATAAAGGGAAAAGATATATTTGGTACCAGATTAGCTTATACTTGATTACTGTGATAATTAAGCAAAACTGAAGAGATCCAAAAGTAACTAAAGGTGGTATGACAGTAGCAAAAGTATAGAATTTTCAAGTTACAATAGATAATACCTATGCCAGTAGACGAAGAAGAAAGGATCCAAGCTTTTCACCTTTTATTTCGACCTAATTAGTGAGGAATTGAAATAACATAAACAAAATAAGATAAATAAAAAATTTTCAGATCCATTGATACAAGATAAAAATATTAGAAACAAAATCTAACAAAAACGATTTTGTACCTGTAAATAAAAAACAGTGCAATGATGGTCTGCGAGGATTACTGGTTTATATAGCAACTCTCTCCTTCACTGGTTCAGGCAAATTTATCACTCGTATCACTTTTTATGCAATAAAGGAAAGCTAAATAATATAATAATATAACAAACTCGTACTGATCATTTGGTACCATCATATATATATATATAGACCTTGCTGAATTTATAGGAACAGTAACGACATTAAATTAATAAAAGTGTACAGAATTCCAAACCTTATCAACCAAATTGATTGATTCAAGAGCAGGGGAATTTTGGAGCAAAGTAGTCAAGTCATCAGTGTTGTGCTGGTGGAAACACATGTTTAGATCTAAGTACTTGAGATTAGGAAACTTAGGTGGGTCAGCGTCAGGCTCCACCATAGTATGAAATGGATTAAACCACTGCAAATTTTGAATGCAAGTATAGTCAATAGGGCTGATCAAATTAAAATTTTATACAACAGTGATTTCAGTAAATTATGGATGCTTATAAATAGCAAAAGTACAACTCAGTTCAAAAAATTCAAATACACAAAACAGTAACAAGTCCAACCAAATCATATTTTGATGCACGCGGCTCGGGATAAAACACATTACTATGGTACAAGGAAAATCTCAGCTGAAAATTTAGCCTATCTTCAACACCAATGCATGATGAAAGAAATGGAGCATAGAAAAATAATATAAAAGTAAATAACAATATTACACCCTATTGTATTACACAATGCTGATCCCTCGGTGCCAGCAAGCTGGTGATCCTAGCTTCTTTTTTCCAATAGTATAACTGCTGGGTATTTAACTATTTATAAACAATTGCTTTTATTAATGTATTTTTCTGGTGTATTCTTTGATTAGTTTCTTTGGTAAGACTTGTTCATTAATCAAAGACATGCTTACCAGGTTTCACAAAACATTAAGTATTTCAGGATGCAAACATTAATTAGGAAAATTAACACAATAAGGGAGGTGACACAGTGGAAATACTCACAAAATTCTCCTCAATAACAACGTGCAATTCATCGACGTTTCCAACAGCCTTGAGCATCTTCCAGATAGCAGGAGCACTCTCCTCGGGAGGAGCCATGAATTCAATGGAAGCTTTCTTCAACATTGGCATTTCCCCGTGAAAATTCTTCTGTTGGTTCCTCCATTCGTAAAAATCGAGGACCTCCAGCTTGGGCATGCATATCCCGACTTCATGGATCAAATCAGTGATCACAAGTGATCACAAGTTTCAATTTCTTGATGGTCTCAGAGCGCAGGTCGACATCAGTGGGGACCTCGAGCTCGAGCTCTTCCAAAGAAGGCAGGTTAGAGAGGAAGGCATTGAGGCCGGTGGGTTCGAAGCTGGTATTGTCAAAGGAGAGGGAAGGAGAAGGAGAGGGTCTTAAGGCCAGTGGCAGCAAAGGAAGAGGGGAAGAGAGCTTCTCGGGAGAGGTGTCGGAGAGAGAGGAACTCGAGAGAGGAAATAGAGAGAATGGTGGGGAGGAACTCGTCAAGGCAGCCCGTAAGGTGGGAGAAGGAGAGGCTTTGGAGGTGGAGATGAGAAGCACGGAGGAGGAGGGTGTTAAGGTAGGAGAAGGTGAGGATGCCGGGCTCGAAGAGGCGAGAGGTGGTGGGAGTCGTCACGGTCGAGGAGGGAGCGGTCGGCCATGTGGGCGAAGGCCATACAGCTTGAACAGTAGCGGAAGGCGGAGAGGTTCAGGTCGAGCGCCGGAGCCACCTCCTAGAGGCAGCGGAAGCGGCGCAGGAAGAGGGAGAGGGTTATACGGAGAAAAATGATATTTGGAGGTATGAAACAATCTCTTCTAATAGCGCAGAATGGGTTATACGGAGAAAAATGAAATGGGCGCAAAATAAAAAAATAGGTTATACGGAGAATCGAACTCCCTAAGCGGAGTGTCGCGAATTTGATACAAACCATCAGCGCCGTGACTCTTTGCTGTCAAAGAGTCTGACCTTTAGAGTTAAATACAGATCTAAACCGTAGATTGTACAAATCAATGGTTTATAATTGATGTTAACAATTGTTTGAACTCCCTTTGGTGATTTTTGTTGCGACCTTTCTCTACGTGCATTTATAAGTAGTAGAGATTACTAGAAGGACTAATCATGCTTCGCTCGATATTTGAAATTTTAATTAATAATTTGAAAATATATTATAATTTATAAATTTAATATTTATAACTGAAACAAACTAAATTATAACATATTTAAATCTATTTATCTAGCAATGAACAGACATACAATTAAAGACTTACGAAGTTTGAGAGAAATTCAAATTGACAACGAATATGTGTGATTCAGTTTAAAAATGAATAATAACACAAAATATAATCTATATATAAATATGAAATTGAAATTGTTATCTAGATTTAGAGCAATACCATATAGAAAACAAAATTAGGCATACAGTTAGAATTGATAATTTCTTGTGGAATATTAAAAAAAAGAGAAAATAAAACTTTATTAGTTTACCAATATAGAATCTAATAAAAATGCATAGGTGACTTATAAAAATGAAGAAGCCTGAACCTAGAGCGAACTAAAATGGCTACAAAAATGAAGAAAATGTTCTTTATAAATTGCAATTATATCCATAATTTTTTGTTCATATTTTAGTATCGAAAGGTTAATTGGTTAGCAACTTGGTATCAAAATATATAAGCCATGCTTGATTGAGTAGTAATGGTGGAGATGGACTTTAAGCAACACAAAAGAGAGATTGAGACATAAAGAAAATGAAAGAGTGAAGGGGTCAAAAAAATCGAAACAAAACAATATGCTGTAAAATTATTGTATGCTGGTGAATCGGGTCAGTTTTATGAGTAATAATATTCAACACACAAATAGTTACATAGTAGCACATTGCAAAAATTTAAAAAAAAAAATATTATTTCACAACTATTTCACAATGCTTGGAGTGTCGAATGATATTTAACTAAAGAATCCCGACACCCACACATTTTTATTTATAATATTGATGAACACTCACGAGTAAAATCCGATTCAGAATTTGTATCAATGAAAGAAACGGTTCCAAGACCTGAGCAAAGAGACCGATGGCGTCATGTTTTGTTGGATTCCAACTGCAAATGGCAAACGGTCCTCAAACTTAACTAATGAACTCACAGGCTGTTCTGATATGCGCAAATCCGACGCACAAAATTAAGTAGGCGTGAAGTGTTCTCAAAATGACACGACACGAGCGTGTTGGTACAACACACACGCGTGTTGACACGACACGACACGTTTATGGAATTGGCACGACTCATGCGTGTCAGCGTGTCATGCCAAAATCGTGTCGTGTTAGAGATTTCCAGACATTGACCGTCTTAACACGACACGAGATAACATGTGACACGACACGACATGACAAAAAAATAATATTATTTAGAATTTATTAAATTATATTGAATTTATATTATAAATTTAATAACTTTTGATTCATAATATTTTTATTCAATCATTAATTTTTATTTTACGTATAATTAAATCTTCTTTATTTTGTTTCCATAACGACCTGTTATTTCCTTTTTCAATTGTATTATTTTTTTCTTCAAAATATATCTAAACCACACAGATAAACATTATTGGATGGATAGAGAAAAAACTCACACGTATTAGGGTGATTTGCAAAACATAATAATAATAGTGGATATTAGGTTGAGATTTAACTTAGATTACAGGGGATTGCATTTTTTTTTGTCCATTGCATTGTGGTTTTATACTTTTATTCATTACCTATATGGTCATATGGATGAAATGAGGGAAGTTCATGAAACTATGCATCTATAGTTTGCAGTATGGAATGATGTCCACCTGCATGATAGAAAAATAATTTGGCTAATCACTATGACGTAGTTTGTGTGATTTAGTTAGGTAGATTCATGCTTGTTCGATGACTCATGAGCGAACTAAGACCAAAAAAATACTGTAGCGATGGTTCCTTCTATTTAAATGAATATTACGTTGGTTTCATCACCATAGTTAACCATAATTTTGGTCCATCTTATATATACTTTTGTATCCACGGTTAAAAAAAAATAATAAACTTACCATTATTTTTTTTATTAAAAAAAGTAAAAAATATATATACATGTGAGATGTTTGAGGCAACTAAATACACTTTAATGATAGAGTAAATCAGCCATATTTCTCCCAAATCATATCCAATTCAATATTTACCCCTCTATTCTTTAATATTAGTTCCTTCTGTGACTATCCATATATCAAAGAGAGCTCATCCAATTACCCAGTAGAAATATCTGGCCATATTGATATCACTAGAAGTAATTCAGAAGGTGACAATGACAAGGTCATCGAATTTCTTGACAGAAAGGAACAATTCTATCCATAGACTCACATAAATGAAAATTGCAAGCATATGTGTTCCACTTATTATTATTTTTATGTTTATATTAGAAATTAGCTCAGAACATCGAGAAAAATAAGGGGGGAGCCCCACTTGACTACTCAAGAGCAGTCGGAGGAACCATATGAAATTGAGACTTAGAAAAATCAAAGAAGTAGCAACTGATGTTTAGGGATGTCAAACGTTAAAAAACAGAACGGAATGATCCCATTTCGTTTTCGTTCCGTTCCAGTGAACGAAACAGAAAATCATTTCGTTTTCGTTCCGTTTTCCTTAAACGGAACGAAAATTCCGTTCCGTTTCGATTTTACATTGATTTTTCATGGAATATTGCTGAAACGGAATGAAATATTGTTCCGTTCCGTTCCGTTTCTCAAAAACGAAACCAAAAATCCATCCATTTCCGTTCCGTTTCGGACGGAACGGAACGAAAACATCCGAAACGGAGAGGAATTGACAGCGCTACTGATGTTAGCAAAAAGAAGAAATTAAATGTCTGGGAGGCCCAAGGTCCAAGCAATGTATTTATTTATTTTATGAACGGTTGCTACTAAAATTCGGTATATAATTTATATCCATAGATCCTATTGATTTGAGGTTTTCTTTTTCCTTTTGAATGATTACAGAAAGCAAACTTGCATTCCCATCTATACTAATTATATAAACCAGAAAGGCGAAAATTGTTAATCTTTTACCAATGTAAATATGTAATCAACAATTGACTAAGTTTAAAAATGTGTCAGGTGAAGGCCTAATATGAGCCCATATGTAATTCAGGTCCATGTTTTACTGCTCAGCCCATCTATGTGAAGTTCTCCTTTGTTATTTACGAATCTTATGATGATCTCCCTTCTCTCAAAATGACACGGCTGGGCTCACAATAACAAATTAATAACAATAGTGTAATTTCCTTAGACATACAGACAGAAAGTGATTTAAACCTTTTATCCCACTAACCAATTGTTTCCACCAATTTTGATACATCGTTATCTTCAAGTGTTTGTTTATTTAAGTTGGCACATCATCACTGAAACGCACCTACAAGAAAAAAGTTTCTAAAGCAAACCCACTGATAAAAGCTGGGGAAATTTAATTTATAAGGAAAAATATGGCGCATGAAACTCTATTGGACATTTAGTTCGTTCACCGACCCACTAGCTAATTTTCTTATTAGCAAAATTTATCCAACCTTATCACTACCTACAAATTTAATACAAGCAATTTTTATTATGATTATAACATTATTATATGGCTAATAAAGAAAATATCACCTACAATTTTCCGTGGAGGAAAAGAGCAGTCTGGCGCATGCACATAGTAAAAAACATTATTATAAATTTGGCTGGAAATGAACAGTAACAACCTAAAGTTAAGTCAACAATTGAAAATTTGTAATCGATTATTCCTTTGACAGCCGCTGTCAATGTATCTAAAAAAAATTGTAATCGATTATTAGAGTATAAATTGGTGAGAGCCTGAGAGGAGATAAAACAATAAAAATATTAATATAAAAGAAGTCCTAAAAGGTCAAAAGATAGTTCAAGAATTCAAAATGGGAAACCATACATAAAGTTCCAAAAAATTGCACAAACTTTTTCATATGAATTCTAGGTCATTCTTTTTTATCAGTACTAGCAGTCTTGCAGTTTTCTTTGCACACTAGTTCACTCTAGCTTTAAGCTTTACAAAAGCCGTCAATTATTTTACACCATCCTTCATCCTGTCCCATCTCCCAAATGGGGTGCTCAACCTCCGGTTTAAGAAAAGAAGACGTGGTTCGGCGATGTCGGGAACGCCGGAACCTAATGTACACCACCATCCAATCTCTACACAATCTTGCGTCAGCCCATGCTGCATATCTCTCCTCGCTCCGCCATATCGCCACCTCTCTAACCATCTTTGCCTCTGGTGAGCCACTTATTGTCTCTGACCTTACCCCTCCGATCTTCATTCAGTACCCGGTTTCTCCTTCCACACATGAACCAGTTGGCTTGGAGAATGAAGTGGATGGAAGGAATGTTGAGCAAAAGAAGGATGTAGAGGTAAGAATGGTGGTGCGACACCGGAATCTAGCCGAGATAGCGGCCGCAATAGCAGAGTGTTTTGTGAAGGCCTCGGTTGCTGGAGAGGCTGTTTTGGAGTTGCTTGAAAATGGCCCTGAAGAAAAGAGTATGTTAAAAATAATGAATTTATAATCATATCAGAATATATTTGTTTGAATTCTCTCTTATTATGCACATAAATAATATATGAATACGTGACATACAAAAGTCCAATTTGGAGTTGCGTGATCTCATAACAGTATAACACTCACCTGACCCCGCTATATTTCATGATTTTTTAGTTCCCCTGATTTCTCATCTTGTAGTCAGCTGAAAAGTAAAACATCAATTACCGTGTCTAAGTTCTGCAACAAATGTTTGGTGTAATTGAGCAATTAAGAAGTGTTTAATGTAACTTCGGTTGTTTGATTTTGTGAAATTTTGATCCAGATAGAAATCCTCACTAATTACCAAAAGATGTCTTAATAAAGTCCACAACTTGTCCAGCCCTGCCATTCCAATTTTTTTTTTTTTTTTGTTGAAAATGAAAGCTGCCCGTTGGCTCTGCCATTCCAAAATAACTTGTGCATTGTCAAATTTTCCTGTTAGCTGAAATTTCTTGTCTCAGCCTTTTGTCTTCCATCTGATCAATTTCTGAACTTGTCGAGACCATAAAGAAGATCTTACATCAGAGAAAGATAAAAGAAAGAAAAAGGCAATGGCTTAAGATCTCGAATTGTAAGGCATTATATAGGCTTGTTTCAAGGTGCTACACAAATAAATTTTTTTTTCTGAGGTTCACATTTAGAGAAAAATATGTAGAGAAAATTCATGAATCTGACATGCATTTTTATTATTCACAGAGTTGGTATACTTTTCCAATGGTATCCTCAAAGTGTTATCTTCACGATCAAGATCAAGGAAACTGCGAGATATGCAGCGTCGGTTAGAAACAGCCGGTATACAGGGGTCTGTGGAACAGAGGAATCATTCTTATACACTGGAGAAGCTTTTAGCATGGGAGAGGAAGTTATACAAGGAAATCAAGGTACTTGGCCTTGGGATTAAATTTCGTATATCTGATAATGCTTTCAAATGATTCATAACAGAACAGCACTGTTCATACTTGAAAAATTGATCAGATTGTAATGGTGGCAATGATTGTAATTAGAATACGATAAAGCTTCTTTATAAAAACTTAATTGGTGGAAACACATCTAATAATTTTTTGTTTTGAATGTTTAAACTGAATTAATTCAATTTATATAGTAATTACTAGTATTATTATAGGATGAGTTATTTTTCTTTATGCAATTCAATTATTATACAACTTTTGTATATTACCCTCTGATCAATATAAGCTTCTCTGCCTCATCTCAATACACCTACTACAGATGAGAGAGAGGCTCAGGATCAAGCACGATAAGATGCTATCGACTCTTCAAAGGCAAGATAACAGGGGAAACAACGAATCAACAGTGACCAGAACAAGAGAAAGCATAAATAAGTTGCAAGATCTACTTGCAGTTGCTAGAGAAGCTGTATCAGCCACTGCTGCTTCCATTATTCAAGCCCGAGACAACGAACTTGCTCCTCAACTTCTTGAAATCTGCCAGGGGTAAACATAAATTTTATCTTCATATAAGAAAGCAAGAAATGTTTTGATCTGAATTCTCTTAGTAACTCTACTTATGATGCTAACTACGAAAAAAAAAGTTATCTTATGCCATTAATGCATCTTTTGTCAAACATGTCAATTTTACAGGAACTTGAAGATGTGGCAAAAAATGAGCCATTTGCACAATGCACAAAACCTAATTATCCAACAAGTCAACGGCATTGTAATCCACTCAGAAGAAGAAACATCAAAACTCCACCATGCAGCCACTGGAGAACTAGAGGCTACATTATGGAAGTGGCAGCTGACATTCTTGCACTTGATGAACTGTCAGCGTAACTACATCTATTGTGTCCACAGCTGGTTAAATCGTACACTTCACGAATTTAGTAACAACCCCACTCCTGCTGCAGTCAAGCTTGCTCAGTTGTGCAACGAGTGGATGCAAGCAGTCGACCGGGCTCCTGACAAAGCAGTTTCACTCGCTATAAAACAATTCATAAACTCCATTCATGCCATCTTTATAAAGCAAGCAGAGGAGATGAAAGTAAAAAGGCATGCCGAGAGATGCAAGTACAAGCTCGAGAGGAGATCAAAATCCCTTCGAAAAATGGAGAAGAGGTACTACAATTCATACCAACATGCCGATGCACCAACCAAGCGTGATTTTAGGGATTATAGGGATCGCGAAGATTATGAAAGGCAAGTGTTAGATGAGACAAGGGATAGAGAAGCGCTAAAGAGGAAGAAGGCTGAGATTCTAGAGTGGTTGAGAAAGGTTGAGAAAGAGAATAAACGGCACCTCAAGGCTGTTGAGGCAACACAGTTGATTACTTTGAATGGCCTGAAAGGGAGCTTGCCAGGTGTTTTTCAGGCAATGGCCGGGTTCTCTGGTTTGCTTGTGGGGATTCTTGAAGATGTTTATAGGAGTGCTGAATCATACAACAGTGAAAATGTACAATAATTTCCTTTTCCTTTTGCCATGCATGAATAAATGCCGAGGCATTGAAGCATATTACATACACATTGTACAGTGGGCCACATAGATTCGGTCCGAAATAAGAACTTCTCTTATTACTGAAACAAAGACTGAGATGTGGGTGCATGTGAGTTTTCAATTAGGCCATTGTAAATTAGACGGCCAGTCGTATTCCTAACATTGTATCTTACTATCTTACTGGTGCAATAGAAAACATTATTTTCTTTTTTTTTTCCTTTGAAGCAGGAAATATGTGTTTATAGTTTATTACATTGTGAAATATATAATTCCTTTTTCTAATTGTTTACACTCTTATTTAGGAAGTATGGATACAAATTTTTTGTCTACACACTAAAATAAGAAGCCAGACACCTTGAAAATTAAGGTTATACTAAATTCTGGTACTTTTCTAGCCGGCACAATAGCACACCCTTCATTTAAACCTTAAGAGCTATTAAAAGGTGCTATATTGGGCCTGAATTTATTGTATATTGGGCCAAGTGCACAAATTCAGTCCAAAAATTAAGAAATTTTTATAATGAAATAACAACCGAGTTCTAGAATTGCACATCGAGTCAAAGAGGGTACTTCCAAGGTGACAAAATGTGCATTGGAAACAGCGCAAACATAAATTATGTCCTGGCATATAAGTTGGCTACATATCTAATTTACCGCTGCCAAATATAATTGTTTTTTATATCATACGCCAAAATAGATGATAGCATGGGTGTAGTTATACAACTAGATGGCTCTGCCGTCGCGGCGTTGCCGCGACAAACGTCTCTTTCTTCAAAAATTGTTTCATTTTCTTGGGTTAAAAGGATTAATCAAGTTATCTAATTAGTATTCATATTTTTGCTCCATACAAGCTCCAACTCGTTGAACTTTTGTGCAATTTGAATATAAGAAACACAAAAGAAAGTTATATCTTTCACAATTATATAATTCAAGGAGAGCTTGTTGCTGTTAAATATCGATATACATTACTCTCTAATTCAAGAAATACACAAACGAAAAATGTTGTAGTCTTACAACCACTTTTGGAATAGCAAGGTTTCTGTATGTGTATTTATATAGGTTATTGCCAAGAGGAATGCAAGCAAGCTGGACATGAAGTTTTGGCATTGATGTTGGATGCAATTGTTCTATCCTATTTAAAATTGGACAGATGAGCCTGCCACAAAACAAAAACTCTAATCACAGTACTTAACTAATGAAAATAATATATAGTCTTCATTTCTCATCTGTAATTATTTGAGATAGCATATAAATTAATTACCTAATACCAAATTCTAATAACATCAATTAGAGAGTTGAGCATACGTCAAATATCACCAGGAATTGCTAATAAGAGCATTCATCAAACCCCTACTTCACTGCTCAAGATCCTCAACTATTCATTAAATTCACCCATTATAATTTATCTTCCCATGTCATCTCTATCATGTCCAAAGGTGTCTGTCTGAAATGGTGAAATGGAGAAAGATAAAAGCAGTGGAAAAAACGCAAAATAATATTAGCTTAACAATTATTCCAATAAAATAATGAATAACTTTCTGAAATAGAAACATGATACAAAATTAATACTTATTTTAGATAATTCCTACCTATAACCCATTAAATACTTATCAGACCAATTTAATTTCCTCTTTCAATGAATAAAAGATCCCCATTTTTTCTGCTACCTTTTTGTATGGTACTGCACGGTCGCGTGATTTTCCGAATTTCCGTCTGGCACAAACCACCGCTCGGTCTCCATTTCAACTACCGATCCAGCCAGCTTCTCTACCTCTGGCACAAACCACCGCGCAATCGAGAGGCCCATCCTGAACTTCCACTGGACGAACAACTGCACGGCAGAGAGACCAAACCAAATCGCTCGGAACCATGGAGCAGCAGCTCGGAATCGCCTTACGAAAGTCGGAGAAGACCACAACGCCGAGAAGAGAACGGCTAGAGGAACACAGTGAGGAAAGAAATAAATTACAGATCGGTGGAACCTGTAGAAGAGAAGAGACGGCAGACCATTTCGGAAAAACCGGAACACAATTGAATGACACAGACCAAGGGTTCAGTACACAGAAAAAAAAAATCCGGGCTAAATACCTATCCACAATAAATTTTATGCACCATGTTTATACAAAAATGACATCTACCGATCCACTTTTCCACACCCACCGCTCTCTCCCATCTGTAAATCCAACCGTAGAGAATCAGATTAACGATCCAGATAATTCGATCAGAAAAAGAGAAATGACAATGTTCATAGGCGTGAATTTTTAAAAGAAGGGATATCAAACTTTAATAAGGGTATAATGAAGATATTCTTAAATTGCAATTCTGTAATTTAATAGATGCAAATTTCTTTCTCCTATATTAAAATGTTTTTTTTTCTGTAGGACGAAAGCCCAAACACCAATCATAACCTTTAAACCAAATACTGAAAAAGGCCAGGTTGTCTGGTGAAATTCATGCCCATCTTCCTTAAAAAAAATCATGCATATCCAAATCTATCTCAATCTTGATATATTTTCCATCTGGACACGAACGACGTCTTTTTTTTTTTTTTTGTTCCAAAAAAAAAAGAAAGCGCCTAAAAACTTGTTGGCTGACAAAAGATCCCTTCACATTTTGTTGTTTATACTTCGGGGGAAAAAACAACTTTACTTGTTTCACTGAATACAAGTAACTTCTTCAAAATCACGAAAACATATCCATAATATGCGTTACAATAAAAGCCTTGGCAAA
Source organism: Rhynchospora tenuis (assembly GCA_027725995.1). Lineage (NCBI taxonomy): Eukaryota > Viridiplantae > Streptophyta > Magnoliopsida > Poales > Cyperaceae > Rhynchospora > Rhynchospora tenuis. The sequence continues at coordinate 173,400,504 of CM050888.1, forward strand.
ACCAGCTATACCTCGCCTGTATCGCCTGAAAGCGGCCAAACTACAGTAAAACCGCACCAAAAACTTTACACGTGTCCCATCTTAACCTCACACCAGTCATGCAACCATCCCCTTTCCTCATCCACCTTGGCACGTATCTCTCCACGCGTCTCCTCTATCTCTCTCTTTATTAACCCTTCTCCGTCCTCTTCCTTTCTCTCACTGATCTAAACCCTTCTACCAAGAGAGAAAATATTAACCTCAGAACCACCATCTCAAACCCTTCTTCAAACAATTTCTGACATGGCTGAGCACCGAGGAGAGGGACAACGCAGCGGCATGATGGCCGGGATGGGTGGCAGCATGTTGGGTGGCATGGGAGGAGGCCAGATGCAGCAGAAGCAACCCATGCTGACATCAGCATTGAAGGCGATAACTGCTGCCACTGCCGGTGGGTCCATGCTGGTGCTCTCAGGTTTAACCTTGGCCGGCACTGTGATTGCCTTGACAGTCGCCACCCCGCTACTCGTCATATTTAGCCCGGTGCTTGTGCCAGCAGCCATAGCAGTCGCATTGTTGGCTGCTGGATTCGTGACATCTGGCGGTCTTGGTGTGGCCGCGCTGTCAGTTTTCTCATGGATGTATAAGTATTTGACTGGTAAGCACCCGCCTGGTGCAGATCAGCTGGAGCATGCAAAGGCGAGATTGGCATCCAAGGCACAACACATCAAGGAGTCGGCTCAGCACCGCATGGATCAGGTCCAGAGTTCGTAATCGAGTTTCTTGGCTGGTTCGTCTATAGTGTAATGAAGTGTCGTTTGTGTTTCTGGCTGTGATCCTGGTTCGGTTTTGGCTGTTGTCGGTAGTTATTTCTATGCTTTGTTTTCTTTTCATCGTTCATGTTGTTTATGAGGTGTGGGTCTGTTATGGTGGTGTGTTTGTTGTGGATGTTGTTTGCTTTGTGAAGTAAATGGGAGTGTAAGAACATATTGTTGATGTTAAAATTAATTATGAATTGGGATCAAATAAGTTTATGTTTCTTTTTTATCAAGACTAAATCAATTAATGGGGAATATCCTTTGATTTTTAATTAAATGAAGGTTGATCTGTAGCACACTTGACCAATAGATTTGTGGTGACGTCAAGGTAACACTAGTTGTTACTGGTTATATGAGCGAGTCAGAAAAATTTTGAAAGGTGTGTAAAAAACAATAAAAAAAAAACGGAAGTAAAATGTATGTCATTGGCGGATGCATAAAATGTAAGTTTTGAATAAAAAAATTATATGAAAACTTAGGCTTTGATTAAAATGGGGATTTTTCCATTTGATTGGAATTGATTTTATAGGATTTTGTCGGCTCTAATAACATAAAAATTCCGATCAAATCCGTTCATTAGATTTTCTTTGTATGCATGATGACCGCCGGAGGTAATGTATTGGGGTCGGGGATGTTTGGATGCACAAGAATAAGGGGTGAATAAGAATAAGCTCCAAATGGGTGAATAAGAATAAGCTCCAAAGTGTCTGGCAATCGGGGTGAGCAAAATAATTAAGATTATTGATGTTTTATCTTTGTAATATATATCTGATAAAGATAAAATACCCAAAGTGTCTCTTTATGTTAAATTCTTAGTTATGCGATTGTCTAAGCGTTGACAAAAACGATAAACTTTTTGTTCATCGAACCGCTTTGAATTAATGTGATCCTGTATTTAGCTCTATATGTCGACGAAACAACAATATTTTACATAATTTTTTAAATTATAAAAAATAATTTGGCTATAATTTAACTGAAAAGTTAAATTAGCATCATGGTCATAAAATTTGAAAAGTTGAAATTTTTATATTCTGGAATTTGAATGATAAATATTCAGTATTGGAATTTCGATGGATGAGCATCAAGAGTTGCCAATTTATAGGGTAAATTGGGCACTTTAATATTTCAAAATTATTCAAATACATTTTCTGCTCACCATGATCTTTTCTTCTACCATAACGTCACTTCAAACAGTAAAACGAAATTGTAAAATAGAAAGGTAGAAAAAACCTCAAGGACAATTTTCATATTCTATTCCGAACAGAAATCCACTGAAAATGAAAGACTTTTTGAGTCATCTTTTTACGTTAAAAAAATAGATAGCGACTCCATTATACCCGGACGAAAACAGTGTGGTACCAGAACGGAACCAGAACCAACGTCAAAGAGAAGGATATCACATGATCCTTGCCATTATAAGAACTAAACACTAAAGCCGAAATGAAAACATCCAAGGCCTATTATCAACCGAGTTTCTAAACACTAAACTTTCGACCAGTGCACAATTCAAAGCTCCATGTCCAAGGGTTACATATCAGAAAACGAGATAACAGTGGCGGAATTAGAACGAGAGACCACAAGGAACCATTTCAGCAATCAGTGGGTGCCAGTTACCACTGCTTCTTGGACAGCGCCATTACATTGAAGTTTAGCGAGTCGGGATTTTGTGCAATTGCCGCCTGTATTACCTTTGCAGCATCCTATGATAAAAAAAATTCCACCAAAAGATTTACATTGCATATTTACATCCTAGGCCTTGCTGCCCAAAAGTCCAGAACAGATTGAAAAAAGAGGGTAGCGGCCCTGAAAGATAACTTCTAAGAAAAGGATTACCTTTAGTAAACTTTCAGGGGATGAGGGACCATGCGACACCGGTTGATTTTTCACTCCATCAAGCGCATACAATTCACCTGTAAAACATTGAAAATTGAAATGATAAAATATTAATTGAAATAGAAATCAAACACAGAGCTATTATACAAATAACAAAACAAGAATATAAAAAGATTGCGAATCGAAACATACCATCTACGCATGTAAAGCAAATATAATGCTCGTCGACTTCTGGAGTAGCCTGTAAATGAGAGAAGTATAACATACCAGCTTTTGGCAAAAAAATTAACGAGTTGCTGCTTCATTTGAATGCTTATTTTGGTACATAATCAACATATCTTTGATATTTCTGCAATCCTCATTTCCGCTTAAAACTACTAACTATACTGGGAAATGGAAAGACTTTGATTATGGCATCTAAAAGGATTCCAAATTTATTTTATTTCCTCCACATTGCAACTATTGTCGACATGCCAATTAAATATATCAAAGGAGTCTCAAAAAGCACCAGTAGGTGAAGCATAGCTGTACCAAATACGAATCAAAGATCACTATCAAATATTTGAGTTCAAATACGAGCTCAAATATCATTTATTTTATGTACAGAGTTTTTAATATTGTAATAATACTATCCATTAGGTGTTTTTAACTTTTTATAACACAAAAATTGTAAAGAGAACCTCCGTGTCACCAGCAGTGGCAGCAACAGAATGGGCATCCTCCATTTCTCTGTCTTTCTCCAAAAATGCTGCACGCTACAAACCCAAAATTAAAATAAAAGAGATGATGAACAAAATCCAATATTTTTTTTAAAAAAAAGGAAAAATCTAAATTCATAGCGTGTTTGGTGTATGCACCTCATATGGATCCATTTCAGCTGTCTCTTTGTAAAACCTATCAAAGAATGACCCTTCAGCTGCAGAAGAACATGAAAATTTTAACACAATTCAATCATTTATCTACTAAATGATACACCAAAACTAATTAACCAGTTATCAGTTTTACCTAGCTTAATGTGAGAGGTAGCATTCCCGATGGCATGAAGGACCCCAATGGTCCCACAAGCATTCCCAACTGTTTGTTTGAGGAAATACACTTTCTTACTTACTTCCTAAAAATGGTCAAAAAACCAAGCATTATAATTGTAACTTAATTACAAAGTAAACTCAGATCAATACAAAGTATAATCACAGAAATATACTTTCTTACTTCCTAAAAATGGTCAAATTTACAAGTTATTAATATCATAATTCATAACAGTATTACAAATAAACTTTAGATCCATACAAACTGTAATCGCAATACAACATTTAAATTTGAACTTAGTTCCATGCAGGATCCAAGCTAATCTACTCTATCAGATTATAATAAATTGAAAATAGAAACATTACCTTCTCTTCTGATGCAGTTGCAGTTTCCTCTTTGCTTTCATCATCACTCTATTTAAAAATAAAATAAAAAAAAATTGCAACCCATCACCAAATAGTACATAATAAATTTATCTGATGAAACAGAAAGGAAGCAAAGGATAGAGAAAAGAATTACAGAGGAATTGTAGGGGAAAAGAAAGAGAACAGCTATAACAGGTTGAGGCACCATCTGTAAAAGCTCGTCGTCTAATCCGTACACATCATTGAACTCTGCCTCTTCCTCTGGTACTCCCAGGCCCCAAATATACTTTATACACAAATCCAATTTAGAATCTGAAAACCCAAAAACAGATAATTGACGAGAACTTGAAGGAATTTCAAAGCGAGAACTGTACCTGGTTCATGACGTCAGGGTTGGCTTCGAGAGGAAGCCATCTCTTGCTCGATCCTGCCATTAGAACTTAACGAAGAAGAAGAGTTCTAAGATTTTGGGTTTGAAGAAAAAAGTATAACGGTGCTTGGAATGCAAGCAAGTTCGCAAATTTCTCCTCGCTATTTTTCTTTTGTCTTCACGAAACTAAGATCGGATAAATACGGTCGGAAGCTCCACGAATAAAATGCACACGACTCGAGATGAATTGAGGCGGCGATCAGTAGTAAACCAAAACTGGGCTTTTTGGCCCAGTATTTCGTAATTAATAATTAATTCCTTGATTTGGGTCTCTTGACTGGGCTTTGTATCATGGATGAATAATCTTCTAAAGCCCAAATAAGAGGAGCCGGATTGACTGGTTGAACAATGACATACTGATTTGGTACACATGTAGGGTGCGTTTGGCATGAGAGTTTAGAGGGGTTAGAGGGGTTTTTAGGGTTAGTTGGAGCTACCTCGAAAATTCCATCCCCTCACTATTCTACCTCGAAATTCCAAAAAGTACCTCGAAAATCTAAAAAAGTACTAACCTTACACCACTAAACCCACTAACCTCACCCATGCCAAAAGTGCCCGTAGTGAACACAAAGCAATACTTGCTGAGTACATCTTTTCCTCTTCGGTTGTGCTTCGGAGCCAGATCTCGAAGGGAATGCAAAGGAAAAGAGAAAAAACAAATTACAAAGATAGTATGAGCGAGCTTGCTTATTTACAACGCGAAAAAGGATAGATGGAAAGGAGTAGAGGACAATGTAGCGACAAAGATGAGTTTGTGAAATATTCACCAATGAACTGTACCACTGATTTCGAAGTTACACGTATTTGAACACCCCATTATCGCCTCTTCCCATCTTTCCTGGTGGACCAGACCCTTAGATGAGTCTAGCCATGATTCGCAACTCTCTTCTAATTTCATAAAATCCCAAATGCTCTCAATTTTAAAGATAACGAACACCAAGTACTAAATTTGATACACATTATTAATCAATGCATATTCAGAAATGTCACTTATCACTCAGCACGGCACCCTTCTAATTAATTCCACCAATAAATTAATTAATTGTAAGGTAATATGCATGACGACAACAACAACAACTACTAAGCCTTTTGTCCCAAACAAGTTGGGATAGGCTAGAAAAAAAATCCAACAAAGTCACCAAGTCATCGAAAAAAAGAAGTATATGTCAAAAGTAGGGCTAATAATAGTAAAAAAAATATATAGAAAGAAAATAAAGTAGTAGTAATAATAATAACAATAATAATAATAATAATAAATAGTAGTAGTAGTAGTAGTGAGGCATACACCTAAGCCGTAAGCTAATACTATAACCTACAAATCTAAGACAACACTTGACCCCTAAATTCGCATCTCATGGCTTGGCACGTGAATTGCTAGCTTCCATGCGGTCATATCCAACGCCAACTCTTTGGAGACGTTCCATTCTTTAAAGTCCCGTTTTACTGCTTCTTCCCATGTCAATCTTGGTCTAAGGTAATATGCATGACATTACCTAAAAATCATTTTAAGTTGTAATGATTTGAAGTTTTTTCCCTTCAATAATGCTAAGTTACAGTTTGAGATCTCTTGCAATATTTTTATTCTGACTTTGTATAATATTTTCTTTCTTAATGAAAAATACCTTGAAGAATCTGAATAAAATAAGATACTCAACGAGTCTCGTATAGGATTCCATTTCCACCTCTGCTTTTCTCCCATGTGACTTCATAATAGAGGAATCCTGATGCTTATGGGCTGACAAAGCATCATTATGGAAAATTAACTGTTGAGAGGAAAGGATACAAAATTATATTCTAAGGCATTTATCAAGCGGCTCGACTGCTGAATTTTGAATTGTAACAGTACTGTTGCTATCACAGAGGGGAAGAAAAAAAAGGGAATAAAACATCACAACAACCACTGAGCACCGAGATGATTACATATATGGATGCCAAACAAAGATTAACATGTTTAACATGTATAAACATTTAAAAACTGTGTGCTGTCCTAAAATTATTTTTTTTATCGTCGACCAATAAATTTTACGGCTCATATATAACTACTTTTTTTTTTGTGAACAGATGCTTCTTTAATTATTAGCAAAAAAGCTGCCAGGTCAAAAGGATACGATATTAGTCTAAGCTGAAGTACAAAAGAAGGAAAAGAATATGGGATAAAGCATAACAAAAGTAAAAGTGAGCAGTTTCCACTAACCAAGCCGCACTCGAGTAGTCGAGTTCCCCATATGCAAATTAAGATGCAAACCTAGTGATTACTATGATTTGTTCCTGACGACAATCTGTCCCAAAGAAGATTCAATCACTGACAATAGTATGTATTTGGAAAGGGTATGATACGATGCAATCCAATTACTATGCTATATTATCAAGTTCTGTAGAACTGTTTTAAATTTGTTTTGCAAATTAGTATATCTTTTACTAACTGGGTTAAAGAATCGAAGGGAAATAGCTAACCCGAAACTCTTCAACTCTCTTACCTAAAGACGACCTAACTATCTGGAGCTTTAACACAATACGGCCACTCCAATATTTCACCAGGGTTAATTGACATAGACCAACAAAAGGCACAAAGAACTTCCCATCTAATACCGGCCAGATAACAATACAACAGAAAGTACAGACACGTCTTGACTGAACCCAATACAAAATACCCCCATCAAACCAACAATTAACAACCTAATTAGCAACCACAACTAGAAAAACTCAAAATCAAGGTACTTTCCATCACCACCACCACCACCACCACCACCTGACTTAGCATCCATCCCAACAATTCTCTTACTCGCGCTACCACCAATCACCCCAGTAGGTGCTCCAGGTGGCGGTGGCCCATACTTTATCTCAGTCTCCACTGGTCGAGGTACCTCAGGAGGTGTGCTACATCGAATCAAAGCCCAGTTCACCCCCTCAAAAAAGGGATGCTGTTTAATCTCAGTTGCACCCCTCTTAACCCCCAATCTATGTTGGGGCTCCTTAACCAACAAACCCCTTATCAGATCCCGGCTTGCATAGCTGGTCGAGGGTGAATCTGGAAATCTCAGCTGTTGCCCTACCACATTGAAGAGTGTGGCCCTGTTACCAGACCCTTTGAATGGGGTTTTACCATACAGTAACTCATGTAAGAAGATACCAAAAGTCCACCAATCCACTGCACTTCCATGCCCCTCGCCTTTAATTATCTCAGGTGCAAGGTACTCGTGGGTCCCAACAAATGACATAGATCTTGCTGTGGTAGGTTCTGCCACCAATTCAGGAAGACTAGAGCTAGTCAGAGGGCCCCCTAGGTCATGCTTTGATTTCCGTCCAGTTGGGGACGAAGCCGCTGATGCCATCTTCTTTTTGCTCTTGGATGGGAACAGCTTTTTCGGGAGGAGGCAGGAGGGCTGGATGCAGACAGAGGTAGGCTCGATGCAGGAGGAAGGCTGAACACAAAATGCAGGGCCTGCACGGCGGTCAGGGTCGAGATGGGATGTGCGGATCAGAGTTGGGGACACAGCACAGCGAAGGGAGAGGTCGAAGTCGGATAGCATTATGTGTCCATCATCTCTTACAAGTACATTCTCAGGCTTCAGGTCTCGGTACACCACGCCGAGCATGTGGAGATACTCCAGGGCCAGAAGAACCTCTGCCGCATAAAACCTGAGTTATATATGATAACGAAAATGTCAATATTAAACTACAATGTAAACTGTACTAGAATATTTTCATTTTCCTTTGAATCCGCAACTACACAATTTTTCTGACTGAGTATAGTCAAATTTTAAATTAGATAAAACCATAGAAATATCATTTTTTAAGATTAAATATTCACTATTATCACCAATCATAATTTGAAAAGCTACTCGCATCAACAAAAAAAAGGTTCAATTCAAAAAGCTGTCCAAGCATGGCAGTTGTTAGATACCTTGAGCATTTGTGACAACCAGAAGGATAAAGATTTTGAAAAAATCTTGTAAGTTGATATTACTGCTGGACTAAGAGGTGAGTTGGTTAAAAATATGCAATTCCAAATATCAAAACCTCAAACATCCATAAATGCTTGAAACTACGGTAAACTATCAACAATTTTAATTCCAATTTTCACAGGGGCCAAAATATGAGCAGCAGCAAATATAAAATTATAAAGCTCTTTTATATCTGCCTTGCAGTGGCACAATTGAGCTTGTTACTTAAAAGAAAGGTGAAGAATTAGACATCATACCTTGCAGCATACTCTGAAAAGTGCTTTCCAGGCTGCCGCTGCCTCAGAGTATGCAAGTCCCCACCTGGACAAAACTCCATAACCAGACACGAAAACCGGTCTGTCTCAAAATGTGTATACAGAGTTGGCAGGAAAGGGTGATCTAGCAGCTGTAGGATCTCTCTCTCGGTCTGTGCCCGGTTCAATTTCTTCCTGCTGGCCAGGCTCGCCTTGTCCATGACCTTCATGGCAAAATAACACCGGGTGCCACTTAATTCAGACAAATAAACACTCCCAATGTCGCCACATCCAAGACGCTTTAGTAGGCGGAAGTGGCTCATGCCAAGGACACCATCCCGGTTTCGCACTGCTAGAATTGCTTTCCATCTTGGGTCATTGCCTTTGTGGGGCTTGTTACCCGACCCAGTTATGTTGCTCCAGTTGCTCTCATCACTCAGTCCACTACTGTCGCTTGCCCGGCTGAGGCTGGTCTTTGCACTCTCCAGAGAGTCCCCACGTGTTGTGACTGTCGTTGTAGTGGTTGTGGTAGTAGTGGTGGTAGTTGTAGTTGAACTACCTAGTTCATTTCGGTATGTGCTTGTGCTTGTACCGCTTACCAAACCTGTGCTATCAATACTGCTATGTGGGCTGACATTACCACTGGGTGGCAGAGAGGCATCCCAAACACACTCTTTTTCGTCAGACAAGTTGGGTTCCTCTGCCACAATTGGTTTCAAAGCTGCAGGCCGAATTGAGAGATCTTCTATAAAGGGACCTTTGGCTGAGAGGCCTTTAACAAGGCAAACTGGTTCAGGTTTCGGCTTGTCTTCATCAATTGCCACGAAAACTGTTTTCATTAAATCCATGTCAATGGGTTCAGGCGGGTGGATTGCACCGCAGAAAGAACCCGACCCATTTTCTTCAGATGAGGCAACACTTCTAAAACTGTGCTCCCCTTCGGTGGCCGACAAATCTCTGTCTTCTGTGTAGAAGCTCTTCCCTTTCAATGACTGAGCCTGCACAGACGGCTCGGCATTGATCAAATGACCGTCTCTACTTCTCGAAATGGTGGTGATGGAATCTGATTGGTGGATTGTGGGAGGAAGCTTGATGGGAAATGATTTCAGGTTGGAAATACTGTTTGTTTCCATAGGATAATCACATCACAAGTGCGAAATTTCCGAAATACCCACTATCCTTTATGCAATAATCCACAATATGAGACTTGCAACAGAGGTTGGTTTAATTAAATCCTCTTGGGAGTTGGGAGAGACCTGAGAAAACCAAACGATAGAAATTTAGTAAAAATCATCTCATCACAAAAGTAAAATCACAAAAAATCTCCAAAGGGTAAAGAGATATGGAGTAACATTGACCTGAAACTAGTGGAAAGCTCCCTGCCTCAACACAAATCAAGCTAAAAATTATCACCCGCGAGATTTATCACGGATTCGTATCGCGCGCTCAATTGGAGGCCAAATCAAGGCAATCTCTGAAAGATTTCACAGCTTTAAAACCAAATCTTAAGAAAGGAAACAATATGATCCAAAAATAACAACAGATAGCAACAGATTCTCTCAATCTAAGCACATTTAGATCCAACAATCAGACCAACAAAACCCAAAAGGGACAACACGCACAAACAATTGGAAAACCCAAAAGAAAAGAAAAAACAAAAAACAGAGCATATACTAAAAAGCAAAAGAAATTACCGAAATTAGCTTCTACGTTGCCCAAAATCAGGCAAGTAAGCGAGTAGAGTAGGGTTTCGTAGAAGCAAGCGAGGAGGAGCTAGGGTTTGGAAGGAGTACCAATTGCACTTATCTCTCTCTCTCTCTCTCTCTCTCTCTCTCCAACGAAAGAGAAAAGAAAAGAAGCAAAAAGAAAAAGAAGGAAGTGGCAGAGGAGAGTGTACGAGAGCAGCAAGGAGCAATTCTTTTTTCCTTTTATTATTTCTCTCTCTCTCTCTCTCTCTCTCTCTTCTCTTTTTCTCTGCAATTAAATTAATGGTCAAGAAATATAATTGTTTAATGGGCGTGACGCAGTAAATTTTAACGGCACTAACAGAGGAATTTAATAGGAGGTACTAAATTAGTAACCTGGGATTTATAGGAGATTTATTTATTTATTATTTAATTTAATTGCGTAGACGAGTGGGGTCACGGGTCAGGTGGGGCCAGGCGTGTAACTCTTTCACGCTACACTGCGCTTCCTGTCGCTGTCTTCTCTCAGAACAGATGAATTTTATTGGACCTAATCTATACTTTAATGCCTAGACTTGCAATAAAGGGCAAGACCGCAAGATTTCTGTATTCCTATTTTTTTTTCCTTTTTTTTTGTTTTTGAGAACTGCACGTAGGATCCGGATCCTGTGTCGCGGCACGCGTGTAGTGTACCCCACGAGCCGTTCGATTTTGATCGGACGGTTCATTTTTTTCGAGCCTATTAGATTCACGGGGCTCCCTTATCCATCAGATTCAGATCAGACGGTCCACAGCCTGCGCTACACGCTGTGCCGCGCGACAGCTGATCTGAATTCCTGCATGTAGGCTAGATTTCTACATTCCAGCTTTCCTTGCCATGGCAGGAAATTTCATCTTTTTTTACCGCTATGTTTTGATCCTTGGTATAGAATGGGAAGGCAAGAAAAATATGAAGAGAGAAAAAATGAGATGGAAAGTAAAAATTTTACATTTCTTGTTTGGATTAATAATAAAAAGAAGGAAACATAATTTTTCTTTTTGGTCAGTCTCATATTTGTAATTTTTTTCTCTCGGTTTGCCACAAATTTTCATATAAAAAAAATTCTGGAAGAAATATTTTCTCTCGCAAAAACTTTCCCTTCTCTATGTCCTTCCATCCAAAAACAATTCATCTCAAATCTCATTCCCTCCCTCTCTTTACCCTGAAGCAAACATAGTGTACATGAATAATTGAGATTTTGGTCTAAAGATTTTGGAAATATAATTACTCCTTAATTTTTTTTAAAAAAAAAATTGTGCCCAATGAGCTTTTGAACTTTCGAAATAGAACTTATTAGTCCTTTTACTTTTCCGAAATAACCATGCTATTACTTCTACTAAAAGTACAAAATTCTATTTATGAAGTTCAAAGATCAACTTAATACAAATGATTGAAAATTCTAATTAGTAATATATTATTAAATTTCCTGTGTAAGAAACAAATAACAATTATTACAGTATTTATTTGTTTAAGATCAAAGAGTAATATTACAGTAAGGTACCTGCTTTTTCAAAATAAAACTCGATTCAACAAAAGAGAAAACTGATTACCAAATTAAATTTTGTTAAACATGAACTTTAACATCTCGCTGAGCCAAAGATGCATATCATGGCTGCCTCATTTTTTTCCCATTTTTATTTTTGTTCGTGATAATAAAAAAAACGAGGCAGCATCGGATGCAATGACAGTGATTAATGTGACCTGAATCTTTTTGTGACCCCCTGATTGACGTGCACAAAACAGAGTATAGGGATTACATTATTACAAAAACAATACATGGATTTTCAAAAAAAAAAAAAAAACAATACATGGTAATGAGAGCTACAATTTTGAATCTGAACCGTTGATCAGGCGAATACCGAGATTACGATGAAATCGGAGGGTTGTAGAGCATGCACTTGAATAGAAGTGAAAGTAAGTAATAGTTAAGAGAATCTGACAGTTGTTCAAAGTTGGTGCGACGGTGGATAGTTTGTCTGGGAAAGAAGACGAGATGTCTTTTCTCAATAGACTTGTTTTTTATGACCATTCAAGCATCTTTTCCTGTGGCGGGTTTTTTTTAGAGAAAATTGGATATAACCCCTTCAAATCTTCTTCAATTGGAAATACCCCCTCAATTCTTTGATATTGGATATAACCCCTTCTAATTTTATTTATATTGGATATAACACCTTTTGATTAATTTAAATCATATTTTAAACAAAAAGAATTAATTTCTGAAGCGTTTGATCATTATACCCCGGCTTAACCATGCTCTTCTTCACGTTACTGCCCAAGCTTTTCATATTCCCACTAGCATTAATCAAATAGGAAATAAAATTTCTGATTATCTCTTTCTAAATTTTGATTCATCTCCATTCTCTGTCCCTTCTCATCCCATATCTGTACCAGATAATGAGAGAACCAAATTCTGGTAAATTCAAAATAAATTAATGTTCTCAACTTCTGATTAAAAAGTAGTGCACTTCTTCTATCATATTGCCATTTTCCCTTGTCTTTAAGGCTTAAAATGGGAAAAGAGAAACTTAATGAAATGCTCAGAAGATGGATGCAAATATACTTTATATACGAGCACAAATCAGTATACTGGTAACTTAGCTAGAAAGGGGTCAACTGATATCAATATAGACACATCAAGGTATGTTTGTACTATTTTTATTGCAGGAGATTGGTTCTCCACAAGAAATACAATTAATTGTGATAATAAAATAGTTTTCATTTTAAAAAGTTGCATGCGCTTCATTTTAAATAATCTTCCTTTTTACTCAAACAAAAAGTATTCCACCTTCCAAGAGCACGAAGAGGAGCTTGGCAAGCAAGGGTATATAGGTCAGAAGCTTCAGAAATTAATATTTTTAATTTAAAATATAATCAAAAGGTGTTATATCCAATATAAACAAGATTAGAAGGGGTTATAACCGATATCAAAGAATTGAGGGGATTATTTCCAATTGAAGAAGATTTGAAGGGGTTATATCCAATTTTCCCTTTTTTTTAACAGTAGTTTCCTCACTCTCAAAACTATGGATTTGTAGTTTTGTATAGATCATAGCTCGTAGATAATAAATTTTAAAGAACATTTTAAACAGACAACAATCTATTTTGACGTGTTCAATTTTCATTAGTATCAACTACATATTCACACTAACAATTTGATTATGAAAAGTTCAAATTTTATTTTTAATGTTCTACATATTTTTTAAATCTGAATTTGAGCTTGTTTGGATGTTTAGATCGTTTAAACTTTACTTTAAAATTCTCTTAATATTTGTGTCCATTTATTTGATATGTTTGGATCTCTCGCGAATAACGTTGTTCATGAAGGGAGAGCTCAATTCTCAAATTAGGACTTCATCCGAACTGAATTTTTATTTTCACAAACTATGAAATTGGGTTAGTATTTTACTATTTTCTCATGAATAATGCTAAGCCAAAAAAAATGAAGAGAGTGAACAATCCATTGTTCTGAAATGTATAATCTACACTAAAATATTTTATTTTAAAATATATTCTACATTGAAATTCCGATACAATTACAATAAAATAAAACTTCATTATAATTTTTATCTCAAATTACTTCAATATTTTTTCTTCTTTAATAAAACCCAAGCATAGCATTTTGCATGTGCTTCTCTCATGCAACACCAATCAGTATAGAAGTAGAAACTAGCATTCTTTTTACCCTTTTTATTTTTTAATCCCTTGTCCTTTTTTGTCTGCCTCGACCGAAAATCTTATGTCACGTCGTTCTTTTTTCGTTTTAACCGAAATCTGATAACTCAATTGGCTTGTTATCTCAAATCGGATGATGAAAAGGGGCCAATTGAAGGCTACCGCTAATAGTTATTTTGGTCGTAGTTCGTTTACTCTCGTATAGTTTCTATCGTTCCAACTTTTGAACAATATATGGAATTCTTTTTAATGATAACAATATATGAATCTAAAACTATTCGGAAGGACTAACAATGATTGAGCTTGAAACGGACTGACAAAGAACGGACTCGGCAATTCCATCAGCCGCAAGTGCAGTTAAGAGAAATTATTTTCGTTATTTTTATTTTGTTTATATAAATTTTTCTTGACTTATTTCGTTTACATTAAATAATCGAAGTTATTATTGCTGTTAATGCTTTACTAGAATTCAATAAGAATTGTTAATTGGTAATTAAAACTGCGAGGTATTACTAAGTTAGATGTATCCTTATTTTTAAATTTTAAATTTTTATATATTTGATGTATCCTTATTTTTTTTCACTGCGACATGTTTAATGCGGGTTATATTACAGTGCTATAATATTTAATTTTTTGAATGCTATATTTGATAATTATCTTTATCATATTACAGAAAAAGTTATAGATATATTTTGTTTGATTCAAATAAGATATGTATTAAATTTGAGGTAATTTTCATATTCTTCGGCGATTATAAATTATTATTGGATATATTTTTTTATTGGATTAAATTTGGTTTCTGATAATAGTTAATTTGAAAGTCAATTTGAATGGTTCGATCAGTTGTTAAAAAGTACAAAATTTAGATATAGTTTATCGTATCTCTAATAATAGTTATGACGTCTTGGAAAATAATCCAGAAGCTGTAATGGGGAAAAGTCAGAACAATAATGCAATAATTTTTTAATTGTACTTTAATACTTTATTTATTATTTTTATTTTATTATTTATCTGTTTTTCCAAAATTATTATTTATTATTATTATATTGTTATTGTATTTTATTTTTTATTATTTTATTATAAGATCAATGAACTTGTCAAAATGTGAGTTTTAAATTTTTTTAATATTACAAACATAATAACCTAGAGGCATAAAAAATTAAATATTCTTTACAAATTTATATAAGATATATTCCAAATTTGTCGCGTTCCTATTGTTTGCGTGTATGGAGATTAATAGCGGCATGGATCATGAAATGGACAGACATCTATGAGGAAAGGGGAAGGAGGCTGTTTATATTTCTGTCATTGCAAACTTAATAGTCCAAATACATTTTTCTTTTTCCGATGCGAACTGTCTAACTTAACATTCATGCATTGGATTATTTACTTATCCTATTTATCAAAATTTATTTTAAAATGACATTAGTGAGGGGATAATGTACGTGTTTGTTTTAGGTCAGACAGTTTTAATCCAAAAAAAAAAAAAAATCTGATTGTAGAGTTCAAATCAAGAATAAGTGTAAATACAGAACTTCAAATTTAATAATCTAATAAAGTAATACATAACTCACGGTCAACATGAACCCAAATTAAGTATGTGTTAGGCCATAGTTAATTATTGCCAATTTGCAAATGCAATAAAATCTATCACCCGAGGATCAGTAGCGTTTATTTTCTTCTCATTTTCCAATTATTTTTCCCATTAAGGTTATACAAATTAATAATCTCTGACAAAGTATCAAGGTTTGGGAAAAAGTAAAACTATGCACGGGTTCCGATGATAGATCCGGGACCAAGGCGTGATTTAATGATTAGGGTTGGAATTTAATTATCTTTAGATTAGGGTTGGAATTAGATCATGAGGGGCAAGGGGGTCTTCTTTTTTCTACCTAGGGATCTCCCCCAATTCAACAAAGAAACCTTACAAAAGAAGAGGTTCCTCCCTTTTTGACAAGAGTTACCACTGACTACTGAGATAGTAACAGGAATGGCAGTAGGGAATAGGAATGGTAGGCCTTGCTTTGCATTTGTAAATTGTAAATTTGAACGTTGGAATTAGGAAAAGGAAGGATGACTGATGAGTTGTTGGTCCCTATTCTTCCCTCCCTCACTGCCTCTCCTCCATGATTCCTTCCTGCTTTAGCAAAAGCATCTCTGGATATGGTTTCTCGGTGGGCCCCGCCTGACTGGAGATGTAATGTAACATTCCAGGAAAACGATCTCGGCAGTCGGCTCTGCTTAAACGAGCACTGCTAAGATGCTTGCGGTTTATTTTGTTTTTGACTCTGAATGTTATGGGTCATATGCGTTTTGTAGTAATTTTTTTCTTTGTTTATTTTACTTTTGTATAACTGTACATCTTGCTTATTTTATGTATGGTTTTAGATGCATTTTTTTATATTCGATGTTTATAAACTGTTACTAAAATTAATAGTTAAAATAATTTCAAAATAGAAAAAAGATTTATGGGCATGTTATTGACAAATATAATTAATTAAATAGTGTGATTCGTACAATTTATTTTAATTTAATAATTAATCAAAATAATTAAATATCAATCACTGTAAATTCAAAATGTTTGACTAAACAAAATTGCGTACTAAATTTTAACAATTTTGTAAGTAAGATGTGCACATCGTGTAAATTATATTTTGGACTCAAATGCCAAATAAAAAAAATTTCCATGATCAATAAAATTGACAACTTCATTTGTTCTTAGTATCCAGTCTTTACACATAGTCATATAGATATACCATCATTTTGAGATGTAGCCTGCGACTTGCTTTGAGTTATTTATTATTATTTTCGGGGGAGGACTCGGTTTGTTCTTTAAATTAATCGTTTTTGTTTTTGTTTCAATTTCGGCTCGTTTGTTTATTATTTGAGTCCATTTTAATTGTTTTTATTTGAGTTATCTTTTTTATTTTGAGTCCCCCTACATTTTTTTTATTGGAGTTATCTTTTTTTCCTCCTTATTTCGGCTCGTTTGGTCTTTGTTAAAAACACACTCACGCAGCATTCCGTTTCATGAGGCTACTGTAGTATCAATATTCTACTGATTAAGCCATAACTATATTGATTATCGTGCTAAAATCGTCTAAAAGAAATTGCACAAGATCTCTTACCGTCTGGAAAAGACTGGAATGGCATTTTTCAATTATTTTAGTAATTGAACCAGAGAACCTCCACCTCCACGCCTCTACCACACTTAGCTGGGTTTTTTTTTTTTTTTTTTTTTTTTCATTTTTCATTTTCCTAGACCTACTGTGTGTATGGGCCATGTGATCATGCACGCGATGAGAACAAGAAACCTAACATAGATCATCGTTTGATTTTGGTCATGAGCTAGATATGTTGCATCTAGCTGTTATATTTGTTCTATCATAATATAATAAATAAACTAATAAGTAGTCCCTCTTTCGCCATCGCTTGTTGAGATTTCCCTATTTCATCTAAACGAATAAAAAACTAACAATGAATTTTGTAACACATGTTTTGAAAAATAATTTGGGAGAAAATGTTGGAAGCAAATAACAAGTTAACAAAATTAGGGAATTGTTTGGTTGTCAAGATGCTAATATGCCAAGTCCATGATCTCTTTGGATAATCCAACAGCGCAAATGACAAAATAGAAGCTTGTTTATGCGTCTATTAGAGTATTAGTTGCCTAGTTGGGTCATAACGTGTCAATGCTTTCGAGGTCATGTTTGTCTGGTTCTCTCCAGTTTCTGAATAAAATTGAGAAATCATGCCAGTCCTTTGTCTAATTATGGTAACATCAAATATTACTGCTTTAATGAACTCGACATAGGAGTTATTATTGTTCACTTTTTTACTGTAGAATTGTTACCTTGCCATAAAAAGAGAAGAATGGAATCAGGGAAAAGTCAGAGAGTTAAAAGAAAACAACCACATTCGTATGCTTTTTCATGAATTTGGGGAAAGAATTTATTCAAAAAATATTGGCAAAATTTTGGGGAAAGAATAACTCAAAGGAATCTCGCAGATTCTTTACTAATTGCTATTGATTTTTAGCTAAAACCAACTTCAATTGAACACATCTGCGTACGACTACACGAAATATATATTTCAGTTGCCATCAAACCAGCTCTTTTAAAACGATATTTCAGCTTCTAGTGCAACGTGTCTCCTTCCCTTCACATTATTAATCAATAACTAATATTATGCTCTAGGTCTAAATGCTATTATTTACGGGTGTATTATTATCACATGAGGCAAAATCAATTAAATTTCGTCCAGTTGGTGGTAATATTTTTATATGCATCATGTGCATGAATTTGTGCTAATATATTTTGCATGATTGACATTTAATCTGTATTTTATACATGATTCATACTTCGATAAATCAAAATTCATGTAATTCACATGTTGTACACAATTTACGCTTAGTCTACAATATTATTAATTAATTTAATTATACATACTAGTATAGTATACCTATTATTACAAATCAAAATATGTACTACTTTACTGGTATATCAAAAATTTCACAACACACTAAGGAAAATTTAGAAAATTTTCTGCTAGCAATAAAAGAATTTCCCTATTATTTATATACGAAGTAGCATTTGGGGGTTATACTGCTGATGTGCAAGTGGTACTAAAGAAAAAGAAATGTGAGCACGAGGTTTCCTATGTGGAGGCACCAATATCATTTCTGATATTTTAGTCAGACACCTGCCAAAATTTTCTCTTTTTCCTGGCCATCCACTAATGAGGTTTTGATTTCTTAAATTGCACAATGGGAGCATGAAGGGGACAACAAACGTATCTCTCATCATGACTATTAGCTTTTAACATCCATTTGTAATTCTTATATTCTCCTACAAAAGTTTCAGGTATAGTTCCGTCTGGCATGTAATTATTTTAGATAATGACCTCTACTTTCATGTTTCACACCTCATGCACTCAGTCTATAATCCACTCACCAAAAATATCAATCAAATATAAACACAAGAAAATATAAGACCTAATATCATTTAAATAAAGCAAAAAAAAAAAAAAAAAAAACAGAGAGACTTTACATATTAAATGGAAATTGGTTGCATTGATTTTATAAACTAAAAGTATTATTTTTTTGAAAAGGAAAACTCTCTTGTATAGTTTATCTTATTAAAAAATATAAAATAACAAAAGAAAAATTAGAAAATACAACACAAAAGACTGACCAAGTGCTTGCCTGCACTACGGTCAAGCTTTTTTCCCCATCGGTGTAGTTACAAGAGAACCGAGTGGTTATCAGCAATATTGGTACTTTAGTGCGCTGATTATACAATAAACTCAATTCTCTTAACTTTCTTTTACTTTTTATTCCCCCTCAAGCAAATAGAAGAACAACATAAGAAATATTAATGAGTAAATAAGTGATTAATGGAGAACATTATTTTATTACCGACATTGAGAAAATTAGTAGTAAATCAAACGAGGTTTCACCCCCACTTTATTTAACAAATAATCCTTCGCTGGAATTACATTGAAAGAATTACACGGATTTCCAGGATAAGCAATGATTGTAATCATGAATATAACTCCAGATATTTAATAGAAAGCAACGTATTGGTCAATTATTCTAAAGTAAACGTTTCCTATCTAGTAACTACCAAGTATTCCGGTATGAAATAATTTCTAACACCTCATTACAAGGACATTCTGACACAAATAAATAATATACCAAATGAAGTATACAAGTTGTTGCGTCATGGGATCATATTGAGAGAAGTGCAAAAGCGGTCCCAACTCTTGTTATTACTTGGATAATAGGAGAATGATTGGATTTTAGCCTGGATCCAGAACGAAAGAGATGACAGAAAACTTTGCTGCTTATGATAAAAATTTAGGAACAGATGTGAAGAGGCAGCGGCCACCTATTTAGTTAAGGTTTAATTAAGCATAATTAGCTTAACTTTACATAGTGGAAAGAGACCACCTTGGCATTAATCAACAACCTCACTTGAACACGCCTTCCCTATATTAGTATGGTCCTACGGAGTATGAAGCATCAAGCACTATAAGCATAACCCATACTGGCAATTATTCTATAGAAAAGAAGGATTGAGATTTTGTAAATTGAAGAACTTATTGTCAACAACCAGAAATTATAATTTGCAATTGGAAAAAGTTGAAATACCAAACCGGAGTCTGAATGTGATATAAACTATCTGATCTAACTTTTCTGGTCCGGATATTGGTTGCATTCATGCAACTTCGCACAAAACCAAAGAGCAGCCATATATTACAAATTCGATGGACAAATAGATTATCTAAGGGCCCGCTAAAGATATTTGAGACGAGCCATGGGTCTAGCTCCTTTTCTTTGCAACGCTGGCTTATTTGAGCAACCTGACCAGAAATCAGGCATACCTTTGATCCGAACCATCGATCAATGATGTGTGTCCCGTGATTAATACCAACCCGTCGAGATTCATGCAGCCCATAAAAATCTGCCCATCGAAATTAGATCGGACAGTTCGGATCAAAGGTCTGTCCTATGCAGATGATACTGGTCTACAGAGGATACTGGTCCAACCCGACCATTTCCATTTTCATGCATATATTTATTTAATTCAAGTTTTCAACGTTAAAAACAGGTAATATTTTAGCAAATTACTGCCTTTTACTTTTATATAACACTTTAGTACTCGACATTTCTTATATTTGTAATATCAAGCAACATCTCATGCAATATAATGCCTCAACTGTCCTGAAACTTTTCCTTGGACAAAACTGTGCACGCTAACTTGCGACAGTAGCCTAGGTTCACAATTTGTGAAATTGGTAATAGCCCTTCAGTTAACACTTTTCTGCCAGCTCTAATTTATCCTTTGCTTCATTTTGGATTATAACTTATATGTGAGAACTTTTGTAACAGTTATTATTAAAAAAAAATGAGAGCTTGGCCCTTGTTTCTTCATGCTCAAAAATTGAAAATGTGCACCAGAAACAGAATATACCCAAGACCGCTGCCAAAATTTTGAACAGAATCCGCATGTACCTCCAAAATGAAAGCCGCTATAATCGCAAATAACCAAAAAAAAAAAAAAAATGCTTCGAGTCATTTCCAAGAGTCCAAATTTCCTTTGCGGAGTGCCAAAATTTGGATATAATTAATATGGACTTCAATATTTATTTATTCTTATTTAGGAGTTTCACAAAAGAATATCCCCAGCAAACTCTCCACTAACATTGCATCTGCAACATTCAACTTTAGGTCTGAGATTCTGACACTAAATGCTGATGAAGGCAATTTTTCATAACATGTTCAAGAACCAGATGGTTTAGACCTATTTACCAGTGTACTTAGGTTTCCTTTTTTCAGCAAAAGCAGCCAAACCTTCAAGCCGATCCTCTGTGTTTAACAACTCTTCATAACAGTTTTCTTCAATAGATAATGCAGAAGACAGATCAACCTCCATTCCTGCATCTATGGCTTTCTTTGCCATTTTCAGAGCTAATGGCCCCTAAATGTTAAAATACAATCAATTTAGCAATTTTTTAATGTTTATAGAGAATAGAACAAGGAAATATTGGCAGAAATGAGAAGTACTTTCTGGTTTATCTCTCTAGCTATTTCAAGAGCTTTCTGATGCGCCTCTCCTACAGGAACACAATAATTCACTAGCCCTGCCATTAAGATGGTCCACAAAATGTCAATAACGCAATGAAATTTAAAAGGTGAAATAAAGATTTACAAATAATACACCTTCATTCCTGTATTTAGCTTTCTGATATGATTTACAAAAATAACACCCAATAACACATTGCATATAGCACAGCTTTGAAGACTTGGTTTTGAGAATGGATTGATGCCAAATAGTGAGGATATTTTTGCCAATAATTATTTAAAAACATCAGTGAAATTGATTACATATACCTATTGACAATGCTTTTGTTGCATCAATTCTACGGCCAGTAAAAATGAGCTCTTTTGCAATGGACCTTCCAACTATTCTTGGCAGACGCTGTGTCCCACCAGCTCTGTACAAATATAAAAAGATATGTTTAGTTACTTTCTCCGATGTCATTCTTTTACTAAACCGGCATCTAACTGATGTAATAGTCTGAAGAGGCCAGTGTAGTACTTCTATATTTTTAAAATATACACATAATGCAGAAAGAAGACAGGGAAAGAGAGAAGGGGCAGGTGTATAACAGATTAATATTATATGATAAACCATAATGAGATAATTTTATTTGGAGTTACCCAGGGATTATAGCAAGTCCTGTTTCTGGCAAACTAAATGTTGCGCTTTCTCCTGAAGGAAGGAAAAATAAATTTGGAGTCAAGAAATTACAAGTTATCAGATGAGGATCAGTAATCCAAACAAAATGGAATGCTTACCACATACACGGATGTCACACGAAAGAGCCAATTCTAACCCACCACCTAGAGCTGCACCTTCTACAATTGCAATTGTTGGCACTTCAATTGCCTTATTGACAAAAAAAAAAAAAACTTCGAATAAGGTGAAGTGGGAGAAATAAGTGGACAATAAACTTCAGAAGTGTTTATTTTGATCAGATAACCACTGGAAGGGAGAAAGATATCACCATGTAATGTCCATTCTTTTTTTCCTTTTTTCTTATGGCTCCGAATTTCTATATCCATTTACATTCATTCTAATTGTGCATTTACAAATGAAAACCAAACACAAAACAAAGCTCACCTAGTATGTAGGAAGCAAAATATGAAAGAGAAAGCAAGATCCTAGCAATACTTGAGGTGATACTTTGAGCTAAACTAGAATGTCTATCTCTATTGCTTAGGCCTTGGAACATTTTGTTATTACTGCAGTTCCCAAAATATTGGTGTTTAATTGTTTAAGAAAAAACTGCTGTACAAAGCTTATTGCCAATAACTAGTTTCACAAACAAATCCAACCAAATCTATTGCAACTTTTTAGCTGCTCGAGAAACTAAGATTACTTCGACATACGATATTGCATGGACATGTTTCTGTGAAAAACCCAGGAAGATCAGAGTCATGTTTGTAAACGTATATACATTGCATAAAAAATGAAAAAAATCAATTTTTGGTGAGTCTGCAAACGAACTTTGCTAAGCTATTGTTGTACATATAGCTAATGGAACAAACGATAGGTACATGTCCAAAAATAACTAGAAATTTGAATATGTACAAAAAATAGCTATATCCTATATGTACAAAATAATAGCTTTGCAAAGCTATTTTTGTACGAGACAGTTTAGTACACATAGCCAATAACTAGCTAGTTTTCTTCTTAGTGATAAATATCTTTATTAGTTTTCATCTAAGTATCTTCTGATGGAAAAATTGGAACTGATAAAATTGTCTGGTACCTTCCAGTACAGTGTGGTACTATGTAGCATACCTCAAAAGAAGAAAAAGTAGACCTTAAAGAGTTAACAAACGATTGTACTTCAGATGGCCCCATTAGCCTTCTTTCCTGCCAGTTAGGAACAAGATGCGACCTTTCATATTTTGTCTATATTACTTAACCAAGACACAAATCTGAAATGCGCCGTGAGTTCTAACTATTAAGCATATGATATTACCTCGATCAGCTCACCTTGAGATCAGCACCAGCACAAAATACCCTAGGGACTGAGCTTGATACCATCACAACATTAGCTGATGAATCACCATTGATCACCTCAATTGCTCTTTGAATTCCTTTTAGCATCTCTTTTCCAATAGCATTCTTTGCCTCTTCTCGATCCAATCTCACCTCAATAATTCCTAATCAAGATAATCCAATCCATTCTCAGTTTCACTTTTTCTTGTTACAAAATTCTTTGAATCAAATTACAATATCAAAAGGAAATAGGAATTAGGAACAACCTGAATCTGAATCAGAGAGGCGATGTAGCTTAACAGGCTCAAGAGCAATTTGAAGGATGAGGTTTCTACGAAATGGAGTACGGAAGGGAGACTGAGGCTTACACGCTGGCTCCCCTAGAAGGCAGCGATGCGTTGTGATCGGAGCAATGGCATAGTTTGAATCACTGGCGGGAGACAAGGAGGAGACTGACCGGATTGAGAGGTGAAGATGGCAGCGCGAACGTGAGATGAGCTTTCCAAAAGTTTGCATTTTTTTTAGGAGGAGAAGTTTGAAGTTCTGGAAATTGAAAACAAATAGTTTCTATAAGCCAGTGTGAAGTAACCTCATTGTCAGTTCAGTTTTGCAAAAGATACCACCATCTTAGGGTGCATTTGGGGAAGCTACAAAAAGCTCAGCTCATTTTGGCCTTGCTCATCTTGCATGAACTGAAATTTGAATTAAAAGTGCTCAACTGTTACTGGATATAAGAAATAAATGAGGATATTCAACTGTTTCAAGATCTACATACATATGGCATTGCAAAAAAAAAAAAAAAAAAAAAAAAAAAATAGCAAACAAATAAGTTTGTAACTCCAATCGAAGCCTTTATTGCGATTATCCCAACCATCAGCATTGAATTATCTACCAGTAATACTATCTAACATAGAATCAAGTATAGTTGATTTACCAATACTAAATCAAATTACTCTTTTCTATAAATCAATACTAAATCAAATTTCTTCTATTTAGCTTTCGGCGCTGTGTTTTGAGCGTGAGAATTGCACGATCGACTTCTGTAACCTTGGGTTTCTTGACGAATACATTTCCCATCTCTGTACCTCTCTCAGAATTTCTCCAAAACAATCCGGTTTGTGTGTATGATCTAACAACTGTATAGGGATTTTGGGAGTGGGAATTAGTTATTGCAATTAAAGTTGTAAAGAATGGATACTCCATCTACTACTCAAACTAGGAGTTGTTTATTCGAATTAAGGAAACTCATCTGAGGTAACTAATCAACTAGGAGAGTAATTATTGAACGGAGATAACAAATTGTTGAGAGTAATTGCTTACTAGATCGGATCCAAAGAGGAGCAGGGGCGCTGCAGCAGCGATTCGGGAAGGGGGGAGTTGGCGGTCGCGCGTGGCGGCTGCTGCGTCGCAACTCAGGAGCGGAGGCGCGACGGCACTTTGGCAGTTAAGGACGTGAAGCGTCGGAACAGAAAGGAGGAGGAAAACGGAAGGGACCACAATGTACTTGCTCTGCCGAAACCAGGAGAAAGAATGTAATTGCCCAAGCCGACAGGTGATTGATGGACTGGGATCCTGGGCAGCCATTCAACTTTTTAATTAATAATAATTTTTTTTAAAATTCAAATGACGAATCCAAACCGTTCATCTTGTTGAATTTTACGGACGATGCGTTTTCATATAAGTTTTATAAAATTTGGGATTGATTTGATACTTGATTAAATGCTTTAATTATGAACGTATTAGAATTAATCAAACTAGGTTCGTTCATTTATTAATCACTTAATCAAATATCAAATCAATCTCAAATTTTATAAAATTTATATAAAAACGCATCTCCCGTAAAATTCAACAAGATGAACGGTTTGGATTCGTCATTTGAATTTTAAAAAAATTTATTATTAATAAAAGAGTTGAACGGCTGCCCCAGCAGTCGTTTTAAACGACTGCTGAGGATCCCAGTCGGGTGATTGATTGGTTCCGGACTTCTGGCCCAGTGAAGAAGGTGACCTTGCAGATTAGCAAGGCTGGCTTAGTATTTCACTAACATTTTCCTAATATTTTTCGCGCATTTTAGTGTATACTATATACTATTATGATACCCCTAGTTATAAGTTGGAAGACTTAAGACCCAATTTATCTTAAAAAAAATACCCCCTAGTTTGACAAGACAAATTAATTCTCTAAAAAATATCAATACTGGTGTTTCACTAATATTTCCCTTTTATCATTCAAATTTCAAAACCAAATGGCCCGTGGGAATTTGTCAAACTAGATGCTTGCTCCGAATTTCTGGAAATTGTTTGGGCTGCATGAATTGTGAGCTCATAAATCCTTGGAGTAGATATATGATATGACATTCCATGTCCTAAAAAATAATTAAGTAAATTAAGAACATATTAGAATTCGATCAACAATTTTCAAGTTATTCGTCTAAAAATTTGTGCTAAACTGCTAATATATAATTGGACGGTTTTAATCGTAAAATTGCACATTCACAACTTTGATAGCGTTTGGATCATCTCCAGGAGGTGGGAACGGAGATGATGGAATGGAAGCGCAAGCATTGTACCCTGCTCCAGACTCCCTTTTAGGGTGAGACGATGGGAAAGGGGGTCACGAAAGTGGAGTTTGCAGAAATAAATTGTGACCCCCGTTTTTGGGGTGTACGCGATGGTAACCAGGAAACCCTATTCTTCTTCCAAAACTATCCTTTAATTCTGCTCCCTATGACATCGGGTCCCACGATGAATTTCATTTCCCTCCCTTTTTTTCCCAAATTCCCGCCAGATTGAACATTGTCAATACAGTCATTTCGCATATTAGAAGTGAGGTGACAAATTTTAACCTTCGTATACATTTTCTAAGTTCTGGAGCAAGTTACAATCTTATTCCTACCCTTCCTTCATCTTCTATTCTATTCCATCCCATTCCATTACATCCCATCAAAATCCTGGAGCAGACCCTAAGAATAAAATTCAGATTAGTTATTCGGAGTAAAAAATGTTATTCCTAAACGATCAAAAATAAGTTTTTAGGATCTAAAGTGTATTTTTAAGTGGTCCAACATTCGAATTAAATTTTTTATTCCTAGAATATTTGGATCATCTTTTTAATATGAATTAAAAAGTTCTTGAACTTCTTAATTCATATTAAAAAAATAAAAAATTAATTTGTAGACTCCAACTCGGGAGTGTACCACATACCCCTGATTTTAAAGTGTATTTTGAGATATGTGATAGCAAAATTTCAAAATAAACGAGCAGGACAGATCCAAACGAGACATCTTTCTACCTCGAGAGGAAACAAAATCCCTGAACTTAGGGAGAGAGCTTTACTCTAGTGTCAGTACTTTTCGAACCGAACTTTCGAAGCAGTAACTCAGCTTTCTGACTTTCAGGGCAGGTCTCCGGAAAGCCACTGCACTCTGCCTTATTATGGGCTAGGCTATGTTTGAGAGAGAGTCAACTAGTCATCTACTAGCCTACTTAGGATTGATTAGACAACCCCTTTGATTCACTTGGCCATACACTAAAAAACATTTGATACCTTAACACATTACACAATACGATTAGGAACTTGATACTGATACCAAATACTATCTTTAGCTTGACTGCACAAACTCAATATCTTGCTTTTTTCTCATAGAAATCCCAATATAGTTAGATAGAAATAGAAAATAGTGATACACTTATGCTATAATGAACGCCGCGTTTTAGACTAATGCAGATTTAGACTAGATGAAAAAACCATGAACGTCTTACTTGAAAAAAGAGACTCGACATTTGAAACTGAGAGAACGAACGATTAGTATTAGCGGACTATAGCCTAGTATGGCTTAGGAGGGATTGAAATAAACGGTAATGAGCGGATTTCTAGAGGGACGAGTAACTCGACTTAGATAGAGACAACAACCAGGAGGAGAGAAAAAAGCAAGATATTGGATCAGGAATCAAAATGTCAAGTCAGCACGAGAAAAATAGCATCTATTACCAACAATTCTGTTCAGTCATGGACTTGATCCAGTCAAATAACTTTTTAGTAACACCGCACTTCCGTAGAAGTTTCAACAAAATAGTTCAAACCATTTCCATGATAGAGCTTGAAAATTTTGGGGTTATATGACAGGAACAACAGAATCTGGGGCAGCGTGTGGAACCTTCTCAATACTAGTATATTGCACGTTTGCTTGTGACATCTCATATGACATAGGTATCTCAAGTAGTCATTGAAAGGCTCAGAACTTGCAATCGTTCCTGGTCAACAGATGTAAAAGCTACAGGTTGTTTCAGCTTTATCCTAAATCTTACAGATAAGCACATGTGTGCAGCTTAGTTCAGTGTAAACGTTATACAGGGAAATTATTATTACCTGACCAACTTGTACATATTCTCAAATTTGTTATAGAATTTTGTTACATTTATAAAGGAGAACTGGTAATTGATAAGATAAAAATTGAGGACGAATAATCAAAAGATAATCAGTAGTATAAGGGCAAAATTGTCCAGGGAACAAATTAGACATTCTTACAAACCGTAAAAATCAACATCAGGACTAACATTAGAGGTAAAATAGTTGAACAATGATATCAGTAGATCATGCAAAGCACCTAACTCGCTCGACGAATCCACTGTCCCAGCCGTAGCTGCTTCATAGGCGGACCCACATATGGCTTTCCTTTACGAGGACATTGCCATTTCCCAGATGATAACTCTGTCGGCACAGCATCAATAGAAAAGTCAGCTTTGCTTACTGAAGCGCTTCTTAAACCACCATCTCTATCTTTATTTGCTGGATCAGTTTTAGCGACCAATGGCTTTCTGCAACCAACTAGATCATGACCCTCATTTCCCAAATTCAACCTATTTTTCTGAGTCTCATTTTCACTATCACCATGCAACTTAGGCCTCTTAAGGTCAATGAAACCACTTTCACTAGTGCTTTCGTATGGCTTTTCTGACTGATCATGTATCTGATCTTCTTTTGTTTGCTCAGAATTAATTGAACTCAGCTCCTGGCATTTCTTTTTTAGTTCTTCCTGGCCTGTTTTCACCTCCAACTCATTGCTTTTGGACTCTTCACAATTGTCACTCCTAGGGCTTATCATCTTCTTTACAGGCGAGTGAGATTGTTCGATTATAGTTTTCTGACAGCTTGCCAGAAATTCATCTCCGAGAATTTGCCGTAAGCTTTGTTTCTTCTTTACTATAGCACTGCCTGCCCCAGTGCCCTTCTTTCTGGAGATATCTTCCATAGTTGAACTAGGAGCGTCATCTCTTGCATATGTGTCCTTGCGGGGAATAGGTTGTATCTTTTCAGGAGATAAACACTGGAATATGTAAATTTAAATCAATTATATAGAAAACCCAAAATCAAGAACTTATTTTAAGATACTAAAGAACTTGATAGAGAGAAGAAATAAAAAAGAAAAAAAGTTACTGGCTCTTGGAGCTTCCTCTTTCTAGAATCTTCAAAAGGGTCTTGTGTCTCGCTATCATTCAATTCAGTAATATGAGGAAAATATGCATCTTTGGTAGAATCAACTGATTGTTGCGATTCATAGCTAGAAAACCAGTTTCTAATATCTGGTGGTTCTGAAAGAACAAAAGCATTGTACAAATTACCACAAAGATAAAGGGGGAAAAACCAATATTGTGAAAAAATAAAAATAAAAATCCAAATTAGAATCACTTACGAGACGGAAGTGGAATCTGGTATGAGGAGTCGTCATAGATCTGCCCAAGTTAAATCGCACTTTAAATGTATGACAAAATGCCAATTTAGAGAACAAAAGAAAAGAAAAGAAAAGAAAAGAGAGCTGCTTTTGTTCCAACCTCTGAATCAAGAAGATCGAAATTAGGGAGTGCACTATTTTCCATTGTTACCTCTCTTCTTCCTTCACCCATAGCCAGGGTTCCACAAATCAACGATTGTTGAACTCGAAACTTTATTGAAATTTTGCTGAAATTTGGATTCTCAAATTTCCCGCCTCTGGCATTCGCTCTTATTTTCCCTCGATATGATTTTTCAAGGATTAATAAATTGATGAAAGATCCAATGGGCTTCTATTGGGCTTTGGGCTAGAAAGAGTGTCGGTTGCTGAGCCGAAAAAATTATAAATAACTTTAATTAATTACGAAATTATAAAATAATCCGTTTTTAATCAAATTTTTAAAACTGACTGCGCAGTTTCGGAATCCCATATTCCGAAACTAATTCTGCTTAGTTTCGGAATCCGAGATTCCGAAACTAGCTAGTTTCAGAATCTGAGATTCCGAAACTAAACCTGCCGACATTTGAGCGGGAAATTAGCTAGTTTCGGAATCTGAGATTCATAGGTGTATTATTCATAGTTGTCATGTGTATTATCCAGACAGGAAAAATGATGCAAATACCCCTGTTAACTATAATGAAAGTCACTTGATTTACTACATTTCTCTTTTTTATGATTAATTTTTTATTTTTAAAAAATTCTAAGTAGTTTTACGTGATGTTTAGGTTTGAAAACTTTCAAAAGTAGATTTTGGAGGTTCAGACAGCGTTTTTTGGCCCCGAAAATGGTCGTTACGGGGTAAACCCCGATAAACCTTGTAGATCTCGTCGCGAGCTTTCCGGAAAGTGGTCATATGCCCAAAACGGACGTTCCTATCAAAAGTTAAGCCTCCTTGAAGTTATAGTGTTCCAAAACATCGATTTTTTAAGTGTTTTCTTTCATCTCTCTTATATGTATATATAATATGTTAAGCTACTCGTTGTGAATCATTGTAAGCAGCCTAATTTGAAGGGACACAATTGAGATTCCGAAACTAGCTACATTCTCGCTCAGACGTCAGAAAACTTAATATTTTACCCTATTTTATTACTATACTTTACCATATAACACTACTTTATTACTTTTATTTTATTATTTTTACTATAATATTTTTAAAAAATTTGAAAATAATAACAAAAATTATTTATTAAAACAACTATTATTAATTTTTCAAATATTTTAAAATAATAAAAAAAATTAATATATATATACATTTATCAAACTCAATAACTTAATAATATAAAAAATAAACACATATTTCATTAATATAAAAAAATAACACATAGTTCTCTCTCTTTAATTAATTAAAAAAATTTAAAAATTAAATTTCGCTCAAAAAGTGGCTGAAATTTCAGCAGGTTTAGTTTCGGAATCTCAGATTCCGAAACTAAGCAGAATTAGTTTCGGAATCTGGGATTCCGAAACTGCGCAGTCAGTTTTTAAAATTTGATTAAAAACGGATTATTTTATAATTTCGTAATTAATTAAAGTTATTTATAATTTTTCGGGTTGCTGAGTTGCGTTTGATAGAGTCATTTCTGACTGCCATTAAATTGCATTTAATGCCAACCAGATTTTTTGGTTTCAGCATTCCAGGTTGGATTTGATGATGTGTACTTGCCTTCTGTATTTGAAAAGTCGTTCCGACGGCTGGCTAAAATAACATAGAGCATAACAGTTCGAAAATTTTGAGGTAAGCAAGGGTCAAAGAATCCTCGTCTGAGAACACAAGGCAATTAGGCCTGGTCTTCAAGATAGAGAGAAACACACAGATTTTGACCCTTTATTCAATCGGACTTTTCTTTATTTTTTTTTTTTTTAATTTGTTTGGATGAAGCAGTCTGAATTCTCCCTTTCATTAAGCTGGTAACTTCTTCGTTAATTCGTTTACCATGTATAATTAATTTGTTATTAGTCACTCTAAGAGAGAAAAGAAAGAAAAATTGTTATTGTCATTTCATTAATGGCTTGGTCTAGGATGGCTACTTTTAAATTTTTTTTTTTTTACGAAAAAATAAAATCAAAACTCCCATCGTTTTTGTTTTTAAATATCCATAAGGATCTTCTAGCTCGATTTCTAACCGGCGTTCGATACTTCAAGTGCGTTGTTCTTTTTATTACTAGACTAAATATTGGCTTTTCTAAAATTGCTATTTTATGAAATTTGTGCCAGTCAATGGTTAAGGTATGAAGGAAAATAAATGTTTTACCTCTGGTTCCTAAGGCATTAGATGAACATATATTTCATTATTCATCAATTTTTGCGGCTTCTTTTTAGAATGTTGAGATAAGCATAGGATGTGAAATTTTGTTGTCTCACAACGATAATTGCTATATATATATATAAAAAAAACACTCGACGAAAAACTATATAATTAACTCAATGGATATATATATATCCGAGTATATTTCACCTTCATAAATAGAGAGAGAAAGTTTTTTTTTTGAGGGCCAGAGAGAGAAAGTTTTTTAATGGAGTTTAAATATAATATCAACTATCAACATCCTTGCTACTTATAAAAGTACCAATCCAAAGGTGTGAACATTTTTTTTTTTTTTTGAATTGTAAATGTGTAAACAATTAGATCAAGGGTATAAACTATAAACATTTAGTTTAACATTGTGGACCATTGATAGTTTAATATTGATTTAATACCAAAAATATAAAAAATATGTGTGTGATTTTAAAAATGAATGGAGAATATTACATCTCATTCATAGACTTTAAATCTACCAATGTCTCCACTCTCCACACAATCTACCATCAAAAGTGGAGTGGGCATCGCATCCAACTAAATCTTCCATGACAAAATGTCAACTGAATATTCCAATAAGCGCAGATAAATAAAATTTAAATCTCCACTACTATTCACATGGTTTAGAAACTACTACAAATACAAATTTACAACTCCCCTTGTCACTTTTGACTTGTACAAAAATTGCCCAAACAATCTCAACAAACCCAATCAATTATGTGGGTCCCTATCCAATAGTATCAATTCCTTGAAATTACCTCTATCCCAGAAGCTACACTGCTATACCCCATTTAGGGTAGGTAAAAACAAAAAAATATTACCTATAGACTATTAAAAAAAATTAAAAAAGAAGCCGACCAAGTTCACCGATAACTTGGGCTTGGAGCGCACCCAAAAGACTCGGCCCGGTTCATCGCAGCAGCGGTCGAGTCAAACCCAAGCTGATGGGCCCGGTTCACATAAATCTCCTTCACGCTAGTCCGTTGATGTCTCAGCAATCTCGCAATACTTCGTTTCGCATCGGACCGGAACGGTTGGCCGGTTCCAGCGAACCCATCGACCAAATGTAGATACGCTTCCAAATCGTGAGAACACGCCGGTCCAGCGTCGGACCGGAGACAAGGCGACGCCTTCGAGTCAACCTTCAACTCGACCCCCACGTGAGCGTATCCCTCCTTCACGTGACCAATTCTCGGGATCTCTAACCCCGGCACGCGCGTGATGACGTCACCCTCGTTGACCACTCGCAAAACCTTGACTCGTCTGTTTTCAAGCCTTTCGGCGAAGGCTTGGTTTCCGACCTTCGGACCGCCGAAGGAGACCACCGCCACAGGAGGCACGTGCGGTGCACATGCACTCACCTCGTCGGCTACTAACAGAGCCAGCGCTGCGCCTAGACTGTGGCCCACCACCGTTATGCTAAGCTCTTCTCCCTTGTATAATTCCATTAATCGCTTGACCTCTTCTATGACAGAATTGGAGAGGCTCTTTACTTCCTCTGTTGCGCTCTTGTACAAGCTCAGAAACCCTTGCGCCACCTTCGGCACTTGTGAGGTGTTGTTCCCTTGTTGGGTTTCTTCTCCTTCCTCTAGAGGAGTTAGAGAGGCGCGCAAATTCTCAAACCATTCATGGCAGGTGGCGGTGCCTCGTAAGACTATGGTTATATCTCGCCTCCCCATGCGTGCAATTTCTCTGTCGGAATCGCAGACTGCCACGTAGCCAATCCAACTGGAGCGCTGTGTCACCCAGTCTGGGGTACCTGGTCGGTGGGCCCAGTCGGGAAGTGTGACAGAGGATGTTGCATAAAGACTTCGTGTGGTCCGGTATGACCGGTCGGGGAGGATCAGATGTCGGTTTTTTGATGCAGGGGATGATGGCATTGAGTGAAAGGCATGGTATGCTGATTGAACAAAGTCACCGTACCGAACCAATTCTCGACGTAGGTTCTCGTCTAATGGGTCGAGGAGTCCGAACCAGTTTGATTGACCATGGTACATGTGCCAACGTGAGGCGATCGAGTTTTTCGGGGACGGCCGTGATGTATCTGACAGGAGACGTTGCAGATGTCTAAGGCTGCGTGGGGACATCTCATCAGCAGGCGCTGTTTTTTGGAGGAAAGGCAATAGAGAAGATAAATTTAGCGCGTTTAGTAGGTACGGCGTTTTCTCATGATCGTTTTGAGCCGGCTTCTTTACATCCATGTTTAGCATGGTCGGGTTTTGGTCCGGCTTTGGTTGTGAAGGTTTTAGAAGCTTGTCAAGATTAGAGAGGTGGGTTTTAATACAGGTTGTGGAGGCAGTGGCCGTGCTAGCCGTGGTGGTTCTGACCGAGTTGCGGGACGCGTTGGGGTTTAGAGGAGAGACATGCCGGGTGGGTGTCGGTGTGGCGGTGTGGGATAGAGCCATGGCGACCAACATAGATTCTTGAATCAAGTTTTGAATTTGAAGCTTGCTGTGGATGATGCCTAAGTTGAAACGTCCTTGTTGAGAATTGTCCGCTGAGGAGTCCTCAAATATAATTATGATAATTGAGATAGAGGCGCATATTTATACAGAGAAAAGGTACCGAGTGGTCCGAGTCGATTATGACTTGAAGGGTTTTGATATTATTTATTGATTGAGTGGAGACTTTAAACACTCGGTTGATTGATCTATTGATTGCAAAAGAAAAATGTGATACATAAAATTATACAAATCAAACCTCAACTTTTGACATTATATTCTTCTAGCTAGTTGATTGGAAAATACAAGTGTTGAATATTGCCAACTGAACATCCTTCGATTGTAGAATAATTATTCTCCATGGATACATTTCGATAGTTTGAAAATAAGACAAAAAATTTATTGTAGATAACTATTTTCTATGAGTCCCTTTGGATCATTTGAAAATAAGAAAAAAAATTAGTTCTATGGGTTTAGAAATCTAACTTAGTTAAGAATAAGTTTATTTAAAAAGTGTTTTTTTCCAAAAAGTCTCTCTAATAAAAATATAATCGAATTTTTTAATTATTTTCAATATGAATTAAGATTTAATTCAAATTTTTTTTTCTACATCCAAATGTACCCTATACTAATTTTTTTTTCAAATATGAATTAAGATTTAATTTCTATATTTATAGTAATCACATCTAAGAATACTATACGATTATTGAAATGTCATACCCCACAGGTATTAGAATGTTATATTACATGCAATTAATCTAACCGTTGGGAAGTCTGCTAGCATCATTGACGGCAGCATAGAAGCAAAATGCTGTAATAATTATGCCATGGGCTCTATGGTCCAGTTATGCGTCTTTTTCTATATGTACTACATATGAGATTGTATTAAATGAACGAATTAATTGTATCACACGATTCCACAGTACAAATTCTGTGTAGATCTAAATGACTTCATGCTGCGTTTAAAATACAAGCTAAGTAAAATTTTAAAATCCAACAACGACGATGCACACAGGACAACAGAAGTAGCCGCGCGGGTAGGAGGTTTGAAACCTCGTACAGATTTTGATGGAGATAAAACCAATTAAGGAAGAAACATGCAAGTATGCAACCTTTCTCTAAGATTTGTAGGATTAAGCATTGTTAAAGCAAGACACAGGAATTTGCGAATCAATCTTAATGGGTGATGTGGTAATAAACATGCTGATTTTTCTAATACGTATGGGCGGAGATATAATATTATTGTCTTCCTAAATTTCAAAATTTATGGTTTATATTACATAGTAATGCTAGAGTAACATGTTTAAAACTTTGGTCCGTCAAACACGATAAGAATCCAATATTAGATATTATAATTGTCAATGAAAGTTGCTCAATTTATTCTACACGATAAAATCTACTTGAAAATCAAATTTTATAGTTTATTTTGGTTTTACTATTTTATTAGAATTTTAGAAAATCCTTAATTTAATAAGTTTTGGATCCTCTAATTTTAAAAAAATTCAAAAAATAGTTAAAAATTTCGAAAAAAAATACAATTTGGTCTTATAAAAAAAATTTTAATATGAAAATTATATTGAACAGTTCAGATTGGCCATTTGGAATTTCAATAGTTGAGTCTAAAATCGTATTTGTTTGACTCTAGCATTGCTCAAACTTTCTTTAGATTTTTGTCTGTATGAATAAATAGTGGATCATAATGTCTACGTGAAAACAAATAACAGTGATAACTAATTTAGTATGTTTCTCATCTTAAAGCATGCATAATTGTACATCAATTACAGGAAATAGGCAAGTGTCTTCGTAAAATAATAAAAAATTACTTTGAATTTATTTTTTGAAATTTGAGTCTCGAACGATTGATTCGAACTGTTCATCTTATTGTTCTAATATTAAAATCTTGTTAGAACTCAAATTATACATACATTTAGGCCCTGATTAGAATGACATTTTTTTAACATGGGATTTCAATTTATTTCATTTCATTAGAAAATTTTTATATCAAAATGGATGGATTTCATGTCATTTGGTAAGAATTTCTATATTATTAGACCCAACTAAATCTCACGAAACAATTCCAATGAAATGAAATCAATTAAAATCTCGCATAAAATTCATTTTGATTAGGGCCTCAATATTTTTCGAAATGAAGGTTCCATGATACTCCAATTACAATATTTTAAAAAAAGATTAGAAAAAATAGTTAAAATTTTTAAAATATCAAATTTAGTTTATAATATGATTTTCAAAATGAAGATCAAATTGAACGGTTCAATTTGGTTGTTTGAAAGTTTGATTTTTTTTAAAAAAAAAGATAGATTTATAGTAAAATTTTCCCATTACTTTACAGTCATTAAAATGAAATTACAATATTTTATAGTAAAGTTGTAGAATTAACTACAAAATACTAAAGCGACCCTTGTGAAGCCACAACAATATTATTAATAAAATATCTGTCACTTATCACAATCGCTCTTAGAGTACGAACCATTCACTTTTACTTTGCCCGTATCACTTTAGATCACACTTATATTCATTCTATTTTTTTTTTTCACACATACATGTGTTAAATGCATATTCATCCATTCACTCAATATTTATTGTATTCCTCTCGGTTAGGTAGCTTAAACGAATCATCTTTAAGGCAGTCCGTAAACGCCAGAAAGAAAAAGCTCGTTGATATTAGATGGTTACGAGTTTGACAGGTTGTTGGCGAATTTTTGCACATTTAACATCCTTGTTAGTGGCAATCTTATCAGAACACTGACTAGTGTTCACTGTTCAGGCACCCCATATCTGTTCTTAGTTCTTACATTTGGTTTTTTATACTTCTTTGCGCCTTGTTTGTATTTTACGCGCTCTCTTTTACAAAAGACGATCAAATATAGTGGCTATCTCCTGCCTTGGTTGTCCATGATTTTCCTTCCTACTTTTTTGGGGATTTCCAAGGAAAGTCTATATTAGTTTAATGCAGTCCATTTTTTATATAGTCAAAAGACAATCAAATATAGTCGATTAGTAACAGTCAATTTATTTATATTTGTTAAAATTTGATTGCCGTTGTCAAATATTTTTTAAGAAAAAATTACACCTTATTTATTTATTTCGATAGATAAAACTGGTAAAATCATTAAAATTAGGTACAATTGGTTCCGTCGGTTCGATAGCTAGCTGGTGCGATATTCAAAATACTTGTTAATTAACAGTTAACTTGATGTTTTGTATCTGATCTAGTGGGCCATGTTTGATGAGTCATATTGGATGCGACGTGGATTTGGTTGACATTTAATTTTCATCTCGATTCCTCATATATGTAAAAAAACAAAAAAAAAATATTGAGGTACAACTTGGATAGTTGGATCCGCATGCTTGATCCAGTTTATTCCATTTGGCATTTATGAATTGATGAGGTCTGTTTGACTAATCACATCCTTACCTTAGTTACCTAGAGGCTTTGTACTTTTCTATATTAGTACGATTGGCAGCTAGCCAGCGTGTGTGAAAACAAAATTACGTGTATATACGCCAAATTTTGACCCGAACAGAATCTCACGTACGGTTGACCTGACCTGACCATAGAGAAGCCTGCAACGGAAAATGTTGACAATTTCTTGGTGCCTTAATTCCATCATTTGTCCAAAATGGTTCCAATAATAAGTACAAAATTCAATTCAGCAAAAATAATAACTCTTCATTTTTCTTATTGCAAGTGTACTTAAAAGACATGCATAAAATGCCTGATTTAAGAAAAACAATAAATTAATGCTTAAAAATTTTAGTCACGCTTTCGTTAGTATTGGTTGCATAGTTATGTTCAGATAATGAATTTAAGATGTATACGAGTTGGATATTTAGATCTACAATTTTGTTTTGTTTTGTTTTGTTTTAAATTCCAACAGTTAGAACTAAGAACTGCATGCTTTCAATCAAATATGGGTTTTGGATCTGGATCTACATTTTTATATTTTGGACATGAGTTTACTAATTATTTAGAACACAAAATCCTATATTTTTTATAATAAAATCCGAATGGACACTACAATTTCTTAAATCAATTAGATCACGATTTAAGGAATCTGGACTTATTTCAGACAGATCAACAGCCTAATGCATATGTTTAATTTTCTGCTGCTTTTTCTTTTTTTTTCGTTTCTCTTGGCAGCCGTTGCCTCATGCCTGGCACTCTAAAAGAAACAGTATAATAGTAGCCAACTTACTACAGCCAATGTCAAGATTTTGGAGTATTGAAATAATTGTGTTTTTATATATTTAGATTCTTCATGAAAATTCGATACAATTTTAAAAGTAATCTGGTGACCAATCAAATTCTAATAAGTCTAACAAATAATTTTTCGGATTTTTCAAAATTGAATTTAATTTTAAATGAGATTTATCTAAATTATACATATATAAAATTTATTTTAAAATTTTTTGTTGGTTATTTTTCCTTAAAACATGTTTTTATTGGTTATCATGTGGCATATGAGGCGAGTCAAGTCGGATCGATCGAGTTAAATCAGGTCGGGTTTCTAACAGTCTGACTCGAATAATTAAGTTTGCTGTTACATCTAGTTGTCAAATAATTAAGTTTGTTGTTAATACAGTATATTTTATATAAAAGATTGTAATTTTTAAGTTTTGTTGCAGTAAAAGAATCCAAAAACAAAGAATATTATAACAATGAATCCATAATGCTTGTTGAAGTAAACTTAACATCCGTAATTTTTGCCATGCATATAGATATAAAGTAATAGATGTTTAATTTACCGGCTCTGTTGTTTGAGCTTATTTCTATAACTATTACAAAAATTTAAAATTGAAGACATAAAATTAAAGGGAAACACATGTATCCTCCTCTGGTATCACTACAACAGAAATTATTTTTAGAGACGCCATTTTTAGAGGCGGTTTTCCATAAACCCATTTCTAAAAATTACTAGTGGCATTTTAGAAATTTTTGTCAATTATTTTTAGAGGCGGTTTTTAACAAAAACCGTTTCTAAACTTTTTATTGAAAAAATTAAAAAAATAAAATAAAGGCTGTTTATATTTAGAGGCGGTTTTTATAAATAACCGCCTCTAAAAATCCCATTTTTAGAGGCGGTTTTTAAGAAAAAACAGCCTTTAAAAATGGAGCATTTTTAGAGGCTGTTTTTTATAAAAAACCGCCTCTCAAGATGCTGAATTTTTCGCATTAAAATTCCCATTTTTAGAGGCGGTTTTTAACCAAAACAGCCTCTAAAAATATGTATTTTTAGAGGCGGTTTTTAACAAAAAACAGCCTCTAAAAATGCATATTTTTAGAGGCTGAATTTGATTTTAAAAAATAAACTAAAATCAGAAATTAATTTTTAGAGGCGGTTCTTAACTAAAAACCGCCTCTAATAATCATAATCCGATTTAAAAAAAAAGTTTGATGATAAAAAATATTCAATTATGTAAAATAGTAATAATATAAAATGTTAAAAAATATTTAACTATTATAAATAGTGAAAATATTTGATGTTAAAAAATATTTGATGTTAAAAATAGTTCAAATATAAATTATTTGACTAATTAAAAAAACAGAAAATAAAAAAATAAATTAAAAATCAGAAAATGATCTTTAGAGGCGGTTTTTAAGTTAAAAACCGCCTCTAATAATCATAATCCGATTTTTAAAAAATTTTGATGATAAAAAATATTCAACTATGTAAAATAAAAATAATATAAAATGTTAAAAAATATTTAACTATTATAAATAGTGAAAATATTTGATGTTAAAAAATATTTGATGTTAAAAATAGTTTAAATATAAATTATTTAACTAATTAAAAAAATAGAAAAAAAATAAATTAAAAATCAGAAAATGATCTTTAGAGGCGGTTTTTAACTAAAAAACCGCCTCTAATAATCATAATCCGATTTTTAAAAAAATTTTATGATAAAAAATATTCAATTATGTAAAATAGTAATAATATAAAATGTTAAAAAATATTTAACTATTATAAATAGTGAAAATATTTGATGTTAAAAAATATTTGATTTTAAAAAATAGTTCAAATATAAATTATTTAACTAATTAAAAAAACAGAAAATAAAAAAAATAAATTAAAAATCGGATTATGATTATTAGAGGCGGTTTTTAACTAAAAAACCGCCTCTAATAATCATAATCCGATTTAAAAAAAATTTGATGATAAAAAATATTCAACTATGTAAAATAGAAATAATATAAAATGTTAAAAAATATCTAACTATTATAAATAGTGAAAATATTTGATGTTGAAAAATATTTGATGTTAAAAATAGTTCAAATATAAATTATTTTAAGTAATTAAAAAAACAGTAATTAAATTAAAAATCATTTAATCGGAAATTGATTTTTAGAGGCTGTTTTGATGTTTAATAATTTTTGAACTAAAAATATACAATGTTAGAAAATATTGAACTATTAAAAACACTTAAATATTTGATGTTTAATAATTTTTTACCATTAAAAATAGTTAAAAAGTCCTTATGTGGAAAATAAAAGAACTCTAGTGTTATGTCATTAATATTTTTCAAAATTATAGATGTGCCACTCTAGTTAGATAAATGCCACTCTATTTTCTTTTTCAAAAGTCCAAATTTCTCTCATTAGATCAAATCATTACAAAAATGAAAAGGAACTTATCGATAAGAAATGAATTTTAAAAATTTTTAAATAAAAAATTGAAATTATTATAGTTAATAGAACTCTTTCTAAATGAGACAACATCATATGACATTATAAATAGTGTATTCTTATTTATAAAATTATTGTGGTTTTAGTTCTACATGTAAGGTTAGCTAGTCAAATTAATTACTATATATGCATGCATAATGACGCAAGCTAGCAATAATTAATTTTGATTTAAAAAAGTAATAAAAATCTAAATTGTTAAACAATCATGGCCCTCAATATACTTGTAGGAGTCATGTATAAAATTTGAGAACAACTCAAAGAAAACATAATCATTTCAATTTTACACGAATCTATACAAAGTCATTTGCAATAGGTGAGAAAATATGAACTTTGCTCGACGTGTTGTACTTTGCTTGACATGTTGTATAAATCTTTTTAAGGTAATCTCAATATATCATTTTCCATAAAAGATATAAAAAGAAATAATTAACCAATCATTATAAATACATGGTCCAAAATTCTAAGTAGTTTTATGTGATGTTTAGGTTTGAAAACTTTCAAAGTAGATTTTGGAGGTTCAGATAGCGTTTTTTGGCCCCGAAAATGGTCGTTACGGGGCAAACCCCGGTAAACCTTGTAGATCTCGTCGCAAGCTTTCCGGAAAGTCATCATATGCCCAAAACGGACGTTCCTATCAAAAGTTAAGCCTCCTTGAAGTTATAGTGTTCCAAAACATCGATTTTTGAAGTGTTTTGTTTTCTTTCATCTCTCTTATATGTATATACAAAATGTTTAACTATGTAAAATGATATAAAATGTTAAAAAAATATTTAACTATGTAAAATAGTAATAATATAAAATGTTAAAAAATATTTAACTATTATAAATAGTGAAAAATTTGATGTTAAAAATAATTAAAAAAATTTTGATGATAAAAGATATTCAACTATGTAAAATAGTAATAATATAAAATGTTAAAAAATATTTGATGTTAAAAATAGTTCAAATATAAATTATTTAACTAATTAAAAAAACAGAAAATAAAAAAAATAAATAAAAAATCAGAAAATGATCTTTAGAGGCGGTTTTTAACTAAAAAACCGCCTCTAATAATCATAATCCGATTTTTAAAAAATTTCTATGATAAAAATATTCAACTATGTAAAATAGAAATAATATAAAATGTTAAAAAATATTTAACTATTATAAATAGTGAAAATATTTGATGTTAAAAAATATTTGATGTTAAAAATAGTTCCAATATAAATTATTTGACTAATTAAAAAAACAGAAAATAAAAAAAAATAAAAATCAGAAATTGATCTTTAGAGGCGGTTTTTTACAAAAAACCACCTCTAATAATCATATCTGATTTTAAAAAAAATTTTGATGATAAAAAATATTCAACTATGTAAAATAGTAATAATATAAAATGTTAAAAAATATTTAACTATTATAAATAGTGAAAATATTTGATGTTAAAAAATATTTGAATTTAAAAATAGTTAAAATATAAATTATTTAACTAATTAAAAAAACAAAAAATAAAAAAAATTAAAAATCAGAAATTGATCTTTAGAGGCGGTTTTTAACTAGAAAACCGCCTCTAATAATCATAATCCGATTTTTAAAAAAATTTTATGATAAAAATATTCAACTATGTAAAATAGAAATAATATAAAATGTTAAAAAATATTTAACTATTATAAATAGTGAGAATATTTGATGTTAAAAATAGTTCAAATATAAATTATTTAACTAATTAAAAAAACAAAAAATAAAAAAAATAAATTAAAAATCAGAAAATGATCTTTAGAGGCGGTTTTTAACTAAAAAACCGCCTGTAATAATCATAATCCGATTTTTAAAAAATTTTGATGATAAAAAATATTCAACTATGTAAAATAGAAATAATATAAAATGTTAAAAAATATTTAACTATTATAAATAGTGAAAATATTTGATGTTAAAAATAGTTCAAATATAAATTATTTGACTAATTAAAAAAACAGAAAATAAAAAAAATAAATTAAAAATCAGAAAATGATCTTTAGAGGCGGTTTTTAACTAAAAAACCGCCTCTAATAATCATAATCCGATTTTTAAAAAAATTTTATGATAAAAATATTCAACTATGTAAAATAGTAATAATATAAAATGTTAAAAAATATTTGATGTTAAAAACAGTTCAAATATAAATTATTTAACTAATTAAAAAAATAGAAAATAAAAAAAATAAATTAAAAATCAGAAAATGATCTTTAGAGGCGGTTTTTAACTAAAAAACCGCCTCTAATAATCATATCCGATTTTTAATTTCCATACGTACATATAAATTACTCAATTGGTAGTTTTAATCAATAATGCATTTGCATAATTAATGTAAAATTTTAGAAAACTTTTGGCGCACAACTTTCCCCCTCAAATATTGCAGAAATAATTATCATATAATTGTAATTTTGTGCAATTTCAAGAAAACACGGTACTGGCTTTTATTGCAATTAATAGAATGAAATTTGTGCACACTCTGAAATGTATCCAATAAATCTAGGTTTTTAATTGTTGCATCTCTCACCTAGTTCCATTTCTGTCTAGGTTGCAATGGCCGCCTCTCTCACCCCTCTATATCTTCATCATAGAGCGCAAAAGGCGTTCCGATCAGAGAACCTCTCTTCTATCTCTCTGTTTCTTCATTCGATAATCCCCTCATAGTAAGTACTATGTAAGTTATCTTCTATCCGATCAGAGAATTTCTTTTCATTTTAAGTACTATGTAAATTAAAGGTTATTGTTATATTTGTAGGATACCTACAAGAA
Organism: Rhynchospora tenuis; assembly: GCA_027725995.1. Taxonomy (NCBI): domain Eukaryota; kingdom Viridiplantae; phylum Streptophyta; class Magnoliopsida; order Poales; family Cyperaceae; genus Rhynchospora; species Rhynchospora tenuis. The sequence continues at coordinate 173,444,093 of CM050888.1, forward strand.
ATTATGACCAAAGCATACAATATGAATGGCTCCTAGTAGTGGTCAGATTAACAAGGACATGCATACTTTGAAGCATCAGGAGGAATGTCCCATGGCTGATTATACTGGATTGCGGCAATACTCGACTAGAAAAACTTACTTACTGGGAGGTAGCAAATCAAAGAACTTGTCTTAGATATAGATAGTTTAAATGTCATACTTCTATATTCAGTTCTCTTCTATTTGGATAATATTAATATGTCACAGTTTTTTTTTTTTAAATTTCAGATAGTTTGTTTTGTCTTTTTATAAGAAATATTTTTCCTCAATTAAGGTGAGTATCTATTACATGGCTATGTTTATGATTATTATTCTGAGAAGTTCGTATTTGATTTTATAAGTCTTTGCAATTGATCCATTTCGTATTAGTTAGTTGAATATATATATTTTTTGGAATTAACTATATATATGATGCTTAAATGTATTTCTATTTTGCACCTCTGACAAGAAATTGCCTCTTTTCTTTTACAGCATGCTATATAGGCTTCATCATCTTCTGGCAAGAGGGTTGGGAGTATGTTTTATGATGACATTGACGGCGACTATTGTAACTCGATCATACTGAATCTAATTTTAAAAATAGGTTTGATGCAGACGACTATGATGAGTTCTCATTAGAATTTTAATCTCCACCAAGTAATGATGAGCTTTGACATACCTTCTAAATATGATAAGTATGTGATTATTTTTGTGCTTCTGTTTGGTAGTCACAATTGTTGGTTATTGTGATTTTTATTTGTTTTGGGTTTGTGTGTTATATTAATTATTTTTGTGTATGTATATGACAATTCGATATTTTTAATGTAATTGTTGTAGCTTGCCTTTAATTGTGTGGTACATTCTGGTAATTGTTTGAAATATTATTTGTTGAACGTTATTTGGATGATATTCACTACAATTAATGCAATTATAGATAGTTTTTTCTTATTAAAAACAGTCTTATTTTAGAGGCGGTTTTTATAAAAAACCGCCTCTAAAGATCAAGATCATGAATTATGAATTTTTTTTTTCGAATCTGCTGCTATCTTTAGAGACCGTTTTTTAAAAAACCGCCTCTAAAGATCATGAATTATGAATTTTTTTTTTCGAATCTGCTGCTATCTTTAGAGGCGGTTTTTTATTAAAAACGCCTCTAAAGATACATGAATTTATTTAATCTGATTAAATATTTAATTTAATTCATTTAATTATTTTAAATATTTAATTCATTTAATTATTTAATTTAATTCATTAAGATATCTTTAGAGGCGGTTTTTTATTAAAAACCGCCTCTAAATGTATTAAAGTATTAAAGATGTATTTTTAGAGGCTGTTTTTAATAAAAAATCGCCTCTAAAGATATGAATTTTTTTTGAAAATCTGGTGTATCTTTAGAGGCTGTTTTTTATTAAAAACCGCCTCTAAAGATGTAGAAATTTTTTTTCAAATCTGGCTTATTTTTAGCCACGCCATTTTTAGAGACGGTTTATTAGCCATTTTTAACGCCTCCTATTTTTAGTGACGGTGGAAAACCGGCTCTAAAAATGCTTAAAAAACCGCCTCTAAAAATGTTATGTGGTGTAGTGTATGTATTATCTTTGTTGATCGACATTTTTATAATATTTATTTTAAAATATTTACCGCAATTATCATTACTTTCGAGTTTCGATAGAGAAATAATTGTACAATTTTCTTGGAAAACAACCTTTTTGGACGCACTGGAATAATTGAATGAAAAGAACTCTTGAGTTCGTAACAATACGTAATTACAGAATAGCCATCACACGTTTTGTTTAATCAAATTCAAAATTTTGACTCGAAGAGCAATTGAAAAATCTTCCAACAGATTACGCAAATTCCTGACAACAAACATACGTCACATGTATTTTTTTTTTGTTTGTTCTAAGTTGTGCTCTCTCATAGTACGGACGACACATCTTTGTTTCTGAGATTTGAATTGACCACACTTTCTCGCTGAATACTGAATAATAGATTTTTGTATAAAAGTAAAAGTTCGGACTTTAGCCCGTAGTCCGTACACAGAAATAAATTATTGTGTATACTAATTCTATGCTTATGTACTGCTTATAATAATAATAATCGAAAGTACGTAAAATATACTGGTAAGTCTTTAAGCATACAATAGAACTTCCATTAAAAAAATGTTATTTTCAAACCCCATAAAATAATCAACAAAAAATATAAATTGGTGATACCCGGTAGACTGACAATTTCAATAACTTTCTTCCTTTGTTCTAAAATTTGCGCCGAGCAAGTAATGAATTATGATTTCTTTCGATGAGAGAACTAGCAAAGATTAAAGTGAAGCGTCAATCTGCTGACCAGTATGAACATGTCTGTATGTGTCGGATCCAAGTACGACACCGAGTCTGTGTGCGTGACCCAGTCAGGCTGCGTTTTAGTTAGTATATAAGTATATTATTTTGAGTATTGACCTTGGAATTGGAAAGTGCTAGCACATGCATATGTGTTGGAAATGAGATTATGTGGCGCGTAGCTACTTTGTAGTTCTTCATTTGATATTTGACGGTAGAAAGTGGAAACTGGAAAGATAAGCTGATTACTAATTAAGGTCCAAAAAAGTCGGATGCGTGATGCGTCAGACCGACAAAATCCGGACAGGTCAATTTTCATTTTTTTGTACTTAATATCTAGTTAAGACTGTTAAGTAGATGTGAGAATAAGATTTATGAGTTCATCAAGAATGGGATTCCTCTTTTTTTTTCTTAATTATATTTTTTCGCTTTCATGTTCGTATTTTTCATATTTTTTTTATTTCTCACAATTAAATAGAGGCAATTAATATTGACGATATTACGTTATTGTAAATGTAAAATATGCCACACACGTCACTAAATAGTAAACTTCTATTAAATTAATTTGTCTTTCTTATTTCTAGAGAGACAAATTTACAGCCAAATTATCATATAAATTTATTGGTATTATAACGCTAATTTAGAAAATGTTATTCATATCGTTATACAGCTTTACTGTCTACTTATTTTGGCAGCACGTACCAAAAGCTATGGACCATATATCTTCCATCGCAGGTATTTCTTCCGATATAAAAAAAATATTTAGCACAACAATATTAACTAGCTATACTTTCGCGCTTCACGCCATTAATTATTTATATATATATTTTAAAAAAATATAAATATATAAAATAATCACTGGAACTTTTATAATTTTTTAAGAACATTTATAAACTTGGATGAAAAATAATTTTAGAAGGTTTGTAAATAATTAAATAAAAAGAACTAAAATCTTGAATGAGTTGGTTAAAAAAAATGTAAAATTTCATTTCTTATGAGATTTAATATATCTTGAATATGTTGATTAAATTAGATCTATCATTCAAAAACATATGATACATAAACCCATGATGTACGAATGGGTTTGTGCACAATCATGCACCATTGCATTACATACATATTATACATATATTACATACTTTAGTTATTTTTAAATAATAATATCTATATGGTTTACAATAGAATAAATAACAAATAATAAATAAATTATAGAAAATGTTTGATAAATTCGAAAATTAAAATGCAAAATATCACTGTAACAAAATTTTAGGTAAAATTTTAGGAAAGATATGAAGGAGTCATATGATTTTACAATATAATAACAAATAGCTTGAGTAGAGTAGAGTAGAGTAGAGTTTTTTATAAAATAAAGTTTATTTAGAACAAATTTCAAGATCTTCATATGACAATTAAAAAAATTAATAATAAGAAATTGCCAACATGGCCATGAAAAGAAGGAAATGAAGGGAAAAAAAATCACATGAGTAAGTGGGGGACCCACCAAGTAATATTGCTGGAGTAAAAAAAATATGAAATCATTAATATAAAACTGAATGAATGATGACATCATCAAAGTACTGTAGAAAACATACCTCAAATTGGAGTGTTTTTTGATGATTAAATATAAAATTGGAAACTAAAAAAAATATCCTTGTAATCTTCAATTCACCCTCCTTGATCTAGTAGCAAAGAGTAATGCATTGTAAGTCAAAGGTCACATGTTCGAAACCTGGCTAGAAAATTTTTTTTATAGATATTTAATTTTAAAAAAAGTTGGGAGGTTTGACCCACAATTTATCTTTAAAAAAAATTCAATTCACCATCTCTTTGCTCTACCTTCCGTATTTTTATTAATAAAAATTTTAAAAAATATTAAAAAAATAACGACACTAGATAATAGCTTCCAGGGAGGAACCAAAAAGTTACAATAGGGGATATTATTAGAATTCACATTCAATTGGGGGAAAAAATTATTAGAATTTAAAAAAAAATAAGAAAATACACGTAAAAATTGAGCAATTTTTGAAGTATAGGTGGACAAAACCCTCTCTAGCCCTCTTGCTATATAATATCCATATGTTCAAGTCAAATGTTGGAGTATTGTTCATTAACATCACTACAGTAGTTTTTTTTTTTTGTTTTGTTTTGTTTGTTTTTTTTTTTTTTTTTTTAAGATTTATGCTACGCATATAGCTACAAATAATACTACACGGAATATCTCATACACATGCTTCAAATTTCAGACGAGTCGACTGGCGCGTAGGCCCTCTGTGCATTGAGATTTGAGATCGACTCTTCCCTTTTTAGTTTCAATCTTTCAGGTAAGCCCCTATAATGCTAAAAATTTCATTTCAGTCCTAACTTTCCTAAGCAAATATTATTTGCTTAATTTGTGAAGTACTGTCTATACAGCCACCTTTTGGCATTATTGTCACAAACATTTGGTAAGCACTTGCCCCTCATCGTTAGGTCATTTCATTTGTTATTTTCTTAAGTTTAAAGTCCGTAAACCTAGGAGGAAAATAGAAAGACGAACGAACATAGGACAAATGACAATAGCACGATGAACACAAGCAAATAGTATTAATAATAAATATTGTACTCAAATAAAACGACCGACGGCAGAAGTTGTAAGAAGGATTGATCTGAACTCTAACAAGCAATACTCCACTAAAAGTTATCATTGTAATAAATTCCAAATATAAGTTATTCCCCTGTAAATGTAAGACGTTCCAAAGACAAACGAAGTTGGCGTTCCTTAATCCTTAGTTAGCGTTTCCCTGTATTCACCATAAAATTGAATCAATACAGTTGAAAGCTAAACTCACCAATATATAATCTGTAGTTTATATAAAATTTTCTTCTGATTTTCATATTGCTATACAAGATATTAAACACCCAAAATGTCCTTGTCAGGCGAAGCAGCAGGAAGAAAATTCCAAATGGTCCACCATAAAAGTTGAGAGCAGAACTAAGTGGGGGTGATTTTAGTATCAACCAAAAAATCTTTTAATTTTTTTTTTTAAAAGTTTCATGTGATTTGCATGCATTTTCGCCTAGAGAATCATCATAAGTTCTTAACCGTCCACCACCAAACATAAATACACGTTTTCTGTCACATCCTGTGCTCATTTGTAGCATTTTGTCCTTTCGATGTCCTATGCACACTTGTTTCTAATTCTTGTACTGGCATGGAGTGACCACTTTAAAGTTTAAACCACCGTCCACCGCCGAAACACAATTGCAACAACAAATTCAACACTAGAAACGTTTTCAGCCGCAATTAGTACAATTGTGAAAAATATTGGCCACGATATTTAACACAATAAAAATAATTTAGGCCCCAATATTTCTTAGCGCGTATCAGTGGCATCTCGATTCTTTCCATCTTTTGATTACGACCTTATTTTTATTTTTCACTTTGAAGTAATAAGATCTTTCGCTTAGTCACAAAGAGAACCAAGCTTTCGCCATTCATATAAAATATTATTCACTCAATAATAAATTTGACAGTTATCATTGTTAACTATATTATTTCAAGACCCCAATATTTGCTTTGTTTTCAGTTTTCACACAACCCAAAATTTCTTTTGCAACTTGCTGTAGGAGCTGTATTCGGACATGCACGAAAGCTTTAGATGAAATATAAATATTGAAAATTCATCTTTTGGTCTAACATCTGGCCAATGGGACCTTGGTATTTTGGAAAAGTGAAAGAGATATCCTTGCACTAATCTGTGTGGATTAAATTGCTATTTATGTTAATTTGTCACGCTTTTCAGGTTTTTGAATGATATGCGTTTCAAGTTTCAACGGAAACGAGTGTCACCCCATTAACTCAAAAGGCAGAAAAAAAAAAAGATTAAAGGTAGAGGTAAAAAATTATAGTTAAAAGGTAGAGAAAGATCGGCACGAACACGTAAAAGGGAAAAGCGGACAATTGAAATAAATTATTGACCGAAATCAGTTAATTAGGATATCGGAGGTCACTTCTGTCAAAATACACCATGTTTTTGTTGAGTGTGAAGCTATGAATAGTTTCTAGGTAGGTTTTAATCTGTTTAATAGCAAGGGTATTTTCCTAAATTGTTGCACTTTAGATGATATTTGGATTAGTTGTAACCAATTGAACTCCAAAGATAGTGAGTTTGCTAAAATCATTTTAGCAGCCATCTGTTGGAGTCAATGGCTAGAAAGGAATAGTAGAGTATTTAATGATTCAAAAGGAAAATCTCCCCTCAATGTTATTCTTAATGCTTTAAACTTATTTCATTACTGGACAGGCAACAGTGCAGGGATGGAGGAGAGCTTCAAAAGCTACTGGTACACAATTATGCATCCAGGAAGATGATTTATTTGGTGATACTCACCAATTCAGGAGTATAGTAGGGGCCTTGCAGTATGCAACCCTTACTAGACTAGATATTGCATACTCTGTGAATAAAGTCTCTCAATTCATACACAATCCATCCAATGAACACTGGTCTGCAGTAAAGCGTATTCTTCGATATCTATGTGGCTTATGTGATGTAGCTGTCTGTGTAGCATCTGAAATATATGACAATGTACATGGCTTATCATCTATACTTGTGTTGTGGCGGAGCTATCTTGGTTAGAAGATAGTTCCTTTGTTGGTATGACTTTTAGAACTTTAGTTTGTGCTAGCTGCTTAACAGCATGCACTCTTTTAACTTTATGTACGGAACTTTTTTGCTTAATAGAAAGCTAGTAACCCTGCTTGGTTGCTCTTATTCCAAAAAAAAAAAAGGATATCGGAGGTCATATCTAGGATAAAGGTATTAATTTGGGCCTTCCACCCGAATGGCCTACCTTTTAAATATTTTATTTTTCCAGAAATATTTTCAATTTTCCCAGCGCAGTCTTCCATTCTTCATATGAATCATATGTAATTATGTAAATGATACGGAGAGAAATTGTATTTTAAACTTTGATGCAAGTAAATAGTCTGTTATTAATGGTGCTATATCGCTGTATTAAAAAATATAAAACATAATTTTCATTTATAAATATTTTGCAATTAGTTGCCTATTTCACAAGTAAACGGTGTCTTGAGATTGGAGGAGGTCGAATAAATTAATTTCGTACAATTTCATTTCATTCAAAACGACAAAATATATTATTAGTACTCGCAAATCTTACAAAATCTAAAAATAGAACCTCTGGGCCCTCTTTTTCTCCTTCCCTCAGCCGTTATGTATCTCGGTGCATATATAGAGTTGGTAGCAGAAGCACACATATTAGAAAACCCACATAAAAATGTAGAAAGAATTATAATTTAATTGAGTCACACTTAATGCGTGAGTAACCGTAATCTAAAAAGAAGATAATATCACTGAGAGAGTCTAAGGCTACAGCCTAATAGGATAATAGCACTATAGCAGTGACATAGTCATTCACATTTCACAATAAAATAAGCATCAATTTTTTGCAGAGTTGTCTGAGCTAAGTTTATGGCGCAGACTAGCTTAATTTCCTTTTCTTTTCTAAAGTAAAGATAGTCGCACTTCATGGTAGGTCTGTACAAAAAACAGGTTCCTAATTTTTTTTTTATCAATATTTCAATCCAATTTAATTATATTGGGTCAAAAAATAAAATTTAGTGGATCCACCCGTAACCCAACCCAACCCGAATGATTTTTCATGTGCAGATTATTACGAGTCATGCGGGTTACGTGGGTTTTAAGTTTTAACAAGTTGTGATCCCAATTGAACAAAATTAAAATAATCACCTGATTGAATAGCACAAAACATACAAAACACTTTTGAGTTCAAATAACATCAGACAGCAGCAGTAGCTCTAGGATAAATGATTTAACAAAAACACTTTGAATTCAAATGACTTAGAAATACAGCAGCAACAACGCTAGGACACTTTTTTGAGTTCAAATAACATTCAAAATACAAATCTAAAATTAATCATACCCTTATGGTATCATCTAAAACTAAAATTAAAGAAGTTGAAAATCAGAATAGCCAATAACGCATAATAAGAAAATTTCATGAATTATGGTCAGTTTAAGATTTGTTTAATGTAGAGAGGTCCAAAGAGGCTATAATTTTGACTAGACGACTGAAGAGCTAAAAAAAACAATGCACTTATCACTTATGCGCTAAAGTTTCATAATGCACACAGTTCGAAATTTTCTTACACAATTGAGAAAAAAGAGAAGTTCGTAGTAATTTTTTTATCCGAGGGAAGGAGCCGAGGAGTCGCAGAGATTGCTAATGCTAGGTTGTTCTGTGTAGACCTGTCAAAAATCGTCCGTTATGGACGTCTGACGTTCCGTTCCGCATGGTTGGAACGGAAACGAAACACATTTTCCCTTACGTTTTATGTTGTGGAACGGAAACAGAACAGCAGTTGGTTCCGCCGGTAAGAACGGAACGGAAACGAAATCTTGGGCCAACGGAACAAAAGTTACGTAAGACCCAAAATTCACAGCCCAATTTTTTTTTCCCAGGCCCATCAATCCTATGGGTCATACTCATACGTGTCGAGTATCTGTGGAGCGTGCGTAGGTGCGTAGATACAGTCGAGGGAGGCGTAGTGTACGCGTGCTGAGGCTTCTTCATTACACCTAAACCTAGTCGCCGCAGCTACATCTCTCTCTCTCTCTCTCTCTCTCAGTCAGTCTCAGTCTCTCCTTTCTCGCTCGATTGTGTCTCAATCTCTCTCACTTTTCTCTCGATTTTGTATCAGATGTTGTAGATCTGTGACTTGGGACTTGTGAGAGTGTCTGAGTGTGAGCTTGACCCTCTCTCTCTGGCCTGGCCAGGCTAGCCTGTGTGACTGTACGACCATCGCCTCTCTGTCTGTGCCAGTGCCGAGCTGACTTTACGTGTGTGTGACTTTGGAGGCTCGAGTCCCTTTTCGACGATTTGTCTTGCTATAAGACTGATTTGAGCAGATAGCTACACTACACTACACCATTGGTGATTGCATCGCCGTCTAGGGCTTGTAGCCACCGGTCACACTCACAGTCAGGCATGGTACAACAGAAGCAATCATTTATAGCAAATTTTTGCTATTATATACCAAAGGCCAAAGGTAGAGAGAGAGTCAGAGAGGGAAGGGAAAGAGGAAGACAGTCACATAGAGAGAAGAGGAAGCGCAAAGGGAAGTTCTTTACTTCTTTACTTCTTTTTAGCTCAGGTCAATTTTCAATTTTTTTCGTTCTATTTTTTTAGCTGATTATTACCTTACTTTTTGTACTGAAATGTTTTTGGGTTAAAGCAGTTTCTTGATTGACTTTGCATTGTTGTTTGTTTAATTAATGGAGGTGTCATCTGTTTTGAAAATTCAAGTGAGCAATTACAGTTCTTAATGAGCAAAGCCATCTGTTTTTGGGTTACTCAGCGTTTTTTTCCTCTTTGTATTAATTAAACTTCTTAATGAGCAATTACAGTTCCAGAGCCAATCATTGGCATTTATTGGCGCTAATTACAGAGCCAATCTGTTTAGAAAAATGAACTGAACTCAACTCAGCTCTTACTCAGCCTTTTTACCCTTTTTGTATTAATTGAACTTATTAATGAGCAATTATAGTTACAGTGCCAATTATTGACCAATTACAATTACAGACAGTTTTGCTTTAATTAAGAAGTCTCATTAATGTGTTTCTCAGCCTGTGATCTTTTGTGTCAAGTGTCATAATATTAATTCGTGCTATTTTGCAGTTGTGCTGTGCATCTTAAGGTTGGCTGTCTTTAATGGCTGATTCAGGCAGTGCATCTGAGCCAGATATTGAGCTTGATGTTCAGGCTGAGGAAGAGTATAAGTAAGACATTTTTTTCTCTGTGTTAGCTTTCAAGTATTTTTTTCTCTGTGTTAGCTTTCAATGTGATTATTATGTGACATAGCTGAATATATGTGAATTATGTGGCATATATTATGTGAATATATGTGAATTATGTGACATTTTTTTTCTCTGTGTTAGCTTTCAAATATTATGTGACATAGCTGACATAGCTGAAATTATGTGACATAGCTGACATAGGTCACATAGCTGACATAGCTTTCAAATATATATGACTTAATTAGCTTAGCTGAATATATGTGATTTTCTATGTCACTTGACTTAGCTGAAATTATATGAATTTTTAGCATGGGGTTACATCCTGATTTAACTAATGAGCAAGTTCAAAGCATTGTGGATGATGCTAATGCTCAAGGTGCACCTCAAGATGCACCAGTTCAAAACAATAAAAAGAGAAAGTTGAAGAGAAATGTGAAGTCAGAGGTGTGGAAACACTTCAAAAAGGGTACAACTCAAGATGATGGTTCTTATGATGCTACTTGCAATTATTGTGGGGAAGTTTATCCAATGGGAAACTCAAGGGGTACTGGATCATTACACCATCATATTGATAAGGGATGTGACAAAGTACCTGAAAGGCACAAACGTACCAGGTTGCAACAGATGTTGGAAGTGCAGCCTGGACAAGTAGAAGGTAAAGAATACTAACTTGTGATCTAAATTCATTATTTTCTAAACACAATTTGATGAAGACTAACTTGTTTGTGCCAATCATGTAGGTGAGAACCAAATTGCAGTGTGGTCATTTGACCAAGCCACATGCAGAACAAACTTGGCAGTGATGGTCATTGTCCATGACTACCCCTTTAATATTGTGACTCATCATTATTTTAGGGTCTTTATAAAGAGCCTTCAACCAGAGTTTAGGTTGATATGTAGGAATACACTTAGGACTGATTGTATTGGGGTATATCACAAAGAAAGGAAAGCATTGTATGATGAGCTTGAAAATTTAGATTGTAAAGTGAGTTTTACTAGTGATTTGTGGACAAATAATTCTGGAGATAGGGGTTTCATGGCACTCACCTGCCATTACATAGATGATAAATGGAGAATCAGGAAGAGAGTAATTAATTTCTGCCCTCTTCCTTCTCCACACACTGGCAAACACATCGCTGAGGCGTTGTTTCATATGTTGCTGACATGGAACTTGGACAAGAGAGCTTTTAGCCTTGTGCTTGACAATGCATCATCAAATGATGCTTGCATCAGAGAGTTATTGAATGGACCATTGGTAATTAATTATTTAAATCCTAGAAATTTGTTTGTTAAGTATATAATTGTATAAGTCAATAATCTGTTGTGCTTATTTGTTCATATGCAGAAAGAATCACTCCCTGTAGATGGCTCAGTCTTTCATCAAAGATGTGGATGTCATATCTTGAACTTGGTTGTTCAAGATGGCCTCTCTGTGGCTACAAATGAGATTTCAAAAATTCGCGAGACGATGAAGTACCTTCGTCATTCGCAAGCTAGGATGGAAAGATTTCGGTTGGCAGCATCTCAGGTTTGCACTTGTAACTTTGTCTTTCCCTTGCTTAACTTGTTACTTGGTTACATCAATTGTTCCCCTCACAAGTCACAACCTCTGTTTGTTTATTTGCAGGCTCGGGCTCCAAATAAGAAACCGGCGTGGGATGTTGCGACACGTTGGAATTCAACATACCTAATGCTGGAGCTAGCTGTGGAGCTCAGACCAGCAATTGTTAGGTATGCTGAGCTTGATCAAAATTTTAAAATTCAACCAGATGATTTAGAATGGGAGGCAGTGGAGGCTTTGATGGATTATTTGAAGATTTTTTACCGTGCCACGCTGAAATTTAGTGCCACAAAGTATACCTCACTTAACTTTTTCTTTACTGGAATGTGTGAGGTGTATATAAACATAAAAAAAATGGGGGAAAGTCCTTATTATTTTATTAACAAGATGAGTGAAAAAATGTTAGCTAAGTGGGAAAGATATTGGACAAGTGGGAATACTCTGTTGGCCATTGGTTCTGTGTTAGATCCAAGATGCAAGATTACAGTTGTTGAGTTCTATTATAAATTGATGTATCCTACCAATTATCAATGGTATGTATCAAACTTGAAAGATTGCATCACTGCTTTGTTCAATGAGTACATGGAGGCAAACTCCAAGACATTGCAGAGCCAAGCTAGTAGCTCATCAAGGCCTAGGAAGAGGTACATATATCATATATGTACTTGCTTAATTTAATTAAATTTCAAATAATCATTCAATTAATTAGTTGCTTATTACTTAATGAACATCTTGTTATAATTGGTTCAGTACACAAGCTGGTGGGGCATCTAGTAAGGACATGATGGATGATATAAGAGCTGGTCTCAAAGAGCACATGCGTCAAGTTAGAACGGCTGAACCGGCTAAGTCAGAGCTTGAGGAATATTTGGCAGAGGCACTGGATGAGACTGGTTTGGATGATGAATTTGATATACTTGCATGGTGGAGGTTAAAGGTGCCTAAGTATCCAGTATTATCTCGACTAACCCGAGACATCCTAGCTGTCCCGGCATCGACAGTGGCATCTGAGTCCACATTCTCTAATAGTGGTAGGACACTGTCACCTGTTAGAAGCTGTTTGAATGATGAGAGCATGGAAGCTCTCATCTGTGCTCAGGACTGGTTGCGTGCTCGTGTAACCGGTAAGCTCTAACTTCTTATCCTTCTTTCATTTTTCTTTCTTCCTTATTCTTATACTTTGCAACTTCAATACTATGTAATTATAATTAATTGCATGATGTTAATTGGTAGAGAATGGTGGAGACATTGGTGCTCCAATGTGGACCAGTGCTGAACCGGTATCGGATGATACCATTTGTGGCAGTCAAAAAGCACATTTATTGTAAGTGCCTTGTTTTGAGCTTGTTGGATGACATATTTTGTTGGGAAAGATTTGTAGGGTTCTATTTTGTGATGTGTAATCTGTGATAAGATCAAGTAGTTGTGACTTATGAGGTTCTGACTTTTTGGCAGTAAGATCAAGTAGTTTAAAGCCTGGAGTGTTAAGCTCTTTGGCTCCTTAGTCTCAAGCTGATAATCTTCAATGATGCACTCTGTTATATTGGCTTCATTGCAAGCTTTTAGCCATTGGCTGAGAAAGGTTTTAAGTCTGAGAAGATTGGCTTGGGACTAGGTTGAGTTTAGTTGTTGTGTGAGTCGATTTCTAAGTTGAACTTGTAGTAATCTGTGTTGAACTTTTGAGTCGATTGCTAAGTTAAATTTGTAGTAATCTGTAAGTTGAACTTGTGACTTGTGATTGGTATTTATTGCTAGCTTAAATTTGTAGTAATCTGTGTTTGTAATATAGTTATATACTTATATTGTTGTCAAATGAGTTGAAAGGCTTGTTTATTGTATTTTTTGGTTTAATTTTTGGTTAAGTTTTTGGGAAATTTTCCTCCTTGTGAAGTTTTTTTTCAGACTGCTCAACGGTACAAAATTTCTAATGTAACTTCCGTTCTTCCGTTAAACTCAAACGGAACGTAAAATGGAAGTAATTTGATTTCCGCTAAATTAGCGTAACGTAAACGAAATTGAATTGTGTTACGTACTGAATAGCGGAAGGTAAACGTCAGAGGCCATTTCCGCTTCCGTTATGGACGTTTGACAGGTCTAGTTGTGTGTGCTTTGGGAAAGAGATGAATCAATAGTCTGTCGGAGAATTAATCATCTAATCAGGTTGGGTCGGGTACAAGCAGGTAGGGGTGAGCAAAAAATTTGTAACTCGCGAGTTACTCGAACTCGACTCGAAAAAAACTCGATGATAACTCAAGTCAGCAGAATTCGAGTTTCTAACAACTGAGTTCGAGTTGGGCCCAACTCAACTCGGCCCAACTCGAGTCAACATACACAGGCCGTAGAAAAGAATTTGTTCTTGTATTAATTTATAGCCCAATGTTTTTTATTCATGTGCAGCCCATAATTCCATTACTGGACTCTAGTCTCCAAAAGTTTCAAAAACATTTGACTCCTCCCACGTAACTGCATCTCTTTCCCATCTCTTCCCAGTAGCCAATTCCCACTTCCCACTGCTGAAATATCACCATTCTTCGTCTTTCTTTCTTCCCAGCAGAAATAAAACCATTAATGCTTCTCTTTTTCACTCCGATGACAAAAACAGCTTAAGAAATTTCGACTCTGAAGACCCTCACTTCCTTTCCACGAGTTCCATACCGAGTCACGAGTTGACTCGAGTAAAATCCATACGAGTTCGAGTTAGCTTGAATAGCTCGGAATTGCTTCGCTGCCGAGTCACGAGTTGGCTTGAGTTGTGGCGAGTTCGAGTTCGAGTCGAGGCCAACTTGCTCGAACTCGGCTCGTATACAGCCCTACAAGCAGGTTATCCGAAGTGAAAAATATAACCAGACTCAGTTGTACCGACTTAATAAAAATAGAACCTGACCCAATCCGATTAACATTTGAACCCATTAAAATGCGGATCGGGTTGGACAGACTAAATGGAACGGATCGGACGAGTTTTTATTTTATTTTATTTTATTTTTTTAAGCCCTACTTAATGGCATCCCTTGAACTACGGACAAAGAAAGAGGGAAAGAATGCCTGGGGAGTATTTATCCCCCCTTTTTTTAAAAAAAAAACAAGAATATTTCTAAACTACAGATAATTTTTTCCAAAGTTATTTAATCTTATATTACCTCAATTACACGCATATAAGAAAATTTTATACTTCATTAGATAGTCATCAAAAGATGAAAAATATTGACAAAAGTTATTTTTAGAAGTTGGTGCTTATATTGAAATAAATTTCAACTAATCTCTACTATTTATAAATACACGTAACGTATAGGTATTACACTCTAGGTCTAAATAGTAAACAGATGTTTTTGTCGTTGGATCGACTACACGAAATAACACTATTATTTGATTTTCCGTCTAATAGAAACAATACGCAGTACACTTGGTAGCGCGCTGGGGTCAAGTCATCGTAGCAGGGGAGTTCGATTCTTCGCTACATGCTTGGTTTTTGATTTTTTTTTTTTTTGCATTCTTTATTTTGTTATTATACAGCGCCCCTTCCCGTGTTCCTTTTTTGCACTTTTTATTTGACAGCGCCTCATTCCCCCTTCCGCTCTAGGTTTACAAAATCGCTCAATTTCTCTCCGCACTCCATCGAACCGATGAGATCTTCTCTGTATTCTCCATCGCACTGATATGGCAACAAATCGATAAGCCACGCTGCCTCCCTCTATTTCTCTAGGGTTTTTCTTCTAAAATTTTCAATTGAAATTTTTGTTTGCCGCTAACTTTAATTTCCTCATTATTGACAGCAAAATTGAAAAGATGAGCGGGATTTTCGAAATTTCAATTTGGCGCTTGGATTGGATGGAAACTCCTTCACTATTTAATCGCATCCTCAAATTATTGTTCCCTCTTGCATTGGTTCAGGTTAGCACTATCGATCACATATCTTTTCCCTTTATCCCTCTTTCCAGTCGGATTTTTGTTAATTCAATTTATTTTCGAAATTTCATTAAGGCAATAAACAATTAAGTAATTTGTTTCACTATTTTTTTTTTCACGAGGGAGAACTGTTATTGCTTTGCTCCTAAACGATATCAGGTACATTTTATGCCATACCTCACGATTTCTTTTAGATCTTCTTTGATCCTCTTCGTTTGGATCAGGATTTAGGCAGTTTTTTTTTTTTTGTTACAGTCGTTTTTATGCTTCACAAATTTGGCCAATGGAAATTGCACAATGTATTAACACAATCTAATGTCTGAACCATCGAGACAAGAAGTACCATAATGGAAATGAAAAATATATACTGGCAAAAAGTGTTTTCATTGATCATGCACTGTGTTGCGCATTAGACTACTCTTTATGTTAAAATAAGTATACTGGTAAAATAAGTATACTATGGCCAATGGCAATTAAGTAATTTGTTTCACTATTTTTTTTTGGAATTTCTGGTGATTTGTATTTTTTTTTTGTTTGGAATTTATCAGACATAATAAGGGTATCTAATATTGTAATTTTTTTTATTTTGCCAGAACCATATTTGGTTTATAATTACATAATTACATTCATTATATGACCTTGAATTAGTGAACACTCATTTGTTTTTTGCTACCTCTTAGGTGTTGAATACTATGGCGCCTATATCGAAACTTAGCCACCGCTTGTATGCAATTAGTGATCAGTCAATCCCTCCAAACAACATGAATGATCCTATGATTTTCCTGGTAAATTCCTATTTCATGTTTTAAAACAAAATGTTATCAATAATATCAGTCCCTTTTTATTTAATATTATATTAATTAGATATTTATTTGTGTTTAGATGCAACCACTCCATCCCTTATACACTGTGGAGGATAGAAATGGACAACGAGGTGGTCATATTTTGCATTCCAACGGAGGTGTTAGTGAAGTTCAACTTAGATCTCCAAGGTACAACTTTGTATGTTGAATACTATGGCCGGGCGGGTCTATGTGTATCAATATATATAGTACATCAAAACTTTCTTGCTATACGATGAACACCTTCCGCTTGCATAGAGTTTACTGGTCGGAGTTTCAAACAGTCCAGAACCGTTCATTGTACACAATGCAACAGAATTTTGTTGTGCTATAGAACTTAATTATCATGTGTATATATATCTGAAAAATAATTACGAATACATTTGACTATTATTCATTTATATTATCAAGCTATTTTCACCGATAGCTGCTATAGTTTTTTCTCTTTTCTTTTTGTCAGTACTAGCTGTCATATATCTGCAATTCTGCATTGATGCTGCTGCTCTAATTTAAGTCATATGATTTGAATTTGACTCACATATAATCATCTCTTAAAAAAACAAATCACACTATAGATTTGTAACTTCCAATTCAAATTGAAAGAAAAATTAAGATCGCACAACAGAATTGTGATCCTGCGCATTCTTAGTATCTCAAAGATTGATATCATATATGTACAATTATTTAGTTTCCTTTCATTTTCCAATTACTGCCCAATCCCATTATTATAATTTCTATAACTGGCCAAAATTATGAGGAAATCATAATTAAGGTAAATCAATATATCATTTTCATTTAAAAGCAGTACCATTTTAGGGGAGCCGATATCTATTCATAAAATACGGTTTGTTTTCTTATTTATATTTATCACCATTACCATTACCATTCCATACACTATATGCTTCCTTTTAAAAAAACCATAGTTGCTAATTTAGGGATGATATCAATTAATGAAGAATGGAGAATAAATGCGCCTACATATCCTCTTGCGATTTTATTTCCATCCTCAGTTTTCGTGCAGACAAAGTTTTATGGATGATTTATGGATGATAACGTGAGAATTTGGTTGGGACTAGCAAAAAAAGAATTTGTGTTAGGCTTTCTACTGGACTGACAAAGTATTTAGGTGTACAAGGGAATTTTTTAATTGTTTGGCTTTTCTGTTCAACATACAAATGCAATCCTTGCTTTGGTTTAATGTAGTAAACCTATGGCATTCAATTGTGCGCATACTCGATGTTTAGATCCTTCTGGTTTAACTGTTTAGATCATAAGTCAGATATTCTTTCTTACTATTTTTGACTAAGTCAATTTTCTTACGATCTATAAAGATTTGTGATATATTAAGTTGTTATTTTCTTTCCTACCATGGATGTGGCGCATAACTTGTCAACTCCATTTGCATTGACAAGGTTTAATAGCAATAATTGGAAACTTCACGTAATTATCAGGATCTTCAGTCAAAATATGCATCTCTTAGTGATTTTTGATTTAGAATATATTTTTTTTTCTTTCCTTGTTTCTTAGCTCATAATAGTGCGCTTTCCCTATGAGAAATATTTTCCCTCATACAAGATATTTAGGCGTGCATTTACTGAAAAAGGGAGTGCATCTTTTATTGATATATTTATTCCTTTATTTATTGATATTTATTTCCTTTATTTCCCAAATTAAATATTGTGTTTTGGTTAAAAAGGAAGCCTATTAAATCAGTAAAACAGACATGACATGTTGGACATACAAAGAAATATGAAGATTTGTTTCAGAGAAATCTGGCATAGTTTTTATTTGTTGATTGATGATTGATACATTGTAAGGTTTGTTCTAGCACACATGTTAAATTACTCCAAACATAATAAAAATGCAAAATCGACAAAGTAGATAAGAAAATCATTTCTGTAACGACCGTTCATGTGATTTCTTTAGTTTTTGGGTATGAAAAACTACCCGAAAAAAGTATTCCGAAAAATTCAGAAAAATACAGTTGTGTAGACGGACGAATGTAGGAAAGAGATCTGTAATTTTTCCAAATTAACTCCAAATAAGATAAAAACGCAAAATTGACAAAGTAGATAAGAAATCATTTCTGTAACAACCGTTCATGTGATTTCTTCAATTTTCGTGAATGAAAAACTACCCGAAAAAATATTCTGAAAAATTCAGAAAAAATACAGTTGTGTAGATGGACGACTGTAGGAAAGAGATCTGTGATTTTTCCAAATTAACTCCAAACAGAATAAAAATGCAAAATCGACGAATTAAATAAGAAATCATTTCTGTAACGACCGTTCATTTGATTTCTTCAGTTTTCGGGAATGAAAAACTACCCGAAAAAATATTCCGAAAAATTCAGAAAAAATACAATTGTATAGACGGACAACTGTAGGAAAGAGATCTGTGATTTTTCCAAATTAACTCCAAACAGAATAAAAACGCAAAATCGACAAAGTAAATAAGAAATCATTTCTGTAACGACCGTTCATGTGATTTCTTTAGTTTTCGGGAATGAAAAACTACCAGAAAAAATATTTCGAAAAATTCAGAAAAAATACAGCTGTGTAAATGGATGACTGTAGCCGAAAGAGATCTGTGATTTTCCCAAATTAACTCCAAACAGAATAAAAACACAAAATCGACAAAGTAGATAAGAAATCATTTCTGTAACGACCGTTCATGTGATTTCTTCAGTTTTCGAGTGTGAAAAACTACCCGAAAAAATATTCTGAAAAATTCATAAAAAATATTGTTGGGTAGACGGACAACTCTAGGAAAGAGATCTGTGATTTTTCCAAATTAACTCCAAGCAGAATAAAACAAAAAAATTGACAAAGTAGATAAAAAATCATTTCTGTAACGACCGTTTATGTGATTTTTTCAGTTTTCGGGTATGAAAAACTATCCGAAAAAATATTCTGAAAAATTCATAAAAAAATACAATTGTATAGACGGACAACTGTAGGAAAGAGATCTGTGATTTTTCCAAATTAACTCCAAACAGAATAAAAACGCAAAATCGACAAAGTAAATAAGAAATCATTTCTGTAACGACCGTTCATTTGATTTCTTCAGTTTTCGGGAATGAAAAACTACCCGAAAAAATATTTCGAAAAATTCAGAAAAAATAAAGTTGTGTAGATGGATGATTGTAGGAAAGAGATCTATGATTTTCCAAAATTAACTCCAAACAGAATGAAAACGAAAAATCGAAAAATTAGATGAGAAATCATTTCTGTAACGACCGTTCATGTGATTTCTTCAGTTTTCGAGAATGAAAAACTACCCGAAAAAATATTTCGAAAAATTCAGAAAAAATACAGCTGTGTAAATGGACGACTGTAGGAAAGAGATCTGTGATTTTCCCAAATTAACTCCAAACAGAATAAAAACGCAAAATCGATAAAGTAGATAAGAAATAATTTCTGTAACGACCGTTCATGTGATTTCTTCAGTTTTCGGGTATGAAAAACTACCCGAAAAAATATTCTGAAAAATTCAAAAAAAATACAGTTGTGTAGACGGACAACTCTAGGAAAAAGATCTGTGATTTTTCCAAATTAACTCCAAACAGAATAAAACAAAAAATCGATAAAGTAGATAAAAAATCATTTATGTAACGACCGTTCATGTGATTTCTTCAGTTTTCGTGAATCTAAAAATTACCCGAAAAAATATTCCGAAAAATTAAAAAAAAATACAGTTGTGTAGACGGACGACTGTAGGAAAGAGATCTGTGATTTTTCCAAATTAACTCCAAACAGAATAAAAACGCAAAATCGACAAAATAGATAAGAAATCATTTCTGTAACGAACTTTCACGTGATTTCTTTAGTTTTCAGGTATGAAAAACTATCCGAAAAATATTCTGAAAAATTCAAAAAAAAATACAGTTGTGTAGACTGACCTCTGTAGGAAAGAGATCTATGATTTTTCCAAATTAACTCCAAACATGATAAAAATGCAAAATCGACAAATTAGATAAGGAATCATTTCTGTAACGACCGTTCATGTGATTTCTTCAGTTTTCGGGTATGAAAAACTTGTTGGAGTTATGTCCTAGAAGTCAATATTTAATGACTTATTTTCTTAGTTTATGTTAATGATGATATTTGATCATTTGTTCCTAGAGTTTATTATTGACAGATCATTCAGGTTGAGGATCTGAATTGTAGATCTCTGTGGATCATTCATTAGAATGACAATAATAAATCTAAATCGTCCATAATCTTGATAATTAACAAGGAACATTAATTATCATAAAAGATTAGTATGCAAGTTAAGTGATGATTAAGTTCTACAAATCATGGGTAAGGAGTTACCAACTTAATTGCATATGTGTATGTTATTGGAACATAGTACAAGACTTGACCCAATGAAATAAACATATGGATTGTGTTAAGTGTCATTGTTTATTTCATATAAGTTTGATTCTAAGTTTGAGATGTTCACCTTTTCCACATGAGGATAGGTTCAATAAATATCGTCTAACGTTGATTCCTGATAAAGGCTGCTATAAGGACTTTATTTATGTTCTCTTGAATTGTGCGGGAAAAAGTTGTTCATCAAGAAAACCGTATGTCCCTCATTAGTATACCTAGTGAGTGATGATATCTGTTTGGGCCCCTTGATGGAGTTGGATCGTATGCATGCAAACTAGACGATCAACTATAGATCAAGAAATGTATAATCTGCAAGAATGACACATTCCTATCTTGGATTATACAATGATATCATGTGACATAAGAATCAGACAAGGAAATACTTATATTTCTTGTGCAGGATTAAGATATTGTAACGGTACATTATTTATGCGAATTGGAAATCATAACGTGTTGCTAGATACCGCTTATGATTATTGGAAATAAATAACGATTTATTTTCATGGCCAACATAGCATAAATCCTCAATAGGGTCGCACAAATAGGACTCTAACCACACGGTGCATTAATTGTTTATTCGCAACAGTTAGTATTGTGAAATATGATAAGTTGATTAATTAGTTATATACCGTTATGAACCGTTATAATTAATTAAGTCAAAAGGATCATATGGAAATAATTTAATGTATTAGCTAATCCTAAATTAATTATTAATGAGTTAATAATTAATTATGTTCAACACACTTTAAATAGTTTGAGTTATTTGGGCTTCTAGTTATTTAATTAATTAAAGGCCCGATTTGAGGAAGGATGAAGGAGTAATTAATGGGATGGTTTATTGGGCCATTGCAACATTTGATGTAGCCCAAAATGGCCCTATTAATTTTAGCTAGAGCCCTAGTGGCATACTTGTAAATAGTTCAAAGAGAGGATGAGAGTTGTTGGCTATATAAAGGGCTCACCTCTTGGGAAAGCCCTAGCCTCCATCCACTTTCTCCCTCCTCTCTTCCTAGCCGCCATCCATCTTCCTCCCTTCTCTTGCTCATGTGTTGAGCACCATTCCTTCTTCTCCTCCATTAAAATAGTTAATAGGATGAAGAGGTTCATAGAGGGGATTAGCTAGGAGCTCATGAAAGCTAGCACTTTCATGGAGCTCGTGGTTAGCTCCTTGGTGGGCTTGAGGCGCCTTAGATGGTGGAGGTGGTGGAGCACGCACCCCATCGACTCCCATGCCTTGGATTCGAGCCTCATGAATGCGATTTCATGAGAGGTATAACTTTCTCCTACTTGTTCTCATTGTTTTGATGTGTGAATGCTTCTAGCACTAGATCTATGGTGTTTAGCTGTGATTTCTTGCTATTTGATGGCACAAAGATAGAATTAAACACTTCCTAACAGTGGTATCAGAGCACAAGGTCGTGCTTAAGCTATTTTGCACATTAATTAGATGAGAAATGTGTAATTAGTTGAGTAATTAAGTTGCTGCCTTTGTTTGCACTCTGGAACTCTATTTTTTCCTAGTTTTTCTATATTTTTCGCATAGCAAAGATTTTATTTCGATTTTTCCTTTTGATGGATTTGAAAGAGGGATGAATTGTGAGCATTTTTCCACTGGTTTCATTTTAATCCGAGTTACTATGGATTTTTAATGAATTTTTCCGTGACGGTGCGCAGGACTGGTTCTTGTGCGACCAGATATGGTTTTGTGGGCATTATCTTAGTTATCTTGATAAAGAGACCCTAATTTTATTGGCTAGGAATGAAGTAGACTTGGTGTACTTCCTTCCATACCAATTTGATGGTATGGATCGAAGTCTTTCTATTTTTTTGAATTCATGAAAGACAAGAACGGTCCTGTTAGTTTTCTGTACCGATTGGATTGTTTTGAAAACTGGTATTGATTGAGACTTTTTATAGAAAAAATGTTTAAATAGAAAACTTCCTTTTGAAGTCCTGAATCCATAAAAATTAATTTCATGTAAATCGGACCAGTTTGGTACCTCAAACACTCAAAATCAATTTCGTCGACGTGCTGTTCCAGAACAGGGGACTTGTATTTAAACTCCTTAAACTTGATGATTTTGAATGAGTAAAATTGTAAATATTTCATGGTTACTAGCCTTGTACTTGTGATTGTTTACTGTAAAATTGTTTTGCATTAAAATTTTTTGGAAGATGGTCAAACAGTCCAAAAGGTTGAGGCCAAAACCTGAAACTTCAAACCGGTGTTTTAATACACAACCTGAAGTTTGATAATTTTGGTTCTCCCGATTGGTAAATGATTTCTTCCTGAAATTTGAACAGGTAGTTTGTCTCTTGATAAGGATTTCTCATGATTTTTTCTGGATTTTTTGGAGACCGAAAAATTTCTTGATTTTTTCGGGTCCCGTTAAATGAAAGGTGTTCGTTCTAATTAATCAATTAGTTGATAAGTTGATTAGAACTCTCCTTGCTGTCATCCATTGGATTTTTTGAATGTTGATTGTATCAAAGAGTTTAAGCAATTAGTTGTTTGAATGTTAAACTCTCTTTGCATGGAAAAACATAAATTAGCAAACAATACGCAAAGATACTTAATAGCTCACTAGTTATGAACAACTTAGACATATATTTGTATATTGTGCTAACTTGTTTTTGTAGGAGGATGTGGGTTTTATATGGCTCAAGATGTCAATGCCTTGTGTGTTGTAAAATGTTGTGAATGCATGTGATTGCTTGTAACGTGGCCTAAGGTGCCTTGATAATTAATAATTGATTAATTCTTGATGTAACTTGTGAGGCTTGCATGCCCCTAAGGCCTAGGAGGGTTTTAGGATTTTATCACATATATTTATTTTCCTTAATT
This sequence comes from Rhynchospora tenuis, assembly GCA_027725995.1. NCBI lineage: Eukaryota > Viridiplantae > Streptophyta > Magnoliopsida > Poales > Cyperaceae > Rhynchospora > Rhynchospora tenuis. Next base: position 173,467,791 of record CM050888.1, read on the forward strand.
ATTAGATAGGATCTTAGTAATTAGTGGGAGGGTTTGATTAGATTAGTTTCGTTACATGGAGATGCGACGAAGACTAATGCAAGCGGGAGCCATACAAACCCACGACAATGCTTGAGATGCTTTTTATTATGTGATTGTTTGTGAATGCCTTGAATTGTCATAGGTAGGTATGGGTGTATGCTTACACGACCACCAAACAAAGTCACGTAATTGCTTTTGTCCCAAATTAACTTGATTTAGCCAAATCGTCCTCCTTCTCTCTATCCCCTTCAATGCAATTGATTGTCTATTGATGCATTCCTGCCGACGCGGATATCGTAGTCCATCATTGTAGTCGGGGTGTAAATCGGATTTACTAGGAGCAAATAGAGAGAGGTTGCTTCACAACGGACCCACTCGGATTGGACGTTGGGACAAAGTTTGTGGATATACATATGATATCTCACAAACCAAGAATCATATGGACAAGATATGATTGGTTGGAGAACCTACCTTATCTAGTTGTTTTAGGTGTCATGCCGACGCTGTTCCCTATTTCAACGAAAATGAGGATCTTGGAAACCGACTACATTAGGGACATTAAATGTAGTGGGAGTTTTTGTTTATCATTCTATAAACAAAACATTGCATAAACTAAATGACCTTAAATTGAAATTGTTATAGATATTAAATATGTTAATTTCGTTGCGATCAATCTTTGGAAAACGACAAGCTCGTTTCTAAGGTATTTACTTGGAGAAGAAATACCGATTCCTAAGATATGTTCTTGGAAATGAGAAACTTGAGCAAGTTTAATCCCAAAAACGTTCATCGACTTCCCGAACATAGCTTCGCAATGATTGATTAGTTTCGACGAAAATTATTCAATAAAGCGAATGCCTATATCCTTTTAGAAGTTCTAGACTTTTGAATTGGAGAATTCATAAGAACTAGACTAGATTTCTACACTCTCATCCACTTACTCAAGAAGACGTTCTTAGAGAAAGTAAATATAGACTCAATCATTTATGATCGAGTAATGGAGTGTGAGTTAACCAAGAGACTCTTCTTATACGAAGATAAATGTTTCATTAGCTTGCGAACCGAAAGGTTTGAGTAGCTAATTGACAACTAGAGATATTAAGATCTCCAATATCAAGGATTGTTGATATTGTCATACAATCTCTTTCTATGGATAAAGGATATATTGTTCGCAAACTTGTTAGTGCTAAAAGTAATTGGTTAAGTATTAAAGGAATACTTTACCAAGATATGAGTTGAAACTTTGAGATCCTCACTAGTGACCGTGCGTCACATGAGATGTTTCATTTGCCATTTATGGGAGGCATTTGAAAGGTTGTCCGAAATACCATGATGTTCTAAACCTTAAGATATTTGTCGTTCAAATTATCTCACTATCTCTAATTCACACTAGTAATTAGGTGCTAGTTCATGTGCTCGCATTTAACGAAATGTGTAGGCAATGATGAATAAGAGAAAGTTCGAGATAAGTAAAGTAAACTCCGTTTTGGAAATGGCTTATACGTTTAAGTCGCTACCATTGAATACGTGGAGTTATCTTTACTAAATAAAGAGTTTGTTTAGGAATTGGAGGTTATACACCTTATTCCAAACGTCTCATAAAACTTTATCTCCGTTTCATATTTGATGATGGATGATCATGTTTTGTAATAGAGAAATTTGTTTTCTTATTGTTATGAATTTGTGTATAAGATTTCATGCATCTTGATTGAATTTGCTTGAAATAGATAAACAAATTTTGAATGACAAATGTGTAAGACTTCACATAAAGTATTTGACTTTTATGTAAAATAGTCGCTTAGTCGAATATAAACAAGAATCGCATTATGAGAGTCTACGTAACGTGGAGCTCGCAAATCAATTGGATTGCAAATCAATTGAAATTTATGCGAATCGTGTTTGTTAAAAGACAAAAGCGCCTTTGAACTACGAAGGTTTAAAGGACAAGTAACCTTATTAAGACTTATACATATTGATGTATATAGACCTATAGGTACTTGTGCAATTGAAAGGTTGTTGACACTTTACCACTTGACCAACGATCATTGTAGATATTAATGTATCTATTTGATATGGTATAAGTATGAATCTTTTGACAAGATCAAAAGAATTTCAAGAGTAAAGTTGAAAAACTATTCAATAAAAGCAAAAGTCTTAAGATGGATCATGGTAAATAGTTAAGACATATAGTTTGATATATTACCTAAAGAGTATGAAATACGTTTCACTACTCGCTCCATGAGGAACATTGAAAAATGTATCCAAGGATGAAGGTATCGAACATTGTTTGATATAGTTCGATCGGTAATAAATCAAATTGACTTGTTCGACTCATGTAAGGGATTTGTGTTTGAGGACGATATTGTTTACACTGAATAAAAATTCCATCGAAGTCTATTGAGAAAGATATCTTACAAGATTCGATCTCTAGGTATATTGTTTCTCAAGATTTGGTGTTGAGAAGCTTATTTCAAGGTACGATTGATTTATAAGCTTGGACCCAAATAAGACACTTAATATTATGTAGGATATCTTGAACTAATCGAAAGGTACTACTTCGACGAATATGATAAGAACAAAGTAGTTGTTGCTCATCATAACGTAATCTTGAAGAATGATATTCTCAAGAAGAAGTAGTGAGAGTAAAGTGAGCATTAAAGGAGTTTATGCGTCACTACAAGAAGTACCTTTATAGGAAACTTGTCACTCCATACATGGTGCTTAGTGGGAGTTGAGCGGAACTTAATTCACAAGCAGTTGTGAAAGAAAGAAGTTTATAAGCACGCTCGCTTCTAAAGAGTACTCAAACATCTCACAAATGGATGATGTTCGAGAAACTCGTGCAATATATTAGGATCAAGAACTTACTCTACAAGTTGTTGTAGAAGTAGTTTATTGACCTCAAACACCAATCCTACAAAGATCAACGAGAGTGAATTGCCTAAACTGAAAAGTACATAGGCTTCACAACATCCTCGTACTTGACACATGAGGATCCGTTGATAAATACAAAAGCGATGGAAAGACCTGATTCCACAAGTATGGTTTGAATCTATATGATCTTTAAGTGCAATCCATATATATAACAACAAAGTATAGATCTTGATTGATGTTCATGAAGGAGCGATCCATCAAGAATATTTAGATCTTTAAAGGAAAGATAGATATGGATAGCAAGTCGACTATGTTCAAAGCACAAGTTTTTTATTGTTGCTATGTCTAAGTCGATAACGAGTTGACAATGTACAAAGCACGGCTTCTCGCTTGTAGCTGTGTATAAGTCAATAAAGATCATTCTAGCAATAGTTATATTCCGTATATATAGATATATGGAAAGATACATCAAAACCGCCTTCTTCGATTGAATGAAGGAAGTTGTTGTGTATTTGACACAAACCGAGGATTTGTTGTATTGTTAGAAACATATATATGCTTCAATGATCCATTAATGGATTGAAGCAAGTATTGTGGAAATTGGAATAAACATTTTGACAAGAAAGTCAAGGAGTTGAACTTCGTCAAAAGTATCTTGTATAGACAAGATATTCAGTGGGAGCATTAATATGTTACATGTATTGTACAAGATACAAGACATTAATTGGGAATAAAATTAAGGAAATGATTATTGTCAAGATCTCATTATAGAATGTTTTTCTCAATAGAGAATTTGGGCAAGTCACCTAATCCAATGAAACAAAATCTATGGAGATAGATTATGATGGATGTTAGGTTTGAGCAAAATGTGCATATAGTGACAAGGTGTTATAGTTACACGAAAAGATAGACTCCTAAAAAGGATGTCTAACCACGTTGTATGGCATACACTTGAGTTCGACTCGATGTGTTGCAACTCAATTCGAGAAGAGTGCACGATACAATTCGAGCATCCTTCTGTTATGAGTTTCATTACGTACGCCATACTTATGCACATGCCCCTATGTGTTGTACCCAAGGAGTATGACAAGCAGTTGTCAACTGGATACAAAGAAAAAACACGTTTGGACAATAATCGAGAATATCTTCGAGTATCTTATGAGAAAAAATGATATATTTCATCTGATGAAAGAAAGCTCATATAAATTGATATATTGATGCTAGTTTTTCGAAAGATTGATATGAATACAATTGAGCTACGTATTTTGTTTAAATGTGGTGTTGTAAATTTAGAAGGTGTTCTAAATGGGATATTACAACCGTTTCCGTCACCAAAAATAAAATATATATTGCAACTTGTGAAGCAATGAAAGAAGGTAGTATGGATCGAGAAGTTCTCAATCAAGCTAATATGGTTCTATGCATCTCGAACCATAGCTTAAACTTGAAGAACCCAATATTAAATTGGTGATCCAACTAAGATCTATGACGATGGCACTTGATCTCACATGATGATGATCAAGAACACATATATAGGAGTATATATGTATATAGGGTCAAACAAAATTGGATAGGTTCGCGGACACAGCGAACACTCTAACTTAACCTCTACCTTAAGCAATATACGAGATGCAATTGTGCATCCATGCGTGATGGACGTATGAGTAACTTGCTTTAAGTGTATTATATCTTTTGAGGTTCGAGGCATGTATATATATGGATATATGACATTGTTCTAAATTCTTCACTGGCTAGAAGTCACTATTGATTGACTCTAGGCCAAGTGGGAGATTGTTGGAGTTATGTCCAAGAAGTCAATATTTAATGACTTATTTTCTTAGTTTATGTTAATGATGATATTTGATCATTTGTTCCTAGAGTTTATTATTGACAGATCATTCAGGTTGAGGATCTGAATTGTAGATCTCTATGGATCATTCATTAGAATGACAATAAGAAATCTAAATCGTCCATAATCTTGATAATTAACAAGGAACATTAATTATCATAAAAGATTAGTATGCAAGTTAAGTGATGATTAAGTTCTACAAATCATGGGTAAGGAGTTACCAACTTAATTGCATATGTGTATGTTATTGGAACATAGTACAGGACTTGACCCAATGAAATAAACATATGGATTGTGTTAAGTGTCATTGTTTATTTCATATAAGTTTGATTCTAAGTTTGAGATGTTCACCTTTTCCACATGAGGATATGTTCAATAAATATCGTCTAACGTTGATTCCTGATAAAGGCTGCTATAAGGACTTTATTTATGTTCTCTTGAATTGTGCGGGAAAAAGTTGTTCATCAAGAAAACCGTATGTCCCTCATTAGTATACCTAGTGAGTGATGATATCTGTTTGGGCTCCTTGATGGAGTTGGATCGTATGCATGCAAACTAGACGATCAACTCTAGATCAAGAAATGTATAATCTGCAAGAATGACACATTCCTATCTTGGATTATACAATGATATCATGTGACATAAGAATCAGACAAGGAAATACTTATATTTCTTGTGCAGGATTAAGATATTGTAACGGTACATTATTTATGCGAATTGGAAATCATAACGTGTTGCTAGATACCGCTTATGATTATTGGAAATAAATAACGATTTATTTTCATGGCCAACATAGCATAAATCCTCAATAGGGTCGCACAAATAGGACTCTAACCACACGGTGCATTAATTGTTTATTCGCAACAGTTAGTATTGTGAAATATGATAAGTTGATTAATTAATTATATACCGTTATGAACCGTTATAATTAATTAAGTCAAAAGGATCATATGAAAACAATTTAATGCATTAGCTAATCCTAAATTAATTATTAATGAGTTAATAATTAATTATGTTCAACACACTTTAAATAGTTTGAGTTATTTGGGCTTCTAGTTATTTAATTAATTAAAGGCCCGATTTGAGGAAGGATGAAGGAGTAATTAATGGGATGGTTTATTGGGCCATTGCAACATTTGATGTAGCCCAAAATGGCCCTATTAATTTCAGCAAGAGCCCTAGTGGCATACTTGTAAATAGTTCAAAGAGAGGATGAGAGTTGTTGGCTATATAAATGTTGGAGTTATGTCCTAGAAGTCAATATTTCATGACTTATTTTCTTAGTTTATGTTAATGATGATATTTGATCATTTGTTCCTAGAGTTTATTATTGACAGATCATTCAGGTTGAGGATCTGAATTGTAGATCTCTGTGGATCATTCATTAGAATGACAATAATAAATCTAAATCGTCCATAATCTTGATAATTAACAAGGAACATTAATTATCATAAAAGATTAGTATGCAAGTTAAGTGATGATTAAGTTCTACAAATCATAAGTAAGGAGTTACGAACTTAATTGCATATGTGTATGTTATTGGAACATAGTACAGGACTTGACCCAATGAAATAAACATATGGATTGTGTTATGTGTCATTGTTTATTTCATATGAGTTTGATTCTAAGTTTGAGATGTTCACCTTTTCCACATGAGGATAGGTTCAATAAATATCGTCTAACGTTGATTCCTGATAAAGGCTGCTATAAGGACTTTATTTATGTTCTCTTGAATTGTGCGGGGAAAAGTTGTTCATCAAGAAAACCGTATGTCCCTCATTAGTATACCTAGTGAGTGATGATATCTGTTTGGGCCCCTTGATGGAGTTGGATCGTATGCATGCAAACTAGACGATCAACTCTAGATCAAGAAATGTATAATCTGCAAGAATGATACATTCCTATCTTGGATTATACAAAGATATCGTGTGACATAAGAATCAAACAAAGAAATACTTTTATTTCTTATGCAGGATTGAGATATTGTAACGGTACATTATTTATACGAATTGGGAGTCATAACGTGTTGCTAGATACCGCTTATGATTATTGGAAATAAATAACGATTTATTTCCATGGCCAACATAGTATAAATCCTCAAATAGGGTCGCACAAATAGGATTCTAACCACTTGGTGCATTTATTGTTTATTCACAATAATGTGTATTGTGAAATGTGATAAGTTAATTAATTAATTATATACCGTTATGAACCGTTATAATTAATTAAATTAAAAGGATCATATGGAAATAATATAATGCATTAGCTAATCATAGATTAATTATTAATGAGTTAATAATTAATTATGTTCAACTTACTTTAATTAGTTTGAGCTAATTGGGCTTCTATTTAATTGGTTAATTAAAGGCCCGATTTAAGGAAGAATGAAGAGACAATTAAAGGAGATTCATTGATTGGTGAATTAATGAATAAAGGCCTTTTATTAAGATGGCCCAAGAGAGCCCATTAGGTGGCCTCTTAGGGTGGATGGCATACTTGTAAATAGTATGAAAATTGGATGAGAGTGGTTGGCTATATAAAGGGGTCTCTTTGGGAGAAAACCCTAGCCGTCATCTCTCTTCCTCTCCCCTCCCTTGCGCCTCCACCTAGAAGAGAGATTTTTCTCTCTTCTCCATGGCTCTTCCCTTCCTCTCTTAGCTCATGTGTTGAGCATCCGACCTCTCTTCCTCTCCATTAAATAGTTAATTAAGAGAAGCAAGGTGATTAGCAAGAGGTTCAAGAGAACTAGCATTCTCTTTGAGCTTGGTGGTGGGTCCTTGGTGGGCTAGAGGCGCCTTAGATGGTGGAGGTGGTGGAGCACGCACCCCATCGACTCCCATGCCATGGATTCGAGCCTCATGAATGCGATTTCATGAGAGGTATATCTTTCTCCTACTTTCTCTTTTGATTTGACGTGTGATTGCTTTAGCACTAGATCTCTTGATTTGCTTGTTGTTAATGGTGATTAATTAGTTGTAATTAATCTAAATTTAAAATATGAGCATTTCCTAACAGTGGTATCAGAGCCAGGTTCGTGCTTAAGGTTTTTCACACTTAATTAAGTGAGAATTCGTAATTAATTAAGTTAATTAGTGATGTGCATGCTTGCTGGCCCTAGAAAGGCTATTTTCTGTCTTGTTGCTTGTTTTTCGTGGTGTAAAGCTCTCTGAAATTTTTTCCTTCTTATTGGAGGTTGTAGCCCTTTGAGTTGTGGTTGTTTTCCCACAAGAATCATTGAAATTCGATGTAAAATGAATTTTTAGTGATTTAAACGGTAACGGTGCGCAGATCTGTTATTCTGCTGCACAGTTCTGTTCTTGTGGTTGGTAACAAATAAGTTTGTATACAAAGTACCTGTAACTTTTAGATAGGATTATTCTAAACTTGATGCTCTTTCTGGATATGTAAATTTTGTTGCATATTTCGGATATTATGTGGGCATTCAAGGATGAAAAGTGATGAAGTTGTCAGATCTGTTTTTTCAAACAAACTGATTGTTTTGAAAAACTGTACTTATTGAGAAACTTTTATGGAAAAGTGTTGAAATGAAAATGTTCTCCTTTAAGTCTGGAATCTGTGAAAATTAATTTCATAGATTTTCATTAAGATTTGATACCTCAACCGAGTGAAACCTTTTTGGTCGACGGTCTGTTCCAGAACAGGATACCTTGCTTAAATGCTTGTTATCTCGTTGATCTTGAATATAACTTGTGGATTTTCTTTTCATGGAATGATAGCCTATTGTATGTAGTATTTTTCTATGTAAATTGTTTGCTGGAAAAATATCAAGGGGATGATCATACAGATCAAAAGGTTGAGACCCATAACAGAATTTTCTCTAACGGTGCTTCGCGCACAATCTGAGGATTTGTCTTTTTTGGTTCTCCCTGATGGTAATTGATCTCTCCTTGAGATTTTTACAGGTAATCACAATCTTTGTAAGGAGTTCTCTGGATTTATTTCAGATTTTTTGGAGACCGAATTATTTTGAATTTTTTCGGGTCCCGAATTTCGTATTTTAATTAGTTAAAATAGTTTCTAATTAATCAATTTATTGAAATGTTAATTAGAAGACTCCTTAAATACCCTCCTTTCTGTTTTGATAGTTGGATTTAATTTAAAAGGGCTTAAACAATTAGTTGTTAAGGTTAAGCCTTCTTTGCATTCGAAAAACTTGAGCAACAAGTATGCACAAAGATTCTAATTAATGAAATTAATTAAGAACAAGTGAATCATGTATATTGTATATGTGCTAACTTTGTTTTGTAGGAGGATGTGGGTTTGATATGGCTCAAGATGTCAATGCCTTGTGTGTTGTAAAATGTTGTGAATGCATGTGATTGCTTGTAAAGTGGCCTAAGGTGCCTTGATAATTAAGTGGTTAATTTTTGATGTAACTTGTGAGGCTTGCATGCCCCTAAGGCCTAGGCGGGGTTTTAGGAATTTTATCACATGTATTTATTTCCCTTAATTATTAGATAGGATCTTAGTAATTAGTGGGAGGGCTTGATTAGATTAGTCTCGTTACATGGAGATGCGACGAAGATTAATGCAAGCGGGAGCCATACAAACCCACGACAATGCTTGAGATGCTTATGTTATGTGATTGTTTGTGAATGCCTTGAATTGTCATAGGTAGGTATGGGTGTATGCTTACACGACCACCAAACAAGAGTCACATATTTTGTCCCAAACTAAATTGATTAAGTCGACCGCCTTCCTTCTCTCTATCCCCTTCACGTCAATAGCCAATCATGGCGCGGTCCGCCATAGCGGACGTCATGGTTGTCAACCTTGATAGTCGGGGTACAAATGAAAAGATTTGTTAGGAGCAAATAGAGAGAGGTTGCTTATCGATGGACCCAACAAGTTTTCTTGGACATCAGGGCGAAGTTTGTAAATATACTTAGATATTCACAAACCAAGAGTCATATGGTTGATATGATTGGTTGGAGAACCTACCTTGTCTAGTTAAGTAGGGTGTCGTGCCATAGCAGGCTCTACTTGACGAAAATGAGGATCTTGGAATCCATTACATTTAGGGACATTAATTAAATGTAGTGGGAGTTTTGTTTATCATTCCATAAACAAAACATTGCATAAACTAAATGACCTTAAATTGAAATTGTCATAGATATTAAATATGTTAATTTCGTTGCGATCAATCTTTGGAAAACGACAAACTCGTTTCTAAGGTATTCACTTGGGGAAGAAATACCGATTTCTAAGACATGTTCTTGGAAATGAGAAACTTGAGCAAGTTTAATCCCAAAAACGTTCCTCGACTTCCCGAACAATAGCTTCGCAATGATTGATTAGTTTCGACGAAAATTATTCAATAAAGCGAATGCTTATATCCTTTTAGAAGTTCTAGACCTTTGAATTGGAGAATTCATAAGGACTATACTAAGACTTCTACACTCTCATCCATTTACTCAAGAAGACGTTCTTAGAGAAAGTAAAAATAGACTTAATCATTTATGATCGAGTAATGGAATGTGAGTTAACCAAGAGACTCTTCTTATAAGAAGATAAATGTTTCATTAGCTTGCGAACCGAAAGGTTTGAGTAGCTAATTGACAACTAGAGATATTGAGATCTCCAATATCAAGGATTGTTGATATTGTCATAAAATCTCTTTCTATGGATAAAGGATGTATTGTTCGCACACTTGTTAGTGCTAAAATGATTGGTTAAGTATTAAAGGAATACTCCACCAATATATGAGTTGAGACTTTGAGACCCTCACTAGTGACCGTGTGTCACATGAGATGTTTCATTTGCCATTTATGGGAGGCATTTGAAGGGTTGTCCGAAATATCATGATGTTCTAAACCTTAAGATATTTGTCGTTCAAATTATCTCACTATCTCTAATTCACACTAGTAATTAGGTGCTAGTTCATGTGCTCGCATTTAACGAAATGTGTAGGCAATGATGAATAAGAGAAAGTTTGAGATAAGTAAAGTAAACTCCGTTTTTGGAAATGGCTTGTACGTCTAAGCCACTACCATTGAATACGTAGAGTTATCTTTACTAAATAAAGAGTTTGTTTAGGAATTTGAGGTTGTATACCTTATTCCAAACATCTCATAAAACCTTATCTCCGTTTCATATTTGATGATGGATGATCATGTTTTGTAATAGAGAAATGTTGTTCTCTTATTGTTATAAATTTGTGTATAAGATTTCATGCATCTTAATTGAATTTGCTTGAAATAGATTAACAAATTTTGAATGACAAATATGTAAGACTTCGCATAAAGTATTTGACTTTTATGTAAAATAGTTGCTTAGTCGAATATAAACAAGAATCGCATTATGAGAGTCTACGTAACGTGGAGCTCGTAAATCAATTCGATTGCAAAGAATCGCATTATGAGAGTCTACGTAACGTGGAGCTCGTAAATCAATTCGATTGCAAATCAATTGAAATTCATGCGAATCGTGTTTGTTAAAAGACAAAAGCGCCTTTGACCTATGAAGGTTTAAAGGACAAGTAACCTTATTAAGACTTATACATATTGATGTATATAGACTTATAGGACTTGTGCAATTGAAAGGTTGTTGACACTTTACCACTTGACCAACGATCATTGTAGATATTAACGTATCTATTTGATATGGTATAAGTATGAATCTTTTGACAAGATCAAAAGGATCTCAAGAGTAAAGTTGAAAAACTATTCAATAAAAGCAAAAGTCTTAAGATGGATCATGGTAAATAGTTAAGTCATGTAGTTTGATATATTGCCTAAAGAGTATGAAAGACGTTTCACTACTCGCTCCAGGAGGAACATTGAAAAATGTATCCAAAGATGAAGGTATCGAACATTGTTTGATATAGTTCGATCGGTAATAAATCAAATTGACTTGTTCGACTCATGTAAGGGATTTGTGTTTTGAGGACAATATTGTTTACACTGAATAAAAAATTCCATCGAAGTCTATTGAGAAAGATATCTTACGAGATTCGATCTCTAGGTATATTGTTTCTCAAGATTTGGTGTTGAGAAGCTTATTTCAAGGTTCGATTGATTGATAAGCTTGGACCCAAATAAGACGCTTAATATTATGTAGGATATCTTGAACTAACCAAAAGGTACTACTTCAACGAACATGATAAGAACAAAGTAGTTGTTGTTGCTCATCATAACGTAATCTTGAAGAATGATATTCTCAAGAAGAAGTAGTGGGAGTAACGTGAGCATTAAAGGAGTTTATGCGTCACTACAAGAAGTACATTTATAGGAAACTTGTCACTCCATACATGGTGCTTAGTGGGAGTTGAGCTGAACTTAATTCACAAGCAGTTGTGAAAGGAAGAAGTTCATAAGCACGCTCGCTTCTAAAGAGTGCTCAAACATCTCACGAATGGATGATGTTCGAGAAACTCATGCAATATATTAGGATCAAGAACTTACTCTACAAGATGTTGTAGGAGTAGTTCATAGACCTCAAGCACCAATCCTACAAAGATCAACGAGAGTGAATTGCCTAAACTGAAAAGTACATAGGTTTCACAACATCCTCGTACTTGACATATGAGTATCCGTTGATAAATAAAGAAGCGATGGAAAGACCCGATTCCACAAGTATGGTTTGAATCTATATGATCTTTAAAGTGCAATCCATATATATAACAACAAGGTATAGACCTTGATTGATGTTCAAGAAGGAGCGATCCATCTAGAACATTTAGATCCTTAAAAGGAAAGATAGATATGGATAGCAAGTCGACTATGTACAAAGCACAATTTCATGATTGATGCTATGTCTAAGTCGATAACCAGTTGACCATGTACAAAGCACGGCTTCTCGCTTGTAGTTGTGTATAAGTCAATAAAGATCATTCTAACAATAATTATATTTCGTATATATAGATATATGGAAAAATACATCAAAACCGCCTTCTTCGATTGAATGAAGGAAGTTGTTGTGTATTTGACACAAACCGAAGATTTTGTTGTATTGTTGAAAACATATATATGCTTCAATGATCCATTAATGGATTGAAGCAAGTATTGTGGAAATTGGAATAAACATTTTGACAAGTAAGTCAAGGAGTTGAACTTCGTCAAAAGTATCTTGTATAGACAAGATATTCAGTGGGAGCATTATTATGTTACATGTATTGTACAAGATACAAGACATTAATTGGGAATAAAATTAAAGAAAGGAATATTGTCAAGATCTCATTGGAGAATGTTTTCTCAGTTGAGAACTTGGGTAAGTCACCTAAATCCAAGGAAACAAAATCTATGGAGATAGATTATGATGGATGTCAGGTTTGAGCAAAATGTGCATATAATGACAAGGTGTTATAGTTACACGAAAAGATTGACTCCTAGAAAGGATGTCTAACCATGTTGTATGGCATACACTTGAGTTCTACTCGGTGTGTTGCAACTCAATTCGAGAAGAATGCACGATACAATTCGAGCATCCTTCTGTTATGAGTTTCATTACGTACGCCATACTTATGCACATGCCCCTATGTGTTGTACCCAAGGAGTATGACAATCAGTTGTCAAATGGATACAAAGAAAAACACATTTGGACAATAATCAAGAATGTCCTCGAGTATCTTATGAGAAAGAGTGATAAGTTTTTCCATCTGATAAGATGAAAGAAAGCTCATATAAATTGATATATTGATGCTAGTTTTCGAAAGATTGATGTAAATACAATTGAGCTACATATTTTTGTTTAAATGTGGTGTTGTAAATTTAGAAGGTGTTCTAAATGTGATATTACAACCGTTTCCGTCACCAAAACAAAATATATAGCAACTTGTCAAGCAATGAAAGAAGGTAGTATGGATCGTGAAGTTCTCAGTCAAGCTAATATGGTTCTATGCATCTCGAACCATAGCTTAAACTTGAAGAACCCAATATTAAATTGGTGATCCAACTAAGATCTATGACGATGTCACTTGATCTCACATGATGATGATCAAGAACACATATATAGGAGTATATATGTATATAGGGTCAAATAAAATTTGATAGGTTCGCGGACACAGCGAACACTCTAACTTAACCTCTACCTTAAGCGGTATACGAGATGCAATTGTGCATCCATGCGTGATGGACGTATGAGTAACTTGCTTTAAGTGTATTACATCTTTTGAGGTTCGAGACATGTATATATATAGATATATAACATTGTTTTAAATTCTTCACTGGCTAGAAGTCACTATTGATTGACTCTAGGCCAAGTGGGAGATTGTTGGAGTTATGTCCTAGAAGTCAATATTTCATGACTTATTTTCTTAGTTTATGTTAATGATGATATTTGATCATTTGTTCCTAGAGTTTATTATTGACAGATCATTCAGGTTGAGGATCTGAATTGTAGATCTCTGTGGATCATTCATTAGAATGACAATAATAAATCTAAATCGTCCATAATCTTGATAATTAACAAGGAACATTAATTATCATAAAAGATTAGTATGCAAGTTAAGTGATGATTAAGTTCTACAAATCATAAGTAAGGAGTTACGAACTTAATTGCATATGTGTATGTTATTGGAACATAGTACAGGACTTGACCCAATGAAATAAACATATGGATTGTGTTATGTGTCATTGTTTATTTCATATGAGTTTGATTCTAAGTTTGAGATGTTCACCTTTTCCACATGAGGATAGGTTCAATAAATATCGTCTAACGTTGATTCCTGATAAAGGCTGCTATAAGGACTTTATTTATGTTCTCTTGAATTGTGCGGGGAAAAGTTGTTCATCAAGAAAACCGTATGTCCCTCATTAGTATACCTAGTGAGTGATGATATCTGTTTGGGCCCCTTGATGGAGTTGGATCGTATGCATGCAAACTAGACGATCAACTCTAGATCAAGAAATGTATAATCTGCAAGAATGACACATTCCTATCTTGGATTATACAAAGATATCGTGTGACATAAGAATCAAACAAAGAAATACTTTTATTTCTTATGCAGGATTGAGATATTGTAACGGTACATTATTTATACGAATTGGGAGTCATAACGTGTTGCTAGATACCGCTTATGATTATTGGAAATAAATAACGATTTATTTCCATGGCCAACATAGTATAAATCCTCAAATAGGGTCGCACAAATAGGATTCTAACCACTTGGTGCATTTATTGTTTATTCACAATAATGTGTATTGTGAAATGTGATAAGTTAATTAATTAATTATATACCGTTATGAACCGTTATAATTAATTAAATTAAAAGGATCATATGGAAATAATATAATGCATTAGCTAATCATAGATTAATTATTAATGAGTTAATAATTAATTATGTTCAACTTACTTTAATTAGTTTGAGCTAATTGGGCTTCTATTTAATTGGTTAATTAAAGGCCCGATTTAAGGAAGAATGAAGAGACAATTAAAGGAGATTCATTGATTGGTGAATTAATGAATAAAGGCCTTTTATTAAGATGGCCCAAGAGAGCCCATTAGGTGGCCTCTTAGGGTGGATGGCATACTTGTAAATAGTATGAAAATTGGATGAGAGTGGTTGGCTATATAAAGGGGTCTCTTTGGGAGAAAACCCTAGCCGTCATCTCTCTTCCTCTCCCCTCCCTTGCGCCTCCACCTAGAAGAGAGATTTTTCTCTCTTCTCCATGGCTCTTCCCTTCCTCTCTTAGCTCATGTGTTGAGCATCCCACCTCTCTTCCTCTCCATTAAATAGTTAATTAAGAGAAGCAAGGTGATTAGCAAGAGGTTCAAGAGAACTAGCATTCTCTTTGAGCTTGGTGGTGGGTCCTTGGTGGGCTAGAGGCGCCTTAGATGGTGGAGGTGGTGGAGCACGCACCCCATCGACTCCCATGCCATGGATTCGAGCCTCATGAATGCGATTTCATGAGAGGTATATCTTTCTCCTACTTTCTCTCTTGATTTGACGTGTGATTGCTTTAGCACTAGATCTCTTGATTTGCTTGTTGTTAATGGTGATTAATTAGTTGTAATTAATCTAAATTTAAAATATGAGCATTTCCTAACAATAAAGGGCTCACCTCTTGGGAAAGCCCTAGCCTCCATCCACTTTCTCCCTCCTCTCTTCCTAGCCGCCATCCATCTTCCTCCCTTCTCTTGCTCATGTGTTGAGCACCATTCCTTCTTCTCCTCCATTAAAATAGTTAATAGGATGAAGAGGTTCATAGAGGGGATTAGCTAGGAGCTCATGAAAGCTAGCACTTTCATGGAGCTCGTGGTTAGCTCCTTGGTGGGCTTGAGGCGCCTTAGATGGTGGAGGTGGTGGAGCACGCACCCCATCGACTCCCATGCCTTGGATTCGAGCCTCATGAATGCGATTTCATGAGAGGTATAACTTTCTCCTACTTGTTCTCATTGTTTTGATGTGTGAATGCTTCTAGCACTAGATCTATGGTGTTTAGTTGTGATTTCTTGCTATTTGATGGCACAAAGATAGAATTAAACACTTCCTAACAAAACTACCGAAAAAATATTCCGAAAAATTAAAAAAATATATAGTTGTGTAGACGGACTACTGTAGGAAGAGATTTGTGATTTCCCAAAGTTAACTCCAAACATGATAAAAACGCAAAATCGACAAAGTAGGTAAGAAATCATTTCTGTAATGACCGTTCATGTGATTTCTTCAGTTTTCGGAAATGAAAAACTACCCGAAAAAATATTTCGAAAAATTCAGAAAAAAATACAGTTGTGTAGACGGATAACTGTAGGAAAGAGATCTGTGATTTTCCCAAATTAACTCCAAACAGAATAAAAACGCAAAATCGACAAAGTAGATAAGAAATCATTTCTGTAACGACCGTTCATGTGATTTCTTCAGTTTTTAGGAATGAAAAACTACCCGAAAAAATATTCCGAAAAATTCAGAAAAAATACAGTTGTGTAGTTGGACGACTGTAGGAAAGAGATCTGTGATTTTTCCAAATTAACTCCAAACAGAATAAAAATGTAAAATCGACAAAGTAGATAAGAAATCATTTCTGTAACGACCGTTCATGCAATTTTTTTCCATCGTATTATTTTGTTTGGAATGTTCACATGTCTACTTTTGTTGATTCTGTTTGTTGAAACCGTTGAATACTACTGCTACCTTTAGCGTCGATCAAGACAACATTAACCATAGTTATTGAATTGAATATTGAAAATGGACAACATATATGTGTCAAATAAGACATTCTTTGACACATATCGCATATTAAAGTCTGACCACACATTAGGTGGGCACTGCTGCTAGTGGAATTTTAAAACATCCAAAAGAAATGTGTAATTTGATAAATATAAATATGTTATTTATGTCATTGGAAATTTTACAAAATAAGTAATTAGTTGTGTCAATTAAAGTTTAAAAGATACTAATTTGAAATTTTAACTTCATTGACATCTATTTAGCAATTGGCATTAAACATCTTTTTCCTCTTTGGTATTAGAATTATTTGAAAATGTCGTATTTGCCTTTCTGATACATTTTCAGTAAATTTGAGACTATCATAGTTGAGTCTAATTTAAAAGTCCCACGTTCCAAAGCCATAGGAATATAAAGATGGTCTTTATTAATGATGCTGGCATGTAATATTTGTACATTAGCAAAGAAGACGAACCCCCAATAATTAACTACTAATGGCATAATGAAAGGATATTGGTACCAGAAATGAAGAGACCCCCCAACACCCAGCCGAAATTGATTACCCGTTACGAGAGCAAGTCGCAGAAAAATTGAAAATTGATTTTAGAGGTACAAACCTATCCATCCTGTTTGTGACTGTAATTTTTGAATACTGATTTGGCGTAGTAATACTAGAAATTGGCACTAGTTGAAAGACAACATAGGATGACAAAAAGTATTAGCACAAGACATATCTAATAACAAAGGCATCAAATGCACTAGGAAGTGTAATGTTAGGAGAGATTTAGGATTACATATGGGCAAAGCAAACAAGAAATGAAATGCGAGCTAAGTAGAGCAGTATGATGACTTTTGGTTGACAGGCTGTCCTTTGATCTGTACTGTTGGTGGCCTTGCACTGTTCATCGCCGGTTGGCTGGCCATAATGTAGTATGATAAATTATTTCAATAAAACATATGACGGTTTATAGCAACAGTTGACACGAGCTGGTTTACAAATGGGTTGCAATAGTCAAGCCGAGCTGACAGAGTAAAATGCTGATTGCTAGGCCAAGTTCCGGTCAAGATTTCCCACATGAATGTAAGATAAATTAATTTGAGCCAATTATCTGCTAAGATCTTAAACATAATTCCATTTCTCATTCTCTTTTTAAAGACAAAATTCTCTTCCAATAACCACCGTTACTCTCATTACTTAAAAAAAAAGAACAAATAAATCATCCAGGCCACACTTAGTACTTGTTGGCCTGTAGTAGGTACTTATTTACAAAATACTGGCCCTAATCTGACCTACTGCCCCCCCAACTTACAGAGCTACTGTTTCTAAGCTCATCGTTCATGTCATATATAGAACCTTTATATAATTTTCCTGACAGAATAATTATTTTTTCCTGATACAACTGTCAGTATATTGCACCATAACAAGATAATAAAATTTGCCAGCAATTCCAGCAAATGGACAAGACTAAGAATTACCTTTTCTTTATAACGGCTGCCATAACCATAAAGGCTTGCTCGCCATTAGTGGCATTCTTTACACTAGTCTCCATGAATGGAATGCCCATCTCATCAGCAAATGCCTGATAAAACATGGTATGAGCAATCCAATCAGCTCACAACATAAAACAGTCTTGATGAAGTATCGTCATACATTGAAAATATGAAAAACAGTATGTTACAAAATATCATCTACCCCCGCAATGATACAATTTATTTCTGTTGACATTTTTGAATGTCAGCAAATATTAATTAATGCAATTAAAAATCAGAGAACAAAAATAGAGTTTGAGAACCACCTTAGCAGTTTCAGTAGAAACGACCTTGTTAGCAATGAGATCACACTTGTATAATTCCATTAATCGCTTGACCTCTTCTATGACAGAACTGGAGAGACTTTATGTCACACCCCGCAGCCAGACGTGACAGCTCCCGCCACGAAAGTACAAATAATTGTACTTTCGTAAGGCTTAACCTGAAAACTAACCTAAAACTAGCAATAAGTTTTTTTTTTTCTCTGATAATATAATCAAATATTATCAAGTCAAAAGTTCAAACAAAACAAATTACAAAATAAAATATATCGACACATAGTCGATCGTAAAAGCATCCCTGGCAACATATACATAACCTGACAGCATGTTCTATTATATTATAACGAAACATAAACCACTAACTAACTATGTAAAGGTGATCTCCATTTCCGTCGTAACTCTCTAAATGCAGTCTTCATGTGCTAGCAGTACGTCCTCTGGAACCCCCAACCATCGGAGAGCATGCAAAACAAATACGGAATGAGAATAAAATTCTCAGTGCGGGTTTTAGTTCCAGACGTGGATTTCTAGTTGAAATCTTAGCCCGAAAGTAATACCCATAATAATCAAAATGAACATGTAATTTGTAAACCATTTAAATAATTAGACTAATCAAATTACACATGAAATGCGGATGCACAATATTTAACCAGTTTCATAACAAGTTGCGTACCAAGATTGGTTCCATTATATCCCTTTTTCCATGAACATGCATACAATCGAATCAAGGGCAAGACATTTTCCCTAACCCAAGAGCACGTGAGGGACGTATCTCTAACTCTGGGCACGTGAGGGAATTCCAAATCAATAAGCATATCATTCCAGTCTTATCATATCCTTTTCATAACAGTATGACACCAAAAACACACTCAGGTCTCCATTCCCAACCGGCTGGGCACAGTAAGAGACCTTTCCCTTGCTACATGGGCACAGTAAGGACGCATCCTTTTCCCATGGCACAGTAGGAAATTCCATATTCTAATAGCGCTACCGAACTGGCCGAAGCCGGTGGCCTACCGACTCCGGAGAGTGGCCTTGATTATCATTTCAGTACATCACACTGCCCTTTAGACAGTCGTGATGTGAATCATTACCATATCATTTCCATTTATCACACATTCTCAGTCATGCACAATCACAGTTTCCATTTTCAGGCAAGATTAAATTGAGCTGGTACAACTCAGCTCATCCATAACAAGAAGAATATGCAAACTTGCCTGGCGGTATAACCATTTTAACAAAGGAGATCTTTTCAACATGAGTTTTTGAGTTGTAATATCTGTTCCTAAATCTACATGATTACTGTATAATGCATTCAACGGAATCAGCATGCCATGCATAAATGTAAAGTTACCAGGATTGAATTTCTATAAAAATCCACGTATCCGCACCTGTATTCGGATTAGTCGTCTCCTGTGTTCAATCCCCTGTAATTAATAAAGACCGTTATTAATTAACTAACGGTTACTTATTTAAAAAGGGTGGTCCGGCTTAAACTACCAGACTGACTGACTAAAGTCTTTTATTTAAATTTTATAGTAATTGTTTGTGTTTTCAACAATTTAATTAATATTTATTATTATCTTATCTTATTTTATTTTAATTTATTTTATTTAAATTAATTTTATTTTATTTGAATTTATTATAATTTATTTTGATTAATTTTGATTTATCTTTAATTTATTTAGTTATTTATTTTACTTTCTTATATTTAATTAATTAATTAATTAATTAATTTATATTTATAATATTATTCTTTATTATTAATTGATTATTAATAACTAATTAATTTATGTTTAATTTAAATATTTACTTTATATATATAAATATGTAGAAAAATTAAATTATTAATGAAATATAAATTAAGAATCCAAAAATCAGAAAATTATTAATTATATCTTAAAAGATAATTTTATTAACTTAATTATTAGTTAGATTTGTTAATTAGATTTCTATTTATAACAAAAATGGTTTAGATTCGGTTTGGGCCAACAAATCAAGCCCAGCCCAACTTTTTTTTTTTTTCCTTTTTCTTTTTTTTTTTTTTTTTTTTTCCACAGGCCGAAGCCCACACCAAGGCCCAGTACGAATTTTTTTTTTCTTTTCAGTCCTTTTCTTTTACGATTTAGTCCTTTTTATTACGAATTAGTCCTTTATTTTACAAATAGGTCCTTTTTATTTACAATTAGATCCTTTTTATTTATCTTTTTGGTCCTTTTTCTTCGCACTTAAGTCCCTGACCAGCTTTTTCCTTGCAAATCAGCCCCTGGCACCTCCACCCCTTTGCCAGCAACGTACCAGAGGTACGTGCTTCGTACCAGAAGCTGGTACCGGATCTCCAAACATTGTAAAGTGTCTCTCTCGACCTCCCTCAAACAGTTTCCAACTTGAAAACCTCAATTTCATCGATTTTTGATCGAATTCCCTCCTAACAGATCCGAAAACCCTAAATTTTGCATTCCCGCTTCATCAATGCTTCACTTTGATTCCAATTCACTTATCCCAGCTCAAATTAGCCCAATTAAACTCAATCTAACTTCAGATATTAAGATGGAGTTAATTAATCCCGAAATCAATTTAATCCTAATTTCAACTAATTAAGGAAATCACAAATTTAAACTCAAAACAAGTATTCAGGGTGGCAACTATACCTTCCTCCTCTGCTATTGATCGCCCTCTCTCTTTCCTCTCCGTCCTTAGCTCCTTCCTTCTCTCTTTTTTTTTCTGTGGAATTCTTGTTCACCCGGCCAACCCCCTAAATTCCTAAACCCCAGTATTTATAAACAATGGAGAAGTGAGGAGAAAAGGGAAAGTTCGACGGCAAGGATTAAAAACCCCAATCTTACAGTTTGAGTCAACCCCCACCCCCACTCGATCTCTTCCACGTAACATCTTCTCGGCTGAGATTGAAGAGGAGAATGATGGCCTCTCAATCCCGTGGCCAAACTGGATTGGTTGGCCGCAGTCGATCCACGCCAACTTTCGTGCTAGTCGGTGCGACGAAGGATTGGTGAGGCGAAGAAGATCAGACGGGGCGAAGAAGAGGAAAGAGAGAAAGAAAGAAGAAAGGAGATGAAGCCAAATGGCTCGTCTGGATTGTCTGTGGCGAAAGTTTGTGGCCATCTGTGTAGTGATTGATTTAATTTCTGAATTTCTTTGATTTTTAATAAAATTAGCAATAGATTTATATTCAATCAAGCTTTGATTTTGCTAGAATATTTTGTATAATTTATAGATTTTACACAAAGTCAAATAATTCGAATTCGAGTCGATTTTAATGTTACTTTTGATTTATTTGTATATTAATTGTATATTATAAATATCATAATTATTTAGAAATTATGATTTTCTTATCAATTAAATTTCCTAATATTTTTATTAATTAATCTTAATTAAATTACTTTAAATTAGTTGCCCTACTATGTTACACTTTACTTCCTCTGTTGCGCACTTGTACAAGCTTAGGAACCCTTGCGCCACCTTCGGCACGTGCGAGGTGTTTTTCCCTTGTTGGGTCTCTTCTCCTTCCTCTAGAGGAGTTAGAGACGTGCGCAAATTCTCAAACCATTCATGGCAGGTGGCAGTGCCTCGTAAAACAATGGTTATGTCTCGCTTTCCCATGCGTGCAATTTCTCTGTCAGAGTCGCACACCGCCACGTAGCTGATCCAACTGGAGTGCTGGATAACCCAGTCTGGGGTACCCGGTGGGTGGGCCCAGTCGGGTAGTGTGATAGAGGATGTTGCATAAAGACAACGCGTGGTCCGGTACGACCTGTCGGGGAGTATCAGATGTCGGTTTCTTGATGAAGGCGATGATGGCATTGAGCGAAAGGCATGGAAAGCTTATTGAACAAAGTCACCATAACGCACCAATTCTCGAATTTAAATGATACGGAGAGAAATTGTATTTTCATGCAAGTAAATGTGTCTGTTATTAATGGTGCTATATCGCTTTATTAAAAATATAAGATATGTTTTTCATTAATGCATATCTTTGCAAGTAGTTGCATATTTCACAAGTAAACGACTGGAGGAGGTCGAATAAATTGGTGTCGTACAATTTCATTTTATTAAAAGGGATAAAATATATTAGTACTTGCAAAGCTTACAAAATCTAAAGGGAAAAAAAATCGATTTATAGGAACTTTGGCCCCCTCTTTTCTCCCCTTCCCTCCTCCCTTGTGTACTACCTACATATAAATCTATAAATTTAGTACCGAAGTACCCATATTATAATACCACAAAAATTAAGAAAGCATTAGAATCTAATTGATTCGCACTTAATACATGAAGAAACCAATAATCCAAATCTTGAAAGAAGATAAGATCAGTGAGTGAGTCTAAGGGTTTGCTCTAGAACATCCATATTAATGGAACATAGAGTAGAGGAGAGGAAAGTTGCCTGATTTTGTTAGGCTGTACAACAGTACAAGTTTACTTTAAGGGTGTGCTCCCGAGCAGCGTTTGTAAAGAAAGGGAAGGGAGAGGAACATGAGAAATTTTGAAAACGACTTGCCCGTAAAGTTTACTCGCTCCACGCACGATGGAAGGAAAGAAAAGCCGATGGAAGAGACACACTGAAATTCGAAAAAATTTAGAGTAAACTTGTACAACCCAAATCGGAGATAAAAAAAAAATCAGACAACTTTCCTCTCCTCTAGTTTCCATTCCTTTAATGAGCGTTTTCTGGAGCAGACCCTAAAATTTTTCTAATTTTAGTGTCTATTCCTTTCTGTTTTTTTTTTCTTTCCTTGCTTTTTTATTTGTTGTGGAACATGTTGCATGTCGGACACAGTAATCCTTCAGAAAGTTCCTCCTGAAGCAAACCCTAAAACGACAGCCTATAGGCTATAGGAGTGACAGAGTCATTCACAATAAAAATAAGCATTCATTTCTTGCAGAGTTGCTTGAGGTTAGTTTATGGCACGGACTACCTATTTGGCTATTTCCTTTTCTTTTCTATAGTTACCGGGTCTGCTATAGAATAGCTAGGTCATGGAATGGAATGGAATGGAAAAGAGAGGGAGAACAAAATCCTAATCTCCAAATTTGAAGTAGCAAACTTTGCTACAATTCTATATAAGATTTTCCTCATTTCCACCATTTAACCTTCATTTCCACTCTATTTTTTTTTTGAATCTGGAACATGTTAATCACAGTGGCATGAACGGTGCACTCCACGTCTCCACTGCATCCCTTTTTTTCTTCCCCTTCTGGAGCGCACCAGCCCGCAGACTAATTTGTAACCCTAGCTCCTATTTCTCCTGAACGAGATCATCTGGTCGGCAGACTAAGTGATCGGTTCAATCCGGACTGTGTGATTTAATCTTAACGGTTAAGGATGTCCGTGCATAATACCAGAATTGATAGGGCCGAGAAAAATGAACCGTTGAGATTGCCCGTGCATAATACCATAGATCTGACGTTGCATGGTCGTTTTTAAGGGCCTGCTCTAGAAAGGGTTAAATGAAGCTAAGGAAAGGTATGGAAAGGTAAGGAAGATGAAGGGAGTATATGGAAATGAAGATGACATGTAGTTCCTTGCTCCATGTTTCAAAAAGCATGTATTCAAGTTAACAACAATAATATTCTATTTAATATACAGAAAGACAATTTCGCCTTTTGTTCAATCTTCCTCACATAAGAACATGTGTTAAGATTTAATTTATTATTGGGCGTGGCTGTTGAGTTTGAAGCTCAGGTCAATCGTGAGTGAGAAGGAAATACTGAAATGTTATGTCAGGATCCATCATCAATTACATGTCCTATACTAATTTGGATACTAAATTTATTCTTTTGCTTCACTGTACTAAATAGAGAGCTACAAATGGAAGGATATCAGATTGATTACAGAATTGAGGATGGTCAAAATGAAAGGAAACTAAAATGGCTTCAGAAGTAAATTAGCCAGCACAATATTGCTTTCTTATGCCGGTACATGAAATCTATAGAAAAAACCAACACAAATATAGCACAGAAACAAAATCTTATAATATGAAAAATCTTGACATAGAAAAAATCTTATGTCAGATCACTTGGTTCGTTGCTTACAGAAACAAAATAATTTATAATAGGAGAAAATGATTATGCACTAAGCAACTGAGGTTCGTTGCTATAGCTTTGGAAACAAAATTCCTTCTTATGTCAGACCACTTGGTGATAAGTATTTAGTTAAAGGAATTAAGGATTATAAATTTGTCTCTTATATATACACCGTAAAAGGAACAACAACAATTATAAGAAAGAATGATGAAATTTCGGATATAATAAAAAGTTTCAGTTTTTGTTTATGCCTTTCAATTTTTTTACCAGTGCTTTACCAGTACTTTACCAGTAATGATGAACGAAGATGAATCAATGATTGGAAAGACTAAATAACGAAGGGAATCCAATTGTTTAATTCCATATAGATAGCAATAATTAATAATAGGAGAAAAAGGAATGTTTACAGGGTAAATTCTTCAATATATGTGCACAAATTGGAAACCACAACTTTTGTTTATTTCTTCTTTTGGAGCGCACAAAAGAGTTGTTTCCAGGATTGATATGGTCCCAAAATAAATAGATTTCTAAAGATAAAGTGTTGTTCTGGCGGGAGTAAACCAAAAATTAGGAGGGAACGATGAAATTTTATGGGATCCATTGTCAGAGAAAAAAAATCGTAAGGGCGTTTCCGGCACAAAAAGTTTCGTTCGCTGGTGCCTCATCGTTACACCCAAAATCGGGGGTAACCAATATTTGCCGCAAATAAGGCTTTAAGGGTCTGCTCCAGAAGAGATGAATGGGAGCTAAGGAAAGGTAAGTTAACGTAAGGAAGTTGAAGGAAGTTGAAGGAAGTTATATGAATTTGAAAGATAACAAGAGTTCCTTGCTCCAGATTACAAAGAGTATAGGTGGAAGTTAAACACACTTACCTTCCATATAATATACAAAAGGACAGTTTTACCCTTTTATTCAAATCATCTTCACCAAAAGAATTTGTATCAGGGAAGTACTGGACAAACTGAGGGTGTGATGTTGGAGGCACAAGGATGACTTCACGCAAGCACAACAGCAAAAGAGAGGGAAAACAATGATGTCAAAATAAAGAGGGGTACGTAGCTCCAGTAAAATAAACAGAAGAGCAAAAGAGAGGGGTTTTGGATGGGCCTGGGATTTGTGTGTATTTTTTGGTGTTTTTACCAGTATGTCAATTTTTTTTTTTTATAACAATTACTACTCAAATATTTCTAGCAGTTTGTATATTTGGTAATAGAGCCAACTATAGCATTGAACAATTAGGAAATTCATCAATTTTCCTTTTTTTTTCTTTCAGAAGCTATACTAATATAATATTCATGAGCCCTTTCTTATTTACAAAAAATGGGGCCAGATTCATCCTAGTTCTCTTTCCATGTCCGAAGTATTCATGAGCCCTTTCTTATTTCATTTATTATTATTTTCTTTTTGAGGGTTGGCAGTAGTCAACAAATTAGGTACGAAAAACATGTTGGCAGAAAAAGAAAGAAGAAGGAACTAGGCTAATTACATACGATAGAAACACAGTTCTCGACAATATGACAGTCTGCACAATATTATGCATCAAAGTCAGTATATATAACTGAAATAGAGTTAAAGACTTGCATTACTGGAGTTCCAAAGACAAACACACAGAAACCAGCAACCAAAACTAAATTGGTTAACCACAGTGTTCTTAGCGCCAGAAGCTGGTATGGTACTAATCCCATTTCACATTAATTGACTAAATCAGAAAATTTAATATAGAATTGATTCACCAATTATGCCAACATCAAAATATATTCTCAGAAATACCAAGGCACCAAATTAAATATATCAGTAAGATTCTGTAATGACTAACTAAAAAAAACCTCCAGTACAGAAAATATTACATATTCTCAGCATCCTTGCTGAAAGTACTAGGTTGACCCTCATACTCAAAAGTCCAACCTAACACGCAAATTTGCACAAACAACCCTGAATTTCAACCTGATATTCTCCATCATCTCTTGCACATTCTCATTTTCAGGCTCCATAAAGGAAAAGCCATCTACTAACGTTTTCAGTTGTGCAATATTCTTTCTAATCCTAGAAGTGAAAGCATCAGGATCAATTTGCATGACAGAATTCCATACATGGATACAGCCTTGGTAAAACCCTAATTCCTCACCCACTTGAAAACCAGCGCTTAAACCACCTCTCTTAATAACAGAAAACATATAACATGATTACATGAAACATATGAAGCACTCAATATGTTTTTGAAATATCATTTAATTAATAACAGGAAGCACTAGCTAACATTCATATTAATGTCTTACAATCAGCCATAACAACTAGACTTAGAACTTACAACAAAAACAACCTATATGGTTTCCAAATATTCTACTTTTTTCTATTAATCACAAAAAGATGACAGTTCCCAACTATCAACCAAAATAGCTATATGCTTTTCTAATATTCCCAACTAAGTTTCCTCCCAAAATATTCACCCAAAAGTGGAAACTTCTGCAACTATGAGTTAGTATTTAGCTAGCTGTAGCATCACGAAGCATTGCTAGAAGGATATTTTTGCGCCTATGACTTGGACAGCCAATAAACGCTCCTAGCCTACCTGGTTCCTTGGTGAGATAGAGATATGCAGCATCTTCAAACTTTTCGTCCCCAAGCTGAAGTTCTTCCAGATATTTCCATATCTCACTTTCTGGAATTGGAAGCCTTTGCTGAGGCTTCATCATTTCAGCAGTCGACTCCTTAATTGCATCAGCAAATGTTTTGAAAGATTCATTCAAATTGACAGCCTCAACATACTTTGATCTTTTGACCTTTTGCTTCTGTTTTGAAGTTCCTTCTTCTCCATTACTCTTGTTAAGCAGTGGCGATTCAGGATCAACATCATATCCTCCAATAGTTGCTTCATTTTGTGATACTAGAAAGTCAATTTCTTCAACAGTCTCATCTACTTGTACTCCACTTTCTACATCATTCAAACGAGCATTTCTTTCTCTGATTTCAGCTGCAGTTTCAGCATCTTCTTCAGTAGCACGATCATCACCAAATAAAGCTTCTAGTTTCTTGTAATTGCGTACCGGTTTGGTCATCCATACTTTAGCTTCTGGACGACTCTATGAACATATAAGACAAATTATTGATAAGTACTGATTAAAGGTCTAATATATCAAGGAAAAAAAATGGGACCGGTTTGGTTACTTTTCTTTACCATTACATTACCAGTAAATTCAAGGCCATAGAATTGCTCATTTTGCAAACATGACCCC
Source organism: Rhynchospora tenuis (assembly GCA_027725995.1). NCBI lineage: Eukaryota > Viridiplantae > Streptophyta > Magnoliopsida > Poales > Cyperaceae > Rhynchospora > Rhynchospora tenuis. The sequence continues at coordinate 173,495,745 of CM050888.1, forward strand.
CACATCCCATATTATTACAAAAGTTATTTACAAGAGCTGTTAAGTATCAGATTATCTAATTGCATTATTTCTCATTACAGCCCTTAACTTTTCAAGGGTCACATTTGGCAAAAATAAAGAAGAGGAGATGAAATTCCTATTTCCTGGCCCATGTACATTTCTGTTACAGTTGTCCATCTTTTCAAGAACCACATTTTCCTTTTTATTGCTTAAACATTCATATACTACAACCATACACAGGGACAGTAGACAGCAGGTATTAGCCTTATGACTAATAATAATTGCAAATAGAAATTAATTTACAGTAGTGATTGCATACCTTAAATAAATCTTTCCAAACTCCTGGGTCAGCACTCCACATGTTTGACACCGAGTTCCAAGAAAAACCACTTAATCCTTTAAATAGATCGTAACAGATACCAAAATTTCTCTTAAGGTACTTGACACGGTTCTTTATTTTCTCCTTGTCAAAAGCCACATCTTTAAACTTGTCTGATAATTCTTTCAAAATGTTGTCATAAGCTTTGGATGTAAAAGTACCACTCACTCGGTTGCCAATATTGCTTTGATATTCCAATGCATCAAGTAAAGCATCGTCCATATTCTGATTCCAAGTAACTAGTTCCACTTCAGAATTCTTTCTCTTTCCCATGAAGAACCTGGACAAAATAATTACACAATCACTTATTTAAGGATATAAATAATAAATATAAAAAGAATAACACAAACCACAATTGTAGATTTAAACAAAGTCTGATCAGATTTTGAGATAGAAATAATACCAACTTCTTATTTAAAGATAGAAGTAATACCATCTTCTTATTTAAGATAGAAATAATAAATATAAAAAAACAACACAAACCATAATTGCATAAATAAAGCCACTGGATAGTCATTACAAAGATCATTCCACATATTACAAAGCAGTCATTAGAAAAGACATGCTAAATTAAAAGGATCTGATTACATAAATCAAGCAAAATATAATACTACTAACTAGAAGTCGAGGGATAGACTATAATCATTCCACATCTCATTTGCAATCCTATCTCTAATAATTTCCCCTAATCTATGATCATTTTCATCTTCCTGTGGATCATTAGATGGTTCGACAGTAGGCCGTCTTCTATTAGCCAAATCTCGATCAACTTGGGCAAGAATTTCATAGTCGGGATCCACGTCAAGTAGAAAGTTGTGCAAGATACAACATGCTAGAATAATGAGTTTTTGTGTATCCTTGTCATAATGTGGTTCTGTTCCAGATGCAATTATAGGAAATCGCTTCTTCAACACACCAAAAGCTTGCTCAATCATATTTCGTAAAGAAGAATGACGAAGGTTGAATAATTCACGAGGAGTTCGAGGTGGGTTTCTACGAGAGAATTCTTTCAAATGATATCGTTCACCTCTATAAGGTGTAATAAGGCCACTCTTGAGCATGAAACCCGCATCGACAAGATAATATTTTCCTACAAATTAAGACTTCATGGTTAAATCTTATGATTGAATAATTATATAATTTATATAGTATGAATTTTATGTATATTTTGCATAATCTTTTTTATTTGTATTTACCTTCTGGAATTATTAGAGGATCTCTTCTTCTTAGTGCATTCTTCATAATTTTTGAATCAGATGCTGTACCGGCCCACCCTACTAACACATATGTAAACTTTAGATTAGGGGTACATGCAGCCAGCACATTCATAGTTGGGATTTCTTTTCTACCACGGTATTTAGGAGCCTCCTTAGAATTGACCTTTATCCTAAAATGCGTGCCATCGATTGCACCGACACAATCCTGTTATGACAATTCATGGTTCAGAATTTTATTTTGACACTATTAAGTAAGGTTCTGATTTTAATTGGATTTGGGTGTACATAAGGTGATGTACCTTGAAATAAGGAAAGAATCTACTACTGTTGGTAATCTCTGATGGAGTTGTTGATCCATCTGGTTGCTTCAAATGTGTTGCCTCTAATTCTATCAAGGCATTGATTACTCTATGAAAGTCACGACTTATTGTGGATCTTCCTCGATGGAAAAAGAAGCTCATCACACGATGTTTGGTGTTATGTCCTAGTATGTAGAGAAACCTAGCAACTTGTTCTTGGACATTAAGTTGTCGGGTAGCTCTAAGACCACCTTGAACTTCTAATTTACGACACAGTATAAAAAATGCTCTAGGATCCATTCTAATTATGTCTCGGCATTTCTTACTCTTAACAATATTTGATAGTAGTGTATCTCGTGCAATTTGAATTGTTTGCGCATTTTCTTCTTCATTATCATCATCACCATCTTCTCCTTCTTCTTCATCAGACACTTGAGGTGTACTATTTTTTATTTTATTTAAAGCTATTTGATATAATATGAATCCAGCAAGGTAAGCAAAAGCCAAATTGTGCAAGTGCTTCACCAATATAACCAACTTCCTTTTTTGATTATCTTGGTTAGTCATCTACAGAAATTTTAATTAATTTGTGAGGTTTTAAAAAATAGATTGTCAACTGAACTCACTGTTCAGAAATTTCTAATAAAGAGATACTTGTTCAGGAACCAACTGAATCTAATTTCTTCTAATACCAACACTATATAGGTTCAGCAACTTCTAATAGTACAGGAACAATTCAATCATTTAGTTACTGGTATATTTTTTCTGAACCCACATCATTTCTCAGTCGATAAACAATCGACTTTGAACACATGTTGAAATAATAAATTGACAAAGCATCAATTTTTACAAAATTGCTAGTTTCAACGTTTTTGCTAGTTTAAACAATTGACTTCTTTTGAAGTATATGAACGCAAGTAAGCCATAGATGCATCAATTTCTTTTCAACGTTTCTGCTATACGAACACAACTAAGCCTTAAATGCAGTAGCGATTTGCTCTTATTTTGATCGGCAACAAGGGGAAAAGAAATAGCAGAAAAGAGATGGACAAGAAATAGAAAAAAGCTTTCTTTTCATTGGCAACTAGGGAAAAATAAATAGAAAAGAAAAAGCTAAATTGGAAACAAAATCATTTATAAACAGGAGAAAAGAAATTCTTATAGAAATTTCAATACCTTGGAAAGGAAATGTCAGACCTTCTATGCACAAATTGGAAATCAACGCCTTGCTTCTTTCTTTTGTTGGACCAAAGAAGAAGATTCTGGAAATGTTTGGCTTTATATAAGAGAGACTTACCTTGAAATATCGCTGCTTTGGCGGGAGAACGCCAAAATTTCGTGAATTTTGGGAGGGAACGATGAAATAGGTGGGGTCCGATGCCAGAGACAAAAAGTCGGAAGGGTAGTTTCGACAGAAAAAATTGATTCTCGCGTGTTTCATCGTTACACCCCGATTTTGGGGTAATCGATCTTCTCCGAAAATCGCCTCAAAAGGAATTGTCGCTTCCTTGGATTTCCGTCGATTCAACCAGCGCTGTCGCTGGGAGCAAGGTATCTTGGATCCTCTCCCTTTCCTTACCTTCGATTAAACCCTTCTGGAGCAGAGCCTAAGTAGTCTCGTTTGCTTCCTTTTCCGTCGGTTCACCCAGATACCCTACGTCTATTACGCTACCTTCCCTTATCTCCGATTACACCCTTCTGGAGCAGGGCCTAACTTGCCGACCAAGGATCCGGACTCCCATTTCCCCCTCTCACAGCGGCGCTCTCTCGCCATCCAACACTTCTCTCCGACTCCATTATCTTGTCTTCGGCTCCTTCCTCCATCGATCTAAACTCCGTATCCCTTTGGACCCTTTCCTCTCTCACGCGCGGCGCCGCCTCCCCCTACGATCTCAGCCAATGGCAATGGCGGAGGAAGAACCAGAGAGGAAGCTCGTCCTGTTCAATACCATCACAAAACAGAAGGAAGAATTCAAGCCAATTGTCGAGGGGAAGGTTAGCATGTACGTCTGTGGCGTTACACCCTACGATCTCAGCCACATCGGCCATGCACGCGCCTATGTCGCTTTTGATGTTCTTCACAGGTTTGGCTTTAAGCATGCTTTCCTACAATTTTTAATGTTGCATGCAAAATTGAAACGCTGTTTCCTGTCTTTATGTGGTTTTGTTTGGTTGGGTGATACTGATATGATACTTTTTTTTTGTGAAAATTGGACTTTAGGAAGGCATTATATGAATGTATTTCGAAAGTAGCATTTATTGTGTAAATTCTTAATTTGCAATATAGTTATGCTTCAGAACCGTAGATAGAGGCCTTGTTTTTGTAAGCGTTTTTTTTTGTTTCTGGCTTGGTCAGATACTTGAGACATTTGGGATATGAAGTAACATATGTGCGCAACTTCACAGATATTGATGACAAGGTAACCAAATACTTTCTTTCTGTTTTTAGTTATTTGTTATTTTTCTTTTGATTTGGCTTTGACTGTGCTTACCTTTCTTGAATCCCCATAATTTAGGATACCATCAATTGATTAGCAGTACTATCTTACTTTTTTATAATAGATACATGAGCATAGTTTGAATTATTGTATCAATTTTTTGATAGTTGGAGGAATTTTTTATTTGATAAACAGATTATAAAGAGAGCTAATGAAGCCGGAGAGCCTCCATTGGACTTGAGTAAGCGGTTCAGTGATGAATTCTTGGTTGACATGGCAATGCTTCAGTGCTTATCACCTACAAAGGAGCCACGTGTGACAGAGCACATTAAACAGATTATAGACATGATAGAAAAGGTATCGTGTTTTGTTTTCCTCTTTTTTTATGGGTAAAATTGTGTATTATGGTGCTGCAGGTGGGTTGGAGGGTTCCCTGCTGCTATTGCAAATTTGCAATAGGTGTTTAAATTACTTTTATATTTCACATTCTCTTGGCAGATATTGAAAAATGGGCATGCATATTACTTAGAAGGAGACATTTATTTCTCTGTCGATAGTTTCCCAGAGTACTGCCAGCTATCTGGGCGCAAATTGGATGACAGCACCGCTGTTGGAGGTGGCCGAGTTACCAATGATAGAAGAAAGAAAAAGAAAAATCCTGCCGACTTTGTCTTGTGGAAGGTAACACCACACTTTGGCTTTTTTTTTTTTTAATGAAAATCACCAGTCATATAGACATATATCTTAATAGAATATATAGATAAATTTCCTGTGCAATTTCTAGTCTGAGAAGCCTGGTGAACCGAGCTGGGAGAGCCCACGGGGTCTAGGGAGAGGGAGGCCAGGTTGGCACATTGAGTGCAGTGCCATGAGTGAACACTATTTGGGACCCAAATTTGATATACATGGAGGCGGAAAGGATTTGGTGTTTCCACACCATGAGAATGAGCTGGCACAGAGCCGGGCAGCCAACCCAGAGAGCTGCATCAACTGCTGGATGCACAATGGTTTTGTCAATAAAGACAACCAGAAGATGTCCAAGTCAGACAACAATTTCTTCACCATAAGAGATGTAAGTTTGTGCGCATATGTGTGTTTTAGGGGTACATTTTTGTGGTGCTGGAAGAAGAGGTGGGTTGCGGGGGGAGGGGGTGCAGTTGAGATTGCACGAGTTTTCTTTATTTGAAAATTCTGCTGGTTATAGCTTTAGTGGGTATTTGACCAGAAAAGTTTTGTTTAGGGCTGTCCAAGTTGTATGATGATGCTATTAGGTGTCCAGTGCTTTCATGGCACCGTTGTACTGGATTAAGAGAATAGAGCCATAGAGGTAAAGGTGGGTAATACAGTTGTTGGGCTATTGTAGCATAACCTGTTCAGTTTGGGTTTCTTGATAAGTTGGGTCTCTGGTCAGTCGTGTTGTTGGTTTGGATCTCGAGTTTTTTGTTTGTACTAGTTGGTTGTGGTCACATTTATTCATTGTCCCAACTTACCTAGTCCTTTGGCTGTTGTTGAGTTTCCTTTTTACTTGGTTCTTGTAGATTCAGGATGGGCAGTTTGGTTTTGGGTTAGTTGGGTCATGGGTTCTGATTCATTGCAACAAGCCCTCTGTGATTAAGAAAGGACATGAATAATCATGCAGTTTTGATTAGATTGGAGAAAATGTTTGTATCCTATGGTTGGTTTTGAGTGAGTGAGTGCTTGTATTTAGATTCTGAGTTATGTTGTACTGATCTTTTTTATCTGTATGCCTTCCAATCCTTGACCGCTTATTTAATATGAAATATTGGATGATTCATGTTTGATGCAGATAATTGCTAATTACCATCCTTTGGCTTTGAGATTCTTCTTGATGCGTACACACTACAGGGCTGATGTAAATTACTCTGATCGTGCCCTTGACAATGCATCTGACCGTGTTTTTTATATTTATCAGGTTTTATATTGTGTATTTTTTGTCTTTTTAAAATGATTTTAATTTGATGAAGCCATGTGCTCCCTGTTGTTGAATGGGCATGTGCAACAATGAAAATTAGTACCAACTGGCATCGTGATGTTTATTTGCTCTAGTTAGGATGGTGAGTTCAGATAATGCCGGTTAATTGATCAAATGATTTAGGTTTTAATTGTTAAATTTCTTGCTTACATGGCATTTGTGACAAAGTGCAGACTCTGCAAGATTGTGAAGTGGCACTTTCTGCATTCCGGGAGGGAACCTACAAAGTTCAGGTCCCAGATGATGTGAGAAAATTGATTGAGGAGTTCCATGCTGGCTTCTTGAAATCTATGTGTGACGACCTACACACTACTGCCGTTTTGGATGACCTTATGGAGCCCTTGAAAACCATCAATGGAACTTTGAAGAAGTTCAAGGTATTGTTTTCTTGGTGCCTCTTAAAACTTTTAAGATTATTTCATATGAAGTATATTGTCTGCTGCAAAAATGGTCTATATGACCATTGCAAGCAAGCAAAATCAAGCAATGGAGATTTGAATTTTTTTTTTTTCCATCTGTCCCATTAATCCTTGTTTTCAAATGTATGTCTATTTGTGTTCACAAGTATATCCGGACACATACATTCAAAATCCTGCTGCCCATTAAGTATTCCTATGTTTGCTTAAGTAGTGAACAACTGGTTAGTGCATTTGTTCATAGAATGCTTCTGAGACTCGCACATTCATGGACTGAACAAATAGCTGCCTTCTGGTGTGTTCTTCTAAGTATTATGTCAACAACATGACTGCTGCTATTCAGAAGTCGAGTTAAGCTGGAGATCTGAGGGATGATAGTCATATGTTCAGAGACACTTGTGCATGCTGCATTCGAAAAATAGGCATAAAGTTGACAACATTTGAAAATGGTCTTTGTACTTTTTTCTAGAAAAAGGAAAAGAGTGCTGAGGCGCTCCCTCACTTGTTTCAAAAAAAAAAAACAATTGAAAATGGTGGGTTTTTTTTTTTTTGTCGTTCATACAAAAAATTGGGATAAACAAGAAATTCTAGAAAAAGTTTACTTTGGAAGAATATAATCTACTTCTGCATTATCTTTTTTTTTTTTAAACAAACAAGGAATAAGTGTACTCTTTTGGTACTCTTTGAGACATAGGCTTTGGGTAGTTTATTTCAAACAGGTGTATGAGGTACTATATGTTTTGCATAGTTCGTTACAAGAGCAAACAATACTTTCTACTGCTCCTTGTATTGTTGTTTATGATCTTTATCACTATCACTATGGTGCCATTATCATATTACTACTGTAACAATGCAGGGTAAAAAACAACAGCAAGCTCTTATTGTATCTTTACTTGCTTTGGAGAAGGAAGTGAAGGAGGTACTCTGCATTCTTGGTTTACTGCCTGCTTCACCTACTGTGGAGGTAAGGATTTTCTGCAAACATTGTTTAACTGTGTACATGCATAATGTCTCAAGGTTGTGTTGTTTATGTGATGCGATATTACTGTGGTGTTAAAAATAATAGGTGCTAAAACAACTGAAAGAGTTTGCCCTAAAGAGGGCAGGGATAACTGAAGAAGAGCTATTGAAGAAAATAGAGGAGAGAACACTTGCTAGGAAGAATAAACAGTATGAAGAGTCTGACATGATTAGAAAAGAGCTGACAGCTCTAGGTATTGCCTTAATGGACGAACCTGGCGGTACAATCTGGAGACCCTGCGAACCGTCAGACGAATAGTTGCAACTTTGAGGAAAATGTTGTAGACTAGTGATGTTTGTCTTCTCAAATTTTGCATTGCCCTGGTCACTCAAAAAGAGTGGATATGCATTTTAAACGAAACGTGAAATATGCTAATCTATACCAAAATATTTTATGCATTTTAAACTAAAGCTAATCTAAACAAAAACGTGAAAATAATTTAACATATTCAATTAAATTTGTTTAATATCGATGCTCTGGAGTCTGGACATAGTTGCTCAAATTTTCAACATATCCATGCTCTTACAAAAACGTGAAAATATGTTAATCTAATTTTTTGTGTCAAAATAATTTAACATAGTTGCTGATTTTTTTTCCTTGTGTTCGTACAAGATTTAGAATTATATTTCCCCCCCGTTTTTTTTGTAAGCAAGAATATTTCTGAACCGCAGATAATTTTTTTTCCAAAGCAAGTTATTTTATCTTATATTTACCTCAATTAGATGCATATAAGAAAAACATTTATACTTCATTTGATAGCCATCAAGAGATGAAAAATATTGACACAATGAGATAACTTTGAAATAAAGTTATAATAATAAAATTTCAAAACATGGAAAAAAAAATAATATATAATTTGATAAATATAAAATATGTTAGTTATGTCATTGGAAATTTTACAAAATAATTAATTTGTCGTGCCAGTTAAAGTTAAAAATATACTAACTAGATTTTTAACTTCATTGTCATCTATTTAGCGTTTTCTCTATTGGGTTTCTTTTCTAGTCTACGCCTATCCCAACTTGTTTGGAATAAAAGGCTTAGATGTAGTCGTCGTCATCTAGTTAGCATTAACATCTTTGGCATTTGAATAATTTGAAAATTTCGTATTTGCCTTTCCTATACTTTTTCAGTAAGACTATCATAGTTGAATCCAATTTAAAAAAGCCCCGTGTTTTTAAGCCATAGGAATATAAGATGGTCTTTATTAATGATGTTGGCATGCAATATTTCGTACATTACCAAAGCAGACGAGCACTGAATAATGTAATACCGGAATATCACACCCGAAATTATTTAACCGTTACAAGAGCAAGTCGCACAAAAATTGAAATCTGATTTATAAAATGGTTAACAGAGGTTCTGTAATTTGTGAATACTGATTGGGCATAGCAATACTAGAAACTGGCACAAGTTGAATGAAAGACAGCATAGATGAAAAATAGTATAGCAGAAGACATATCTAATAACAAAGGCATCAGAAGCACTAAGAAGTGTAACATTTTTTGCACAATGGAGTAACAACAGGGTGAGCAGGAGAGATTTAAGATTACATATCGGCAAAGCAAACAAGAAATGAAATGCGAGCTAAGTAGAGCAGCATGACGACTTTTGGTTGACAGGCTGTCCCTTGATCTGTACTGTTGGCGGCCTCGCACTGTTCATTGCCGGTTGGCTGGCCATCCTATAGTATGATAAATTATTTCAATTAAACATATATGATGGTAGATGGCAACAGTTGACACGAGCTGGTTTACAAATTGCTTGGCAATAGTTAAGCCGAGCCGACACAGTAAAATGCTGGTTGCTAGGCCAAGTTCTCGTCAAGATTTACATAAAGGTAAGTTAAATTAATTTGAGCCTATCTGCTAAGATCTTAAATATAATTCCATTTCTCATTCTCTTTTTAAAGAGAAAATTTTCTTCCAATAACCAACCTTACTCTCATTACTAAAAAAAAGAACAAATAAATCATCCAGGCCACACTTAGTACTAGTTGGCCTGTAGTAGGTACTCATAACAAAATACCCTAATCTGACCAATTGCACCCCCCTACTTACAAAGATACTTGCAATTGTAACACAAAAGCTAAACAATCTGACAAATTTAGCCTTGGAACATTTCTCAAGTACTTGGTTACTGTTAAAGAACAAAGACTACTTGGTTTCATATTTTAGTTTTTCCAAAAAACAATACCATTATACTTTAGTATATAAATACACACTTATGCTTTCTGCTAAGGCTTCTAAGCTTGTCGTTCATGTCATTTATAGAACTTTTACATAATTTTCCTGACAATAATTATTTTCCCTGATACAACTGCTGGCGTAGTCAGTATATTGCACCATAACAAGATAATAAAATTTGCCAGCAATTCCAGCAATTGCCTGTTTTATGGACAAGACTAAGAATTACCTGTTCTTTATAGCGGCTGCCATAGCCATAAAGGCTTGCTCGACATTAGTGGCATTCTTTGCACTAGTCTCCATGAATGGAATGCCCATCTCATCAGCAAATGCCTGATAAAACATAATATGAGCAATCCAATCAGCTCACAAAATAAAACAGTCTTGATGAAGTATTGTCATACATTAAAAATATGAAAAGCAGTACGTTACAACATATCATCTACTTTATGTCTGTTGACATTTTAAAATGGCAGCACATATTAATTAATGCAATTAAAAATCAGAGAAAGAAAAAAAGAGTTTGATAACCACCTTAGCAGTTTCAGTAGAAACGACCTTGTTAGCAGTGAGATCACACTTGTTACCAACTAGAAGCTTGTTGACATTGTCACTGGCATAGCGGTCGATTTCGTTCAGCCATTGCTTTACATTGTTGAAGCTCTCCTGATCGGTTACGTCATACACAATCTGCCCACCAAAACAAGTTTGGAATTGATTGGCCTCTTAATTTTGATTACCGCAAAACTAATACATTTTGAAAGAAACTTCAGTGTGGACAGACTTACAATGATGCCATGTGCACCACGGTAGTAACTACTTGTTATAGTCCTGAACCTTTCTTGTCCTGCTGTGTCCCACTTTAGAGAGAAGAAAAATTAATATCGTTAGCAACACTTAGCAACACAGAAGCTCTACGTCATTATAATATGGAAAATGTCAAGTATATTTGCCCCTCCAAAAGGTCTAAAAATCAATGTAACCAGCAGATGAGAAACCCTTTATGTCTTGCTATACATAGGTAACAATAACATTATCATCAAACTCTCCTAAATTATTCAAGTTGTACCTAATCGACCCTCTAAGAGAAAGGAACTCAGTAGTAATCTGCTCTGACAGATTATTCATTCAAAAAGAGCACACCAAAAATTTTTTTACTGAAAAAAAAAAATGAAATACACCAGATGTTGTTCCCAATGTGCTAAATGATGAGTTTTTTACTAATTAATGACAATTATTAGAACAAAATACATATATCTCTTAGATTATGAGACTCAACAAGGCATAAGAATATTTCCAGTCCTATATATTAATTGATGATCAGAAGAAAAAAAGCAAATAAAGGTCCATATCAGCAGCCTCTATTCTGATCGCAACATAACATCAACTAGTTGATTCTAATGGTTCAATTGAATAATAGATTGGTCTGGATCCTTTCAGAAATATCTCTCCAGTAAACAGCTTGAAATTGATAAATGGGATGGCAATCCATTATTCCTAATGAGTATTTCTGATCCAAGGATAAAGAATAATAGGGACAATAAAGCACTAAGGTACCAAACAACCCCATAATGCACTAACACGAGGTTCTGCTGTATCAAGACAGAAATGTATAAATTGAGCTTACAATTTGAAGCTTAATTGTTTTGCCATCCTGCTCCACTGTGCGTATTTTCTACAAAAAAAAGAGATAAAGCATATAATCAAAAGCTACAAATGATGGGATTGATGTAGCAATTGCACAAAAGTAACACTTACAAAGTCAACACCAATGGTGCTGATGTAGCTCTCCAAGTATGAGTCATCCTGACAATTCAAATGAATTAATATATTAGACCTAAATCTTCTCAAAAGATGACTCGCAGTGGTATCAAAACTCGAATAGAATAGGTACCGCAAATCTCAATAGAAGGCATGACTTGCCGACACCTGAATCTCCAATGAGCAAGAGCTTGAAGAGGTAATCACTGCAAAAATTACATATATCCAGGATCAATTTCATGATCATCTGATAATTTTAAAACACAATCACATAGAAAACAAAAGACAAGAATATATAATACTCTAACAAAATATCAAATACAACTGATGGTGGGGAATTGTTTAAAGTTAAGGACACATGCACAATACAATTATATTATCATCTGATATCGGAAAACACTTATAACAAATAAAGAAGTTTAATGTCTTATTTATAAGAGGGTATTTGGGCAAAGCTTTTTGTTTTAGTTATACTGTACAATTTCTCCTGCATGCTTAGATTTGTTCATAAAAATAAGAATGGTTACTGGTTAGAATTCGGTTAGTTTCGTAATTTTTTTTTTATTTTTCCAGCAACTTGATTTTTTGGAGAGTATGAAAAGACATAGGCAGTGATCTATAGCTGGACTTATGAGAATTGTCATTTAGAATATTATCAAGAACTATACTTAACAAGAATAGCTTCTATCAGAACTTGGAAGTAATGACTAAGTGGCAATATCTTCTATGACAAGTAATGACCAACAAGCAATTGTTACACAATACAGGAAATAGATATTCCAACAAAATTTCTATTTCAGGGTTATCCTATTTTATTATTTTTTTTTTTTTGAAAAAAAAAAAAGAAGAAGCAACGCAAAATAATTAAATGAATGTTACCTGCAAACAGAAGTAAACAAATAATTCCTAAAAAAAAAAATGAATTTTCTACATTATATTTACATCTCTTATATGTCAGATAAAAGGAAAGCTACAAAATTTTGAAACAAACCATGACACTTCTTTCTATAGAAATTTGCATGCATTCACAGCCTTGATTTCATTTAAATCAGTACACAAACAGAGTCTACCAGACTTAATTTACTGGGAAATGTTAATTCACCACAATAATTTTACATCAAAGTATGCTACAATTATTAATAAGGAAATTTCATCTCACAAGCATAGTATTCTCTACAAAATCAGAACGATAGGCTTTAAGAAAACATAAAGAGTGGATAGATCTCTATTACTAACACAATAACGAGATCAGATTCATCTCGAAAGAACATTAACCAGATCTGAGGAGATCTAAGCACAAGAACTAACCGATTGAATCAAAGCCTAACTATCTAGCACCGACCCCTATTTCTAATTCGACTGGTTATTAATCAAATCTTAAAAGGGAAAAAAAAAAGGAGATCTAAAAGAGAAAATCAATGGCTTACTATTCTGGATTCATGGCTACGGATAGAAGAAACCTCTAGTGCGAACTTCAATCAATCCTTTTTAATAGGTGCGAAAACAACTAACGAATGGAATCGCCTGGTTTCTAGGGTTTGGAATCGAGGAAAAGGAATCCGAAGAGAGAGGAGAAAGGAGAGTTGCGAAGATCGAAGAAAAGGAATTGAAAAGGAACCTTCAGGTAAATATATAGCACAAACAGCTTCAACCCAACCGCGTGGAATTCGGGTTCTCTTTACGTCCTAAATATTGTGGTCTTTGGTGTAGCGAGTGGGAACTGCTGGTGATGTTTATCTTTTAAGTAAGTTGTTGTATAATGGATTGCGTGGAAAGGATACGGGGAAGTTGAATTTGGCTGCGTGAGCTGGCAGTTGAAGCAAACCCGACGACAGAATAATTATGGAGCGATGTGGGATATCTTAAGAACTGTTTGAAAATTAGGAACGTTTGACTTAAAATAGGCCGCCAGTTATTACTTCTGATTAGTCAGAACATTTTTGTTTCTTCAATGCTTCGTGCAGAAGGAAAAAAGTTTTGTTGTTTACTAAATAAAATAATGGAAGTGTTCGTATTGCTTTGTTAATTGTTAGTATGCTGCTTGGTGTATTTTAATGATATCTGTCCCCTTTGTTTATAAATGTATCAGAATATTAAATAGTCAGCTAAATTTTAATAATAATTATCTAAATGTGATTACCAACTATCAATATGTTAACGAAAACTATATTTTCATCTATGACATAATGCTGAAATTACAATTTTAAATAAAATACTTAACACACTTAGGAAAAGAGTGGGGGGCTACTTTGGATTCCGATCGAGCATTCTGTGTGAAATCTCAAAAAAAATTTGCAAGTGAAATTATTTTTGTGCTTAATTTTTCAAAATAGAATTCTTACTTAGAATAATTTAAGTAAAAGAGGAGTCATTTGTTGTTACAAACTCAACTTCCCGACTCAGTATAATACTTCAAATGCATTTTTAAGCTATTATAATATTATTGACGACACGTGGGTTTAGATAGTTGTTCATAAACTTAAGGCAATGGTAATTAACCGTTGACTAGCTAGGTAATTTTCATGAAAAGACAACCGAGTCTCTGATTATCACATAAATCAGACAGCATCAAAATTAGTTTCAACAAATATGATATTTTTATAAACATATCGCTATATTTTTTATCATCGGATATGTATCTTATACAAACACAACACTATTTATTGTTCATAACTAATTTTCTTACTTAGCACATTATTGTAAATGCAATTTTAAGCTCTAATAGTATTTATTAAAAATATTGGTTTAGTTAATAATTAGATAGTTGTTCACAACATGTAGAAAATTGTTGTTAATATTTAACTAATATTATAATAACAACTAATTAAAGATGTTTATGGATAACTACTAGATGGAAAGATCTTACATGAACAGCTAATTAAGTTTTCTTTGTTATATTCTTTTGGGCGTTGTCTAAAACGTCAAGCTAACATGCATTAGCTATGTTGACATTTTGCACAAACTTATACGTGATTACACCCAGACGAAAGAAACACGAGACGTATTATTTTATATATAAAACGATCTGCTTACTTTAAAATATGGATATATTTTAATATTCTAGGACTATTTTGATATTGGAAATTTGGAATCATTGTTGCATTTGGACAATTTTCATGCCGGAAAAAAACATTGCACTGTTAATACATAGGTGTGACTTTTGAGGGGTTTTTTTTATTTAATAACCAAAAATGCAATCACAGGTTCCAGAAGATGCATCACATTTCTTCTAAATAACATTATTTCGAAGTAAAGTCTCTCTAATCAACATTTGTTCAATCAATGTCTTATAAAAATAAAATTAAGAAATAAGAAAAAAATTTCTTAGATTCTACTCCTCCAAGAGCCTTGCTCAAGCATTGCTCAAAGGAATAATGGAATCAACCATCAGCCTTTGCATAGTCAGTGAAATTCCTCTGTATCCTCATTGCTTCAGGAAGAGTACTTCATCCCAAAATTCCTCTTTATCCTCATTGATGATGCTAATTCCCACATGTTTTTTTTAGCAATTGAAGCAAATTACGAAAACTTTTTTTTTTTTGATCTAACAAGTTGCAATTATGTTAAAGCATCTTTATTCGTTTTGCAATTTCAATATAATATTGTAGGTGCGATATCAATTTTAAAATATATTTTCTAAAACATAAATAATCATTTTGGAAATTCTTATACTTACTGTTGCTAATGTTGTTACCAATTCCTTATCAAACAAACATGGCGAAAAACTGATACCACATAAACTTAAAAATAAAAATGATTTTTTTTTCAAAATTAAGTTAATAAATTAAAGATTAGAAGTGTAAAATTCACTAAAATATAGAAATAATACAATAATGAAAATTAATGAATCTTCAATCAATATTATAAATATTTCATAAAAGCTTAATCAATTAATCAATGTTGTTGTTGTTTGAATCGTGAGTATTATAACTATTTATCTTAGAATTTAATAAAAGGAAAAAATGATTTGGGAAGTCATATTTTTTTTTGTCAAATGACCAACATGTCATAGTATCAGGAATCAGTTCAATTGGTCATAATGACCATAGAGATCTCTTTATCCTGAGATGCTCTATTGGCGAGAATACTCCGTGGGACTTGGCCATGCATGGTACCGTGGACATTTCTATGTCGCAGAATTCGTTTTTGGGCCCACAAGGGTTATCGAGCCCAACACAGGCACTGTGTCAGTGATACCACCACTGCAAAACAGGAAAGTTGATAGAAATTGGCAAAATTCTATAAATATAGTGGTCTCCCCATCAGGTCTATATAGGATAGCAGTAATCAATGAATCGGAGGAACACATTCCTTCTCCAAGAAACAGAAGAACATATTCTTTCCAGGTGCATAGGCTAGAGAGTGGTCGATGATCACCATTATAATTTAGTCATCCACCAATATCTCAACACTTTTTTTATTTTCTCCACTATGAAATACATAAAGAGTAATTCAAATAAGGAATATATCAATATTTATTGATCTTACACTATTGGACATTCAATTGGCATGATTATGTTAATAGTGTGACTTACTTTTTGCATGAACTCACAAAATAGTCCCAGTAGATAGTTTGACATATTTTATTTAACAATATAATTTTCCAAAACAACTCATACAACATTTTGAGCAATTGTTTTCGTGTGTTAATAAAACGCTTCCGCATGCCCTTTCCAATTCAAGTGCGCCCTTTTCATATAAGATATGTTAAGACATCTTCAGGTTTACTGGTTTTCTTGTTGAATTAATTGTACCCTAGGCTAGGACATGCACAATATTGATTTGATATAAACTTTGGAATCTTCTATGCGTAGCATGCTTCAACTTGTATATTTTATATTTTAACCTATGGATATGGTAATACGACTAGACTTTTCTAAAGCAAGATCGTGATTATGTTTAAGCCTTTGCACTTACCAATTGATTATCAAAACCTAAATCAGAAACATATATATAGTAAGGTTTAATTTTTGTGCCAAGGACGACACATTTTTTTATCAGAAAAGGAGGCTAAACCAATCACTTTAAATTGGTTTCTTCCATTTGTTATAAACAAATGCATAATGATAAATAGCAACTTTCTCCTTATGGTTTTGATCTTCTAAATGCCAAATAACAATCCAATTCAGAAGCACAAACCTTATAATTTTAAAGCCTCTTGCACAAATGAAATGCCATTATAACAATCGTCTCCATTTTATCATTTTCCTTCATCCTCATTTGATTCCTCCTGATCTTCCAAATCATTCCTTCTTTTCTTTTTTTCAAAACAATGTTTGCTTAAATTGCATATAAACGGATGTTGATGGACATCAACAAAATTTTTCTCCTTGCTTCATAATATAAACAAATCAGACGGGAGAAAGGATCAACTAACTCATTCTTCAGCGACCTTATTTAATGACAGAAAATCAACCCTTCATAGATGATTCACTATATTTACAGAATAAGAAAAGTGAATTACAAATAACAGCACCAACTTCTTAAAAAAAATAAAATAAAATAAGAAACTTTTGTATAAACACAGATCTAAAAATCTTTTACTAATTAGAAAGAGAAACCACTGCAAAAGCATTGTTAAAAATTGTGCTCTTACAAGTGCCATACTGAGTAATACCAAAAACAAGCATCTTTAAACAAAGAGCCCTTTATTAGATAACTAAGAAATTCATTACATCCTATACATATTTAAAATCATTTAAAAGAAACACAAGCAGCAGGCACAAGGCTATGAATTTCTTTCACTACCAACAAAGCAATGCTCAGTTGATTTTATTCTTTCGAGCAATCTTCCAAGCCATTTCACGCAATTCCTCTGGGTGAGACACCACATTAGGCTTCTGTTAAAAAAAAGGAAAAGATACAAACATATGAATAGAAAACAGAATTACCAAATAATTAATTAATCAATATAAAGTGATTCTTAAAGGAACAGAAGGAATTAAGTCATGTTTGTAACCATTTGGTCAAGTTGTCTAGTTCAAAGGTCATTTTAAACCAACCAAGTTAACCAACTTCCTATTTTGATGCCACACTATTGTCAAACTTCCTTTAATTGAGGCTAAATTGACACACCTAAAAGTTCAGTTGATAATAAAATAGTAAAGTATGGTCTGATGATACATTCAACTAAACCAAAACCAATAAAACAGAAATGTGATTAAGAAGTAACGAGAGAATTCACTACATGAGTTTAAGAATGACTTTAATAAATTAAAGTATAATAGCAAAATAGCTAAGATTGCATTGCGTATGTAGCTAAAGGCTATTTGGAGTTGTTCAAGAGCTCAGATAAGGGTTAAATAAAGAAAGATTTGATGCCCCATATGACATTCTCATAACAATGATCAGTTAAGACAAATCAAAATAGAATACTTATTTCGACAACTTATCTTGGGTTTCTATACAAAATAGCTAAGATGAAAGTCAGAAAGTGGCAACATAGTTTATTCTCAATATTTCCTATTTGTCTTAAGCTAAGTAATTACTTTAAAAATAATAAACTACTATTTTTCAGCAAGCATGAATTAATGTCACAAGGCTATTCCAGAATTGGTACTCTACAATCTGGTCAAGTATATAACTGGATTATCATTTACTGGTGAATTGAAAAAAAATCTAGACTCGGTGACATGCTAAATTGTGGTACAAAACCATAATAAGACGAACAGAAATCAAACATCGAATCATGGATCGTCAATTGAAATGAAATCACAACACTTCTACGACTAGAAAAGAAAAATAAAGGGACAGAGAGAGATAGAGAGACAGCGTATGAGGCCCATGATTTTCTGGAAGGTTTTG
Organism: Rhynchospora tenuis; assembly: GCA_027725995.1. Lineage (NCBI taxonomy): Eukaryota > Viridiplantae > Streptophyta > Magnoliopsida > Poales > Cyperaceae > Rhynchospora > Rhynchospora tenuis. The sequence continues at coordinate 173,514,259 of CM050888.1, forward strand.
TTTTCAGTGGCGTATTGGCGTACGTCACTGCCACCTGAACAGCCCCATAGACGGCGTATTTCCCAATTTCCAGTAGCCCCTTCCCTGTTCCCAGCTCCGACATGATGGAGACATCTCTTCCCGTCCCTCTCTTTGCTTCGTTTTGTTGATCGATCATGACCGGAGAATAGAGAGGCGCCACAATACCGCTGTTATCAGTAGTGTTATGCTAAACATAAAACAGGGTGATGTTATTCTTTGATCTCCACCTTTCATTTTAATGAGCGGCTCGGATTACTTGCGCTGCCCGTTCAATCTTCACAAAGGCAGTTAGCCAGTTAGGCATAGCATTCTTCTTTTGCGTTTTAGTTTTTTGGTACATGAAAAATTGTACTCAAATATGGTCAGTATGCTTCTACCTTTTTCTTTGGTTTACATGGAACTTAGCCATAAAACGTAATAATTAAGGAATAACTAGAGGAGGAGACTGTCCCCTCTCTCTCTCAAAAGAATCCGTAGTAGAGGATACTCTGTAACCTTTGCATCTGCTTCATTCCAAAGTAAATCAAAGGATATATAATAAAGAGGTGAGGATGTGTTACTCCTCTTAGTTATCTATTCTAGGGCCAATTTAGCAAGAACATAGGGTTAAAAGCATATAGAACAATCATTTACATATATTCTGTAATCAATCTGTGCATATAACAGCATATACTGGCAGTGTAGTTCTCAAGTAAGTTTACATGAACATCTCACATAATAAGTTGTTTGCTTGATAGTCTCTTTTTTTTCCTTTCATTATTTCATAAAAAAAAATTGTTTACAGTCAGTTTGTTCGGTATCTGATTGACTAAATTGTTGATGGTCAGTTTGCTTGTCAGCTTGTGTGAACACTGTCTTAAGTCTTGCTTGTAACTTGATTATGCTTACATGTTTCTAATAGAAATATAAATAACAGATAAGACATTAATAAAGGGTCCTGTGTGTTAGGAAGTGTTTAATTTCAATTTTTGTGCCAACATTTAGCAATAATCAACAATCAAACACAATAGATCTAGGCTTAAAGCCATTCGCACGCATTTTATGAGAAAATGGTAGGAGATGATATACCTCTCACAAATAGTCCTTGTGAGGCTCGATCCAAATCACTAGAAACCGGTGGCGTGCTCTCCAACACCGTTTCTCCTCCTTAGATGGCGCCAACCCCGAGTCCACACAAAGTTTAATCAAGTTCTAAAGCCTAGTGCTAGCTAGACTAGAGAACAAGTCTAAACCCCGAGTTAACTTCTCTTCAAAATATCTTATAATTAATATGAAGCTAATTCTCAACACATGAGACCCTATTTAATGCAATAAAAGAGCAGAAATTTCAGATCTGAAATTTGCTCTTTCTTTGAGCAAATGGCGGCTAGGAGAGAAGAGAGAGAGAGGTGAAATGGTTGCCCTAATTTCCAACTAAGGAGGGTTTATATAGACCATGCTCTACCTAACCTAGGGGGGACCACTCCCTTCCCTTGTGGCCGGCCTAGAAGTGGGCTTTAAAGCCCATTTCGATGGTCTAAGCAATTTCTCTTATCTCTTTTAGTTATTGCATTAAATCTCGGCCCAAATTGACATATCAAAAGATAGTCCAAATTATTGATATAATTCTAACAATTAAATCAATTGCGATGAGACAAAATAATTATCAAATACTTGACAATTATTATTTGGTTTAGACAATACATTAAATTTGTTTCATATGATCCATTTGAAATAATTAATCATAACGATTTATAATTAATTATTCAACTTATCATATTTTGTATTCTGCAATACAAATAAACTAACATAATGTACTATTGATTAAGAGCTTTGTTTTCGTGTGACCCTTTGAGAATTTATACTATGTTAGCCATGGAAATAAATTGTTATTTATTTCCAATAATCATAAGCGGTATCTAGCAACACGTTATGACTCCCGATTCATATAAATAATGTACCGTTACAATATCTTAATCCTGCATAAGAAATATAAGTATTTCCTTGTCTGATTCTTATGTCACATGATATCATTGTATAATCCAAGATAGGAATGTGTCATTCTTGCAGATTATACATTTCTTGACCTAGAGTTGATTGTGCAAGTTGGCCAAACAATCCAAACTCCATCAAGGGGCCCAAACAGATATCATCACTCACTAAGTATATTAATGAGGGACATACAGTTTCTTAATGAACAACTTTTTCCCGCACAATTCAAGAGAACATAAATAAAGTTCTTATAGCAGCCTTTTATCAGGAATCAACATTAGACGATATTTATTGAACATATCCTCATGTGGAAAAGGTGAACATCTCAAACTTAGAATTAAACTTATATGAAATAAACAATGACACTTAACACAATCCATATGTTTATTTCATTGGGTCAAGTCCTATACTATGTTCTATAACATACACATATGCAATTAAGTTGGTAACTCCTTATCTATGATTTGTAGAACTTAATCATCGCTTAACTTGCATACTAATCTTATTTGATAATTAATGTTCCTTGTTAATTATCAAGATTATGGACATCTTTAGATTTATTATTGTCATTTAAGAATAAATGAATTATAGAGATCTACAATTCAGATCATCAACCTGAATGATCTATCAACAAATGAATCAATGAACAAATGATAAAATATCATCAATAACATAAACCATAGAAATAGCCATAATGATTAGCTTCTAGGACACAACTCCAACAATGTGAACTCTCATAAATATTCATATTGAGGATTTTTTTTTTCAAATATGTCGTTCTTAGAGAAAAAAATGTATAAACATTACACATTAAAGAATTTTACAAATAGAAAATTGATTTATCCTACAAATATGAGCAGCTAAGTCTGATACATATTAGCCCAAATGCATGCATTAAAGGATACAAACCGGTCCGTCTAACTTGAGATTAAAAGCGTGGTGATATATTCTGAAAATGCCCATGTCTGTAAGTCAGCCCAATAGCGAAATGAAATTCGTTCGGGAAAATGATAAATAAAAGAAAGAAACGGACGAGAGAGAGAGAGAAGATCTAGGAAAACTATGAAAAAAAAAATAGACAATATGTAATTATAGGTCTTTTCTCACCCCAAATAGTACAATCAATAGTCAATAGATAGAAATAAAGAAGGAAGAAATAAAAATGATAAGCGCCTGGCAGCAAAGTGCCGTTTACCACCAAGAGCAGCAGGATTTACTTTTCAGAAGCTCGCCAAGTCAACAGATGGATGAGCAACACCCAAAAGCCATCGCTTCCGTCACACATCCGTGAATACAACATGAGTACATGAACCATGTCTAATCTTGCCATTAAGCAAGCAAATTCTGACCCCCTTTGTTTGGCGTTCCATCAGATGAAGGAAACGCAAGGAATTCGGTCCGATAGCCCAAGTATTTATAGAAATCTTTTTCAGTCTTTGTAGTGTTTACTATGTTTCTTTATTTTAAGGTTGTGTTGTTTCGATTACAGGTGGGCCAGGTGGACTAGAGAATGGTGTTTGCAGCGTGCTTGTGTGCTACCCGTCTCTGCATAATGTCGACATGTGTAAGGTGGGACGCGTGGCAAGCAGCATTGGAGGCACCGCTGTTCGCTGTTAGAGCAATTGAGCTGATCGAAGTTCGAATGTAATGGATAAATGGATAAGTTTTAGTTTTAGTTTTTTTTATAGTGTTTTAGGAGGGTCTTATCAATTGGTTCTGGATCCTCTTCAGCAAAGAGAACTATACAGATGGAGTTAGGCGACCTAACCGATGATTTCAGATTAGACGGTCCAGATTGATTGACAAAATTGGGAAAAATATCAGTTATCAAATTGCCCTTAAGATTGACAAAATTACAGAAACCCTTGAGGCCTTGAATGATCACAGGGGACGCATTATAAAGGTATTCTAGTTGAGTTTGTCATTTTAGTTTGTAGGAATAAATTCAAATGTATGTAGATGATAAAATTTTGGATTTTATCAATACGAAGTTTTATGTGGAATATTTTTTATTAGAATTGATTTTTTAGAATTTTATTGAGTCTAATCAATATTATTGTTTTTGGTCTTGCTATTTGGTTTCTGGATCCATACGTATGTAGATGATAAAATTTTTGGATTTTATCAAAGTAGGTTTTATGTGGAATATTATTTGATTAGAATTGATTTTTTAGAATTTTATTGAGTCTAATCAATATTATTGTTTTTTGTCTTGCCATTTGGTTCTGGATCGTCTTCAGCAAGGTAGAATTAATAAACAGATGGAGTTAGACAACCTAACCGACGATTTCAAAATAGATAGTCCAGATTGAAACTCACATACTTAAATCGATCATTTTATTGTTTTGAAAGATTTATTTCGATGTTATCATGTAATAAGACGCTATACTAGAGTAACTAAAAAAAAACACACTACGAAGAATGTTGGTTTTAGGTTTAGACTAGGGTATAAACCTATATGCATATCTAACCTATGAAATAAACATAAAGGATTAGATATACCGCAGCGGAAGATGATCGAACGCCTAGACTCTTCTCGGAGTTCGGTTCTGCAGCGCCTTGTCTCTCTCCGTATGCAACCGGTGCACTACGACATCAAGTTAGGGCCTAGCGCCACCTTTCACGATTCCAAGTGCCGATCTTAACTCGTGTGTGTGATCCGATTGCTCCAAGCAGTCGGATGGCTTCCTCCCTCTCAAACCCTAACCTCTCTCTTTGTTTCTGGACACAAACACGAAAGGTCTCGAACAGAGAGGTCGGTTATAACAGAGGGGTATATATAGGAGTCGATCAGAACAGACAGAGTCGGTTCTGATCCTGACATTCCAGCGACCCGCAGGTCCAACCTGCGACCCGCTGGACATTTCGGCGACCCGCTGGCCCAGCCAGCGGCCCGCACAAAACGGCTCCACACACTTTTTCTAACATCTCCCTCTTGGAGACGTTTTCCAAACACTGAGCAAGACCTCATACGGCAAATGGAACGTGCGACCAGCGCATACACCTGTCAAGCGGGAGCTCAAAAGCCTAACCTAGAATTAATTCAAGGCCAGCAAGAGAGCATCTATCCTTTTATAAAAATAACAGTTAATTGTGCATACTAGTACCTTAGAAACACTCAAATCCGCACTAGATCAGACATTATCGACCGCTCAATGATACATGTCATTTCCTTTTCAGTCTTAGTCTGCTGTATGTTCCCAATCTCAGTCTCTAAGACGAGTTTTGGTGGGCCCTGAACACCAACAGATCTATCGTTTGTGCAGGATGAGTCGAATCTTCCTTTCGTCTCATGAAACTCAAAATAAGATCAGTCGCTTGCCCAGCAATGCCCCGACAGGCGGAATATACATCACCATAGGGTACACACCAAAGTAGCTGCACTGACCCTATCTCTCATGACATAGTCAAAAGTCAAAAGGTACGTAATTATGGAACTCACACATGGGGAGTCAGACGGTCTTGATCCTGGAACCACTCAACCCACTTCCAAATGTCGCCTAGCACATGTGGTACGAACACATGTTACAATGAATTATCTACTGAACAGACGTGTGATCACTTTCATTGTACGAGTCTAGATTTAGTTTGCAAACCAAGTGTCTATGGTCTAGACCACTTCTTATTGCAACTAATCCTGAGATTCTACCACTTAGACATTCCTCGAGTTCTAAGGAGATTCTCACCTCGGCTAATATTGAACTAAATGATCGTTTGGGGAACAATTATATCGGATCGCCTAAAAGAAGACAAGCCTCATTTCAGTCCCAGACTGAAGCGACAATGAGCTTCGACCATCCCAGATGGCTCCTTAGTCCTCGACTAAGCGCACATAGCTCAATCTAGTCTCATCTCTACATGCCCCGGGCATTAGAGGCGGTTTCTCGTGTGAGCGAGACAACCTAAAGTTCAATGACACACTACCATTAGTGCTAACATGTACTTGATCAATAAATGTTCATTATCCAAATCCAATTACATATAACTATGAGGACCTGACTGTCATATGGACCACTACCATAATGTAACGGACCATGTGACATCTCCATGAACTCATCAAAAAGTTCTGAGTATCCTAAAACAGATCATAGGGTGTATGATGAACTGTTTCATGTAGGATCCACTCAATATCAGATCAACTCTCTTTGTACTATCATGTCTCCAAATATCTGAATCTGTTTGGTTTAGTCCACTATCCACATAGTAAGCTTCAAAGCTATACTATTACAATGAGTTATTATCGACTTTCCTAAAGTCACAACAACTACCAATTGTATGATGGGACCATCTCAACCAAACTCCCTCTTGACATAAGCACCAGTTATGTCAAGGTGCTCCATCTCACAAATGAGAGAGTTAGTATGATAATTAAAACATGCTATTGACTCCATCTCCACGATAAGAGAGTCACACTCAATCTCCACAATAAGAGAGCATTTCATTTACTCAATCTCCCACATGAGAGAGTAAATCATCTAGTTTCACAACGAAACTTCGCTATCAAGTCAACTTTATCCTCAAAGTATACTTGCATGCATATGAATAGTTTCACCATAAGCTAATCATTTGCAAGTATTTAGACTTGATAAATTTGCATGTTATTTATCATATGTTTATTCAGATATCTCAAAATCTATATGCCTTTGCAAATAGGTATTGGAATTGGCTTATCACGTATGTCAAACTCATAGCCTTGCTAGAATGACCTTATTTTATAATCTGCAATAGGGTTTGAAGTAGAATGTGCCATATGCACTAGTCTACTATGCTTCTAACTCAATATAGAAGCTCATGATTCCCAATATCTCATTTCCTAGCTATATACATAGGAAATCAAGCAAACCTCTCATCTTGCTTGTACTAGTTCTGTTGCTCCAAGCAACCAACTAGGAGATGTTTGTAATGGTTTATCAACACATTACAAATATACTATATGAGGTTCTGCAAACAAGTCTAGCTCAGTCCTAGCGGCCCGCTAGGCTTCCCTGCGGTCCACTCCATACGGAATCTGATAGAGCCCTTGTTCTCGAAGTCATCCCGGTCTAGGCGACCCGCTAGCCCAGCAAGCGGCCCGCTGAGATCATGCAGTTAAGAGTATGTTGCTAGTTGAGCTTCCTCTTCTTCAATAATATATGACCCCTGGTCAAATATATTGAGTTATGAAGGCATAGCTACATTCAGCATTTTCTCTCGAAAAACCTCAATATGCTTAGGAACTCATTTTCACTTCACTAATGGAAATAGATGTGTATTCTAGTGTGTATCAGTCCAAGCAGCCCGCTAGCCCAGCTAGCGACCCGCTAGGTCGTTCATTTTCAGCGACCCGCTGGCCCAGCTAGCGGCCCGCCCAAGAACGACTCATCACACTCATCTAATGTGCCACATTGCACAACATCCAGTAGTACTCAGTGAACCCTATTTTCATACAGATTGCTTTCTTTCTTAGACATGTGAATTCAAGCTTAGGAGCATCAATCCAGAAATTTAACAAGAATCATTTATCTCTATTCTTCAAGCCAATAGTGCACCACATGTGCAATGCTTATTTGACAACTAATTCTTGGACTATGTAACATATATTTTAGACAACAAACCAATTGGCTAAGCGTGCACTCTTAGCCATAGATCAACTAAGTCAGCACCTCTTGTGCTCTTAGTTTTCCACTAATCAATCAGCGGAGTGATCCTTGTCTAAAACTGTTATATATCCATTTAGAATTGTTTCAACAAAAACATATCTATTGCTTAGAATGAGATCAGTAAAGGCAAACTCATATCCAAGAGAGTTTCCTTACACAAGACTCCCTCTATTCTGGTGTATCACTTCAAACGGACTATACCGGAGCCTATGCTCTTGAAGTTCTCCCTCTGTTAAGTGCCATACAAACTGTTCAAAACTGAATCAGATTGTTTCACTTATTCAACAGAGTCTCTGTGCTGCGACATAGTGTCATACGGACCATTTGCACCTCAAACGGATCGTTCCACACATCCAGCAGAGAGATGCTTGATATCTCATATTTGATTACTCATCAAATCAAATAAGTCATGCATTAATCTTTCTTAATTACTCTATCTCATATTTAATTTTTCGAATAAATTCCTTTAGCAATGGAACTCAAAATGATCTCAACATCAATTTTATTTCAACATTGCTAATTTTGAGCAAACACTCCTCCTAACTCACAATTTTAAAAATCGGATATTAGGGCATTTGTGTCTTAATTGCTCAAAACGAGATTTAAACTCTATAGTATCTTTTCCTAAGCATAACTTCATTGAACTTGTGCGAGAATGTTGAGGAAGAACCTATTTCATTTCCCCCTCTTTTCCTCAGCATCCGAGTCAAGTTCATGAGAACTGAAGTAGCTTGTATAAGAAACTATAAGTTATCTATAAATCTCAACTCCACATGGAATTTATCAAGTGATTTAACAACATGGCATAATTATGGTTCTTCTCCATTAAATTTCCTCAAAATTAATGAGAATGTGCAATCAACATGCAACTTGAACCTATGGCTATATGAGAATCCTCCAAGGAATCTCTGGAAGCACATAGTTCAAACCATAATAAATTTGGAGATTTCAGTCTGCCTCAGACTGAGTGCCAGCGGCCCGCTTAACAATCTAGCGGCCCACTGATTCCAACAGCGACCCGCTGGTCCTGCCAGCGGCCCGCTTGAACACTCAAGCAGAAATTCCACAATTGGAAATTCTCTTAGTGTTGTGCTTTTATCGATGCAAAAACGCATTACTAGTTTGTAGAACACAACAGCAAACACTTAGCTTTTGTAAGAACCATATCCATAATGGCACTTTATCATCATCATGCAACACAATTTGTCACACGATGTGAGAAATAGTGAATCATCGAACTATTTCTATCTTATCATAACTCATAAACTCGTACAACAAGTCCAAATGACTGCGACTCGTTTTAAGAGATTTCACACTTTTATGACTGAATTGAATCTAGTCATAAATATGATAAGAACCAAAAGCTTCAAGTGCAGTGTCCACATTAAATCTCCATAACTTGATCGCTTGTCCACAAGCTTTCAAGTTTTCATATAATGCTTACTATGTCTCAAGTTGGAATAGATTAGTGATTATGACCTAAAAGTCAATCCCAGTCATTCAACCTCAACTTGCATAGTAAAGCGTGCCAAATAATCACCATTTATGAGATTATGTAATATTCAAAGAAAATGCATTGAAAGAAAGCTTACTTAGAACCACAAACCATAATGTTTTGGTACTAATATCATTACCATCCACATTTTTAATTATGAAATCCAACACCAAGGAAAAAATCACAAGTACTAATTATTGTCAAGCTTTGAAGCATATTAAAGTATCATCGAGCAATCATTTGTGCCCCCTCTTGGAACAACAAATCTGCATGTGCCAATCCCTTGGATTGCACTATTGCAATGATTCTCTACATAGATCACTTTACTTCATATTATGACAAACAAGCGATATCTGAACTTTAAGCCAAAATGCTATGTTACTTTACCAACATCAAGGTAGTAACATACAAGCAATTTGCAATTTCAGATTTCTTAGTACTTTTAGAAACATATCTTCTTGTATATTAAGTTCACAATATTAATCTCTTAGTATTTGTACAATTACTTGACTATGTCATCAAGTTTGACCAATTTGAGCAACATTCGTTAAGAAACGAACAATCACAAGACAGTGAAGTTTACTTGCACACGCTCTCACTAATTAGAAAGCGAGCAAGTTAACTCTAACACTTATTGCTCAAATGTTAACTTATGACTCTCTTTATGCAATTCAAAATTTATTTGACCTTATGTCAAGATGTAGCCTCAAGGCTTTTCTTGTACTTGTCAAAAATTTATTGACATTGCAAGTTATATAGTCAATAATTATCAATACTATCATCAGAGTTTAACTTAAATTGTAACTTAATACAAGAAACAACAAATTCTACTCAGCAACAAAATGCGAGTGGAATTGTTGCGGGTCAGTGATCGCAAGCGGCCCACTCCACTACCCAAAATTTTATGTTTCTCACTTTTAAAATTCTTTTAGAATTTTTCATCAGATGTGATGGTCTCAAGTCCATCCTGACAAGATAATGAGATTGTAATGCCTAGCAATACACATCCATCAATATCTTTCATAATCAGCGATGACTGTAAGCCAATGCCATATATAGAGACAAGCACATAAGTTAGCACTACACAATTAGTCTCACTGCACAACCCTTGAATCAATCCAAGAAATGATGCAAGACCTAGCAACGATAACCGAAAGATGACAACCAGGGCCACCAATCCTGTCTCATATACTAAGTGCACCACCCCCCAATCAACTCGATTGGCGCGAGATCCAGACATTGGACAAGAAACCCGGTTCTTTTAGGTCCAAAGTCACCCTTTCTGTGCTGTCCAAGCATGCGAGTCAATGACCCCGGGCCATTACTCAAACATGCCAACAATAGTGAGAGGTATAAATACTTACCATCACTCTCTATGCAAGTATGCATCTAATGAAGGTATAAACCATGTAACTATCTCTAGGATAGTTGTAAACACCATGCTGGATAATGAGGGAGGTCAAGAGTTGGTCAGATCTTATTCTGGTTGCAATACTGTCTCTGTCAATATCAGGTTCGGCGGCCCGCCGAAAGGTCCAGCGGGTCGCCGAAAAAGACAGCGGCCCGCCGAAAACTTCGGCTACCCACCGAAAATGACAGATTCTCGACTGGTCACAAATTTCTATTCAGACGACCCGCAGGCCCAGCCAGCGATCATCTGAAAACCATACAGAACAACCTGATGTTGTCTGTGAGCACTGCAGTTTTCAGCGACCCGCTGGCCCGGCCAGCGGCCCGCCGAAACTGACGGACTGAAACCCTAATTCTGGTATTCCCGCAACCGGGATGCGTCAGAGGGTTTTCTTGTACCAGAAGGGTTACTCTACCCTTGTTAGACTTTCTACCGTGTATTACTACGAACTCCTATCGAGATTTAGCGTTAAAACACGTAGAATTCAAGTCTAGGGTTTCGTTGAGTAAAACCATAACAACCAAATATAGATCTACCGCAACCATGGTGTTCCTAAGGCTTAAACAGATCAAAAACTTCGAAAAGAAGCCTTATGGCTCTGATACCAATGTTGGTTTTAGGTTTAGACTAGGGTATAAACCTATATGCATATCTAACCTATGAAATAAACATAAAGGATTAGATATACCGCAGCGGAAGATGATCGAACGCCTAGACTCTTCTCGGAGTTCGGTTCTGCAGCGCCTTGTCTCTCTCCGTATGCAACCGGTGCACTACGACCTCAAGTTAGGGCCTAGCGCCACCTTTCACGATTCCAAGTGCCGATCTTGACTCGTGTGTGTGATCCGATTGCTCCAAGCAGTCGGATGGCTTCCTCCCTCTCAAACCCTAACCTCTCTCTTTGTTTCTGGACACAAACACGAAAGGTCTCGAACAGAGAGGTCGGTTATAACAGAGGGGTATATATAGGAGTCGATCAGAACAGACAGAGTCGGTTCTGATCCTGACATTCCAGCGACCCGCAGGTCCAACCTGCGACCCGCTGGACATTTCGGCGACCCGCTGGCCCAGCCAGCGGCCCGCACAAAACGGCTCCACACACTTTTTCTAACAAAGAAGATAGAGAAGTTACCAAGTTGCCCTTCTAGTTGACAAAATTACAAAAAGAACCTTTGAATGATCACACATGTTAGAAAGAAGTGAGACTAAAATGAACCGCGATTGTATCTTAATTTTCCATGTTCTAACGTTTGATTCGAACTGTTCCTTGCGTTTCTTTTGTTGAATTATCATTGAAAATCAAATTTCATATTTTTTCTAATTTTTTTTCCATTTTTTTCAGATTTTTTAAAGTTGTTGTCATTGGAGGGTCTTGAATTATTTAGGTTAAGAATTTTATAAAATATCAAAAAAGTATCAAGAAATATTCCAACGAGATTTCAATATGGATGACACATTAACGATTTGGATCGTTTGTTAGAACATCAAAATGGAGATATAATCGCAACGGGCTTATTCGTCAGTCGTGGTAGATTTTAGTCTACCTCTCTTATAAATGTATACATATTTTGGTGGAGTTTGTCATTTTAGTTTGGTAGAAAATAAGTTCGTATGTATTTTTTATGATAAAATTTAGACATTGTTTGTTAGTCCGGTGATTTTAGGATTTCAAATTATTTTTTAACTTAGTTCGAATATAAATAGATGCATATAACATGCATTTAAAACGTATAACTGATTTTTCTTTTTGTGCAAGGATTGAAATACTCTTAGAGTTAGTATGAATGGATGCATGACTGATTTTTTTTTTGAAATATTTGTTATTTTGGTGTTTTCAAAATTAAAAATACTATATAAATAAATTAGAATAAATTTTCTGATATCTATGACTTGTTGAAAATATATTCCAACATTTATCTGCATAAAAATTAGTATATTGTATTATAATAAATAAGAATTACGCCACAGTATGGAGCAATGTGCAAGTGCGGTTTGACAAATGAAAGTGTACAAAACATACATGCGTGCCACTGAATTCGGTCTAGGAAACATCCTTTTCATTAAGGAGGAAAAATTAAAAAAAGGAAGTTCATTGAATTCAGCCGGATGCAATGCGCGCGGCTGCCTGAACCTATTTTTCGGAACTTGAATTTGGGCCTACTTTTACACTGCCACACCGGTGAGGCGGTGCCAATTGCATTTCTGAATTGCACGCCTGGCATTATTTATTAGGGAAAAGGATACAATGAACTTTCGATATGATTCGTTGGTTGGTCTTGCGTTGCCAGCCAACATCCACCGCTCTATTTGTCTCAGGCAATTTAAGACAAAAGGTGGCCATTCGATGTACAAAGCGGAAAAAAAAATATGCGGTTTTGTTTATTTGTTAGTAATTGTTATCTTTTAGAGAAAAGTAAAATATTAATTGATATCTCCTAAAATTAACAGACCTTAAATGTCATGGAAAGAAATCTATATAAAAAATGCATTTATTATATTTATATAAAATATATATTGATTAAACATATTATTTCTTATTCTGTCACATAGGCATTCTGTCAATTTAACACGTCACTGGTTTAATATAGTTGCTAAAATATATCATATACTTTTAATCACCCCTTGAATATATCTTGTAGTTTATTTGACCGGATGATGTAGTAAGAGACTAAGATATATATATATTTTTTTTAACAATAATAATATAACTAAATAAAAGCTTTTGAAAGTAAAAAAAAAAAAAAAGGTCAATTGCCGTCAATTCGTGCCTCTATATAAAGGTTGGAGGTGGTCGAGTCGAGTCCAAGAGAGGCCCCTCTCATGTAATGTGGGCTTAGAGAGAGCCCCTAAAAGAGACCAGGTCATGTGCCGATGACTCGGTCTCTTGGGTTCATGTCAAAAAAAAAAAAAGGAAGAAAAATACTAAAATAGCAGGGAATGGAAGCTGGCACTTCAATTGATGGGTGAGCGGCTCTCAAAAGCGTTCGCCTCAACTGTTACTGCTTCATGCTGTATCCGAGCTATGCTGCTTATCTTGCCATGTTCAAAATATCTGCTTTGTTTCATGAATACAGGTCGGATGAAATTATGTTGCCAAACAAATGACTGGTGTGTTGGGGTGCGTTAATTACATCCTATTTGTATTTGTGAAACAATCGACAGTTTGACTATATGCTCTCTATGTACTTTTTGGAACCTTTTTAACCCTGGAAGTTATGTTATCTCGAATAAATTGCAGTTGCAGTTATCTTTGTTTTAATTAGTTTATGCTTCATGATACATTTTGCCTTAGTTTCTATTTTGGTCATTTGGTTTCTTTTAATTCTCGTAACTGCTCTCAATTTGATCCCTTTACACTGTGTTTGGATGGAGGGTACCGAGTGGGAAGGAAAGAAAACGGCGGTGAAATTCAGAATTTTTTTTTGTTTGGTTGGAAGGGAATAAGGAGAGTAAAATTTGAGCGGGGGTAAGTGTTTCCTTCTGATAGTTTCCCTCCTACACAAATATTTTCTCCTCCAATTCGGAGGAGAACGAAGGGAAAGAAAAATTTTCATAGCAACGTCTTCAACTTTGGACAGCGGCTACCCCTGATTTCATATAATCGTTTGTCCTTTGTTCAATCTCTGTAGTTCGTAGCTGTAAGCCTGTAGTTTTCTCTTTTCTTTTTTTTATTATTTATCTCGTAAAGAGCACCAAGCTAGGTGCACCGTGACCTTAGTGTCTTTAATTTTGGGCCTTGATAAGTTTTTTTAATTCCTTAGTAATTCAAAATGATATATAAATATTATTTTCTTAGTAATTCATTCATTTATTTAGTTTCGCAAAGTAATAACGGAGATACATATTTATTTTGTTTCAAAATGATGTATGATATTTTTTTCAGAGTTGTTTATTTTTTGAATTATGCGAGCTTGGTTGAGATCGTTAGCTCAGCTATGTAAAGGGTGCAAAGGATGCAGGGGTAAATTAGTCAAACATTTATATTTCTCTTTCACTGAAATAATCCATCCAAACAAGAGATACGAAGGAAAGGAAAATTATTTTTTCTTCCCCTTGATTTTTCATCCAAACAAGAAATATTTAATTATTTTACTTTCCATCCCATCCCTTTCCTTTCCTCTTTACATTTTCCTTTCTCTCCCATTTTTTACCATCGAACCAAACATAGTGTTAGTTTCAATCAGAGGAAGGAAGGAGAGAGCAGCGATAAGAACTTTTCTGAACAGATTGTTAAAATAAAGCTGTTGACTGATTGACTCAATTAAAATAAAGTTCTCATTGTAGAATTTGGGAACTATACTGGTACTGACTGCGTTTGTACCTGAAAAATATACCAAACCAGAGGACGTGCTGGTATTGACATTGTTTATACAATCATGAACTGACTCCTCTTCCCAGTATGATTTAGAATACCAGTAATGCCTAACGTACAAAGTCGTCAACAAAAATGCAAACCTTCAATCACAAGGAGCAAACAAAGAAAAAAAAAAGAAACAAATGTAATGATGCATAAAACGATCAAAATGAGTTAAGTGCTAACATTGCCATATACATCAATAGCATTATGCTATTGAAAAAGCATAAGCTGCTGGTACAGTCCAACTATTAGCACAAACTACTGGTGCCGACCAAAATGTGATTTAGCATAAATTTGGATAACATAAATTGACTAGAAGCTCACGTGCTCTTAACTGATTATCAAAGAAAAAGCTTGAAAGAAACTAGATATTGTTGTCGAGAATAATCAATATTGGAAGCAATAATCCATTCAAACTTTGTACAACCATTAAACTGTTGGTGCAAAAATCAAATAATAAATTCGGATAGCATGAAAAATAAATAAAATAAATAATTAAAACAGTTTTACCCGAATCGCGCTAGGCGCTGTCCTTAAGCGTATTCCGTCTCAACGTGCGACAGGAACCGCAACCAAGATAATTCGGGGATGTTGCTTCTTAGGGCACGACCAGGGAAACAACTGATGAAAGCCTCCACAATATCCAGCAGAATATATAGAAATAATATTCCGGATCTATGGAAAAATTGATTTGATAAAGTATTGTAACAATTGGACTAGTTGATCAAATGGTTCTCAAATTCTCGATTTATTTTGTTGTGTCTATCTTTCTCTGCCGAAATTGGTATTTATAAACCTCTCTACTTAGTGGCCATAAATAACAAACGGAAAAATAATTAAATGAAATCAATGTCATTGATTGGACCAAATAAAGTTTCCAACGTTCAGAAAATTTATGAAGAATTGTATCGGTCAAATAAAGGAATATATAACTGATATATAACGGGGAAAAAAGGATTTAATTGTCATCAAATATTTAATTACTCCAACGGAATAATTAATCAAAATTAATTAATAAAATTTTGAGTTTTCTGAATATGTTTCAACAATTCCCCACAAAACTCAAAATTTATGAACATCGAAATTATGTAAAAGCAGAATGGGATTTCTATTGAAGTAAATGATCACTTTCAAATATATAAGATATATTTAAGCAAATTGCATGAAATTAGGAATTTTGAACAAGCAAATGGTGATTAACAAATAGCTGGATATTTATATTCGCATCATGAAGTAGTTTTCAAACCTTGAACTTCACTTAGTATAGGTGCATCGAATTTGGAGGAGACAGAGAGAACTTATGTCTTGAACTCGTTCCTTGGACCCAAATTCTACGACACCATACACGTAATACGGAGACAGTCATCGCGGGGTGCGCATTAATGGCCATACGCATATTCTTGGATTTTTCATGAGAGTCTTAAGGGCTTACCCATGCCCCGCACTGCGGCCGTATACAGATACTCTCATATAGGTGAGTCCCTGCCAAGGATGCGTGTAGATGCACATCCTACGGAAATTACCGCTTTGGTACTCATTAAGAGCTAATATGCTCAACCTTACATCTACATAGAGCACACTCACCATAGGGATGGGGTTGGAGTCTATGCTCCTAAAAGTGTGTGCTCTTGACCACTTGTCGGTTTGTTATTACCCATTGAATCTCTTTTCAGGGGTCACCCTTTCGGAATTGGGTTGCCCCCGCAAGTGGCCCTTTAGGGCTAAACCCATCCCCCTCGATTCTCATCAAATTCATATATAGAACTTCTCATTAAGTTCATCATATTTTTTTTTTCTCATGCCGACTAGTCGCTTCGATATTTGAGCTCAACTCATTTCTTTTTCCTGCAAAGAAACTTTCAAAAAACAAAATTCTCCAAAATGTCGATTAGTAATGAGCTGTTAGAAAACATCATGATTATCTGGTCTAATTTTTAATTTATACCCCCACATTTCCAGATTACTATTAGTAAGAAATTTTCAATTATAATTTTTTTTTCCAACCTAGAAAAATGTCATTGGATCTCTCATTAATGATCAGTGAATGGAATAATCAAAACCGATAAATATTTAATTCCATATATATTATAATATTCTTGTCTAGTAAGATTAAACAAATTCGAAAAAATAATAATTTCTGAGTAATAGATCAGCAATCGGATATTGACTATGGAATATCTTAATTTAAACTTCTAAGATATAGCAAGTTTTAAATGACTCATTGTCTCATTGATTCCAAGAAGTAATGGTTATTTTGACAATAGAAAAATAGAGTATAACAACATACTCTTGTCAATTAAAATTCACAGCGATTAAGAAGAATTGAAAGGTGGCCAGCCTTTTAATTCTTAATTAAAACACCATTGATTTTATTGCCTTATGAAGTACATTACAGGACAAATGGTGTATACAGATGTTCAAAAAAAATGGTGTATACAGAATCGGTACAATTAATTAGTACAACAGGTCAGAGATTAATCAAAAGGAATATTAATGAAAATTATAAGATGAGAAAAAGAATCAACATTCTGACATTTATATCTCAAATCAAAATAATTCATTAATCACAAGAATATTAATTGTCGCCAAGAATTTAAGGTCTGCATTATTTGGCAAAAACTTAACCACACAGGGAATTATACATTCTGATGAAGATCTCAAATGGTTATAAAAGGAACCGGTACGATGAGCAATATATAAAATTTATAATTGCAAATTTGAAATGTCACTAATTCATCAATTTATCAGAATAATTTTAGATCAACAATGAGTAATCAACAACACAGATATATTAAATTCTAATTGAACTAATAAAGATCCACTTAATATTTTTTTTTTTTTATAACAAGTCGTACATCTCAAATAATTAATTATTACTATTCAATACATTAAATTAAATTTGATCTTCTTCGACGCCTAATACTTTGATAGATGCTCCTTTTGCTACAATCACACTTCCTCCACTTGTGATCTGAAAGATTGACCAAGATCGATCAACACATTCTTGTACATTATCTTTCATTATTTTGATTATTAATATTTTTTTAAAGTAAGATAGATTTAAAAAATATATAGATATACTGACCTAAAAGATGACTCAGATGGGTCATTGTTTATCATGTTCACTTCGGATTTGTTAGAGCCGTGCTTGTTGTAAACAAACTTTTCTCTCTTTCTGTAACGACAATCTTTTGCAAAATGGTTGTCTCGACCACAGACATAGCAAAACCGATCATCATCATATCTCTTCTTCTCATTGTTGGGTCCAATGAATTCCTTATTATTGTTTTGATACTTATTATTAAAGTTTCGATTTTTCTTAAAGTTTCTTCCGGGTTTGAAATTTTTATTTTTGATATTTAAATTTTTATTATTGTAATTATTATCATTGTTATTTTTCTCCATCAAGTTAACTTTAGAAGACATTTGATTTTCTTCTATTTGTCTAAGTCTAAATTGATCTTCAATTCTGATTGATTGGATTACTGATCGCATTTCCAGTTTTGTTTGTGTTTTTCTTAGCCCTTGTGCAAATTTAGACCATGAAGGTGGCAATTTATCTATAAGACATGTAACTTGATAGTTCTCATCTAATTTTGTTTGTCCTCCTCTGTGGATTTCTTGAATCATATTTTGGAACTTATGAATTTGATCATTTATTGGTTTATCATCTACCATTTTATAATTATAAAAGTCAGAAATTGTGAATCTAATAATTCCTTCATTATCTTTACTATATGCGTTATCTAATGCATCCCACAAATCTTTAGCTTTTTCATATTTTCTATATGTTTCATAAATCTCATTCGAAAGACAACTTAAAATTCTAAAACGACAGTGAAATTCAATTTCTTCCTTACTACGTTTTGAATCATCCTCATTAATTTTATAAGGAGAATCTTGCCCCACGGCAGTAATTAGTCCTAAAGTAACTAGCCATGCATGCATTTGTTCTTGCCATCTACTAAATCCTATTCCATTAAATTTTTCTGGTTTGAGTGATTGGACGTCATCTAGACCCATTTTTTGAGTAAAGAAGAAAATATGACAAAATCAACTGCAATAATTCAATAGCAGTATAATTATAATCTAATATTGATATTACTATCCAAATAAGAAATACGCTTAAGATTGTTGGTGCAAAAATCAAATAATAAATTCGGATAGCATGAAAAATAAATAAAATAAATAATTAAAACAGTTTTACCCGAATCGCGCTAGGCGCTGTCCTTAAGCGTATTCCGTCTCAACGTGCGACAGGAACCGCAACCAAGATAATTCGGGGATGTTGCTTCTTAGGGCACGACCAGGGAAGCAACTGATGAAAGCCTCCACAATATCCAGCAGAATATATAGAAATAATATTCCGGATCTATGGAAAAATTGATTTGATAAAGTATTGTAACAATTGGACTAGTTGATCAAATGGTTCTCAAATTCTCGATTTATTTTGTTGTGTCTATCTTTCTCTGCCGAAATTGGTATTTATAAACCTCTCTACTTAGTGGCCATAAATAACAAACGGAAAAATAATTAAATGAAATCAATGTCATTGATTGGACCAAATAAAGTTTCCAACGTTCAGAAAATTTATGAAGAATTGTATCGGTCAAATAAAGGAATATATAACTGATATATAACGGGGAAAAAAGGATTTAATTGTCATCAAATATTTAATTACTATAACGGAATAATTAATCAAAATTAATTAATAAAATTTTGAGTTTTCTGAATATGTTTCAACATAAACACTATATCAAGCAAGCAACAAAATTGAAGGAAATTTTCATTAAAACATCAAGGGACAAGTAAATGGGACAGTCAAGGCTCATTGACAGATATCAAGCACACCCAATATTCTCTAACTACTTTTGAACCATGAAATCAGTTTAACACTGACTAAATAACTTCATGTACTGTCTTTAATCTAAACAACCATTTATCTCTTCAAAAAAAAAAAAAAAAAAACAACCATTTATGTTCATGCATGCATCATTCAATAAAGTTTGTTTCAAAACCTTCTGTACCAGCAGGGATGGAAGGACAGCATGATGAAGAAAGAGATCCGAACAGAGCGAACGAGAGAGGTAATTGGATGGATCACTAATTGAGAATAAATATAAAGTTTGATAATTAAAAATGAATAATTAATAATTTGCTGATTAAAGAAAAATAAATATTACATTTATGTTACTACTTAGTACTTCCTGAGAATCCACCTCCCTTGAACTGCGTTTTGGAAGTAGGGGGTACGGCAGCTGGCTCTCTCCCTTTTGTTGAAAAGTCTCAGACCGTTTCCTCAAATCCTATGTTGTCCTTGACAGCTTCTGTCAAGTTATCTCCAAAAAAAAACTCCTATTTTGTCCGTAATGAATGAATAGTTACGACAATGGGATTAAGGAAGGCCCATTAAAAAAAAGGAAAGATGCCTCCTCTGACCCAATCAATGAAGAGGATTGCTTGGAGTCGACAATTTCATGATTTCATTTTCTTAGATAAAAGGAATGTAGTTCAAAGTAACTTACAAAGTTATCATAAAAAAATATATTGGTCTGAAAAAATTATAAACATTCAATATAAATGATTTTTCTATTTAAAAGTTACTCATAAAGACTTTTATATGTAGATCGAATTGAATGGGTCAGAGCAGCCATATCAATTTCCGAATTTAAGATATCAACATGACGTAAATCATTCTATCTACTTTATAATTTACCATTACTTATGGATGAATATTAAATCATCATCAATCAACATGAGAGAAATGGTGGTTGCAGTTTGCATGAAGACACCAAGAGCAATCTGATATTTGTCATGGTGGATCTGTTCGGTTAGCAGTAAGAGGAATTTGTTCAGTTAGCAGTCATTTCGAGTCAAGACGAGCTGAGTTATCAGTTCTGGTGCAGAAGAAGACTCATTTTTGGTGGGTATTTACTCTAGGTGATAGGTTTAGGATTTAGTTGTGGGGAGTTTGGTTTTCTACCATTGATACTGGTACCTGATATGGTACCAGTTGGATACCAATATTGTTAGAGTACTGGTATGTTTGTCTCTTTCTTTGAGTTGAGATGTAATTTTTTGCTACCAGCATCATGTTGGATACTGGTGTGCGTGATGTAATTGTTTTTTTTTTTATTTAAATGAAAATTGCTGGTTCTCCAGCCCTAAAAAAAACATGAGAGAAATGAAAAGGACAGAGGCTTCATGTCCCTGTCTAGGACTTTTTGTTCAATTATTAGAGGTGAGCATCAATGGACAATGGTGATTATTGCTCAACTGCACTAGCTAACCCTGTTTGTACTAGGTACTAGGTACAACTATCTTAGTATGTACATTCGGAGATTCGAGATTTATTTGATGGATAGTTCTTAATCATGTTTGTGCTATATGTTTCTCGTTTTATAGTAAAATAATAATAATAATATAAATTGATTACTTCTAGAATGTTAACCAGCTTGTCTGAAATTTTCAAGCACTGAATGTCCTTTGGAATTCAATAAAGTAGGGGCTCCTTATGCATGTGAAATATGAAGTACTTTAATTAATCATGTAACAATAACTAGAGAGCATAGTTTATTTTATATAGAAATCTCAAATTCGGTTTGATCCGAGCCACATATGGTTTAATATGAAATTTCCATCCGAGATCAATTTTTTTTATATATAAATATATGTATATTTTTTATTTATTTTGTTTGGATGGAGGAAAGTTTATTGTTATATATCGGAGGGGTTGAAGTTTTCGTTACAATAAATGTTCTACACAACAATAAAAGTAGCAAAAAATAAAATTAAAAAAATGTAAATTTTGAGTACGTCGACAAAATTTTAATATGTGTATCATTTTGATACAATTCTTTTTTAGTACAAACTACATAGAAATAATTCTTTTTATATTCTTTGAAACAAAGACGAAAAGTACAAAAAGAACGAAATATATTCGTACAGATTCGAGCAACATTCTTTAGAAGAAAAAGCAGTCAAATCGAAAAAATTCTAATAAAAAAAAATCCTCAGAAAACAAGTTACATCCTCGTAGACAATTATATATATGCAATTAAGAAATTTTCTTGGTTCTGGTGAAAAGAAAGTTAATAAATACTTTCATGGGCATGTATAATATACCAAGCACATAGCTTTTAGTGATGCAAGCAGAATATTCACCATTTTCCGGTTTCGAGTTTCGACCACGGATTACACATTTTTTTTTTCCTAGAAGAAATGCATGCGGTGCTAGCTGTTTAGCTGGTCCCGTGATCCAAGCGAGGTCACCATGTTCGGTGCATAAATTTGTATGGCTCCTATGACTCGTGAATGAAAAATAACAAAGGTTTTCAAATTCTTAAATATACATAAAAAATTAATATAATTTTAATTAGCGTTAATTAGTTGTATGAAAATATTTTAATTTTTTATTTTAGACTAAACTAGACCTTCAAAATAAACTTGTGTGTGCAAATCCACTATGGTCTGATAACGCATGTCTGCTACGCGTTCGCCATCCGCTATTTAAACCTTTGGAAAATAATGAACAAACACTTTATTGTTACTCAGAAAATTGCGCCAAAAAAAAATCAAGCGAAAATTTCAGAAAAATAATAAAAAAAAATTATGTAGGAGAGAGATGCCAGCAGATCACTTTAGCAGATTAACAACTTTTCAGATTAACAAAGAAAAGGATAAAGTATATTAATTAATATATATATATTAAGGAGCGTTTTTCACAAACTTGTAAGAAGTTTGAGTTTGACCCTTGTTTTTTTATTACACCGCCATACAAATTCAAATTTGTGAATTCAATTTGCCGGGCGAGACAGAAAGCTATCAATTCCGAGTAGAAACCGGCAGGACGACCACTGTTGACATTAAGTTCTCATTAAAGCTAGAACAAATGAAATAATTGCAACTTCCAACCAAAGAGGAAAAGGAATCACGACCGACCGATGCAAAGCGCAGAACCATGCACTGTATCATTCTGATCCAGCGTAGGCTCTACTGTGCTAGCTACTAGAGTTTTAAATTCGTCGTACCGTGATCAGTTGTACGGAAATGCATGGTATGGAAAGAGAGCACGTCAGAGTGATGCTGATGTGACAAGAATCTGATTTTTTTTTTTTTTTGGGACAATTGGACTATGATGAAAAGGTTAGGATACATGACATACATAGTACCGACATATATATGGTATGTCAAATTCGAAAAAAAGAATCGATCGAAACTACGTGAGAAATTGAGTATTGGCCCAATTTGAGGATGAATAAAAATGAAACTATGTGAAAGGATGCTTTGCAGAGGGCAAGGGCTATAACGACTTGCAGTCACAATTTAAAATGTTTTTTCTCAATAATTTCCTTAATTTTGTATTTTTTTTTTTCCCAATCATCACTTTAATTCCGACAAAAAATCTCTATTTAAAATTTTGGAATAAATTACAGATGAATATTTCATATCAAAATCTGAGTCCAAAAAATTTGTTACATATTTCCTAAATTATTATTTTTTATTTCTTAAATCATTTTTTTTCAAAATTTTGCTCGATATTAACATTTTTCCTATCATCCTTTAAATTTCAAAAAGAACTTACATGTAATAAATTACGTCACGACAAGTCAGTAGTAAAACTATCATGTCACAACTTAACCACATATATATGACATGTTATTATTGTTAACATGTCTGGTAAAATTACTAGTTGGTTTGGAAACTGAATTTCTATTCAAAACTTTGCCTTAACCATTATGAAATACTACTGAATTACAAACAAATTCTAATTTTCTAATATGCATATGAAATTATAGGTTATTGTGTTCGAGTACCATTGGAGAAAACGTATTATGAAGATGAAAAATAAAATCTGCATAGCACTTTTAATATTTGTAACAAAAATCTCCTACAATTAGTATCGGAAAAAAACTATTAGAAAAGATGACAGCATTTCCCGTTACGACTTTAACAGTTGACCATGTTTTCTTTTCCCCCGAAATTTTCTATTGTAATGTTGTGCCATTTTAATTAAGATTCACACTCCTCAGGCCAACTTGACGCGTTAGAGCGATTGTTCCCGAGTCATAAGACTCGTAACGGATCACCAAACCAAAACCAACACGATATTGATTGATAATTTAATGTTTCAATATTCCACACGATAAAGCCAACCCCCAACTAGAATTCTCGGGTCAGAGTCTCGTTGCATTGTTTATTGGTTTGAGATTGGCACCGTTTTGCCTGGACCAATTCCTCTGAAATTCTTCGCAGCAAAATTGGGTTTGCAATTTGCTGATGGGTCGAGGCAGCTTCACTGCAAGGATTGATATCTGCACCCAAATTATAAATAAAAAAAAATAAATCTTTGAGCTTTTCAATGATATTATATTATTAATATTTTAAACTATTTGATTATTATCTATTTTAATTGAACCAATTATTTCTCCTAGTGTTAAAAAAAAGATTTATTTGATATGCTAAGGCGGAACGAAACTTTAATGTAAATATAGTTTTTTTTTTTATATATTTGTCACTAAGATTTTCTACATAAATTATCAACTATTTTTTATTAGAGAAAATGTATTATGCACCATGATGTATATATGCTTTCGTACATCAAGACCATATTGGTAAGCGGTTTGCAAATTTAAAAATATAATTTAAGTAAAAATCAATTATCAAATAAAATTTTACATTTTTTAACTTTTTTTCAATTTTTTTTACTTTCTATTTTTGGAATATTCTTATTATACTGATTTGTATTATAAAATGACAAGGTTCGATAAATTCATAAAAAATAGTAAAAATAAAATATAAAAAGTTGTTTACTATATATGTGATTTCAATATATATGTTGGATTGGTTAAATTTGTCAATTTGCAAAACCACCGACCAATATGGTCATAATGCACGGAAACCTCTATACATCATGATGTATAAGGTATTCTCTTTTACATTGTATCTGTTTTTAGCATTTAAAAGAAATTATTTATATTGAAACTTTTTTACAGAATTTGAGATTTGTTTTCTAAATAGAAATTATCTTATCTTAAAAATCTGTTTTTTCCCAAGACAAACGTAAAACCAACCAACTATAAAATTCCATAGATTTAGCTTAATAATTTAGTTTTTGCTACTCATTGATAATTTTAAAATGTCTCTAATTATATATTGAGAAATGCTATGTCTAAATGATTTCACGAATCACTCTGCCAAAACTAAATTTGATTTGAAATTTAAATGTCTAACTGATAGGTCTAAATTGCTTAATATGTTCTCCATAGTGAAATCATTTTACCAACTATGCTTTATATTTTTTTACCCAATTTTTTAAAGGTTTTTTGGATTTTTAAAAATTATTATTATTTAATTATTCAGAACTAATTAGATTGAAATTTTTCTTAAATTTAAAAGATAGTAAAAGGTATAAACCTTGATAAAAAAATATTTTAATATGAAAATCGCATTAAACAATTTGGATTGGTCCTTTTGTACTTTCGAATTTGAGATAAGGTTAGATTTGACGAAACCCTCCATCCATATTATATTTACCGTAGCATTTCTCTTATATATTATTATACTTAATTCTTCAAATAACTTTAGCGCGCATTTGAGTTTTAATCTGTGCACTCTTATCTTATAAATTCCATAACTAAAAGTTTAAATTATAAAACTTAGTAACTTTTCCTTTTCTTATAATGAAAAGGATATGTGCACCTTTTTCTTTATTAGTAAATAGGAAAATATAGTTTGCGTTTAATATGTAAATTTTCGGATTAGATATTGTGTTGCATTTATTTTTATATAAAATATAACAAATTTTATTTTTTATTTAAAATTAATATATGTCCTTTCAAATTAATATTATAAATTTTATCTAAAATATATTAAGCATAAAAAGTAAACATATTCTGGAATTATTTTAACTCTTTTATTATTGTACAAATTAAAATTTCTGCAGGTGTTACAAATTTAATTTTTCAATTCATCTAAACATTTTAGCGGTGGATATTCTTGCCGACTGAGACCTCATCTGGGCCCCATCGGATTTTTTTTTTTTTTATTTGGGAAAGACCAATTAAAAATTCTCTTTGCAACGGATAACCAATATTCTACAGGGACGGCTAACAATATCCAGCAACCCATGCAGGCTGATCTACATAATAATACCATATATAACCATACTGTGATACCAGAGCTTACTCGAATAAATCCACGCACTACAAGTCACGCAAAAGACTCCAATCAACCTCCGGTAGCAACAAGAAATTATAAACAAGAGATACTTTTCTTTCAACAAAAAAAGTTTTAACAAGAAGTTTCCATGGCTATCTCCAAGCAGCTCCACATTGAAGCCATTCAAACGGCCATTCCAAGCGATGTCACACTGCCCGGCAAGTCCCGTCGCATCAACCTGACCAATACAACTCTGACGCAGGACTCGCTACAAAGCCGGTTTCGTATGGTTTTTTATTACAACAAGAGCAGTGAAGAGGAGTCGGCATGGACTGTGGCTGCATGGGTGAAGGAATCGATAAGCGTGGCATTGGCTGATTGGCCTGAGCTGGCGGGGAGGCTGAGGAAGGACAGGGAGGGAGACGGGTGCTGGGAGATAAAGATCAATGATGCCGGTGTAAGGCTGGTTCAGGCATCGGTAGAGATGCAATTGGACGAGTTTTTGGCGGCGGAGGACCGGGCTGAGAAGGAAGCGGCACTTGCCAATTGGTCGGATATTGATGGCGAGAATCCTGATTTCTCTGCGCTTTTCTACATTCAGGTAATCGTTTTCCTAATTTCAAATTTGATTTGATTAACTGCCATAGTGCCATATCATGAGTTGTATACATGGAAATTAGTTGAAGCGGCAGTGAGAAAAATTTTGGATAACTTTAGAAGTGATGTCGTTATCTGATAATTAATAAGTACTGGTTGGGTTGAGTAGAAAAATTCTGTCGTAGTATATAGGACAATTTATCACACCGCTTGCACAATTTTTGTGCTTTACCTGCCGATCAGATAACAATAAGAATGAAATGAAAGAAACAATGTTAATTATACAAAAAGAAGAAAGAGGATAAATTTGAACTTGCTAGTACTTTTCACCAATTTGACTTATTTTCATAAATAAATGAAATTGTAGATTTAGATGAGAAGGGTTCTTGGCTAATTAATTTGTTTGGTTCATTTAAAAAAATGGTTAAGTGAAGCACTTGACGGGATAGAAGATAATTTATCATTTTATTATCGAAGTTAAGTGAACTACTTGACGTGACAGAAATTAAACAAATGATAATTTTGTTTAATTTCGTTAATTGTTGTGTTCTGTACGTACCGGTAACAGATGTCATATGTAGATTCCAAATAGTTGAAGCTTTCGGTCCTTAATTAGTGCAGTTAGCAAGGTACTCACTCCTCACCAATAAATGAGTGCAGTTAGCAAGGTCCTTAATCATTGTTGCAATTAGGATCTCATCATTAAGTTTTTGCATCTAGCTGGCCATGGCTACATGGCCGAGTTTTCATAATTTTACCCTCCCTTTTATAATAAATTTAAAAAAGAAGGGTCAATTTTTACTATTGATCGTTTTGTTTTTAATAGTGCAAAAAAAATATTCTGTCAGTTATAACTTGAGAGCCTGAGATGAAAGATAACTCTCTATATAGGATTATAATACTCTTAGTTGTGTTCCATTTGTTGTTTTTCTTTTTTTTTCAAAAAAAATAATAAATAAATTATTGAAGATGTGAATATTGTACTGGTAGTGATACAAACTAGAATGATGTTCCAATCTCGCATATACTCTACTGGCAAATACATGTTCAGAGGCAAGTGCTAGTATGTAAAGTGAACATAAGTATTTATATACAATTTTGTCAGTTGGAAAAACATAAATGTTTTTCTAAAATAAGAATATCAATATACCGAGTCTGAGATTCTTCATCAACATGCATGGTTCTAATAAACATTTTTGTTCAATCAGCTCATGTTTATCATTTTCTTTGCAGGTAACACAATTCGAGGGCAATGGATATGCTGTTGGAATTACATTCAGCTTACTTTTGAATGATCCACTGTTCCTGATTCGGTTTCTCAAGTCATGGACTCAGACTCACATGCAAATGCTAGCCGATGGCAGCCTCTCCAAAAACCCAATGTTTCACCTTGGCTATTTTCAGAGGCCATCCCGTCCGAAGCACCTAAAATCTATTGGTCTTGATTCCTTCCCTTCTGCTGATGCCACAACCACTGTCTTGTTCAAAGTACCAGAAATACAAAGCGACAACAGGGATAGTTACAGAAAACTTGCTTCTGCCTGCATTGGGGAAGCAGTGAAGAGCACCAGAGCGAATGGCGTGTCAAAATTCTCACTTATTGCAAATAAATCTGATGGCCTGGAAATTGAAACTTGTGAAATTGGTGCTCATGTCAAGGCAGAGTCCAATGGAAATGTGGATGCTGCCCTGAAACCAGTGAACTGGCAAGACATCGGCATGGAAGATTTTACTTTGACAAAAGGGAACAAGCCTGTCCATGTATCATACCGTTTTATTTCGTCGATAGATGAACCATTGGTTGTGATGATGCAATCAGACGATCAGGAGAAGGATGGTGCAGAGATGTTCATCGGTGCAGCTATTCCTAAGTAGTAACTGCAATGCAATTGTATTACTAGACTTTGCTGATTCTTTGAGTTAAAATCTAAATAATTTGAAGAAATGTATTTTCTTAATTGTTGGTTTGTTATGTTTCTGTAGTAAAATTTTATATAAGTGGGAAAAGTGGAAGTTGATATTGTTCTTGTATAATTAATTAGTTCTCCAGCTAGGTTAAGTTAAGAATTAGCTTGTTCAAGTGGAAGCAATTATATCTTGAATAAAAAAAGGTTGAAATGTTCAATGTGCTGAGCGAAACTATTTGAACCCATGAACCCAAAGGTTCCTTTGGTGTTTGATAAAGGAAGAACTTAAGAGGAAGAAATTAAGAGGGAGAACTTATGACAAGTTATGTCATGTTAAGGAGGAAGAATTTATTTGTGTTTGGTTATGCATATTGAGGAATAAGAAAAGAAACAAAAAAATTATTTAAAGCTAAAATGTGAAAAGACAATAATAGCCTTCTTCTTATGACAAATAATTGTGTTGAACTATATAGTTGTAGAGCCAATTAACAATTAACTAGTATCATACTATAAGCATAAGAACTAGTAATACTCAAAGTATATGACAAAGCATACAAGATAATATCCTAATCCAACAAATATAGTGCTAATATGACAAAGTGCTCAAATCGCTCAAATCAAACAAGCTTAGTACAACATTATATTGTGATAATATAAAAACATATTATATTTATTTTAATTACCTTGAAAACATACACAATACCACAAAGCACGATATCTTACACAATATCACAAAACACTTTTGTCATTTTTAGAATAATCTTTCAGAAGTGTAACTCAGGTCCAAGTAAGTGTGATACTGTAAAAACATATTATATTTATTTTAATTACCTTGAACCCATAAGTGCGCAATAAAAAAAAAGATATTATTAGCTTGGATAGTAATAACAATGCGCACAAAAAAAAAACACCTGATAGAGGGGTAGTAATGAGAAGAGTTGGAATGAAAAATATTTTTTAATTACTATTCCTCATGTGGGTCCCGTAGCCAAATTTTATTCCACCCATTTAGGTGTCATAGGTTAAAGAAGCTTCTTCCTTGTTTAAACTACATAACTTATTTCTTATTTGGTAGGAAATATGAGGAATAACTCCTTATTCCACACTAAAGAAGCTTAAAGAAGCTAACCAAATTAAAGCAGCTTAGTACGTGTCACTTGAATTTGCATTTGTCCCTAAAAAAGGAAAGGAAAATGTAGAAGAACTTTGGTTGAATTTGAATGAATGTCCTTTAAATTTTAGTCCATTAATGGTGCTCCTTGATTAGTATAAATTGGCCATGAATGACAGAACAATTACCTAAACTTTTTTTTTTAAAAAAAAATAAAAAAAACTACCTATATGATGCATAATACTATGTCAAATCAAAGTCATACGACATACCTGACATCTTAACTTCTTTATTTATTTTTTCTCAAACATCAGATAGAAGTCTGTAGAGTGCTGGACATTAATTGACTAGTGTATATAATAGAAGATGGATTAGATTACCTACAATGTGCATCCTCCACCTAACACAACCTAAGCTGTACGTCTCAGGTCTCAGTCTCTTAGAAAATTGGCCTACATGCTTTCACACATACATCCAAGATGGAAAAAAGAGAAGGAAGCTAAAATAGTCAAGAAAAAAAAAGAAAGAAAAGAAACAATAGAATGCAGAGAGAGAATTTTCGCTTATTAAAACGAGCATTGTTAGGTTTATAAGAAGCCTGTAAACGATTATTTCGAAAAAGTCCTCATTTTAAGTCAGGACATGTATTCACAAATTGGTAGATTAGGATGCATGTGGTATGGTTATGGTTACCAATCAAAATTGATTATAGCTATTTCGGATTAACGATATATTTCAAAATTTTAAGATTTTATGTTGAAATTCGGATTTGTTTATTTAAAATATAATAGCACTTAAACATTAATAATTTTTCAAATATTCAGAATAATATTGTCTACGGATTAACCATTGTTCTCGCTATTTCAACTTTACATTCAAACACATCATGAGAGAGTTTGACATTCAACTAAAATGGAGGATTAATCATTATGCATGATCTAGAAGATATTTATAAAACATGACATAATATTTTGATAAGTAAAGACGAATTCCCAATAATTGCTCACATGCTTTACACAATAAATAAATAAAATTATAAAGACTGAAAAACAATTGTCAACGTATTTCTTTTAGATAAAATATACTATAACCCTCCTTAATATTTTACAAATTTAATGGTCGATCTCCACTATCCAGTATTAAAAATAAAAAAAACTATTTACATTCTTTAATTCTACCGTTAATAAAAGATGAATTTTGCAAGTGTTATTTACCTTATAAGGACCATTATGCAACTTACAATTCACGAAGAGTAAATTTATTTTTCATACTTTAGAATTGGATTTACATCAGTATTGCATTGTAGTCCACAAGAAATTGTGCTCTTTACTTTTTTACAATAGTATCATTTTTGTATCTATATGTAAACGAAGAAAGCTTAAAAAATATAAACTAAGAATCTGGAAATGTACCCTGTAATTTTTTTTTTTTTTTAAGAACCCGGAAGTGTGTTTGGCAGAATATAGTTAAGCATATAACTACACAATACTCTTGAGTCAATATTTAATTAAAATTTGTGTTTGTATTATTTTGGATATAGACACGAAAAGTGTTGCACTTAGCAGACTAATATTCGGACGTCAGAATTAAAATTATTAATAATTATTAAATTATAAGAATAGGTAACATTATACTCTTCCTATTATCCAAATATACCAAATAGAGCGGCACCAACTGAGCCAGGACTATCTATCATAATTATGTAACATCATGAAGGCTCCATGTCTCCAACATGTGATTGTTTATAAATGTTTACCCGCATAATTTTATCTGATTTTATATCAAATTGCTCACTGACATGATTTTAGAATGGTATACATAACCATTTTATATTAATTGATCTTAAAGAGAGAAGTTCAATGTTTTTAATCCCTTTTTGTTTTAGTGTAATATTCCAATGATTCAAACTGCACACATTGAACAATATATAAAATAATAGAATTTCATTTAGTATCTGAACGGAAAAGAATTTTGATTGAAAGCTCGAAAAAATATAATAAAATATTGGTTTCGAAGATTAATAATCTAATAGCAGAGGACGGACATCCCTCCCCCCCGCCCCCCCCCCCCCCCCCTCTTCTAATGAACAGAGCAATCTGCTTCCGATATATGAATTATAGTTTATAAAAGAGAAACATAACAAAAATATTGCATCTAAAAAATAAAACAAAATTGTAAATAATGGTATTCAGAAATTGTGCAAGCCAAGTAAACGAAGGTCTGGAAGAAAGAATTTTTACAAGTACATTTGATATTCTTTTATATATTTAGTCTACCGCCAACAACATAATTGGCAATCAATTTGACAATCTTTGAATTCTCAAAAAGTACCTGTTGATTTCTTTACATACTGTGTTTGGATGTTGTTGGAATAGGGAATAAGAATAAGGAATTTCGAAATTCGTGTTTGTCTCTATTCCTTATTCTTATTTTTTAGTTTTGTTGGTATAGGAATAAGGGCCGGAATTGCCCCAAATTCATTATTCCTATGGTGTTTGGTTTGACACCGGAATAAAGAATAAGGGGCTTATTCCTATCCAAAGTCTTATTCTCATGCATCCAAACTTAACATACTCTGCAAGGGCAGGAAGAAGTTAGTGGGAAAACAAAACAATTCCTACAAAATTATTACAAAAGTTCAATTGTAAAAAAAGAATTGCCGGACCACAGCTGCCGGTATCAAGTACCTAGGCTAGCTTTTCACATGATATAAAAAACGGTTTATTATCACAGGGGATTAGGAATAGCTATGATTAACCCTACAGTCTTCAACTTCATAATTGAACACAAATTGTTGACCAAAGTAGTAAACTTCTGCTGACATGTGATTGTGGTGGCGTTAAAGATTATGAAATTTTTCAGTGTGAGGTCTCTGAAAGAACATTCTTCTTGTGCTAATATAGAAACTTTTATGCGGTCATGAAGTTGGTAAGTGTAGATAGTGCAAAAAAAAGTCTAAATGTGCAAGCAAGGTATTCAAGATATGTCCCATTGAGAACCCCTCCTGATTAGTTGCATAGTACATATCAAGAAATGAAAATTGCAATGTCCTGTATCACTAGAAATGATGTTATGATTGAAACTCAAGGATTATTGTTCTTCTTTAATTTTAATGGTAAAGCTAGAATCATAAAATCTGCACAAGGACAACCTGTATTTTCCTGTCATGCCATCAGTATTGCTTTCATTTTCAAAATGGCGCTTCTTAAATTATTATATTTTATATACATTGCAAAAGTGAAAGATATAATACTGCTCAAAGTCGAAATGATTTGAAGGGGACATGAAGAGTAGAAACTAAGGTAGGCTTTGACATGGCACAATATCCATGCAGTTGGTGGGAGAAATAGCAAGCAAACTGTAAAGTTACACAATTAATTTAAAAAAGAAAAGTATTAGGTGCACCAAATTAATAGAGGGCAAGTATGGCTTGACCAATAAGGATACCCCAACAACAACTGAATCGTGAGGTTAGTTATCAATTGGACCCAGTTCCTCTCCTACCCCGTTCTTTCTAATTAAGTGACTACCTATATAACACATGCCATCTTAGAAGTGTCACAGTCGGGAGAGTGGCTTACATTTGTGCTTTGTAGTGTTTAAGAACAAGAAACTAGAAATTAATTGAGGTAGCAGTAATGGCTTCTGTTGTTTCTCTTTTAGTAATTGCTGCAGTTGCTGCTGCTCCAGTGTACGGCAAGGATTACATCGTTGGTGACTCACAAGGATGGACGAGCGGTGGGGATTATACCACATGGGCTAAGGGCAAGAAATTCACTGTTGGTGACACACTCAGTAAGTTTTCTTCTGTTCTGTTTTTCATTTCTGATTTGATGGTCTGAAAGGCCAAATTTCCTATGTCTAGTTTAGTATACAGAAATTGGAAAGTAGTAGGCAAAATAAAAATCTTCATGTTTGGTTAAGACAAGGGCAAGAATTGTTTGTATTATTTTCACAAAAGAAGCAGACCAAGAGCAGAAGCGTAAATATTGCAAATGATGCCTATTTTACTGCTTATTATTCTGTTCTGTTCATATTATTTATTTCTAAGCACATTTTAGACAAATATTAATCTTATAGGAAGCATGCATATTTTAGTGCAACTAATTACTAATGTTTAAAATTTTGTACATTTCTTCCAATCAGCATTCCAGTATGGCAGCTTTCACACTGTCGACGAGGTGAGTAAGGCAGACTACAGCTCCTGCTCTTCTTCCAACTCAATCCAGTCATACAATGACCAGAACACCAAGATCACCCTAGACAAGGCCGGCACCCGCTACTTCATCTGCGGGACCACTGGTCACTGCTCTGCTGGCATGAAGCTAGCCGTTACTGTCTCTGATGCTGCTGCTTCTGCCCCTGCACCAAGCACACCGAAGGCCACACCAGCTGCACCATCTGATGACACCCCATCCACCACACCAAAGACGTCAACTCCCTCCAGCACCCCAGCAACCGAGTCACCAAAGGCAACCACAACTACAACAAGCACCAAATCTACAACAAATACAAGTGGGGCCCTGGTGAGTGGGCCTGCAAAGGGCTTGGTCGCTGGAGTGTTGGTTGCACTTGGACTTGCTTTCATGGGCTGAGATACGCTAGGATAGAGGCAGTGCTGGCTTTGCTTGTTTTGGGCTTATTTCTGGGCTTTTTTGTTTATTAAGAGAGTTTTCTTATTAGAGGTTACTGATTGATTGTTGATTTCATGATTTGTCTCTATTGGTTGTTTTAGCCTTTGTATCATGTCATTATGAATAACTTATGTTATTAATCAATATCCTATCTACAGTTGAAGCCTTTTTATTGCACTTTTTTATATTCAAAACAGGAACTGGGAGCAAAGAAGACCTTAGCTCCAGTATAGAACTCCGGCTATTATTTTGGATAGAATAACTAGTTTACGACTAGACATTTAAAATTGAAAGTTACTTTAACATTTCATATAGAACTACATCCTCATATATAAAACTTTCTGTTGAAAAAACACTTTATAATGTTCGCTAGGTGTATTAAGTTTTTAACTGCTTTTTTCTTCGATATGACAAACAAAATTGGAGGAAATTAAAATAAAAAAAAGGTTATATTTTTTTGTGCTAAATAAAAAGTTGTCTCCACCGGAAATTAATCAATCATACTTGAAGATTTGTTTATTGTTTCCTTGTCAACTTATATGGTACAAAATAAACTCTGAAAATCACAAAATTTTAAATAGATACATCTTTTGTAAAAATAAAAAAAAGTAATAACAAAATTTAATTCACTATTTGATTTCTAAACTTCTATATATAAATTAAAAATGAATTTGTGAAGGGACATTGTTGTAATATTTTAACATTTCTTGTATTAAATTGAACGCATGGTCTTCAAGTAGGCATGCAGTCTGATTTTCTATTCAAAACGCTTTTTTTTTAGCTCAACTGAAGAGATGTGGCACGTGTCAGTTCACCAATTGTCCACACAATACGCCGTACGTCATTAATTAAAACTAACTCCATGAACGCATGATCTAAAATGATGTCATTTCAGTAATTACTAGCAAACATAAGTTACTTATTATGCACTTAAAATGATGTCCAGTGATAAAGTATCCTGAGATAAATTACGGCATGAGCTTTTTGCATCCTTGAGATCTACTAATGCAAGCAATTGTTTTGGAGTTGAATCTACTTTCTACCAAGTGAAACATACTAAAAAAAAAAGCACTCCAACAAACCCCAACAACCTTTTCAAAGTGTCAATTTCTTTCCAAACAGTAATACAATTGAATCAAAAGTTCTTGCCTAATCAAAATTCCCATATCTAAGGTATGGTTAGGTTAACTAATGCTCAACAATACAAGCCCATTTAAATACTTTAGACCCCCTTGTGTTTGTTTGATAGCATATTCATTCCACATGGATAACTTGCTGATTCTTTCTGTCGTTGTTATCATGGGTACAATGCTGTCCGGCGAAGCTGCAATGTATACAGTCGGCAACAGTGCTGGCTGGGACATCAGCGCAGACTTCCCATCATGGGTTAGCAACAAAACATTCTACGTAGGCGATGTTTTGGGTATACATTTTCTCCATCATAATTTCCATTACGGTTATATGTCTTTCCCCAATTCCCCCATTTATTTTGTAGAAAACAAAATTTTGTGTTGCTATAAATTGCTTAATAATTAAATTTTTTTTGGGTCATTTCTGTGCTTATATCATAAACTTTACTTATTTCGTGTCAGAATGTAAAAGAAAAGAAAAAGGGATAATAATTAATCGGTACATATTTACTGTGAGCCATCTTTGAACTTTTTTTTTTTTTCTAATTTTCCGCATCATTAGCTATGTTACATATGTAATGACACCCTTTTCATAAAAAATTATCACGACAGTATTCCAGTACAATAAGTATCACACAATAAATGAGGTCGACAAATCAGGCTATGACAACTGCAGCACCGACAACACTCTCCTGACAGATAGCACCGGCAACACAACTGTTCCGCTAACAGCTCCCGGCAACAGGTACTTCATCTGTGGTGTGCTAACACACTGCTTAGGCGGCATGAAGCTAGCAGTAACTGTAGAGAGAAACCAAACATTATCCCCTATTGGAGCTCCGGTCGGCGCACCTCTTTCACCTTTTGACCCGCAATCTGCTACAAACCCTGCTTCGGGCATCACTGATGGGAGCAACTTGCCCTCATTTATTAGTAGGTCAAGTGAATTTGGAAAAGGATGTGGGGTTCTATCTTGGTTGTGCACTTTGGGGACACTTTTGATGGTGTTGGCTGTAAAATTATAATAGCAGAGTATGATTGTAATTAGAGTGATTGATTCACGTTTTCTTGCACATGCATTTTGATATAAGGAAACTGGAACCCACACAATTATGAAAGGTCTTTTGCATCATGAAAGGGCTAAAAATTATTTTTAAAAGCTTTCTTAGTGGTACTGTGAACAGCGGCAACTAGTACCATTCTTACAGCAAATCTTAGCAGACATGAATTATTTTAGGATAACTTACTAATACCAGATTTCTGTACTACATTAAATTTTAGTAGTGGAAAAGTTGTGCAATATTTGGAAAATAGAAATTACAAGACCGATTACAGATTTTCAAGAGAAGAAACATAATTATGATACTAGAACAAAATGACTATCCACTTCGGAATGGGCTGGAAAATAATTATGATGTACATTTTGTTTTGGTCTACAGTGGACTAGGCCTTTTTAGCCCAATAACTTTTTTTTAATGAAATTTTCTCTATACATGAACTGCGGAGACCCAAAAAACCAAAATCTATTTATTTTCTCTTTTTACATTTCTTGTTTATTCAATTATCCTTTATTCCTTTTGTACATGGCAGATGGCACCTACATTGCAACTGGAGCTAATTCTATAACTATATAAAAAATTACAATTAGCACCCCTATTTAATCGTCTAAATAAATTCGAATTGGGATTGCTTTGGTTAAAATTTTCCTTTTGCTTTGTGACTTGTTCTAGTTTAATCGTTGGCTAATTACCATTTCTCTCTGCTTGCAACTTGCAGTAGTCGATAGATCAGACTTAATTTTATGTGGGCCATTTCATATCCAGAACATTTTTTCCTGTCGAGATCGTTTGTCATTAATTGTATTTTAATTTCCTTCAGATCAAGGATTTGGTAACAGGGAATGCAAGCTTGTACTAAAAAGAAAAAAAAGTTTGGTGAAAGGAGAATCCCAGCGAGAAGATTGCAGTTGGGGATTAATTAATGATAGTGCATACCGGACTATCAGTTAGCAGTACATCTTTGTCTGTACAAATGTACAATGCATGTCAACCTTTATATATAGAACAAATATAATTGTTTATGTACTTATAAAGTAATTATGGTCATGGATAACGGAAAAGAGAACATATATGACTTTATAATTTACCATTCTAAAAATCCAAAGTAAAATATGCTAAAATACCAGAAAAAACAACTCAACTTGATGTAAATTTACAAGACATATATCTTTATTTCATCCGGTGAAGAAATAAACATGAATGGCAATACAAATACTGACTAAAATATGTGATCTCTATAAAACAACAGACGCATCTCAAAAATCGCCACCAATAACAAATTGACAAACAAAAGAAATTAAAATAACAGTAAAAAGCATCGATCACTAATAAACAGCACGCATGCAAATATATACCAAAAGATCTGCTACTCTAAGCCAGTACTACCATTCCACCAACCAACAGAGCCACTAGGCCGAATGTGGATCCGCTGACACGTGTTCCGAATCCATCGACCGGGGTAGATGGAGTGGGCTCCTCTACCGGCGTCAGAGCTGCTGGACTGGGAGCGCTCAATGGAGCTTTAGCCTCTGCCGGTGCTGGTGTCGTGGCAGCTGGTGCCGGAGACACTGATGGGGTTGGTGAAGCAACAGGAACAGGAGCAGGTGGTGGTGTAGCCGGAGGTGGTGTGGCTGGGGGTGGTGTGGCAGGGGGTGGTGTAGCAGGTGGTGGGGTGGCTGGAGGTGGTGTGGCAGGTGGTGGTGTGGCAGGTGGTGGTGTGGCCGGAGGTGGTGCTTGAACTGGAGGTGGAGTGGCTGGTGGTGGTGTAGCTGGAGGTGGTGCTTGAACTGGAGGTGGAGTAGCTGGAGGAGGTGTTGCTACAGGAGGTGGAGTAGCCACTGGAGGTGGTGTGGCAACTGGAGGGGGTGTGGTGGCAGGAGGAGGTGTCGTAGCCGGAGGAGAAGGTGCAGGAGCTTGAGCAATGCATGTAGAAAGAAGGGAAAGAGAGATGGAAAGAGCTAGGATGAGTTGAGAATGGGGATGCATTTTGGCTTATTATTGATCTCTTTCTCTGTTTTTTTTTTTTGTATTTGAGTTTCGATCTGTGAGTTTTGTAAGGTGCGAGAGAGACGATCTGAGATTTGGCTCTGGAGGAGAGGTATGAGGTCGATTATATATATATGTGAAAGAGGAAAGGTGGTGTAGTACGTGACTGGTGTCGTTGTTCTTTTCTTTTCAAAACTTTTTAAAAGTAATGCTGTTAGTTAATTAGTTAACAAAGTGATCCGTTGGCTTGTTTGTTTGGTACACGATTGTCAAGTCAGTCACAGCTGCATGGGATCCGTATCGGCTGCCTTCTTTGCCTTAGCAAGCTCTGTTTATTTTTTCCCTTTTTTTTAAAAAAAAAAATCTGACCCGTTTGATATATAAAGTAAAAGTTTCAGATTTACAATTTAATGTCTGTGAAAGTAATTATTTATAAAACTTGACAAAGTTCTTCAAATTATTTGATATATGACTCATCTAAGTAGTGTATCGAAGCAATAAAAAAAATGCATCCATGATTGTGATGTTTAATTAATTTAAATAAATTCGACAAAAGTATCAAATAATTCAATCAATAATTAATCTACAGTAAGAAAATGTGCATTAGAAGCACTTAAATTTAGATCCTAAACTAATGCAAATATATTAATTTAAATTGAACCGAATTGAATAAATTATATTTCAAATAATAAATCTTTCCGACATGCATACGATCAAGACAGATCGGAGCATGTGGACGTCAAAATTTATTGGAGATAGGAACGTATGGACTGCAAAAGTAATTAATTTAGATAGGCATTGGGCCAAACTAAGGCTCAAGTGGTGAACCCTGTTTGTTAACAAACAGAGTCTTAAGCAATCAAGCAATCAGAGCGCTATCGTTCTCATCCTCACCCTCACCCTCATCCTCACCCCAGTGTGATTTTAAATCCTCCGATCCCCTGTGCTCTCTCATTCAATCAGATCCAGTCTCCGTCACGCGCCTCCCTCTACTCCGCCTCTACTCTCCTCATCCTCTACGGCACCACCTCCTCCGCGCACCTCCTCACTGCTCTCCCTCACACGCCGCCTCTCTTCCTTCGCGCAGAGACGCGCAACTCTCCTCTCTCGCTCCATTTCTTCTCTCATCCGGGTTCTCTCCTTCCTCTTTTCTTATCTCTCCCTTCTCTTTCTCCTTTCTTCTTTCCCCTTTCTTCTTTTTAGACCATTTCTTCTCCTTTTCTCTGAGATAATTTTTCTTTTCTCCTTTCTTCTCTCTATTTTTTTTCTCCTTTCTTCAGATCTGGTTCTCCTACTACAAGAGAGTAAAATAACAAGTATAGGGGATCAGGGAGTAATTAAACATTACGAAGGGAGTAAATAACTAGCATAGGGAAGTAATTAAATTAATACTAGGGAGTAAGTTATAACTCTTCGTATAACTTTATTAGGGAGTAATTAAACAGTATAAAGGGAGTAAATAACGTGAACAGGGGAGTAACTTATGTCTATTTAAGGGAGTAACTTATATGCATAAGGGAATAAGTAATAGATTCAACTGCATAGTACATTTAAGGGAGTAACTAATATCGAAAAAGGAGTAACTTATATGCATAAGGGAATAAGTAATAGATTTAACTGCATAGTACATTTAAGGGAGTAACTAATATAAAAAAAGGGAGTAACTTATGTCTGTTTAAGGGAGTAACTTATATGCATAAGGAAATAAGTAATATATTTAACTGTGTAGTACATTTAAGGGAGTAACTAATATCGAAAAAGGGAGTAACTTATGTCTGTTTAAGGAAGTAACTTATATGCATAAGGGAATAAGTAATATATTTAACTACGTAGTATATTTAAGAGAGTAACTAATATCGAAAAAGGGAGTAACTTATGTCTGTTTAAGGGAGTAACTTATATGCATAAGGGAATAAGATATGAGGAAGAGGACGAGAGAAGGCATGAATCAGATGAGAAAGGAAAAAAAAAGAGAAACGAGAGAGACGAGAGAAAATAGATGAGGACGAAAGTGTGATAGGACAGATGATATGAAGGAGAAACGCGAGGACAGATGAGGGAGAGATTGGAGACGGAAGAGAGGAGATGAGGGAGAGAGGGGAGACGGAATAGAGAAGAGGAGGGCGAAGCGAAAATTAATGAGGCGCGCTAGAGAGAGATGAAGCGGGGTGAGAGGGGGGGTGAAGCGGAAGTGAGACGCGCTGGAGAAGAATTTCCATTTTCTGAAATGAAGAAGTAGCGACTTTTTCTATTTTTAGATATTGATTGCGTTATTGCCTTAGAGACTGATTGTAGTTATCAGCACTGGTTTGTTAAGAACAAAAATAAAAATATTGTTAGTCCTCTCAAAAAAAAAAAAATTCATATTCTACTTAAAATCTTCATACAAATTAAATTGCTTTCCAGTTCCATATTTGGGTTACAGAATTTCATAAATTATTTATATTGCTATATAAATCCCGATTTTCCACCGCACTTCTTTTCTTATTAATATTGTTCGGAATAAAATGTGAATATGCAAAATTTATTTTTCTCCCTATATATGGTGCTGCAACATATTTCTACAGTCGTTGAATTCATAGAGTCGTCTTATATGGAAAATGCAATGCATTCATGCTAGAACAACTATTCGATGCGCGCTATAAGTCTATAACTAATTCAGCAAATTAAGATTTTAAGAACAAGTA
Source organism: Rhynchospora tenuis (assembly GCA_027725995.1). Taxonomy (NCBI): domain Eukaryota; kingdom Viridiplantae; phylum Streptophyta; class Magnoliopsida; order Poales; family Cyperaceae; genus Rhynchospora; species Rhynchospora tenuis. The sequence goes on from CM050888.1 coordinate 173,555,423, forward strand.
AATGCCTGGCAAAATCGATTTTGTTTTCATTGAAATAAAGACCTTGTAAGAAATACACTTACAACAAATTCTGAATGTTGATTTTTGAAGTTCATAAATCATATTACAGTAAAGTCGCATTGTCATAATTTCTTATGTCCATATAGACAATACAATATAAATAATACCTAATGATGTTGTGTTTTATTTAAATTTACGATTTTTTAATGAAAACATTTTATAAATAATAAAGACACAATGAAGGCATATACAGAGGTATTTAAACCCTTCTATTAAAATAATGATAAAATTTGTGGCAGAAAATTTGTTGATTTGGAAGGAAAAGGACAGATCAGCTGGCAGATCCTGTGATTAACAGTCTGGACAGAGTCCCTCCGACCCTTTTTCTTGACAAAGTTTGGTGCAATTTCTTTTCCTTTTGCTCTGTGCATTTATTTCGGAGAATGTGGCAGCGTAACACAGAAAAGAGATGCATGACTTGGGGGTTATCATGAGGATGGTTTCCGGTTCTCTTGTGACTTGTCTTAGTTGTCTAATGCACGAATCCAGTACTGCTTTCTTTTCTTTTTTTTCTTTTGCTAATTATCTTATTCTTAGCCCAGATAATATTGTTTTAATTTTTCCTTAAAAATATAAAATAGTAAAGAATTAGATTATATTAATGATATTTCTATTTGATAATGCTAACATCAATCAAACTGTCAAATAGAAAGATAAAAAATTATAGTTAAAATTCTATATCATTTACATATGTTGTTGAAAGTTTGGTACAATTTGAAAAATAATCGATCATCTATCGAGCGGTTTGCGAAATTAACAATCTGACTTTATTAATTTATGATAGAAAAAAAATAAAAATTATCAAATTTAATGCATTATATCTATCGATCTAAACTGTAGAGAATATCCTTCAATTTTACTTTTTTCAACTTTGATTATTATCTGTATTATATTGAATGTTTCTTCTTCAGTTCTTTCCTTTTTAAAATAAAGGACATTATTTTCAAAATTATATATAGTACTTGACTTTCTTTTTTCTAATTTCCTATAGTCAATATTTGTAATTTGAGTAGGATTATGGTATTATGCCAGTATTACGAGTTATAAATCTGAATTCAAGAAACATATAAAAAAAACTTACTTTAAATATTTTTTATAAATTATACTAGTGTTTTTTTTTTTTTGACAAACAAAAACCATATATTTTTAAAACTTCTAGATTGTCTAATTTAGTCCCATCCATCCGTTCCTTTTGATGTGTGCATACATGCACCCTGAAATTTACCAAGCGCAACACAATGCTTGAATGTTGATCACTTTGAGTTGAGGTAAATAAGAGATTCTTATTGATTACAAAGAAAACTATTTCATTGGTTTAATATTTGGATGTCACAAAGGAAAATAGCCCTTCTGTGATATAACGTGTAATCGGCTAAATTCGTCTGTCTTTTCAACAATATCTTCATTTTCTTAACTTCTGGAGCACAATTACATGTTTTAGAGGAGTTTGTATATCAATAATTGTCTTAGCATTTATCTACAGTTTACCCTCACCACTTCAAATTATTTATTTATTTATTGTAAGCGGGTCAAATGGATTATATTTGATGGTAATTTTTGTTAACGGCAACAAGTTTGAAAAATAGAGAGATGCTTATCATGGTCAAAGGAATTAATATGTATAAAAAAATTTCTTGGATACATTTTGTTGAGGAATTGTAGAAATGATTCCCAATCCAAATGGATACATCTGAAGAAAATAAAAAGTAACATTTTTTTCATTCTTGACAAGTGGCTGCTAACTTTGAAAATAAATTTATTTAAAAGATGATACTGGAAAAAAAAATAATAAAAAAAGAAGAAGAATTCTGTTGGGTGAACAACTGCAATTTGTGCTTCGTTGCTTGTATGTTTGATTACCCGAGAGGCTACACAAAAGTGTGCATCAAAGAAGCCGAGTAGACAAGATAAGGGTGGGCCTTGAATTGGAAGTGAAGCAAGCTTTTGCTACTTTATCCAACCACCGATATCATTCGCTGAAACTTCTAATTTATTAAGGGAAAAATTGAAGAAAAACTAACAAGAGTGAAACAGAAAGATAAAAGAAAAAAATAATACCGATAGGACTATATCATGTGATGTTCATTTCTAAAGGGTCCCTTTGTAGATCAGAGAAAGCTGGCCATCATCTTTTGTCCCACATCAACAATACCAAATATATTATTTATATAAAAAATATAATGTCGACTGTTTGTTGGTTTCTTTCAATCTTAGTAGGAGAAAACATGAAAAAAAAAAAAGAGCGGAGAAATTAATTTTCTTTTTTTTTTTTTTTTTGACAATAAGTACTTGGCAATTAAACACTCTCCCTAATTCTACAGTCATTATTACTTCTTAAGTTCTTTGGAGCTGTCAAACATGAGACTTGTTTATTAGGCCATCATGAGATCCGAATTCCGAATGCTGTTTGTTATATCTTTTGGTTGCACGCAATTGAAAAATATGTTCATATTTTAACTTCGATTTCAAGTTTTGCCGTTTCCCCAAATTTGAGCTAGTTACCAGCTGTGGTATTATTATTTCACCAAATTTGGTTGAACTTATATTAATTTGTATCTTTTTTGGTTAATACCATTTCAGTGAAATTTCCCTTTCATAGGACAAATTTACATTACTTCTTCAACCACAGGTGAAAAGAGACGAAACATTGTTGCTAGGAGAATATGACCTTTGAGCAACCAATGGATGGTATATATTGCAAAGTTACTATTTCAAACGCCAAAGCACCAAGAGGTGCAACAAACATTTTTTTTTTCCATACACTGAGCTCTTTATGTGATTACATCATGTTACCTTATCAAGCTTTTACTTGGTATAATGTAAATCGTTTGCTACTGTACCACAGGTGCCAACTGCCAACACTTAAAATTTCCTACTTTTTATAACCAATAAGAATACTTGAATTGAACTTGGCTGTGTTGTAGTGCGACATGGATTTTGGACAAAATTGTTGAATAAGAAGCTGATCTAAGCTTTTTAAGTTCTTCGATAATATTCTACCAGAACACATACATGACAATTTTGACCTTTCGACGTTTTTTTTTTTTTTTTTTTTTTTTTTTTTGTTGAAACAAGTAGGCTTAAGGCCTACCGCCTACCACTTGCATTTTATCAGAAGAAAACGTTGTAAAACTACAGCATCATAACAAACTGCTAAACCGCACTGGTACCATACCCGGTACCATTTGACCTTTCAACGTGGATCTTCATGACATTAAGTTAAATAAAGGGTCGAATTTGGACTAGTAAGTATTTTATTATACCGATTCTGAGCCCATTATTCCACTAATTTGGATTTGAGTCTATTAGGCCAGCAACACATGTTATCCAGCCCAACGACGATAAAACTACAAAAACGATTCTAGGTTATTGACTAAGGAATCAGATCCTCTGGACGTCCATCCTCTGGACGTTTGGTGGACGGCTGGGGATCTGGACCGTCTGATTTAATCTCAACGGCTATAAGGAAGCCCCGTGCATTCCACCACACCCGAAAAAAATATTGGCCCGAAAAAATGAACCGTCTGATTTAAATCGGACGGCTCCGATCAAAAACGTCCACTGGACGTTTCAAAAAAACGTCCAGAGGATCCTGGTCCTATTGACTAAGGCTCTTTGTAGGAACAGATAAGCCCGATTAGAAGTAGGTCGATCTGGTCTGATCCATAAAAATAAGCATCCAACATGTGTTTTGTAGGTATAGAATAAAGTTTATTAATTACTTAATAAATATATGTTGATAGTAATTTAAAAAATGTCGTGAAAATTTTAGTTTCATGTTCATAAATTTATGTTACTTATGTATGATGTTTATTAATTATAATTATTTGATAATGAATTTTGTGCCTTTTAAAGTACTGATTATTTGTGTATTGACATTGGATTTAAAATTTTTGATATGAAAATAATTGAGTTTAATTGTTCAATGTGTTCTTCATATTAAAATTATTTTGAAATTTATTTTTTTCACTATTTTATGATTTTTATAAAAATAACTTGACCAAATGATTTTAGATATTTAAATAAAATTAATTTTCTAACAAAAATTTAAAAATCAGTAAAAAGTTAATGAAAAATAAAATTTATCTTTTCGATTTTAAAAATTGAACTTCTAACTAATGCGTCGTGTTTTGGAAAGCACAATACCTCTTCTCAAATTAAATTTTCCTCAAGGGCATAATTAAAAAATTCTCCCATCTCAGCAGCGGATAGCGTTCTCTTCCGATAACAACACTCTCAACTCACAAGAGCTCACACACCTCGCGTCTCCTTTCCTATCCATGTCACCTCACCATTCCACATAAGTCCCCAAACTCAATCTCCACCGTCCGATCAACACCGAACCGATCCGCATGGCCACCTCTTCGCTCCTCCCACACTCTCTCCTTTCGCTCCCCACTGCTTCCTCCCGCTTCCCCAAAACTTCTCTCCCCATCTCCTCAATCTCACTCTCTCTGAACCAAATTTCAATCTCTCGTTCTGGGTCGGTTGCATTTCAGCCCTTGGTTCGTCGAGGTAGGGATTCGACGTTCGGGATTGCTCGGGCTGGCGAGACTGGAAAGGAGGAGACCCCTGCTGAGACTGGAGGGGATGAGGGTTCTAGTGAATCAGTGGAGGAGGAGAGCTCTGTTGCTGTGGCTGTAGAGGAGAAGCCTCCAAAGAAACCCATTGTCAAGCTTAATGAAATAATTGGTGTAAAGTCCTTATTCTTTTTTTTTTAATACAAGGTCCTAGAATTCTGTATTCTAATTACATTTTTTAATTGGCAACTTTGTTGCTGTACCAATAGAATTCGTATACACTTAGTTAAACCAGGCCTTGTTGTCTTAATGAATCAGCACTGAGCTGGTGCGTCATTTTGGTTAAGTCTCGTACCACTGTACCAGTATACCGGCTTTAATATTCCACTTATATGCCTGTTCAAGGAGAGATTTTCATATCTTCCGAGTCATATCAGTTTCTTTTAAAGAAAAATTGAGGGTAATATTGGGCTAAATTTTATGAAAATAGAGCAAAATTTAGCGTTGAACTGTTAGTTGAGGCCAAATCGAACAACTGTGGGCAATTAAGGGGAAAATGGTATTACTTGAGCATTTTTTTTGGGTCTGAACTTGGCCTGTTTGTACAACCTAAGCTTACTTTTAGCTATTTGTGTGTTAATTAGGGTAATCTTGGCTGATAAGTAATTTGGGGATTTATGATGCTTAAAAAATGCAGTAAAATTGGAGGTCCTGCTTTTATTTTCAGTTTTTGATGCTTCTTTTATTATTTGCAGATTTTGAACAAAAAGTTTATAGAAGAAGCAGAGATTATTAAACCTGTGCCTGACATCAGGCCTGGAGATATTGTAGAGATTAAAAAGGTAATTTAAATCATGCATTATGCATAATGAAATTTCAGAAAAGTGATCTCATTTATGATAGTTGCAATGAATTCATTTCATCTCAAATTATATATTTTTTTTCTGTGCATTATTTCAAATTTTATTTATGACCACCCAATCTATGAAGATGTACTCAGTTCTTGTTGTTAATGTGTTATCCTTGTGCTAAATTTTAATTACATGTGTAGCAAAAAGCAAACAGGAGGAGGCTTGCACTTTATAAAGGGATTGTAATTTCAAAGAGTAGTGCAGGAGTTCATACCACGATTCGAATTAGATACATGACTTCTGGTACTGCTGTTGAAATCGTTTTCCCAGTGTAAGTTCTTTTTTCAATTCTTTTACAACATTTAGTTTATTTTCCCATTTCTTTTGGTTTTTTGTGCAAATTGGATGTATCGACAAGACCTTGTTTAATTTTCTGCTACCAATATTTGCTTGACCATTTGATCCTCATTTGGTCCAAATTTGCTTGATGAGGTATACCAATTTAGTTTCAGTTTAGCCTAATGTGCCCAAGACTTTGTAATTCGAGGCACAAAATTCCATCTGAAACTTTTAGAACATATAGGATTTCTTTCTAAACAGGTATTGAGGCAGTGCAAAAAGTTCACTAATCAGAATCCATATTAGAACTGTTCTGATTTTCAGTGATTAATTTCAGGTATTCACCAACAATAAAAGAGATTAAAGTGGTGAGCCACAGGGACGTGAGGAGAGCAAAACTGTTCTACCTGAGGGAAAAGCTTCCCCGTTTTTACACTTTCAAGAAGTAGTTTAAAAGTTGATTTTTTATTCAAGTTTTTTTTTCTGAGGGCATTTTCGTATTTTCTGTGTAAAATTTGTTTTCATGTATTATTTTCTAGTGAATTTTCGGTTGGAATTGGAATCATATATTGTGGAATTATAGAAAAAGAAGGGTTATGTTGTAATCACAATCCAAAGTCTTTTTTTGTCCTCCCGAAATACTTTAATGGGATATGGTCCATTATTAATGCTTTAATTTGACAACCTTGATTTAATAGTTAATTAATACTTTAATACTTTACTTTGTTAAATTCAGTGATAAATTCTCTAAAATGTGAAAATAAGTTCATTTAAGTGTTGTTGGATTTGTAAATTTCTCGCCTTTCAAATTTTGTAAATTGGAGCATTATACTTGACTATTGCAAATTTTGAAAGTGCGATGAATTGCGAACATGCAATAAATTTCATTATATTTTGTGAATATCAGTTTTGCATCACATGGATAACAAAAAATATATTAGATTTTAAATTTCGAAAAATGTGTAACTTATTGTCAGTAGGTATCATCTTATGTTTAATTTCTCTGAGATGGATAACTCTTCAACTTATTTAAAATTAAGGTGTCAAAAGTCTGGTTGGTTCTTCTGCAGTTCATCTACATATTGGATTCATCAGTGGCGGAGCTAGAAGCTAGAAAATTTTCTAATAAGGTTTAGTAAATTCACAATATTAATGTTATCACACCACATTTTAATTAAGTTTATGCATTTATTAATATATAAATTCACATTTATAAGAATACATCTATAATTTCAAGGCAAAAAATATATATATACAATCTATATTTAAATGTTCTATACGGTCTAGAATATGATTCAGATCTTACTTATTCAAAATAATTGAATTATACATAGTAATTATGCATATATAATGTGCAAATAAAACATCTTATGATCATCATTTGAGCATGTCAAGCAATTCTGCATTCATTCTAAGTCATTTGATGACAATAATCTATATTTAAATACTCTATATGGTCTAGAATATGATTTAGATCTTACTTATTAAAAATATTGGATTATACATAAAATTCCGATACAAATAATGCATATTTTGAAAAAATTTGACCACTTCAAGTGATTCTGTATTCATTCTATTGATCACAATAACCTATATTTAAGCTCTCTATACGATGTAGAAACTGGTTCATATCTTACTTATAAAAAAATATTAGATTATACATGGTAATTTCGCATATAATGTGCAAAAATGCATATTATGAGAATCATTTGTGCATTTCAAACGATTGTGCATTCATTATAAATCATTTGACCATAATGATCTATATTTAAACTCTCTATATAGTTTAAAATATGATTCTGATTTTACTTATTAAAAATATTAGATTATACAGTGTAATTGTGCATAAAATGTGCAAATAATGCATATTCTCAACTTCATTTGAGCATTTCAACCGATTCAGCATTCATTATAAAATCATTAAATCATAGTAATCTATATTTAAGCTCACTATACAGTCAAGAATATGATTCAGAACTTACTTATTAAAAAATATTCAATTATACATAATAATTACACATAAAATGTGCAAATAATGCATATTCTAAGCATCATTCGTGCATTTCAAGCGAGTTTGCAATCATTCTAAGTCATTTGATCATAATAATCTATATTTAAGCTCTCTAAACGGTCTAGAATATGATTAAGCATATAATTAAGCATATAATGTGCAAATAATATAATGTGAGCTTAAATAATGTGCAAATAATAATCTATATCACTTATTCAAAATTATTGAATTGTACATAGTAATTAAGCATATAATGTGCAAATAATATATCTTCTTATCATCATTTGAGCATGTCAAGCGATATTGCATTCATTATAAATCATTTGATGGCAATAATCTATATTTAAATTCTCTATATGGTCTAAAATATGATTCAGATCTTACTTATTAAAAAATATTAGATTATACATAGTAATTATGCATATAATGTGCAAAGAAAGCATATTCTGAACCATTTGAGCATTTCAAGCGATTTTGCATTCATTCTTAATCATTTTATGACAATAAACTATATTTAAGCTCATTATACGGCCGGGAATGATTCAGGTCTTATTTATTAAAAAAAATATTAGATTATACAATGTAATTACGCGAAATGCAAATAATGCATATTCTGATATTTATTTGAGCATTTCAAGCGATTCTGCAATCATTCTAAGTCATTTGATCATAGTAATCTATATTTAAGCTATCTATACGATCAAGAATATGATTCAAAACATACTTATTAAAAAAATATTAGATTATACATAGTAATTACACATATAATGCAAAATATTGCACATTCTATGCATCATTGTGCATTTTAAGCGATTTTTCATTCATTCTAAGTCATTTGATCATAATAATCTATGTTTAAGCTCTCTCTATATGGTATAAAATATGATTCAGATATTACTTATTCAAAATTATTGGATTATACACAGTAATTACGCATATAATGTGGAGATAATACATCTTCTGATCATCATTTGAGCATGTCAAGCGATTCTGCAGTCATTTTAGGTCATTTGATAACAATAATCTATATTTAACCACTCTATATGGCCTAGAATATGATTCAGATATTACTTATTAAAAAATATTAGATTATACATTGTAATTACGCATATAATGTGCAAATAATGCATATCTGAGCATCATTTGTGCATTTGATAATAAGAATTTATCTTTAGGCTCTCTATACGGTCTAGAATATGATTTGAATCTTACTTATTAACAAATATTAGATTATACATAGTAATTATGCATATAATGTGCAAATAATACATATTCTGAGCATCATTTGTGCATTCCAAGCGATTTTTCAATCATTCTAAGTCATTTTACCACAATAATCTATATTTAAGCTCTCTAAATGGTCTACAATATGATTTATAACTTTTATACTAAAAATATTAGATTATACAATGTAATTACGGATAAAATGTTCAAATAATGCATATTTAGAGCTTCATTTGAGCATTTCAAGTGATTCTGTATTCATTCTAAGTCATTTGATCATAGCAAGCTATATTTAACCTTATTATACTGTCTAGAATGTAATTCAGATCTTACTGATTCAAAATGTTGTATTATAAATTGAAAATACGCATATTAATTACAAATACAGATTATTTTTTGTATTGTTTGGGAGTTTCAAGAGATTCTGGAATCATTTAAAATAATTTATATTTAAACTCTCTATATGATCTAAAATATGATTCAGATCTTACTTATTAAAAATATTTGATTATACATAGTAATTACACATATAATGTGCAAAGAAAGCATATTTTGAGAACCATTGGATCATTTCAAGTGATTCTTCATTCATTCTAAGTCATTTGATCATAATAAACTATATTTAAGCTCTCTATACGGCCTGGAATGATTCAGATCTTACTTATTAAAAAATATTAAATTATACAGTGTAATTACGCATAAAATGTGGAAATGACGCATATTGTGAGATTCGTTTTAGCATTTCAAGCGATTCGCAATCATTCTAAGTCATATGATCACAGTAATCTATATTTAAGCTCTGTAAATAATCTATAATATAATATAGATCTTAATTATTCAAAATGTTGAATTATAGATTGAAAACATGCAAACAAATTGCAAATGAAGCTTATTCTGTGTATCGGTTGAGAATTTCAAGCTATTGTGGATACCTTAAAGTAATTTGATCACAATAATCTATATTTATGCTCTTTATACAGTCTAGAAAATGATTGAGATCTTATTTATTAAAAAATATTGGATTATACATAATAATTAACATATAATGTGCAAATAATGCACATTCTGAGCACATAAAATAACAATAATGAGTGTTCTGGACAGCATTTCAAGCAATTGTGCATTCGTTTTAAGTCATTTGACCCCAATAATCTATATTTAAGCTCTTTACACAGTGGATAATAAGTTTATGAGCTTAAAAATTCAAAATGATTGGATTATACATGGAAATTACGCTCATAAAGTGCAAATAATGAGCGTTCAGGACAGAATTGGAGCATTTTCAAGTGATTGTGCATTCGTTTTAAGTATTTGATCACAATAATCTATATTTAAACTCTTCATTCAGTGGAAAATAAGTTTGTGAGCTTAACGATTTAAACGGATTGGATTATACAAGGCAATTACGCACATAAAGTTAAAATAATTAGCATTCTGGACAGATTTGGAGCATTTCAAGCTATTGTGCATTTGTTTTAAGTCATTTGAGCACAATAATCTATATTTAAGCTCTTTATACAGTAGAGAATAAATTTATGATCTTAAAAATTCAAAAGGATTGGTTTATACATCGCAATTACGCACATAAAGTGAAAATAATGAGCGTTCTGGACAGAATTGGAGCATTTCAAGTGATTGTGCAATCGTTTTAAGTGATTTGATCACAATAATCTATATTTAAGCTGTTTCTACAGTAGATAATAAGTTTATGAGCTTAACAATTCAAAAGGGTTGGATTATACATGGTATACGCACAAAAAGTGCAAATAATGAGCGTTCTGGACAGAATTGGAGCATTTCAAGCAATTGTGTATTTGTTTTAAGTCATTTGATCGCAATAATCTATATTTAAGCTCTTTATAAAGTGAATAATAAGTTTATGAGCTTAAAAATTCAAATGGACTGGACTATACATGGCAATTATGCACATAAAGTGCAAATAATAAGCGTTATGGATAGAATTGGAGCATTTCAAGCGATTGTGCATTCATTTTAAGTCATTTTATCACAATAATTTATATTTAAGCTCTTCATACAGTGGAGAATAAGTTTATGATCTTAAAAAATCGAAAGAAATGGATTATACATGGCAATTACGCACATAAAGTGCAAATAATGAGCGTTCTAGACCGAACTGGAGCATTTCAAGCGGTTGTGAATTTGCTTTAAGTCATTTGATAACGATAATCTTTATTGAAGCTCTTTATACAACGGAGAATAAGTTTATGATCTTAAAAATTTAAAAGAATTAGATTATACATGATGATTTCACACATAAAGTACAAATAATGAGCACTCTTGACAGTATTTCAAGTGACTGTGCATTCGTTTTAAGTAAATTGATCACAATAATCTATATATAAGCTCTCTACACAGTGTAGAATAAGTTTAGGAGCTCAAAAATTGAAAATGATTGGATTATACATGGCAATTACGTACATAAAGTGAAAATAATGAGCGTTCTGAACAGAATTGGAGCATTTCAATTGATTCTGCATTCGTTGTAAATTATTTGATCACAATAATCTATATTTAAGTTCTTTATACAGTGGAGAATAAATATACGATCTTAAAAATTCTAAAGAATTGGATTATACATGGAAATACACACATAAAATGCAAATAATAGTGTTTAGGACAGAATTGGATCATTTCAAGCGATTTCGCATTCATTTTAAGTCATTTGATCACAATAATTTATATTTAAGCTCTTCATACGGTGGAGAATAAGTTTATGAGCTTATAAATTCAAAAGGATTGGATTATACAAGGCAATTACACACATAAAGTGCAAATAATGAGCGTTCTGGACAAAATTGGAGAAATTCATTTGATTGTGCATTTGTTTTAAGTCATTTGATCATAATAATCAACATTTAAGCTCTTTATATAGTGGAGAATAAGTTTCAGATCTTAAAAATTCAAAAGTATTGGATTATACATGGCAATTACGCACATAAAGTGCAGATAATGAGCGTTATGAACAGAATTTGAGCATTTCAAGTGATTGTGCATTTGTTTTAAGTAATTTGATCACAGTAATCTATATTTAAGCTCTTCATATTACCGAGAATAACTTTACGAGCTTAAAAATTCAAAAGGATAAGATTATACATCGCAATTTCACACATAAAGTAACAATTATAAGTGTTCTGGACAACATTTCAAACGATTGTGCGTTCCTTTTAGTTTATTTAATCCCAATAATCTATATTTAAGCTCTTTACACAGTGAAGAATAAGTTTATGAGCTTAAAAATTCAAAAGGATTGGATTATACATGGCAATTACGCACTTAAAGTGAAAATAATGAGCGTTCAGGATAGAATTGGAGCATTTCAAGCGATTATGCATTCGTTTTAAGTATTTGATCACAATAATCTATATTTAAATTCTTCATTCAGTGGATAATAAGTTTATGAGCTTAAAAATTTAAAAGGATTGGATTATATAAGGCAATTACGCACATAAAATGAAAATAAATGAGCATTCTGGACAGAATTGGAGCATTTCAAGCGATTGTGCATTTGTTGTAAGTCATTTGAGTACAATAATCTATAATGAAACGAACGCTTAAAATGCTTGAAATGCACTTCTAGACAGTGGAGAATAAGTTTCTGATCTTAAAAATTCAAAAGAATTGAATTATACATGGAAATTACTTACATAAAGTACAAATAATGAGCATTCTAGACAGAATTGGAGAATTTCAAGCGATTGTGCATTCATTTTAAGTCATTTAATCACAATAATCTATATTTAAGATCTTTATACATTGGATAGTAAGTTTATGAACTTAAAATATCAAAAGGATTAGATTATACATGACAATTTCACGCATAAATTAACAATAATGAGCGTTCTGGACAGCATTTTATGCGATTGTGCATTCATTTTAAGTCATTTGATACCAATAATCTATATTTTAGCTCCTTACACAGAGGAAAATAAGTTTATTAGCTTACAAATTCTAAAGAATTGTATTATACATGACAATTACGCGCATAAAGTGCAAATAATTAGCGTTCTGGACAGAATTGGAGCATTTCAAGTAATTGTGCATTCGTTTTAAGTCATTTGATCACAATAATATATATTTAAGCTCTTTATACAGTGGAGAATATGTTTTATGAGCTTAAAAATTCAAATGTATTGGATTATACATGACAATTACGCACATAAAGTGCTAATAATGAGCGTTCTCTACAGAATTAGAGCATTTCAAGCGATTGTGCATTCGATTTAAGTTATTTGATCACAATAATCTATATTTAAGATGTTTATACAGTGGAGAATAAGTTTATGAGCTTAAAATTTCAAAAGGATTTGATTATACAAGGCTATTACACACATAAAGTGAAAATAGCGTTCTGGACAGAATTGGAGCATTTGAAGCGAGTGTGTATCCGTTTTAAGTCATTTGATCACAATAATCTATATTTAAGCTCTTTATACAGTGGAGAATAAATATATGATCTTAAAAGTTCTAAAGAATTGGATTATACTTGGAAATACGCACGTAAAATGCAAATAATAGCGTTCTGGACAGAATTGGAGTATTTCAAGCGATTATGCATTCGTTTTAAGTCATTTGATCACAATAATTTATATTTAAGCTCTTCATACAGTGGAGAATACGTTTATGAGATTGAAAATGCAAAAAGATTTGATTATACATGATAATTACGCACATAAAGTGCAAATAATGTGTGTTCTGGACAGAATTCAAGAAATTCATTCGATTGTGCAGTTGTTTTAAGTCATCTGAGCACAATAATCTATATTTAAGCTCTTTATACAGTGGAGAATAAGTTTCTGATCTTAAAAATTCAAAAGGAGTGCATTATACATGGATTACACACATAAAGTGCAAATCATGAGCTTTCTGGACAAAATTGAAGCATTTCAAGCTATTGTGCATTCATTTTAACTTTTAAGTCATTTGATCACAATAATCTATATTTAAGGTCTTTATACAATGTGCAAATAATGCATAATCTGAGCATCATTTGATCATTTCATGCGATTCTGCATTCATTATAAGTCATTTGATAATATTCTCTATTTAACCACTTTATATAGTATATAATATAATTGAGATATTACTTATTCAAAATGTTGCAATATACAGTGAAAATACATATCTAAATTGCAAATAAAAGTTATTCTTTGTCTCATTTTGGAATTCCAAGCGATTCTGGACTCGTTTAAAGTAATTTGGTCACAATAATCCATATTTATGCTCTCTATACGGTCTAGTATATGATTCCATATTACTTATTTAGAAATATTGGATTATACATTGTAATTAAGCATACAGTGAGCAAACAGTACATATCCTGAGCATCATTTGATTATTTAAAGTCAGTCTATAATTCTATATTCATTCTAAGTCATTTGATCACATTATTCTATATTTAATCTATTTAAATAGTATATAATATAATTCAGATCTTAATTATCCAAAATGTTGCATTATACATTGAAAATATGCGAGTAAAACAAAGCTTATTCTGTGTATCGGTTGGGAATTGCAGGCGATTCTGGATATGTTGAAGGTAATTGGATCACAATAATCCATATTTATGCTCCCTATACGGTCTTAATATGATTTAGATCTTATTTATTAAAAAAAATGGATTATACATAGTAATTACGCATATAATGTGTAAATAATGCATATTCTGAGCATCATTTGAGCATTTCAAGCAATCACATTCATTCTAAGCCATTTGTTCACAATAATCTATATTTAAGCTCTTTAAATAATCTTAATATAATTTAGATATTAATTATTTAAAATGTTGTGTTATGCTTTGATAATATGCAAATAAAGCTTATTTTGTGCATCAGTTGGGAATTTCAAGCAATTCTGGATACGTTTAACGTAATTTGATCGCAACAATCTATATTTATGCTCTTTATGCGGTCTAGAATATGATTCAGATCTTATTTATTAAGAAATATTAGATTATACATAATTATTATACATATAATGTGCAAATAATGCATATTCTGAGCATCTTTTGAGCATTTCAACCAATTCTACATTCATTATAAGCCATTTGATCACAAGAATCTCTATTTAATCTCTTTATATTGTTGTATTCTGTCTGTAGAACGGACCGGTTCTGTCATTACGGTGCACCTGGACAGAATATTGTGAACATCGCACCCTTTCATTGAAACGCTGCCTTTGCATCTTCTGAGCGATTTGAACCCTCTATATATACTTTCTCTGAGATGGCAGAGGGTATGTGAGAGGCTTCTTTCAGTTCTAACCAAAGTTTAGACAAGAGAGAGAGAAGATAACGTGTTTCTAGAGGGAACGAGTCAAGGCCGACTAACCCCTGTCAAACACCATCAGTTGGGGTTGCAACATCGGCTTTGTAGCGATTCTCTCACTGCAGAACGTGGAGAAGATCAGAGACTAAGGAGACGCGCTTAGTTTGCGGGTTTCAAGTTCATCCGCTCAACACTCGATTTCAATTAGCGATGGCACGAGGTATTTTATGATTCTGGGTTATTTCCGCATTCTAGAATTGTTGTAGCACTTACAGTTGGTATCAGAGCGGGTTATGCCACTGGATTGCCTTTATTGAAATAGAATTTCATAACGGTTTATCAGAAATTCTGTTGTAAGTGTTGAGTGGATTGAGTTTTTGTCTGATTTTCTTGATTGTCTGAATTCGTGGAGCATTATCTCAAGATCTGCTTATCCAATTTGAGTGAGGTTTTCGGGATTGGAAAGATCTCTGAGTCTACTTTCCAACGAGACCAACATCTTAAAAATCCAGTGGGTATACAGTGAGATAATCAAGTCGCAACCAGTAGAGGTCAGACAGTCAGGGTTCTGAATTTTCTGACCTTTCAGTATTACGGGCCAGATTTCTCTCAATTGGTAATTCGGTTTTGCATGAAATTTTACTGAGATGTAGATATTTTCGATATCTTTCCATAGAGTGTAAATTTGCAAAATTCCGATAAAGTATGAGTAAGATATACTGTCTGCAAATTAGGTCAATCTGACAGTTTGTCGGGTTTCGTCTGTGATAGTCTATATTTCGAGGGGCATAGCTTTTGATCTGTAAACTTGTTTTTGATGAAACTTGCGTCATTGGAAAGATCTTTGAATCTAGTTTCTATAATGACCAAGAACACAGAAAACAAATAAGTATAGAGAAAGTTATTGTCAGTTTACCAGAAAGTGTTCAGGCTATCAGAAAGTTTCTGGATGAACTTTGGACGCACCCTTTCGTGTGGGGCGATCCATTTGGAGTTGGAACGACCCGTTCCAACAGAGTTTGGTCCCGAAATGAGTTTAATGATGAATATTAAGATATAATCAGACATATGATGGTTCTCCATTGTTAATTAAAGCTTGTAGATTACTAAACTATTATGGAATTCTATAGAATAGTCACAGTTTGTCATGAATACTAAATTTGTAAAGATGGTTGACATTTTTTGTTAAGATTGGTTAGTCAATAATGATATGCTTGAATATACTATAGTAATAAAGTATTGATGTAGTCCACAGACCATCATACTATCTGGTATTCTATTAGTATTGGCGTTACAAGCATTATATTGATTAAACAAACTTGAAGAACTATACATGTGGTATAGTAATACACAAATTATATTTATAAAGGATATGGCAGTAATTGTGCATATGCTAATTATTTAGATATAGATAATTATAGTTATATGATCTATGAAAGTTTAGTAAACCCTAACTGTTATATAATCTAATTACCAGTGAATTAGGGTTTCAGGTGCAAATTGAAACGGATTCTGGGCTTAGAATGTACCGTTCCAGATTAAATTTGCATAAAGTTTCTGTTTGCATTACTCAGGCACATTGGAACGAATAGTCTAGATTTAGGACAAATTGTTCTGAATGAAGTTGTATGAGGATACGTCTGGGTATTGACCGATTCAAACTGGGACGAACCGTCAGGTTATGGAATGGATCGTCTAGAAAAGTTTGAATAAAGTTTTGTCTGATATTATTGTTAGATTAATTAGACAAATAATTACATATCAATTAATCAAGTAAGTTAGATAACTATGCTGGTTATTAAGCACATATATATAGGTTCATATTGGTCTGTGAATTAAGTGAAACGAGTCGTTTGATGTTCAGTCGGATCGTCAGGTTCTTGAACGGGGACCGCCTGACAAGTAAAACAGACCGTTCTAATTGACTACAGACTGTTATATATATTAGTTATATAATAGTATTAATGTATAATGTCCAGTGATTAATATATGTTAATTAGTTGAAGAGTAGCCACAGCATCTTCAATTACATTAAGGTATATATATTATATAGTGTATCTATAAATCACATTAGGAAGAAAGGACATAGCTTGTGTCTAGTGATGAATATATATATTAATATATTAAGGAGTAGCCACAGCATCCTTAGTTGGATTAAAGTTATGTATATATAAAGTTTATAAAATCACATTTGGATTAAACAAACACAAAATTGTAATAGATTAAGTTGACGAAGTTAGTATCGTCCCACAGGACTATTGACTTAGTTAACTTAATATATTAGGATATAATAGTTAAATTATGAATTCTTAATTTGCCCACAGGGATTAAGAATAGGAATATAATTAACTAGTTATATCATATGGAGAATCAAAACATAGTATTTAGTCCATAGGTAATACTGTGTAAGAAATTGATTCATAAAGATGTAATGTTTAATTACATAAAGAGTTATAGCATGATATTTAGCCCACAGGTAATATTATGCAGGAATTGACTCATAAAGATACATCACTTTGTTTGCATTGGTAAATTAAAGTATAAAGTTAAGTCTCAATATAAAGATAAGCATATATCGGTTCTACTTTCATAAGGATAGCAGATTCCCTTTAGAAATGATAAGCGTCAAAGTTCCTGGGTTGAGGATAATAGTTATAGGGTCTAGTAGGATATTGTTCTCCTTCATTAAAGTTGTAAGAATATTAAATTTATCAACCAGTAGGATCCACTTTTGAGGTTGAACTTATGAACATAAGTTATAATGAACAGTGGGAGCAGTTTAACTGCTTATGTTTCATGTTTATAAAGAATAAGTTCTTTCAATGTATAGTGATTTGGTTGATATGCATATTAATGTAAAGTTCTTACATAAGACATTAGATGAGTAGTTGGCCTCTTAGGTTAAGGCTAATGTAATAATCATCATAAAAGTTTATCTTTTAGGCTTATTACCCTTATAGGTGCGAGAGCACATAATGAAATTGAGGAATATAGTTGTTCAACAAAAGAGTCTATATAATATTTCTGAGTCATTACTTGTATATTTTATTTTGAATACTTCTCCAGTTTAATATAGTCTTATCAAGATTTCCTATAAGGTTATAACACATATAAAGATAAATGGTCAGTTTGGTGTTTTTGACCATATGTGTTTAATAGGAGAATAGACATATTATGGATAAAGTTGAAAGTGTTCATATGATTGAGATTTGATTAACAAGTAAGAAAATGACTAACTGGCATCAAGCGTATAGCCTACATTTATCTCTTTATTTGATGATTATTCACAATATATGTATTTCTACATACCTGTAAAGTTTTACGGTGGAAGTAGAGAAATAATGCGGTAAGCAAATAAAGATTGTGAGATCAGAAAATGGTAAAGAGATTAGAAATATGAAATATGACTAGGATATGAATCTAGAAATATTAAGTTCTAGAGAATGTTCAGATTAGTGGGAGTGATCAGTTTTAGGTCGTACAAAAACTCCCTCTAATTCATAATTGGATATATTATTAAGGATCAACAAATATTGATAATCCAATTATTGACATTCGTTAATCGATACATAATACAATAATAGATCAAGTTGAATATTTAATATTCAATATCAAGGTGATCTAATAAAGCAATAGGTCGGTTATCCTAGTAATAATATGTAGTTTATCTACGAGACTCTTATAAAAGTATTATTGTTGAATAAGATTCTAAAATTTTCCAAGATAATGAATTGCAGTGAGTCCATATTATAGTATAATGCCAAGTAAAATCTGTAAGAGTCAATGGTGTGCAATGAAGTCTGAAATTTGGTTAAGTTAATTATGGTTTAAACCTATTGGTTGTAATGAATTTCTTAAAACCAAAAGGATTCATAAGTAAACATAAAGTAATACCAAATTAGACTTCTCACCAATTGATTCATTTAGTGAATTACATGAAGGCTTTCTCACATGTATTAAAGAAGATTCACTTCACATGATTATGGCATTAGTAGCTCATTCTGGTTTGGAGTTACATTAAATGGATATAAATGTTGCAACTCTTAATGGTGATCTAGAGGAGAAGGTTATATTAAATAACCATAAAAGTTTCTTCTTTAGAGGTAATAAGTATTTAGTTAACAAGTTAAAGTATTCTATATAAGAATTAAAACAAGTATTTCACTAATGATATTAATAGTTTCATAAGGTTATTTCTTCATACGTTTTGAAGAAATATAAGATGAACTATTGCATATATCAGGAGATCAGTGGGAGTTGATTTTATCTACTTGTTTTATATATAGATAATGTTCTACTTGTAACTAATGATAAAAGATGATTATATAAGGTGAATAATTTCTTTCTAAAATATTGATATGAAGGATATGGGTGAAGTTTTGTTTGTGATAGAAATAAAAGCTCGTGTAGATAGGAATCAAGATATTCTTGATCTATCTCAACAAGCATATATCAATAAGATATTAGAAAGATTCCAGAAGGAATGATATTCACCGCGTCCAGTATCTATTAATATAGGTGGTAGATTCATTGTGAATCAGTATCCTCAGTATAACTTAGAAAGAGAACAAATAGTAAATACTTCAAGTATTTAGGCAATTTGAAAGCATAAAGTATGATCAGGTTTGTGCACAAACAACTGACATAGCTTTTGCCATTTGAATATTTGGACTGATATCATAATAATTAGAGGATAGACCACAGTTAAATTGCTAAGAAAGTAATGATATATCTTTAAGGTACTTAAGATAGTGTGCTTATGTCTCAACAGACTGATAAGTTGAAGTTATTTTGGTACACAAACTGGTTGTGTCGATTCTAGTAAATCGAATTAAGGATACATGTTAACCAGTGAAATTGTGTCATAAAGAAATATCTAACTGACATTGTTCGTTAGTTCAACATAAAGTATAGTTTGTTGTGTGTTTTGAGATTACCCTCGATGGTGTTTGAAGAGTTTTATTGTGAGACTTAGAGTCGTGAATTTTATATCTAAGTCATTAAGGATTCTGTATGATAATTCTGTTGCAGTCTTTCTAGTCAAGAATAATAAAGGTAAAGGTCGAGGTATTGACATTAAGTACTTGACTTTGAAAGAGCGCATTAAGTAGAATTAAGTGGTCATTAAATGTGTTCATACAGAATAGAAGCTGACCGATTCTTTGAATAAATACTGCAGCTAAAGGAATTCAAAGATCATGTAGCGGGTATATATAGGAATTGATCCTATAGTTAATATTAATCGTACGATTGTCTATTAACTCTTCATAAAAGTATAGATGTTTTCTCGTGTTGATTGTGCGCACATATATGGAATATATCTGATCATAAGGTTGAGAATTACATCATAAAGATTGACTTGGAATAAACGTTGGGTTTATTCATAAAGGAATTCAAAATCGCATAAAAGGTTGAATTATTAGTTGTGTAGCATATTGTAATTGTAGAAAGTAATATTCGCATTTACTAGTAGTTTAAAATGCTAGTAACGATAAGATGACTTACTGCTACAGTTCATGTGTTATATTTCTAATATTTAACATAAGGAAAACAGAAGGTATTTAATATGTAAAGGATGCAAGTTCAAGTGGGAGAATGTTGTATTCTGTCTGTAGAACGGACCGGTTCTGTCATTACGGTGCACCTGGACAGAATATTGTGAACATCGCACCCTTTCATTGAAACGCTGCCTTTGCATCTTCTGAGCGATTTGAACCCTCTATATATACTTTCTCTGAGATGGCAGAGGGTATGTGAGAGGCTTCTTTCAGTTCTAACCAAAGTTTAGACAAGAGAGAGAGAAGATAACGTGTTTCTAGAGGGAACGAGTCAAGGCCGACTAACCCCTGTCAAACACCATCAGTTGGGGTTGCAACATCGGCTTTGTAGCGATTCTCTCACTGCAGAACGTGGAGAAGATCAGAGACTAAGGAGACGCGCTTAGTTTGCGGGTTTCAAGTTCATCCGCTCAACACTCGATTTCAATTAGCGATGGCACGAGGTATTTTATGATTCTGGGTTATTTCCGCATTCTAGAATTGTTGTAGCACTTACATATATAGCCTAGAATATAATTCAGATATTACTTATTCAAAATGTTGCAATATACATTGAAAATACATATATAAATTGCAAATAGAAGTTAGTCTTTGTATCATTTTGGAATTTCAACAGATTCTGGACTCGTTTAAAGTAATTTGGTCACAATAATCCATATTTATGCTCTCTATACAGTCTAATATATGATTCAGATCTTACTTATACAAAAAGTATTGGATTGTACATTGTAATTACGCATATAATTAGCAAATAATACATATTCTGAGCATCATTTGAGCATTTCAAGCGATTCTGCATTCATTATAAGTCATATTTGATCATAATAATCTATATTTAAGCTCTTTAAATAGCTTATAATATAATTTAGATCTTAATTATTCAAAATGTTGCATTATACATTGAAAATATGCAAATAAATTGCAAGTGAAGCTTATTCTCTGCATCAATTGGGAATTTCAAGCTATTCTGGATACATTTAAAGTAATTTTATCACAATAATCTATTTTAAGTTGTTTATACGGTCTGGAATATAATTCAGATCTTACTTATGAAAAAATATTGGACTGTACATAGGAAATTACTAATATAGTGTGCAAATAATGCATATACTGAGTATCTCTTTAGTATTTCAAGCGACTTTGCATTCAGTATAAGTCATTTGATCACACTAAAGCTTTTTAAATAGTCTATTATATAATTTAGGTCTTAATTATTCAAAATGTTTCAGTATACATTGAATATGTGCAAATTGCAAATGAAGCTTATTTTGTGCGTCAGCTGTGAATTTCAATCTATTCTGGATACGTTTTAAGTAATTTGATCACAAAAATCTATATTTATGCTCTTTATACTGTCTAGAATATGATTCAGATCTTACTTATTAAAAAATATTAGATTATTCATAATAATTACACATATAGTGTGCAAATAATGCTAATTCTGAGCATCATTTGAGCATTTCAAGCGATTCTGCATTCAATATAAGTTATTTGATCACATTAATCTCTATTTAAACTCTTTATATAGTCTATAATATAATTCAGATTTTACTTATTTAAAATGTTGCAATATACATTGAAAATACGATATAAACTGCAAATTAAACTTATTCTTTGTATTGTTTTGGAATGGAATTTCATGCGATTCGGACTTGTTTAAAGTAATTTGATCATAATAATCCGTATTTACGCTCTCTATATGGTCTAGTATGTGATTCAGAATTTCAGATCTTACTTAAAAAAATTGGATTATAAATTGTAATTAGGCAAATAATGAGCAAATAATGCATATTCTGAGCATTATTTGAGCATTTCAAGCGATTCTGCATTTATTATAAGTCATTTGATCATATTAATCTAAATTTAACGTCTTAGTAATTCAGATGTTACTTATTTAAAATACGTATATAAATATGTATACATTGAAAATACGTATATAAATAGCAAATAAAATTTATTTTTTTGTGTCATTTTGGAATTCCAAGTGATTCTGGACTTGTTTAAAGTAATTTGATCACAATAATCCATATATTAACTCTCTATACGGTCTAGTATATGATTTAGATCTTATTAAAAACTTATTGGATTATTCATAATAATTAGGAATAAGTAAATAATGCATATTCTGAGCATCGTTTGAGCATTTCAAGTCTTCTATATTCATTCTAAATCATTTGATCACAACTATATATTTTTATGCTCTTTATACGGTCTAAAATATGATTTAAATCTTACTTATTAGAAAATATTGGACTATGCATTGTAAATGACGAATATAATGCGCAAATAATGCAATACTGAGCATCTTTAGAGTATTTCACGTGATTCTGCATTCATTCTAAGTCATTCGATCAGAATAATCTATATTTAAGCTCTTTAAATAGTCTATAATATAATTTAGATCTTAATTATTCAAAATGTTGCATTATACATTGCAAATATGCAAATAAATTGCAAAATGAAGCTTGTTTTGTGCATCAGTGCTAATGTGGATACGTTTTAAGTAATTTGATCAAAATAATCTATATTTATGCTCTATATACGGTCTAGAATATGATTAAGAATTTACTTATTAAATAATATTAGATTATACATAATAATTGCACGTATAATATGTAAATAATGCATATTCCGAGCATAATTTGAGCATTTTAAGTCATTTGATCACAATAATCTCTATTTAACCTCTTTATATAGTCTATAATATAATTCATATGTTACTTATTCAAAATGCTGCAATATACATTGAAAATACGTATATAAATTACATATAAAACTTATTCGTACCATTTTGGAATTTCTTGCGATTCTGGACTCGTCTAAAGTTATTTGATCACAATAATCCATATTTAGAGCTATACAGTCTAGTCATGATTCAGATCTTACTTACTAAAAAATATTGGATTATGCATTGTAATTAGGTATATAATGCGCAAATAATGCGGAAATAATACATATTCTGAGTATCATTTGACTATTTCAAGTCATTCTGCATTCATTCCAAGTCATTTGATCATAGTAATATATATTTAAACTCTCTAAACGGTCTAGAATATGATTCTCGGTGTGGTGGATTCTGAACGTCAGCTTCAGCCGGAATAAAGTGAGGACAACATTTTTGCTTCGCTCTCTCTCGATTTTAGAAGAGACGACTCAGTGATTTGGAAAGAAATATGACTAATGAAAATTTTACTTCTTGGAAAGAAAAAAGTCAATAGGCAATTCGGAAAGAACATCATTGGACATGGAAAGATGGGGAAGGGATCAAAGAGGTCTGCAAACATGGGTATTTGGGTCATAAATTAAAATTATTTATTTATTTATTTATTATATTCACAATATGTTTAAAAACGATGAAAATGATTTATATCCAAACTAAACAAAATTAGAGGTGTTTATATCCGATTTTAAAGATTTGAGGAGTTCATATCCGGATAGAAAAGATTAGAAAGATTATATCGGATTTTGCCTAAATAGTTTAGATCCGAGTAACATAAAGGAACAAGGAATAGTGTTCCTAGTACAACTACACTCAGAGAGATCAAGTTCAGGATTGACATACATATAATTATTTTATTTTATTCTTTTTGAAAGTATATGAATCCCATAAATAACTCTGTAATATCTCTTGGAAAGAACATCGTTGGACATGGAAAGATGGGGCAGGAAACGAAGAGCAGTGTGTAGACATGGATATTTGGATCATGAATTAAAATTTCTTTTTTATTATATTTAAAATGTATTTAAAAATAATGAAAAAGTTTTATATTCAAATAAAATATAATTAGAAGGGTTTATATTCGATTTAAAGATTAGAGTGGTTTATAACTGAATAGAAAAATTTGGAGGGCTTACGTCTGATTTTCCATAATTTTAATGGGTTCAATAAAAAAAATATGATACAAATATTAATAGGCTTCAAATTAGTGTACATGTAGAAAAAAAATCATGTTGCATGTATATTATTTTAGATGTAAAAGAAGCAAAAATATATATATTTTTTTCAAGTGGGGTCAATTGACCCCTTTTCTTATAGGTACCTCGGCGCCTCGGCCACTGGGATTGATCATGTTGAGTTAAGCTTTGCGCATTTTCATTTTGATTGATTCTCGAGTCAGGATAGTGCTTTTCAATATTAGGTTAGATGTTTCGGCCCGCTTTATTTGGAACTATTTATTTTGAAAGCATAAATAACCCAACTAATCTCAATCAAGCTAAAAGACAGGCTTATACTAGGCCTAATTAGAAAGCGCATCTTATTAAGGCCCATATAAACCCAACGATTTTAAACGTTCTAACTTTAGAAAAGGTCATATAATGATTGCCGAGTGCTGAGTTAATAAAATCCAGCCATTTATTTTCTCGTTTATTAGTCTTACATTTGTCTCCTTCCCTCTTCCCTTCTCTTCCAGTCCCTTTCAAAACAAAAAAAGTATTCTCTTTTCCCTTTTTTCTTCTCCGTCTCGAACTTTTCTCCCAATTTCCAACATATATTTTATCTGATCTGGTGTGTGTCTCAGGTTTTCTCAATCCGACGTGTCAGATGGGTGGAGGCGATAATTCTCAGCTGATCTCGGTCTACCCCGAGGAACTCTCCTTCCAAAGTATGTTATTTACAATTTTACCCAAACCCAAATTGTTGCATGTTTTTAAATGAAATTCCCTGTGATCTTGCATTGATTGTATGTTTAATTTTTTATTTTTTTGGTGATAAGTCGAGTTAGAGAAGCCCTCTTCTTGCAATTTGAAGATTGTTAACAACACCGAGCACCATGTTGCGTTCAAGGTGAAGAAAGCATCTTCTTTCGTCAAATTGGCTTTCGTTTGTTTGCCTCTCAAGCTTGTAGTTGATATCCCTTTCGTTAATTTATATGGTTAGGTCAAAACCACATCCCCAAAGAAGTATTTTGTCAGACCGAATGCTCGCATCATTCAGCCTTGGGATTCATGCACTATCACAGGTGAGAAAGCATTTTATGTTGCGTTTAATCCGTCTGAAATTGAAAGTGAAATTTCATCAAATGTTTGATTTTTGTTTGTTTCTTTTTTTCCCCCCATTTTTGACAGTTACCCTTCAGGCCCAAAAGGAACTTCCTGCTGATATGCAATGCAAGGATAAGTTCCTAATTCAGAGCAGCAAAGTTGCCCCCAGCACTGACATGGATGAAATTCCTCCTGATACTGTATGCTTTTGATTTCTTACTTTATTTTTCTTCATTTCCAATCTGATGATTGCCGTACAAAAAACTAAATGATGTCCCTATTATTCCAACAAATATAGTCAGATCCAGAACATGTTCTTATTTTAGTAATTGCGGTCCAGGTCCTTGTTTTTCTTCTTTTGGGTGAAAAAGTAATTGTTATAATGCTACCTTCTAGTAGCGCGGTAGATTTATCCATTCCCTAACCACCAATTTTAAAGGAAAGATTTGTGGTTGGTCCATAGACCTTTGTCAATGAAATTTATTCCACTCAATTCAAGAATGTCAATTTTCCTTGTTCCGGTTGAACCTGTTCAATTTTGGGTTCAGATGGTAAAGGTAGGCAACCCAAATGTTTTTCTTCCAGGTATCAATAGAGTAACCTCAACAGATCTTAATTCCATTCCATTTGCTCCAACAATTATTTAAAATAAGGCTACGACATGAATTAGACAGTAGGGACGGGCTATTTACCTGTTCGATATAAGGCTATAGTATGAAACTATGAATATTTTTGGGGAATTAATATTCTTTGATTTATTATTAATCTCAGCCATGATTATCTTCTATCTTTTACCTGTAGTTTACTAAGGAAGGGGAGAAAGTTATAGATGAAATGAAGCTTAGGGTTATTTATAAGAACCCTAATGCTCGTGCAAGTTTGGAGGCTTCTGGAGTGACTTCTCCCCCCATAGGCTCTGATGATATTTCAGTGAGTTGCTATTATTTTTGTAATTAATTGGGTTGTCTGTATGACTATATAATAACATAACTTCTGTATATAAAATGCAGATGCTCAAGAATCCCACTGGTCAAGAGGTAATCATGCCTTAGCTTCTCATGTACTTTTGTCTTGTTAGATAAATTCATGAAATTACCTCAAAAGTTTCCATGAAGGATATCAAGTATTGTTAAATGTTGTAATGCCAACTGTATAAATTGGCAGCTTGATTTCAATCCATTAAAAAATAGATATATTGTGAAAAAAAAAGTGATTGAGAGGGGGATGGGTGTCACTTAAAAAATTCTTCTTTATTTATGAGTTGCTTAAGAATGTTTATTAAGGAAATGCAGCTTGAATAAACTATTTCTTTTACAGCTGGCAACCATACAACGTCTAAAGGAGGAGAGGGATACCACTCTGCAACTAAACCAGCAGCTCCAGCGTGAACTGGTATGTAAATTTTTTTTAAGGAAAAGATTGTCTGATGTATTTTTACCACATTTATTGAATTTCAGTAAATTCATAATTCTAAACTTCTGACAAGTTCTGGAATCAGAAGAATATTTTAAATTATTGTGAATAATGTTTGTGCTCCATAAATCTGTATCATGAACATTATCTGCGATCCATTATTTCCAACCTTAGCTTTGCCATCTGTCAGGGTTTCAGAGGTTAAGTATAGTCTTCAATGCATTTTTTGTGATGCATACCTTGTTTCACATGAGGACCTGCATGTGGCTATAATCATAATGTATGTATTATTTCATGCCAATAGTACGGGCTGTTTACCGCCTTCTTTCTTTTTGGTTACTGAAACTAGTGACTTTTGAGGGAGTTTAAAAATATATATTTACTTTAATTATTCTCTACTAAATTGAATTAATTTTGGACTACCCCATACAAGGTTTAGTTACTATAGTAATTGGTACTTGTTACTCCTTTAATAACTTGTGATTCCTTCTCAAGTATGTTACCGGAATGATACCGATACTTGGACCATAGACGTTGATAGCTATAATGCTATCTGTTTTCTTTCTTATTCCTTATTTATTTTTTTAATTAAAAGAACTACAGAATTTCCAATGGGTCCTGGACATGGTTGCAATTGTAATTTTGTTTCAGGTTCACAATCTTTGTCTACAATGCACTGTAAAAGTTTCTCAATTTTGTATGCTGGGTTCAGGCTAGCCTGTCAGGGCCGTCTTTGGATTGACCCTGCGTTAGATGTTTTGATTCTAAAGTTACCAATAAAGAATTTGCATTACAACCAGCTGACCCTACTGGTATAGCACTTACCTTGTTCACCTATAGTTATGTCCTTGTTGCATGCTAAGGCCTTAAATTAATAACCTAGCCAGCTGTACACTGAACTGCAATATATAATTATCATGGGTTCATGCATGCCTCTACTAAAGACCATCTTGCATGCCTCTGCAAAAAGGGTACTCTTATTTTTCTGTGTAAAACATGGAAAAATATGACCTACATCCCTTCTAATTTCCTCACAAATACCCAAAATGCCCCTTTGTATTTTTAATGCTACAAATTTTTCTTATTTGATTTAACAAATGGAGTATAATTGTCAGGATATGCTGAGAAGGCGTAGGCACCCAAAGTCTGGAGGAGGTTTCTCTTTCATTTTTGCTGTTTTCGTAGGCCTATTGGGTCTGTTTGTCGGGCTCATTTTAAACCTCTCTTTGGCTAGCCCCGCCGCCTCCACCGAATAGAAGTACAATATTATCTGGCAAGAAGCCGACAACAGAAAACTTTTTGGACCGTTATATAGCGTTTGTGGTAATTTGGCTTGAGATAATGACTTGGGAAATGGCATTCTTTTGTTCTTTCCTTTGTAATTATTTATTTTATCCTTTTTTAAGTTTTTAGAGAGATCAACTGTCTGGACCGTTTCATTTGTTGTAGCTAGTTTGATTGGCTTGACAGTATTTTTCATTTTAAATCTTAATATTATAACGTTGTAAAAGTAAGTAGAATATTTTTTGGACATGAATTTGTTCCTAATTTTATTATTCTCAATTTCATACAATTTTATTTTGATTTGTTGGCTGATCTTGATATTCCTCTGTGCCCATGAAGTATATCCGATGTTTATTTAATTATTATTGTTTTAGTCGTATATTTTGAAATTGTGACTTTAAGATGTACAGCTGTCAATATTTAAAAAGAAGAAAATTTGCAACTTTCAAGTAATACTTTGTTACTTTGTCAAACATAAGTTGCGTGAGTTTTTTAATTGTCATACGTTTTGTGTCACGAATATCAATATTTTTCAAAGTTAATAAAATATTATAAATTTAAACATTTAATTCAAACTGTTGATCTTGATTAAATTCATCAGAGATATATTATCATAAAATTTTATAATTTTTGGAATTTATATGGAAAAAAACGAAATATGAGAATTAATCTAACAACTGGTTAACAATTGAATGTTTGTAAAAATTTAATACTTTAAAATGAATAATGTAAGAATTTTTATACTTAATAAATAGTTTAACAATTTGCATTCTTATTATTTTAATTCTAAATCGTTCAGATCAGACCACAAGTCCACAACCAGACGACCAGACGGACTCGTCTAGTAAAAATCACAAAAATTCCGTGAAACCTGGTCAAACTCTCATCGTGAACCCAAAAAGAAAAAGGTTACGTGGCACACCACACCGTACGGACGGGGAACTCTCGCGACCGGTCCACACACTCCGCTCTACCTGACTTCCTCCTCTTCTCTCTCTCATTCAGCCTTCCAAAAAAGTAAAAAGAGCGCTCAAAAAACAAAAGCATGCAACCTCAGTGTCTGGACGCGTGCGGTACTAACCCCACCATCCCAATCCCGCGCCTTTTCTCTCACCGCGCCAAACTAATCCCTCGTCTAGCCGGAGTCTCCATTTCGAACGGCAAATGGAGGGGGCTGAACCTGAAGGCAAAGAGAAAGGAGAACATATGGAGCGTCGACAACGAGTTAGCGGAGAAGAAGGCGCAGCGTGACAATAGGAGGAAGAATGGTGCAAGGCGCAGAGGAAATAATAATAGAAGCTGGTCGGGTCGGAGAGGGAAAGCCAATTCTCCTGTTCTAGTTTCTGGTCCTATGTTGATGGAGATTGAAACTGTTCTTCAGACCCAGGTACCTGACTTATTATGTATTTTTTTTTCGTCTTAATTAGTTTCAGTGTTACAATTTGGTCTGTTAGGTGCATGCTATTTTAATGCTTGTTTGGTATTAACGGGCAATATAAATTTGCAAACTGAAGTAATTAAGGAAGAGTTTAGATATATAAACCAAAAGTGAAATTGAAATTATATCCTTATATGCTGGTACACTGAATCGGGTGCAATGCCATCCTTTATTGCTTATATTTGTATGGTTATATGGACGTTTTTTTTAAATGATATCCTTGTTTGACCTCCCAAAAAAATGTGATATGATGATTCTATTTATACTGATTCTGAATTAACTTTTTATTTTAGTTACTTCAATGACTCAATGCTGGTACTTTTTGGTCAACATGGTACGGGTGCATTTACTGACTAATGATCCTTCTTATACAGTACAATATGAGATGAAACTGTTCCTGTGCTGCATTTGCATAAATTTGCTTTCGTTAATGGGTCATCATATTATCTGGTTGCTGATTTATATTCTTTTTTTGTTTGACTTTATAGGAGCCTGTGATAAAACCATCATGGGATACCTTTACAAGCAGCATAAGTGGCATATGGAAAGGCGTGGGTGCTGTGTTCTCTCCATTTACTGCTGAAATGGAGCCGATAAGCGTCAACAACCAAAGGGAGAACCTCTATGATTGTTACACTTTCTCCCACGTAGAGAAGGCATCCGCAAATGAGGTGACAAGAACAACATACCGGGTGGCACTAAATCCTTTTGGAGAAGGATCTGAATCCAACAGCAGGGCATCTGATTTAGCTGGTTCTGGTTTGCCAGCTTATGAATCGTTTGATCTGAAGGAGGGTGAGTTGTTGGAGGAAGATGGTATGATCATGGAGCCAGGACTAGTCTTTTTTGAGGTTAACTTCTCCCATGTTGTAAATTTAACAAGGTTAAATGCGGTTTGCGGAGTTTAGTGGTTAGGGCTTGATTTATCGTTTTGAAAGTTTTATTGGTAATAAAAAGTCAATAAAACGGTTACTTTATTTGAAATAAATATGTCGTAAGTTCAAATATATTTGACATAACTTAATTATAAATCCGTATTAAACTGAGGTTAAATTGAGATTTCATGATTAATAACATATACTTTTTAAAAAATAAATTTTTGATAAAGACACATTTGAGAACACACTATATCACAAAGGGTTGCAAAGTAAGAAATTTACATTTGTTCTATATCTTAGGATCAATTTTTGAATCAAGCATCATTTTACTTTATCAGCGAATAATTGGTGATAAAATTTTTTTTTGTGAACAGCATCTTTCTGAAAAATGTGATGTTATCCTGCATTTTTTCTTCGAATACCAATAAAACAATTTGTCGGTGATAAAACGTCGCATTTTAAATCCTTGAAATTTAGCAAACAATTGTGCTATTTAAACTCCTCAGTTATACAAATAAGAAACAGATGTGGAATGATGAAAACTTAGTTCAATAGAAAAATGGTCCACATTAGTATTATCAGAACGAAAAATGGGGCTAAAGAATGCTCAACATTTGTGTTTGACATTTTTGGTTTGATTAACTTGTATTCTCCTAGTTTCTGTCAATTAACTTGAAATTTGTTTTCAGGATGGCTCGTATTCAAGAGGTCCAGTTGAATTACCAGTTGGGGAGAATGATGAATCAAACTATTTTCTATCCCCAACTTTTAAATTTGAGCAGGTAAGTGCCTTGTATAGAAATGACCATACATTTGGAGCGGGCTTCGTAGCATTGTAAATTTGACTTTGTAGCATTTAAAATTTGAATAAAACATGCAGTGTTTGGTCAAAGGGTGCCATAAACGACTGCGCATAGTGCATACTATTGAGTTCAATGAAGGTGGCGCGAACATAGATATAATGAGGGTTGTTGTTTATGAGGAGCAATGGGTCAGGCCGTCCAATGTTGACTTGGCAGAGTAAGCTCCCGCTTTCTGTATTGCCTTCTCCAAAAAATATTCCTGTGTGACCGTTACAGTTTTTCTAGCATTAGTCAGTCTGTCCAGTTCACAGCACCTAATAAGCCTTGTTTGATCCTCAGTTTTGCAATTGAGCACCATTAGCTATAGCCACACACTAACTTGATTTTGCCTAAATTGACCTCATGAGAGGCTAAATTTTAAAAGATTATGTTACTGTTCATCTTTATCCAGACACATTAACACTACAGATAAGACTGTACATGTGCTAATTGTTTATTATACATCTAAGAGTTCAAACATGATTAGTACCGTTTCGTGTGGGGACGCAAGTACTTTTTAAATATTGATTAGACTGAAACAACTTCTTTTCAATTATGTGAGAGGATCCAAAAGCAAAATAGAAATTGAATAATTTGTTTCACTTTTCGAGAAGATATTAAATCCTATCTGTATTAGGGGAGATTAAATTAACTTTGTTGTGTGTTTTGTCAAAAAGTAATTTGTCTCAAGGATAATGTCAATGACCTTAGTAGCCAGACCAAGGACAGCTATTAGCCCACATCATAGCTGTCTACCTATCTGCCCAAACTAGTAAGCTATCTGTAATTGTGCATCAGTTATCTTTCAAAGTCAATTTGGGAATGTGCGAATCATGTTGGGCTGTAGTCTGGTTTAATCTTGTTCAGGTCAATTTTGGTCAATTCTAATTACATAGTAACCCCTTTTTAGTTTGATGATACTTTTTGAGTGGGTGTAGTTCATGTTTTTGCTGATCAAGCTAGGTCATTCCGGGTTTCAGTCTTTTCTTGTGGTGTTGAGGAAAATATTAGGTTTTTGGTTGTCAATTTTGTTGGTCTTGGGTTTTGGTCACTTTGGGTTATAGTTTCCGATAAAGGAGGATTTGCAGGTGATCTTTCTGGGTAAGATTGATTCATTTGTCATGTCATATGGATTAGGGCAGTGGACCAGGTTAGGTTTGGGTTAGGTGTGGTTGAGGTTTGGGGTTATGCAAAGTCAGCTTGGTTGGATTTGGACTCATTTAGACAGTTTGGTTTCCAATGTTCAGATGATTTAGGATTGAAGGAGCCAGAAAGGGTTCTGGTTTGGACATGCATGTTAATATGCTTTAGGTTTGAGTCAGTTGATTAAGGTCAAACCATTGCTCTAACCATACCTTAAATCACAATTTATTATAATAGTTCCCTTTTATGGTTTATTTTGGTAGAATTAATCACCTTTACGGCTTTGTCTATTACCTACAATAATTCTCTTTTCTCAGTGAAGGGACCTTTGACCTAAAGCCATTCTCACAAAGAAAACGGACCCGCCCGTCAGAGCTCACAGGCTCATGGAAAGTATTTGAGGTGAGTGCCACACCTATTTTCACTACGTCAGACCTTGACTCCAGCAATACCAGCGGGCCCTCCTTTGTGTACTTTTGCACAGAGTCTCTAAAGAAAAGGAGTTGGCCTGAGAGCTCCTTTGAGGAACAGGAGTTGCGTGACCTACAGGATGTGACCATCCTCTGGCTGCCTGGTGGTGTGACAGCATACGTTGATGTGGATAAAGAAGGGGTCCTTTGTATTGGTGTCGGTTGGTATTCTGACGAGGGCATCAATCTTGTAATGGAGAGAGATTATGGCACTGATGGCAAGTTGAGGGAGGTGAGATGGAAATCTGAGGTCAAACGAAGATGGAACAACCCACCTCCTATGTAGATTTTTGAAAACTAACCTAATGAGAAGTTCCTTTGTTTGTTTTGTTTCTCTTTCTTTCCAGTATATTTTACTATTAGATGTTTAGTGTTTAGTAAGTGTTGCTATCTTGTATATGTTTAAAGTTTTAGCAGCAATTTTACTTCAACTGTGCCTATTTTTTGAGGAAGTTGCTTTTGGCATTTTCGTCTCCTCCTCACCATCGTTGGAGCATTTTGTTTCGAGTCGGTGTAAAATCTAAATATCACACGAAACTTTGAGTAATGTTAGAATAAGTCGTGTTTGATTCTAGACCAGTTCGGATTGAAATATTTTTAGAGACCAAATTTTATAATTTTTTTTCAAAAATTTAAAGTTTTTTTCTCAGATCTTTTAAAATTGAAGGGTTCAAAATTAATTAGATCAAAGATTTTCTAAAATTCAAAATAAATAGTAAAAAATTTAAAAAAATTAAAAATAAAAAATTGATCTCCAAGAATATTTTATTATGGAGAACAAATTGAACGGTTCAGATTGTTGTTGTAATCTCGAAAATTGAGATCTGATCGTGTTTGACGAACCAGGTATCAAACGCGTTTGACTCCAGCATTACACCGAAACTTTTAGAGGCTGAATCATGTATAACTCAATTCCCGTAGAGTTGATAGGTATGATTGAAAATTCAGAACATGGCGTGGTCTAATTGGTGGTGTGAGGGAATGAAAATGTTTAATATGGCTACTTGATGGTCGACGGATTTACAAAATGTACCCCCAGCACTGCACTGCAGTAGTTGTAATGAACTGAACTAAAAAAAGGAGAAAAATAAAAAGTTAAAAAGCTGCCCAGAAATTTAAAAATCTCCATCAAATCTGTTCTTTTATATCAGTGTCTTGATAGGAACTGTAAGCTAATTAAGCTGAGTACAGCGTTGACCTACTGCTTGCTTATAATATCGCGAAATGACTGATTCTGCACATTGCTGCCCAATGGAATTCAATAAAACCAAGTCCATTGTGGCTGATCCAGAAGTGGGTTAACTATAACTTTCAGGCGATATTTGTTTTGGTACTCAGAAATTCTGGTTTTAATCAAGGTTTGTTTTAAACTAAATTGCAATTTGTGCTTGTGAATCTGCTAAAAAGAAGAATAAGATAGATATATACAACGGTTTTGGAGGTTTGTTTTTGGAGGGCCTGAAATATTTTGGTTATAACTTTTTTTAAAATATCATAATAAATAGTAAAAATATTTGAAAAAATGTAAAATTTAGTCCCGAAGGTTATTTCAATATGGTGAACAACTTGAACAGTTTAGATTGACCGTTTGAATTTTGGTTCTCCAAAAACAACTCAATGGCAAATGGGTGACACGTGCCATCGAGTTGTTCACATTCTCTATATTAACTCGATGGCGCGTTAGCCATTCTATATATATATATAAAGAGAGAGAGCGTGCGCGCTCACATTCTAGAGAAGAGTTTGTCATACTAGGTCTTTGAAAATATTTTATGAAAATAGATTATCGACAAATCAAATGTAAATATATTTAGAAGTTTTATTGTTATATATTTATTTTTCTAAAAGAAGAATTATTTGATCTTCATAAAATTATGAAAATTATTTTATTATTGATCCTGTTTATTGTTGTAATAAAATCAATGTTTAAAGTAGTATCGATTCTAATTCAAAAAATTGCTAACTTCACCATTTAATTCTAAGTTCATAATTAAAACATTTAGAATGCTTATGATAAGTTGTCGTATAGTACCGTTAATTAAAAATTTTATAGCTTTTCAGATACGCTAAGTTTCAAATTTTCAGGTCCAATATAGATATATATCAGGTATCACCATAACAAAAGTTTCACTAAATTGCGCAAATATACATTGTATTGAAACCCCGATCCAGTAATGGTATATGCATAATCTTATAAAATGTACATTGACTATTAGAGATAATATATAATTCACCCGTTACAGAGAAGTAGAGAACAATGTGCATGGAATATTAAAGATTAATAATTTACCAATCACATAAAACAATGTTGAAATATGGATAGACAAATCTATATTAAATCTTTAATTATGCATTCATGAACCCTTAGCGAAACAAGTTTAAACCATTAACGTTTGAAATATCATAGTGGTATTGATTTGCAAAATACACTACCTATAACCAATAAGTCTTGTTGAAGAAGATTCTTTAAAAATATTCACTTCACTAAACGAAAAGAAAAAAACAAAAACGTGGCACTTGCGCATTGCCACCTGGTGGCATGCAAATGCCAAGTGTCCATGAACTCTAATTTTCTCCCCTTTAATTTCCGAACCCCTCCTCTAATTCTCTCATAAAATTTCCTAAACCCCTAAATAATAAATCTCTCTTTCTCTTTTCACTTGGAAAAATCAAATAATGATAGAATAAAAAATTAAGAAGCTAGAGAAAAGAGGAGAAGATAAAAAAAAAGGAGAAAAGTGATGGAGAGAGATTAAAAAATTGATCAACTATAGTTTGGTTAATTAATCATTCTCTTTGATTCAGGTGCGGTTTCTATGGCTTTATTTAATTTTTTTTAATCATTTTTATATTTTGAAATTGATTGCTTGCATTAACAAACATGTTGTTCTCAACCAATTAAGAATGTTACTTAGGTTAATCTTGCAATTTGAAATTCTTGATTTCATTCTAAATGGCTGTATTATATAAATGATTGCATTATATGAATAAAAAGGAAATGGGAGACTCTTCAGAAAATTCATCCATTTTTTCATACTAATTTAGGAGTTAAAATTTAGATATTCTCTTTTTTTTTTTTTTTTTTTCCCTCTCCTTATATTTTTTTCACCCTTGATTATGGAGTAGATTTTATAGTCTACTCCAAAACACTATAACAGAGGAGATGATAGATAAGGGAGGGGTATTAAGATTTTATTTTAGTGGGGTCTCCAATATAGCTAAACTATGGATGTTCCAAAATATTATTGCAAGAGGGAGGGTTGTGTAGATCTGGGGTACAAATATGGGAATAACCCTTAAAAGATATGGGTTATCTCACCTTTTTTTTTTTTTTTTTTTTTTTTTTTCCCTTCCTTCCCCTCCTCTCACCTCCATTAGTGAGCTCTTTGTAAGGCTAGGTCGAACTCTTGGGCTGGGCTGAATCAAACTTAGGGTGACTTTTGGAAGGGTCGGATTTAGAAGGACTTAAATATGAAGGATAAACTTGACCCTTTTCAAGTCTAGCTCTATTAGGTCTTCTGGATTTCGGGAGGCCAGGCTAGAATGATTTGAACGATCTTAGGGGCTGACAAAATACAAAAAAATTCTTAAAAAAAATTCATTTAAACTATATTTATAGTATTGAAATTTTTTTATAAAAGAAAATTGAATTGCTATAAATTATTTAAATATAAATTGTACAAATTATTTTTCATTCAATAAAATATTTTTAATTTTTCTCTCCTTTAATTTGAGTTTAGGACTACTATATTATAACAACATAGGCAAAGTTGAAAAGTAAGTTTTTGTTAGTATATTGATGAAATAAAATAATTAAAAATTAGGAATGTATGAAATAATTTAATATAACAAGTGAAATATATATATTTTTAACTTGACTAAGTATCATCGTGGCAAAAATTTTAACATTGTTTGAAATGATTAATTTGGGTCAGATCGAATCAAACAAGATCTAACCTGTAAATTGAGATTGTGCCATGACCTTTCCTAATGTAGGCCTCTCTAGAGCAGGGCCGGCCTTGAGGGACCCGTATCCTCTGGTCGGCAGACCAGGTGGTCTGTTTAGATCCGAGCCGTTCGATTTAATCTCAACTGTTAATTTTTTTCGGGCCTATCAATCTGGTGTAATTCACGGAGCATTTCTATCCATCGAGATTAAATCAGACGGTCCAGATCAAACAGACCACCTGGTCGGCAGACCAGAGGATTTCGTTCCCGGCCTTGTGTGTCAGAAGCACTTAGTCAGGACCAAATCCAAAGCATGAAGCTTTAATGTTCAACAAATCCTCCATCTTGAAACAAGAAAATCAACTTGGGCAGATATGGACCTTGTGGTCATCCATTCTCTCTCCCCCTCACATAATCATATTTTGGAGGAGACCCTTATTAATAATTATATTTTTTTTGCTTAAAAATCTGTTTACTACTTTTCACATCATTAGAAGATAAGCTATACATATATAGCGCTTTTTATTATTAACACGAGTGATGAGTTAGCTACATTTTAGAAAAGAAAAGTATATACTAGTTACTCATGAGATAGCATATGATTACCATTTTTTAGAATGTGAAACACCTTTTCAAATATTAATTTTTTACTTTCAAGGGTTTTTGGTAATATTGTTTAGCATTTAATAGTATTATTTTGGATTAACGGTTCTTAAAAATATTATGAAGGTCAGTATCATTATTGAGTTAATATATAGACTCTTAGCTATCCTTTTATATGGGGGTGTTCGGTGCCTTCGGAAATTAGCTAATTCCCGAACAAGGGGAATTGGAAAATCCAAATTAGATTTTGATAATTATTTTAATTATTGTATTAATTTATTATTATTATTTTATAAGTTTATTGCAATAATAATAATTATTATATATTAATTAATTATGATCATTATTATTATTATATTCCTTTCATCTATTTTTAAAATAGAAAATATTTTCAAAAAAGAAAATTGATAATTATTACATTCTTTTTTCTCTATTCTTATTCCAACAAACCACTTAAACAACAATTTTTTAATAGACCATTTTATCTAATTCTTATTCATAATTTTTATTCTTGAATATTCATTCTTATTCACTTTATTTCCAAAAACAATCGTGGGATCGATCTCGATACAACTACATTTTACATTTGCAACTTATTCATGCATATATATTCTGAAGGTACATTTGCATATGCATATATCAAGGGCATGCAAGCGATTTCCCAATAAAATTTACCTTCTACTTGCGTGTATAAATTATGAAAGATATTTTAACCCGGTCTTTCGTTGCTTTAATTGACTGATGCCTTTAAGCTGTACTTGTCTGATATGGTAACTAAGAAAAAAGCATATCTTGAATATGTATATAAATATTGAATTTGATTTTATTGAATAACTATTCCGCCTATTCTCTATTAATTAAACCTGCGTGTCTTGACTCTGGAGAAAACTATAGTCTATAGAGTAAAATAACTAATCCTAATCGCAAATTGGATTAGATAAATTGGATATGGATTATAATTTGTATCATTTATATATCCATCATTTTGTCTTAAAAAATATTTATAATGCTGCATTTTTATCACATACTGGTCTAGTGTTACTGCATTTTTATCATGTACCGTTGCGCCAGTCTTGCCTCCCCTTCCTATCTTGTAATGGCTTATGACCTATAACATACGGAATTTATATCCCAAAAAACCAGAATTTACTTGAATGTTTAAAAGTTAAAACTCGTCAGTTAACATAGGCTAATCAAATCATATAAACACGGACTTTTCTGGTAAATGTCCCATTGAGCACATGTATTCAAATCCCACACTTTTGCACCTTACAACAAAATTCATGCTGAAAGCAAAATGAGCTTTGGAAGGGCGAAGGGTAGTTGTTATCAAAATCTTTGTTTTATCTTTGCAAAAAACTGAGAAATTGAAGACCTAGCACCTATTCCGAAACCTCGAATTAAAAACCTGATATTGTTCCTATCCAAATCATATAGTCTGATTTTGTTCATACTCTGCAACTATCTTTAGAAAGATCGATGCTGGCATATCTAAGTGAAATAGTCCTGATACATTTTTTTTCTTCATCTATTGAGTTAAGGTGGATTAATTTACTGAAAAATATTTTGTTAAGTAAATGCATAAAATGTGAATTTGAAGACCGATACAATTAATCTAAAAATGCAAATAGCACCAAATGCCAATTCAGACTCGAGACGATTTTCTTATTACCATAAAAAGCTCCACAAAAAGTTAAGCAAGAGACTCAAATTTACGTGTGAACTTTTTATTTCACGCGATTAAATTCGGTTCAGAATAAATAATTAACCAGCAGGTGACACAGGAGAAAACATTACTTGAAAAGTAAGATTGTTCTCTGTATTTTTGCTTAGTTTAAATAATGATACTTACTATACATTGCCCTATAAGGTTATAATCTTCTCTGTATGCACAAAAAATTAATTACAGTTACAAAATGTCCATTTTTTTGTTTAGTCCAGGATTAATTCATTAATTTTATATATTTTGCAGCTATTATTGGTAGGAGTCAACATTTCATTGCAGTCCCGCAAAAAATGAATTCGAGAAAGCAGTGGTCGCAATTGCCTCCTGACCTCCTACACCAAATCTCACAAATGCTTGGGGATGCATTGAATTTTGTTCGCTTCCGTGCAGTCTGCAAAGAGTGGAGGGAAGCCACCGACCAATCTGATCCGCCTTTGCAGCTCCCCTGGCTCGTCGGATACTTTCATGATGGGAGAAGAGGAATGAAGTATCAGATTTACTCTCTTTGTAACAACAAAATTCATACCATTCATCGGCCTAAAGCTGACCCGAATTGTACCATCACTGGTCCATCCAATGACTACATGTTGATTCACTATGGTGG
Organism: Rhynchospora tenuis; assembly: GCA_027725995.1. NCBI lineage: Eukaryota > Viridiplantae > Streptophyta > Magnoliopsida > Poales > Cyperaceae > Rhynchospora > Rhynchospora tenuis. Next base: position 173,595,602 of record CM050888.1, read on the forward strand.
CACTCGCTATCAAGCCCCCTCGTCATATTTCATAGATCCACTAAGCAGGTATGAGTCAATCTCTCTTCCTTTTTCAGGCTTTGAATCAGGTGAAATCATCCGGGTCACACACAATGCTATCACAAATGAAGATTGCATAGCTCTATCCCTGAGATACCGCAATCCAGATGGGAGCTCAAAGTGTCAAATAAAATTTTGGCACCAAGACATAGGAATGTGGTATACTGTTGATTTATCTACTGGGCCTGGAACCGCGACATACTATAAAGAAAGGATTTATGTCTCAATGAAAAAAAGGCGTACGCATGTGTTAGATATTGGACAAAAGAGAATCGTAGCAAAAATACCACCACCACTTTCGGGGGGATTGATGAACTCGATCAATTTTGATTATTTGATTGAGGCACCCGATATGCTACTTAGAGTGCTTCGTGTTGACAATCAAGTCAAATCAGGCCAGCTTACGTCTCGTTTTCATGTCTACCAGCTGGATGATAAAGATCAGAAACATTACTGGGTAAAGGTAGATAACATTAATAACTTGATACTATTCCTTGATAAGAACCAGGGTTTGGCTATATCTGCTGACAAATATTGTGGAATAAGAGGGAACTGCATCTTCTTCTTAAGGAAGTTGAGGCGGCACAGATATGAGGAATGCTTTCTCTGCAGATACAACATGGCAGATGAAGAAATAGAGACCCTATCCATCTTCAATGGTACCTGGTTTGTGCCTAATTTAAAATAGAGATTATAGATTGTTGTGTTTCTGTTGTCAAAGTAATGGAATTTTATTTTAAAATGCTTAGACTATTTGTTCGCTTCCTTAATTAAACACCTGTGTATCATGTTTGGTGTGAAAGCTTTCTTAAAGTGACATGCCCTGTTTATCTCAGTTTTTACTTTGTTACTCAATAAGAACATTATTTCAGTGGTAATATTTCTCAACTTGCCATGTCTTTTGTACCCCTATTTTTTTTTGTTGTTATCGTTGTTAAGAGGGCATGAGAATGCTTAATATTTAATAATTGTGTCATCTTAAAAAAAAAATCATATTTATGTTTAACAGTATGCCACTCTTTAAGCTCTTTTCAAATTTTAGTTTGATTAAATTCTTGTATTTGTTTCAGCATTCATGTTCTTTGTAAGGGTGAGTTTACGCAACTTCTTATTAATGATTTCCCATAAACCCCGCTGATTGCGAGTTACGAAAAAACATATATCCTACAATAATCAAACGGAAACAAAAAAAAAAAAAAAAAAAAAGAAAAGAAGAAGAGAGAATGATATGTTTGCTTACCAAAAACAGTAGCCGTTTTTTTGACAGTAGATACTAACTGATTGACGCAAGCATTGAGTAAAATGGAATTTTGAATATATAAAATGTATATTTGAAAAATATTGCATATATAAAAATTATTTAGCTCATTTTAAGCAGCTATTTGAGGTAATTAAGTCGCTGCTCAAGCCGAGGCTTGTTTTAATATATTTTTCTTAACCTCATGAGATTTGAAAAATGTACTAAATAGTAATTAAATTAATGAGTTTGGAATGCGCCACGTCTCATTCAATTTTTTTTCCCCTCACCTCGTATTGCGTTTGAATAGTCACTTCTTAGCTATTGTAGTGAAGATTAATACAGCAATAGAAGAACAAATCATTTAAGTGGTGACTAATTAATATTAAATGGCCTTGATTCTGATTGCAATTATAATATTTTCACGGGGACCATGTAAGAATCTCTCGGAAGGCATGTCGTCGGACCCCTATTTCAGATCTAGGTCGTCAAGATCTATGAAAAGGTATCAGGTCTGCGAGACCTACGACAATTTATCCTCGTTTAAATATTTCCTTGGGATTGTTGATATGGATCAAGTTAAATAAATAATTAAAAAACTGTTTATTTAGTTTAAGTTTTAAGGATATGTTTGGACGCATGGAAACAAACAAGAGCAGATTCATATGGTAACAATAACAAATCTAAGCCCTTTCCGCAGTTGTATGAAAATAGTACCGACTCAAAAAAAAAAAAAAAAAAAAAAAAATTGACATTATTGTCATTTGTTTATTCAGAACATGTCGTTAGATACAATTTTTTTAAATTTTTATATCGATTATCCATTTCTGAAAGTGTTTTATTTATTTATTTATTTATTTATTTGCGATTTTGATTCACTTGTTACAAATTAAATTGACCGGACATAATGAATAATATCATGGGAGATGAATTAGTTCTCTTTTAAGCTTCTGATCCAACACAATCAACATCAACACAATATAAAATACACTTGTCAATCTGAAATGTGGCTGATCACCATTGCTTCTGTACAGTGGGTCCCCAGCTACCTTAGACACTTTACCTACGACGCAAGCATCTCCTTTTTTGGGCCAGCACTATCACTATCTCACCTAAATCAAAGCTAATACACAGAACCTGGAGACAGATTGAGCCCAAAATTTGAGCCCATGTCTCCCAATACATAGCATGGTTGGCCCCACCATGACATTGGTCCATGGCCGTACAGTTCAGTCAAAATGATCCATCTTTTTCAGTTTCGGGTTTGATAGATAACAAATTGATATCCTTGAATCTTGATTTGTTGAGATGATAAAGTTGGGTTTGTCTGATAAGGTTGGTTCTGCTCACCCAACGGTTGGCGGTCTCAATTGAGACCACGTCTATTATTATTACCCCTTTTTGGTGGAGATGTTATTGAGTTGGCGAAAGTTCTCATAAATCTTTGTTTATGGTGGGAAGCCAGTTTGTAGAATACCATAGCTGCGTTGCAATGGCACTCAAATCTGTAATATATTTCCAAGTGAAGTTGGTTTCGTCTTTGAAATTGATCTGACAAAGAAACATCCCACTTTCCCAAGTTGGAAATGGTTAGGTCGGAGATCAGGTTATATAAACACAATTAACAAAAAAAAAAAAAAAAACCTAACAACGTAAATTATTATGTTTTTATATAAACACAAATTTTTCAAACTTTTATTATAAATCAATAAAATAATATTATTGAGTAAATCACCATAATCTACAAAATATGCATTTTATTATTTTTCTGTGAAATAATTTTTAAGAGATATGAAAATTATAAACACATGGAGAATTAAGTTTTCAAGCTCCTGAACGATATCACATCCCCTATTCCCTAGCTCAATCATGATTCTCTTCTCATTTAAAGATAATATGCCTAACGCGCAACAATGTTTTCAAAAAGTAAAAGATTGCACAACTATATTCCTGTTAGTTTATAGAATTCCATTACTTATTATCGCATTATTTATAATAAAAATTTACTGTTGCAAAAAATAATTATTTGGATAAAAAAATGTTGGATATAAGGTTGTTTAAACAAAAGTCATCAGTCCTGATAAATATTAAAAAGTTCGTAATTGATTCTAATTTCAAATTGATCGTAACTTGATAGCTCAATTGATCATCAATTCGAATCTGATTCCATTCAATTTATAATAACTAAATCATGTTAGAGCTAGAATTTGCCTGCTCAAACAAAACTCATTTGTAGTAATAAACAAAACACTTTTTATTATTTATTTTTTTTTGATAAATGTAGGGACTGAACCTCATAACCTATACATTTAAAAATCAAATATTTTGGTCATATTTAAAACTAGTCAGCTCGACAAATAAATTACATTTTTTTTTGGGTTAGTTACTTTAGTTTGACTAAAACATAACATTTGTACTGGTCTTATATTTTAAGTAATGTTATTGTCAATTGACACTTATACTCGTCAAATATGATTAGATATCAAATCTAAATCTGAATTTGTGACACAATGAAATCGTTGAATATCAAATTTTATATTTTTATATAATTTTTTTTTACTAATTTTGTCAGATTCTAAAAATTGCTTGCCAAAATATTATAAATTCTCCAATAACAATTCTATAATAATCTAAAAAACAAATAAAATTTTTCTACAAAATATAAATTTTGGTCTCTTATAAAACTTCAACGTGAATACAATTGAGCAATTTAGATTGATCATTTTGCAACTGGAGAATTGAGATCCTATTATGTTTGACAGGCTCTTCCGTCAAATGCGTTTGACTGAAATAAAAGTTTTTCAACTTCTTGATTAGTATCAAACAAACTTTAAAATTTAAAAAAATTACATAAAAATGCATCACTCATTTGATTCAACAACATCAAAAGTTTGAAAATATTGAAACAATAATTAAAAATAAAAATGAGACATTTGAAGACATCCAAATATAATGCATGAGAACCCTCATTCAATACAATTATGATTCTCCTGTCTTCTCTAAAAATTATGGACCCTCTCATTTTAACGGCAGAACAATTGAAAGGTTCTTTGCGGAGGACCACTCAAAGATGCTTTAAAAAAAAGCCTAAGAATAATTAAAAATGCTTTTCTAAGGGTACTTGTGTAAAAGAAGCAAGTTGCATGTTGGACGGCCAATCTGTTTGGTTGCAGCTAACAAATCGCTACCACTATGCTACAATGTATATTTTAATAATACAAACATGTTTAAGTTTGGTAATCTAAAATCTAACTATCAATTTACTCAGAAAATAAAATTATCTAACCATGAAGGTCCCAGAGGCAAATATGAAATATTGTATTTCTCTTGTTGTCAGTTCCAAAAAGGGAGACGACAACAGAAAGCCACCTTCATTTAATAATTTGATTGCTTGTCAGGCCACCAAGACCACTTAAAATTAAAAGTGCTTTCTTTCTACAACTTTTCAATTGTGGACAAGTTCTTTTTTCTCCGAGAATAATTGAATTTAGTACGAAAAACTTCCCGACAGCTGCATATGTTTCCGTTACTGCGCGCTCGGTAAATCAAATCAATTTTTAATTCCTAACCCAGTAAGTCGTAATTTAGCTTAAAGCCCATTGAATTGTTATTAATTACAATCAAATTCCATCAAAATCTCACAACGCATCCTTTCCTTTCCTTTTCATTCCCAACAGAAAGAGAGGAGGCAGAGACGAGAAAGAGAGAGTTTCAAGTCTCTTTTAAAGGCCTCCAAAAAAAAGGGAAACAGGGAATCTAGAGAGACACGGAGAGAGACCTCCACCAACCGTTTCCCGCTCCAATATCTCCTTCTAAGTACAGAACACTGAAGAGCATTATGCAAAGTTTGCACCTTTCTCTCTAACAAGCAATCAGGTCGCTCTCTCTCTCTCTCTCTCTCATCAAGCCATACTTGGTATTTCAAGGCTTGAGCGCTTGATTGACTCTGAATTTGCACTCTCTCAGGCTTCTTCTGTACAATTCGAATTTGATCGAGGGGTGTTGAGTGCTACTAGATGAGTTTTTCTGGTTTTGGAATTGTTGGTAGCCATATCTTAGGGTTTGGTCTTCTTAGTGCTCTTTGATTGGAATGAGGGGCTTATTCGTATGATTAGAGGAACTTGGTTTTAACAATGGAGGAAAATGGAGGCTCTTTTGTGGCTGTCAGGAGGCTTTCTCATGGATCAGAGAGAAGTACCAGTTGCCATTCTTCTCCTGGTAAGTGATCTAATCAGATCTCTTGTTTTATTGTTATTTTTGGGATTGCTAAAGTTAGGCCTTTTTTGCAATTGCGGCAGTATATAAGTTGTTTTACTTGATTGAGTACAATTTGCCACTAAATTTAGGTAATTCTGGTCTGCTATTTTTTGGGCACAGATAATTGTAAATTCCCAGCCTGGAACCAGGAAGCATCCTTTCCAGTTCTAGTTATTATTATTATTATTATTATTATTATTACTACTACTTTTGTAATTTCTGAATTTTGGGATCTAATTAATTTTCCATTTTAACTCCCTTTTGGATTTTTATTCTTACCTCTCTGAAATTTGGATAAACTCCTAAAACTTTTGGATATTGAATTGCTTATTTGAATTCTAATTTTGTTCTCTGTGATATATTTCCTAATTGTATTAGATTGAATTCTAGTTCTCAGTACATTCTTGTAACCATATCAAAGTCTAGTTTTGGGAGTATCCAATTGCTGATTTCATTCCCCCCAATTTCTGAAACGAGATTCTCTCTCTTGGAAAACCTGGACCAATAAATTTGGTTAGGCATTTGCTTCAAAATGTACACAAGTAGGGGTTATGTAACATGGAGAGCTTCCTGTAAAGGTGCTACTCTTCATAGAAAGACAAGAAGTGCTTTACCCAATGCAGTATCAGGCAAGTATGTACAGGCCAAATTGACGGAAAACATTGGGTCCAACTTTTCTCATTCCTTTTTTTTTTTTCCTTAGTGTGTTTATTGTCTGTGTTTTGCTGTGGGAGGCAGCAGTTCCTAGTCCTTTATTAACATGAATTAAGGATAAACTAATCTGGGATCTGAAACTCAAGGTTCATTTGCATTGAATCATTTGTTGGCATCTGTGAAAAAATCTGCATAATTAATCCTGAATTTGAGTGCAAATTCTTATTTGTCTTCCTGTTTTCCTAGCCTCATGCCTAATTACTTCAATGGTTTCTCATATTTCCTTCATGTTCTCTCTTCTCGATGTTGTTGGGAAATAGAAAATTAATGTCTTCCAAGTGAAGAAGATAATGAATTTGTGCTGGTATTGTGTCAAAAATGATTTACTTATTTTTTCGGAAATAATAATTGTTATAAATTCAGCATATTTGTTCACACAGCTGAGGTTGTGACGGGATCAACAGCATGGATAGGCAGGGGTCTTTCTTGTGTCTGTGCTCAGAGGAGAGAAAGTGATGCCCGCCTTTCTTTCGATATGACACCTTCTCAGGTATTGGATTCTGTCATGGTTGAAGATTTAAATTCTTCTTGAATTCTTGTAAACGCACTTACCAGATGACCCCAGATCCATAATTATTGTATGTCAACCTTTGTTAGAAGATGGAGCCACATCAGAATTAATAACAAAGTTAGAAAACTAATGTTCTTTTGAGTTTATTTAAAATAAAAGGCAAAATTTTAATAGTACTTGGTAAATATATGGATAGGCTAAGAGCATCTCCATCATACTCTGAAGTGAATTGGAAATGCTGCTATGGCAATTTCAATTCTAATTTGCAGGGATGTGGAACAATTGCCTATTTTTCAATATTGCTAATTAGCAATCTTTCTAAAAGTGATGTCATCAATAATATTTATAATGGGCAAGGAGGCTATTTTGTCATTTTATGATGCAATATATCTGACACTAAATGATGGGCACAGTCAGGAACATGTCCAGTGCAGCACCAATAAATACCTTAAGGAGCTAAATTCCTCGTCTCAAAATTTGGTTCTTTTTCAATAGGACAAAATTTTGCAAAAATATGGTTACTTGGTGGCAACCTCACCTTAAATTGCAAACGTCTTTTTTTAAAAGATTAGATGAGATTGTGTGCTAATTAATGTGCATGCCAAATGGAATCAAAATATAATTTCAAGCGGCTAATTGCACAAGGAAAGTCCTCGTATGGATGGAAAAGGATAGTTCAGTCGACAGACAATCAAAGAACATGTTAGGACATAATTCACCCAGTTGAAACTTTAAACTAGCACAATCATTTTATGTAAAGACCTGGCTTTATTATGTTACTCTTAACTTATAGTTTCAGCCTTAATTTCCCTCATATTTACCTTCCGATTATGCATCATATTGTCATTTTTAATAAAAAAAATCAGTAAGTAAGCAAGTGCTTGCTATTGAACCATGCTGTTCTGTTTAAGTGGGGAACAGGAATTTTCTATATCTCATTCTAGAGAATCTAGACCGACTTTCATCATTAAGCAAAACCTAGATCATCAATTATAATAACAAATAGGGCACCAAAGTACCGAGAATATCTAGCACACTAAGAGCCAAAGCATCAAGAATACCTACTGAATCCAAAAATATTTTGGGGCATTTTGGCAGTGATGGTTTTAGGGGGGTGGGGTTGTGCGTAAAAATGGAAGCAACCTTTTAGAACATTTACATCAGGTCTTGTTGTCCATTCTATTTGTATAAAAAACCAAACTACTATTCTTTTTAACTTTTTTGGGGAGGGTATGAACAAGGATGTTGAGGCCTTTAAGTAAGATTGGATGGCCTGCTAAGATTCTTATTTATATGAGTGCAAAGGTTATTTCTTTTATTTTCTGGGTTCATATATATTTTAAGAATATTTTCTGGTACACACAAAAAGTCAGCCGCCAGTAAAATGACTTTTCTTTTATTATGTTTTATTGCAGGAGGAATGTCTTCAGAGATTGCAAAACCGTATAGATGTTTCTTATGATTGTACAAACAAAGACCATCAGGTGCTGTTATTTTTGGTTTTCCCAAAAGCCCAAACCGTCCATATTCTAGGGTTGTAATTAATTATTTATCATATTCTATTTTGTTTGGATTAATAGGATGCACTGAAATCACTTTGGTATGCTTCTTTTCCGGGCACAGAACTGCTAGGTTTGATTTCAGAGCAATGGAAAGAAATGGGATGGCAGGGGAAAGACCCCTCCACTGATTTTAGGTCTCTCTCTCTCTCTCTCTCACACACACACACACACACACACACACACACACACAACACACATGCATTGTATTGCTATTTTAATCCTTATAAAACTTTGAAGTTTGCGTTTTTGTTGTGCTGGCATTGCAGAGGAGGAGGGTTTATTTCATTGGAGAATTTGTTGTTCTTTGCAAAAAACTTTCCTGTGAGCTCTCTTTCTCGCACTGTGTGGTTATCTCTTCTCTGTGCTTGTATTGTACAGAAACCTTTGATTCTTGTGCTGGTTAATGCTGTAATAATGGTTTAGACACCAATACCCCAGTAAGGACTGCTAATATAAATAGATTATGCTAGTATTTGCCAGCTGTCAAATACATATCAGTTTTGGTATCAGTTGGAGGGTTGGACCCATGATTATGTTCTTCTTTTTTATTTTCACTTTTGGCTGGATATTTGTTTTTTTTTTTTTTTTGTTTCTCATTTACTCTCTCTCTCTGTTAGAGATCTTTTCAAGAGCTACTTAAAAAGCAAAATGGCAATAGAGCGTTGTGGGAGTATCCATTTGCTGTTGCCGGTGTAAATATTACTTTCATGCTTATTCAGATGCTAGACCTTCAAGCTGGTATATAGTATAAAGACTTTCTTTTCTTTCTGTTTTGTTTCTTATATATTTATTTAGTTTCTTACATTCATGCAAATGATCTTCTAGTGAAAAAATTGAACAAGACTATCTTTTACCTTCTAAGGCTTAGCATACCGTTGGTGTTGAGTAGACTTGTTCTTTTAAGTTATTTTTCAAGTACTCAAGTATTGTTTCCATTTTTGTCAGCTAAACCAAGAACATTGCTGGGTGCAATTTTCTTGAAGCTTCTCTCAGGTACTTCATTATTGTTATATTCTCTAGGGTGTACAATTTATGTACCTTAAAATTGTTACAAGGCCTTGATGTCCATGTTCATACCAACTTCTCCTTTATTTTCTTGGTTCAAGAAGAAAAAGGCCCTTATTTGTCTGTCATATTCAGGTAGTTTTGTTTTTATGTGGACGTTTTTTTGGTGAATTTGTCTCTTTTGCGGGACTAAACATCAACATATATACGTAACTACTCTGACAAGATTGTACCAATTGTGTATATTCAAAGTGTCTCCTTTGATCATCTTACCAAGGCTGATTTTGTGATGTATTTATTTGCAGAGAATGAGCGTGCTTTTGACATACTATATTGCATAGCATTTAAGTTGATGGATCAGCAATGGCTTTCCATGCATGCCTCCTACATGGACTTTAATGTAATAAATCCCCTCACCCCTACCCCCTCCCCTTCCTCATAATCAAAGTTCAGAGTCGCTGTTAATTTTTGGTGGTTTTACTTTTTTAATATAAATTACACTATTGGTAAAAGCATTACCTATTTCTTTTCTGTCTCTACACATTCTAATTTGTAAAAGTCTTAGTTGGCAATTAATTCAACTTGAGGACAAGATGGTCCATTTCATTTCCGGAGCTATTGACCTGGGTATCAACACATTGTCTTTGTATTGCTAAAGATAATGTAAAATGGTGATACTTTAGGGCTAGTTGTGTAATCTTCTCCTTAGTTCAAGTCTACTGATGTACAGTCCACGACCTAAGCCTATTTGGGCTCATGTAATGAAGAGGAAATATAACATTATCTTGGTGGACCTGAAATCTTCATGTAAAGCTAAACTAGTAAGATTTTCCATGCCTGAACCAGAAACCTAACCCACCTGAGCAGCTCTCATGAGTCCTCTTACACATCTATTCGGAACCCTTGGAATAAGCTCTTATTCGGAATTGCTAATTCTTGGTGGTGCCAAACACTCTTGAGAGCAAGCCGAATTGCTTGTTCCAACCCTTGTTCTTGTTCTAACATTTTGTTGGAACTAGCATGGAACAAGCATGAAAGAACCCTTGGAATAAGCTCTTATTCGGAATTGCTAATTCTTGGTGGTGCCAAACACTCTTGAGAGCAAGCCGAATTGCTTGTTCCGACCCTTGTTCTTGTTCTAACATTTTGTTGGAACTAGCATGGAACAAGCATGAAACAAGCATGAAACTAAGCATCCATTAACTTTGTTCTTGTTCTTATTCTTAACGAACCATCCAAACAACATCTCTAAATTAATGAATAAGCAATTTTTCACCATTTCTTATTCACCACCATTGTTCTTGAATAAGCTATTCTATTCTTATTCACCACACTTCCAAACAGTATACTCCTGCTAAACACGAAAAGTTGTGAATACCCCAGCAAGTGCAGAAATAGGGATGGCAACAAATTAGGTTAATCCAGGTTGGCCCAACCCAGCAGTTGGGTATATAGGCTTCTAGGTTCTAGCTTTAATCCAGGTTAATCTGTTGTACATCTTCCATTTGTGGCCCAAACACTTTGTAGCTTTCATCACAGTTCTGGCCCAACCCAGCAGTTGGGCTTCAAGTTGAAGGTTTGCCTGACACCGGCTGGAAACTTCTTCTGTCCTGGGTTTTACTACCAACACTGCAGTTCTACCAAATTTTAAAGCAGTAAAAGTTTCAATCACATAATTTCACACTCACAAGTTATAACCTCCCCCATACTAGTCAAGTACATTATTATTTTTGCTAAAAGTCTATTTTGATTGTCCACCTGGATGCCTCTCTTTATTCTTTAGTACTTTTTATTGTGACACAAGAAAGTGTGAATGTTCACTGGTCATATTGTGGCAAGTTTTTTGAGAGTGAACCCAATCTGACTGACCTGACTGACTCTTTATCACGATCTCGCCTGACATATTATAGATTGGGCTGGATTTGTTTAACTGTTGGTATTGGTTGGGCTGGGTTAAATCAGATATTACCTGCAAGCACTTATGCCATCAATTAGAAGTCTATTACCTGCAAGTGCTTATCCATCATATACTTCACAAGCACCGACAGGCTCCATCAGCACTTCCATTGACTTGTAAGTGGAAGTGCTCTATGGAATTGGGAATAGAGAACTGAGACTCCAAAGAATTCGTATTAAATGTCTCTCTTCCTCCTCTCTCTAAGTCTAATTTTGGAAACGAGCTGGAGCAATCAACTAATAAACGAAAGAATAGTAAATATCATGCTTAATTATTTTTATAGGTACAAGTAGTTTTTTTTTTTTCTTATTGAATGGGTAGTTGTGAAGCAAAAATTTAGATACAACACTATTTGTACAGGCTGGAACTAAGCTTGACAGCCAGTTGTCAAACTTCATTAGATGCATGACATGTTAGTTTGTAGACGGTCATATGTGATTTTAGGTTTTCTTGTAGCAGTATCCATAATATTTCATATTTTGCAGGGTTATGCATGACATTTTGGAATTTACATGGTAGATTTGATTATCAGCTTCTGAATTTGTTCAATCATTAAACAAATGTTTGCTTTGCATAGACTGTGATGAAAGCTACAAGGCGTCAGCTAGAGCAAGAGCTACTAATGGAAGATGTGCAACGGATAGAAGATATGCCGTCATATAGGCTTCTTTCCCGCTAGCAGATATAATTAGAAGTGGGAATTAATAACTTCCGTTTTCACAAATAGGGTTTGCTGGATGTGTTTGACCAGAGATCACAAAAATTAGTTGGTGATTGCAGAGAGAGTTTGACTTCTTCTAGGTTTGTGGTCTAGTAATTCCAGACCATCTTTAATATTTAATCCGCTTTTTATCTTGTTATCAGTGTTAAATTACTGCGTTGGTTTGGTTTTAGATTGAAATAAGGGCTATAGCACTAATGTAATTCATGCTATGTGGTTATGTATCTTAATCTATCACATCTTGTAATTCTAAATAGGTGTGTCTTAAATACAACCAAGTTTTGTTTTATGCAGTGGATTGGCACCTCTTTATAATGACTAATTTGTAATATTATCCTCTAATTAAACCCTTTTCTATTATATTTAAACACTGATCTTGCTAATTTTGCGTTTGATTCCTTGATTAAAAACATACTTGCAGTTTGAGATCTAGGAATGCTTACCCTCCATCTTTTATCTCAAAATAAAATTCTTAAGTGTTATCCCTTGGCTAAAAACAACATACTTGCAGTTTGAGATGTAGGAATGCTTAACCTCCATCTTTTATCTCAAAATAAAATGCTTAAGTGTAAAGTAACAGACGATGTGCATTATGTAATCTTTTTTTTTTAGAAAAAAATGTAAGTGCTACAACAATTCTAGAATGCGAAAATAACCCAGAATCGTAAAATACCTCGTGTCATCGCTAATTGAAATCGAGTGTTGAGCGGATGAACTTGAAACACGCAAACCAAACGCGTCTCCTTAGTCTCTGATTTTCTCCATGTTCTGCAGTGAGAGAATCACTACAAAGCCGATATCGCAACCCCAACTGATGGTGTTTAACAGGAGTTAGTCGGCCTTGACTCGTTCCCTCAAGAAATTCCTAATCTTCTCTCTCTCTTGTCTAAACTAATGTTAGAACTGAAAGAAGTCATCTGCCATACTCTCTCCATCATAGAGATATATAAATAGAGGGTTCAAAATGCTCAGAAGATGCAAATTGCAATGTTTAATGAAAGGGTGCGATGTTCACAGCATTCTGTCCAGGTGCACCGTATTGACTGAACCAGTCCATTCTATAGACAGAATACTACATTCTCCCACTTGAACTTGCATTCTTTGCATATTAAATACCTTCTGTTTTCTTTATGTTAAATATTAGAAATATAACACATGAACTGTAGCAGTAAGTCATCTTATCGTTACTAGCGTTTTAAAATACTAGTAAATGCGAATATTACTTTCTACAATTACAATATGCTACACAACTAATAATCCAACCTTTTATGCGATTTTGAATTCCTTTATGAATAAACCCAATGTCTATTCCAAGTCAATCTTTATGATGTAATTCTCAACCTTATGATCAAATATATTCCATATATGTGCGCACAATCAACACGAGAAAACATCTATACTTTCATGAAGAGTTTATACACAATCGTACGATTAATATTAACCATAGGATCAATTCCTATATATACCCGCTACATGATCTTTGAATTCCTTTAGCTGCAGTATTTATTCAAAGAATCGGTCAGCTTCTATTCTGTATGAACACCTTTAATAACCACTTAATTCTTCTTAATGTGCTCTTTCAAAGTCAAATACTTAATGTTAATAGCTCGACCTTTACCTTTATTATTCTTGACTAGAAAGACTGCAACAGAATTATCATACAAAACCCTTAATGACTTAGATATAAAATCCACGACTCTAAGTCTCACAATAAAACTCTTCAAACACCATCGAGGGTAATCTCAAAACACACAACAAACTATACTTTATGTTGAACTAAAGAATAATGTCAGTTAGACATTTCTTTATAGCACAATTCCACTAGTTAACATGTATCCTTAATTCGATTTACTAGAATCGACACAACCAGTTTGTGTACCAAAATAACTTCAACTTATCTGTCTGTTGAGACATAAGCACACTATCTTAAGTACCTTAAGATATATCATTACTTTCTTAGCAATTTAACTGTGGTCTATTCCCTAATTATTATGATATCAGTCCAAATATTCAAATGGCAAAAGCTATGTCAGTTCTTGTGCACAAACCTGATCATACTTTATGCTTTCAAATTTCCTAAATACTCAAAAGTATTTACTTTTTGTTCCTTTTCTGAGTTATACTGAGGATATTTATTCAAACTGAATCTATCACCTATATTAATAGGTACTGGATGCGGTGAATACCATTCCTTCCGGAATCTTTCTAATATCTTATTGATATATGCTTGTTGAGATAGATCAAGAATATCTTGATTCCTATCTACATGGGCTTTTATTTCTATCACAAACAAAACTTCACCCATATCCTTCATATCAATATTTTAGAAAGAAATTATTCACCTTATATAATCATCTTTTATCATTAGTTACAAGTAGAACATTATCTATATATAAAACAAGTAGATAAAATCAACTCCCACTGATCTCCTGATATATGCAATAGTTCATCTTATATTTCTTCAAAACGTATGAAGAAATAATCTTATGAAACTATTAATATCATTAGTGAAATACTTGTTTTAATTCTTATATAGAATACTTTAACTTGTTAACTAAATACTTATTACCTCTAAAGAAGAAACTTTTATGGTTATTTAATATAACCTTCTCCTCTAGATCACCATTAAGAGTTGCAACATTTATATCCATTTAATGTAACTCCAAACCAGAATGAGCTACTAATGCCATAATCATGTGAAGTGAATCTTCTTTAATACATGTGAGAAAACCTTCATGTAATTCACTACTTCTCCTAAATGAATCAATTGGTGAGAAGTCTAATTTGGTATTACTTTATGTTTACTTATGAATCCTTTTGGTTTTAAGAAATCCATTACAACCAATAGGTTTAAACCATAATTAACTTAACCAAATTTCAGACTTCATTGCACACCATTGACTCTTACAGATTTTACTTGGCATTATACTATAATATGGACTCACTGCAATTCATTATCTTGGAAATTACAGAATCTTATTCAACAATAATACTTTTATAAGAGTCTCGTAGATAAACTATATATTATTACTAGGATAACCGACCTATTCCTTTATTAGATCACCTTGATATTGAATATTAAATATTCAACTTGATCTATTATTGTATTATATATCGATTAACGAATGTCAATAATTGGATTATCAATATTTGTTGATCCTTAATAATATATCCAATTATGAATTAGAGGGAGTTTTTGTACGACCTAAAACTGATCACTCCCACTAATCTGAACATTCTCTAGAACTTAATATTTCTAGATTCATATCCTAGTCATATTTCATATTTCTAATCTCTTTACCATTTTCTGATCTCACAATCTTTAATTGCTTACCGCATTGTTTCTCTACTTCCACCTTAAAACTTTACAGGTATGTAGAAATACATATATTGTGAATAACCATCAAATAAAGAGATAAATGCAGGCTATATGCTTGATGCCAGCTGGTCATTTTCTTACTTGTTAATCATATCTCAACCAAATGAACACTCTCAACTTTATCCATAATATGTCTTTTATCCTATTAACACACACATGGTCAGAAACACCAGACTGACCATTTATCCTTATATGTGTTATAACCTTAAAGAAAATCTTAACAAGACTATAACTGGACAAGTGTTCATAATGAAATACACAAGTAATGACTCATAAATATTATATAGACTCTTTTGTTGAACAACTATATTTCTCATTTTCATTATGTGCTCTTGCACTCATATAAGGGTAATAAAGCTAAAAGATAAACTTTTATGATGAGTATTATTACATTAGCCTTAACCTAAGAGGCCAACTACTCATCTAATGTCTTATGTAAGAACTTTACATTAATATGCATATCAACCAAATCACTATACATTGAAAGAACTTATTCTTTATAAACATGAAACATAAGCAGTTAAACTGCTCCCACTGTTCATTATAACTTATGTTCATAAGTTCAACCTCAAAAGTGGATCCTACTGGTTGATAAATTTAATATTCTTACAACTTTAATGAAGGAGAATAATATCCTACTAGACCTTATAATTATTATCCTCAACCCAGGAACTTTGATACTTATCATTTCTAAAGGGAATCTGCTATCCTTATGAAAGTAGAACCGATACATGCTTATCTTTATATTGAGACTTAACTTTATACTTTAATTTACCAATGCAAACTAAGTGATGTATCTTTATGAGTCAATTCATGCATAATATTACCTGTGGGCTAAATATCATGCTATAACTCTTTATGTAATTAAACATTACAACCTTATGAATCAATTTCCTACACAGTATTACCTATGGACTAAATACTATGTTTTGATTCTCCATATGATATAACTAGTTAATTATATTCATATTCTTAATCCCTGTGGGCAAATTAAGTATTCATAATTTAACTATTATATCCTAATATATTAAGTTAACTAAGTCAATAGTCCTGTTGGACGATACTAACTTCGTTAACTTAATCTATTACAATATTGTGTCCGTTTATCCAAATGTGATTTTATAAACTTTATATATACATAACTTTAATCCAACTAAGGATGCTGTGGCTACTCCTTAATATATTAATATATATATTCATCACTAGACACAAGCTATGTCCTTTCTTCCTAATGTGATTTATAGATACACTATATAATATATATACCTTAATGTAATTGAAGCTGCTGTGGCTACACTTCAATCAATTATCATATATTAATCACAAGACATATAACTTTGTTATCTATCACCAGTTGTAGAGGTCCGCTAAAACCACAAGTGGTTCGCTTGATACTTCAGCGGCCCGTTAAACCTTTAAGCGGTTCGCCTAGACACACAACAATCCATCATGAACATACTATGGGTTTCAACAAATGAATCCATATGTAACCATTCATTTCAATAGATAATCGTCTATTTCCTTTACTGTTACCGACATATATGTTTAAACACTAACCAAATGATCTAAACGTAACAAATCTTAAAGCAAACATATTACCTAGCGGCCCGTTAAAAACTCAAGCGGTCCGTTTAAAATGTCTGCATTCAAAGACTTAACCAGAACATAGATTATCTTATTATAATTATCTATATCTGAATAATTACCATATGCATAATTACTTGTCGTATCTTTTACAAATACAATTTGCGTATTAGTATGCCACATCCATTGTTATTCAAGTTTGTTTAATCAATACAAAACTTGTAGTGCTAATACTAATAAAGTACCCGATAGTATGATGGTCTGTGGACTGCATCAAACTTTACTACTATAGTATATTCAAGCATATCAGTATTGACTAACCAATCTCCAACAAAAAATGCCAACCATCTTTATACAAATTCAGTATTTTGACAAATTGTGACTATTCTATAGATTTCCATAATAATTAAGTAATCTACAAGGCCTAACTAACAATAGAGAACCATAATATGTCTGATTATACCTTAATTTGCATCTTAAAATTCATTTCTGGACCAAACTCTATTGGAACGGGTCGTTCCAACTTCAAACGGATCGCCCCACACGAAAGGGTGCGTCCAAAGTTCATCCAGAAACTTTCTGACAGCCTAAACACTTTCTGGTAAACTGACAATAACTTTCTCAATACTTATTATTTTTCTATGTTCTTGGTCATTATAGAAACTAGATTCAAAGAACTTTCTTATGACGCAAGTTTCATCAAAAATAAGTTTACAGATCAAAAGCTATGCCCCTCGAAAGACAGACTATCACAGACAAATCACGACAAACTGTCAAGATGATCTATCTTACAGACAGCATATCTCACTCATACTTTATCGGAATTTTGCAAATTTACACTCTATGGAAAGATATCTGAAATATCTACATCCCAGTAAAATTTCATACAAAACCGAGTTAACAGTTGAGAGAAATCTGGCCCGTAATACTGAAAGATCAGAAAATTCAGAACCCTGACTGTCTGGACTCTACTGGTTGCGACTTGATTATCTCACTGGATACCCGCTTAATTTTCAAGATGTTGGTCTCGTTGGAAAGTAGACTCAGAGATCTTTCCAATCCCGAAAACCTCACTCAAATTGGACAAACAGATCTTGAGATAATACTCCCCGAATTCAGACAATTAATAAAATCAGACAAAACTCAATCCACTCAACACTTACAACAGAATTTCTTACAAACCGTTATGAAATTTCATTTCAATAAAGGCAATCCAGCGGCATAACCTTCTCTGATACCAACTGTAAGTGCTACAACAATTCTAGAATGCGAAAATAACCCAGAATCGTAAAATACCTCGTGTCATCGCTAATTGAAATCGAGTGTTGAGCGGATGAACTTGAAACACGCAAACCAAGCGCGTCTCCTTAGTCTCTGATTTTCTCCACGTTCTGCAGTGAGAGAATCACTACAAAGCCGATATCGCAACCCCAACTGATGGTGTTTAACAGGAGTTAGTCGGCCTTGACTCGTTCCCTCAAGAAATTCCTAATCTTCTCTCTCTCTTGTCTAAACTAATGTTAGAACTGAAAGAAGTCCTCTGCCATACTCTCTCCATCATAGAGATATATAAATAGAGGGTTCAAAATGCTCAGAAGATGCAAATTGCAATGTTTAATGAAAGGGTGCGATGTTCACAGCATTCTGTCCAGGTGCACCGTATTGACTGAACCAGTCCATTCTATAGACAGAATACTACAAAAAATAGTCTCCCGAAGTGGTGGGGTGGGGGGGGGGTGCTTGCTTTATTTAATAAAGCGAAAAAAAGACTTCATACATGTATTTAGAAGAAAAAACAAAGAAAAATATGATATTGGCCAAATAGCACAATCGGTATCACGCATAACACAATACTACAACCATCTAAGAAAATACAAATCTCCAAAGAATGTGCAAAAAATGAAAGAGATAAAAAAATAGTAATTGAGCAGCAGGATTACTCGTCACCTAACAAGTCATCGTCTTCCTCAAAACCTGCCTTGTTAGACCTTTCGACAACCACATAACATTCGCCAAACTGGTACGGAATGCATTTAGTAAGTTAAGTTGTACTTTTAGATATTGAGAAGTTAAAGAAAATGTTTAGGTTTGGCTTATTTGGCTTGAATTCTCGAGCTTTTACGCATCTAATGCTTCCTTTTGTTATATTAAATATGAGATAATTGAAAATAATAAGAAGACCTTATGATAACCACTTATCGTTTTTTTTTTGAAACGAAAAAGCCCGTAGGCTGATAACCACTTATCGTTGTTCCTTCTTACTCGCGTTCCTCGGCCTGTTTTTTTATTTTATTTTTTTTTTTAATCTCACCACTATTGACTAGTGTCGCCACTTTATGCTTGGGCCTCTCAAGACCCCTTATCAGGTTTTTTAATCTGATGATGAACTCTCTTTAGGATATTTGTCGAACTTGATGGGGAAATCCTCCAATTATTAATAAATATCAATTAAGAAAATAGTATGTTAATAATTAACTTGCAGTGAATCATCAAGAAACAATATACTTTTTCAGAAATCTCACAAGCTGCATCGAATCTACTAGGTCTGATCTTGGCTTAGGATTATCATTAAAATTTAGAAGTTTTTTCCCCATAGAGCTCTAACATAGCATTCTGTTAGCAAATAACAATTAAGCAAATAGTTTGTTAACCATTTTACTTGTAGTGAATCATCAAAAAACATAATAACAAGTATAATATGCCTCCTTTCCATTGCAGCTTCAACTCCTTCCTCTTCTGGGAGAAGCTATAGAAAGAGAATTTTATTACAACATTTAAACAAATTGCATAAAAAAAATAAAATTTTCTTCTTCTTCATGCAAATTGTAAACATCTAAACTTTTGACATATAAATTTTAGAACTGATTAGATGATGTCAAATATGAGGAGAAGGATTTATAAATTCTATTTGATAGATTGGTGACATATGTTAAAGGTTAATTCCTTTGTGCGGTCAAGCTGGTATGCACAAATTTATCTGTGTTTCTAATTGTCAAAGTTATTTTAGTTGACTCCAACATCTCACTTTGTTTAAAAATTAATATAAAATATTGTTTTATAAGTTTAATTTTTTTTTCTTTGCGTACATAAAATAATGACCGAAAATTATATATGCTTCATATGGCGATGATACAAAACGTCTATAGTTATTAAAATAAGGCAGAGGACCATTGCTAAAGCTTTCTTTGTCATGATTTACTTGCGAGTCATGAAACTATAAGCATGCATGTATATGTACCTAACTAAATAACTCAAAATACATCGTGTATAGCCAGATTTTTTCTCTATCATCATGCAGATGGACATCATGTCCATACAACAAGATATAGCTAGATAGTTTGATGAAAAACAATCCGTCTCTTGTCGCTACTTTTGCCCCCTCATATCATCCATATATCATAAATGTCCTGGAATTTAGCAAGATTCTCATCCTAAAAACCATACTTCTTCTATTATATTTGAACACCGAATTTGCTTTTCCTACACTTCTATAAAAATTATAGTTGCGCAAAACTTACCAAAATATGGAGGTTGTGTATGGACAAGTCGGTTTATACATACTATTGCTGTATTATTGCCCCAGATAAGAAAATTAATACTACACGATATATAACACGGGATAGTTTATCTAAATGTAAGAATGTATACATAATTTAACACATCTTTTTATGAGAATTGAAGGGCATATTGTATATTACCAATAACCTAAATATTAGCAGTAGTAGTATAACAAAAAGTAGTTCAGAACAGATTCGTGAAGTCGAAAATTAAGAAGAAATTTACTTCCAAGGAAAAGAAAGAAAAATGGCTTAGTATCTAACTATTTACTATTCAAGATGTAATAGCATTGTCTTGATACCTTATCAATATTGCTATGTTATATCTTACAACTTCAAAGTCTATTAACCAGTCAAATATATAATTATTCGTTTGTTCAAAAAAGAACAACCGTCAAGTATATACGAGCATTTTGTTGCATTAATTTATACATGTGTAGTAATTAATTACTAATTATCAATTATCAAAGAGAATGGACACAAGTAGTCTATACTCTATAGAAGGCGCCAAAGTATAAAAAGAGGTGTGAGGTCCCCATGATCCCATCCCTCTATCATGACAAAGTGGGACGCACGAAGGTGATAGTCCAAATTGTGACACGGTGGAAGCAGCAGTCGGTCAGAGCGCACGCACTCGACACACAGCGATCGAATCAGAAGTTGCAACCTGACACCATTCACACTCTAATACTGTCACACACAGGGTGTGACACCTAATCCACCAAAACCACTTTTCACTCGGATTGTAACAATCCCAACCAAACCCTGTGGCAATTATGGCAATTGGACTTGAGAAACCATAGCTGTAGCATTTTGTGTGAAGAGTTGCTATGTAGCTTTCGGTGCGAAAAGTTCACAGTACATTTTCCGGGGCTGATATAAATATAATTAGTTAAGTACTGTACTGGTACAGCTGATAACAAAGTTACAAAAAAAAAAAAACGTTGTATTCACAATGGTGCATCTGATTGCTATTGGAATCTTCGTCCAAAATAAATAAAATTCATTTATTTTTCTTTGAAATGAACATAATGAAAGACAAATTTATGACATATTGACCAACATTTGCGAAATATTAGGCACATCAACAAATTTGGAAAAAGGCGTTCATTTAAAAAGATCCTCTAAAGCTACTAAAAAAGAAAGGAAGATAATCATAATCACTTTTCTATTTTATTTTATTATTTTGTTTTAGAGTCGTAGGAGATAAAATGTACCAGCCTTGTACCCAACTTTTGTCGCAGGCAATCATGAAAAAAATCTTGGGCGCTGGATTGTATACCAACTTTCACAAAAAAGTTCACTTATTGGACAGAGAAGACCATGAATACAAATCATGTTACCTCTCTTAAATAACGAAATATTTTGATTGTTTGAAAAAAATGTAAATACTAATAGCATTAATCTTTAAAAGAAATATATGAAAATTATATTTATTCTAGGTGAGTAGGAAGGACATTTTAGTCATCATATTAAAATATTATTTTCTTTTTATATATATTATGCTTACATTTAATCAGGAGGGGTTATATCCAAGACTAGACTAATTATAAGGGGTTATATCCGATTTCAAAGATTAGAGGATGTTATATCCAATTGACTAAGTTTAGGGAGTTATATCCAATTTGCCTAAATTTTATAATGATTCTCATCATCTGATTTAGGTGCAATACAGTAGCTCACATAAGGATCAAATTGATATATTCAAGGCCAAACATCCACTAATTCTGCAATTTTTTTAAAAAATATTATTTTGCTTATTTGTTAATTAATTGCACAGCAATACGGTGGCCCTGTAAAGATCGCCTGTCCGGACTCAGTAAAGCCGAAGTTGCCGAACCCTGCACTCAGTCATGAAGTTAGTGCAAGAACATCAAACCAAAGAGACAAAAAGTAATTTTCCAGCGTCATGTTGGGAAAAAAGGGTTGCCGTTTTGGATCAATATGACAATATGTTTATATTTCTTGTGCTAGTTATAGTGGGCAAAGCCTATTGCCTAATGAATCTATTTGGATCGTACGTGGTTTATCCATATAAACGGCCACATAATGTGGCGAGTCGTATATATAAGGAAGCAAGAAACTCATGACGTATCTCTGGAGGTGTTAAATTATATGTGTTTATTTACTTGATGTTCACAAATTAAGGCATACCTTATATTTGTGTCCAGTCATGGCTGCCACGGAGAATCCTGAGGCATGTTTTGTAGTGTATAATCTTGGATCAGATTCAGTCGCCGGACCCCATAGGCCTAGCTCAGCTTTCGGTGCTCCACATATCTTCTTAATATTTTTTTCATTTTGAAATAAATCTTCCTAAAATTATTTTTTTTTATTATTTTTTTTGCAAAAGATGAATTTAAAATTTGAAAAATTCATTTCAGGCCAACAGCCGTTGATAAAAAATTGAGAAATTAATTAATTGGGACAGTAACAATGATCGAGTTTGAAATAAAGGGAGTCTTTAATTTAAAGGGATTAATCTTTTTAATTTTAGATATCTATAAGAGATTTTTTAATTAAATTATAATCTCAAAATACAATGTCAATACTATCTCAGTAATATTGTTTTTTAATTACCAGATGAAAAATTAAATTTAAAATGCTGAAAATTGACTATTGATTTTTGAATGACATTTTTTTTTTTTTACTGAAGTGATAAATGGGTATGATTATAAGCATCTCATGGTTTTCATAGATACGAATTACATACAATACGGATTGGGTATTGGAAAATGTCTACGATGTGATCCACAACACACGTCTCAAAGGAAAAATAGGTCTATTTGACACCTGTGCATTAAACTTTGTTGCAATTTGAATATGAAATTCTATTAAATATCTTTTTGAAATTTAATGCTTTAATTTTATTAATAATTTACTAATTACTAACGAATCCAAAATTACGTTAGATTTGGTAAACAACATATCTAAACTAAAAAGATATATCTAAAATATTTTTCACTTTTATTGATTGTTAAATAAATAAGTTGCCAATATATCTCTTTTTTATACAATGAAAACCATGCATGTGTAATCCGTTATGTTTTTCTCTTCCTCTTTGTCATATAATGAATTATAACCATGCATGTCTAATTCATTTTTATTTCAAAAATATTGAGCGCAGAAAAATGAATATTATTAAAACGATCATGTTTTTCTTTTAAGGTGAACACTAAATAGTCCCAACCACCAGCAAATTTGATATAAGTCATTAAATATGATAAATCGATAGAATTGTTTGATGTTATATCGAATAAAGAAGAACAAAATAAGACAAGTTGTCTACAAAATTAGAAGAGATAATAATAACAAATTAACAACAGAGTATTTAACTACTATGACAAATGACTAAATTTTCAAAATAAAAAACATGAAAAAAAATTTGTTTAGATAAACATATATCAAATTTGATCTAATTTAAAGATATATTATTCATTGATTGAATTGTGTGAAAATTGAATAACTCAGTTTTATCACTTTTTGTTTATTCAATAAAAGTAATTTTTAAATTACACCATGTGTCAAATAATCTATACAGATTGTAGTGAATTATTTGCAATTAATTTTAAATTTTGATAAGTGTCTTATTAGTTGTCATAGTTTCTACCCACGTTTTCACTTCATCTTCCCAGGGACATTAAAAAAATGGAAAGGACAATCAATGTACAGGGGTAAATATTTATATTGATTTATATTTCATTGTACGTATCTCTTGTTTGCATAATACTATTTCTGTTTATAAATTTCCATTCAAAATTGTATAAGACTCTTGTTTCTATGTGCCCGTGGCTAAAAGTTAAATAAAAAATTAATTTCTGGTTTGTAGTGGCACACTTTTGAAAGTTTAATAATAAGTTAACTTATACATAATTTGACAAAATTTTCTGAATGCTTGCATCGAGCCATCGACAATTTGAAAATTAGATCAAATTATGTTGAATCACATTAGTGAATAACAGGTTTCAAAACTTAGATTAAATGCCTGTTCGTTAAAAAAGAAAAAAAAAAGTATTAGAAACTAAGGAAATAATTGGATGAGTGGATGACCATTCACAGACTTTTTGTTCTTTCTTTTACTTTTATGTCGCTACAACATGAATGAAGGTCGAAAGATGAAAAGGACGGGTAGAAGGGGTAAAAGAAAAGAATATTTTGGTCGTGATATATAAACATTAATTTTTTTTATATAAAATATGCTTACATTTAATCAAGAGGGGTTATATCCAAAACTAGACTAATTATAGCGGTTATATCCAATTTCGAAGATCAGAGGGGTTATATCCAATTGACTAGTTTATTAATATCCAATATTGCCTAAAATTTATTGTGAGATATTATCTTGAAGGCCGAAAATGTCACACCCCAAACCAAGCCGTAATCTGGGGAGGACAGCCTTGCCACGTATACACGCATTATTGTGCACACATAAGGCTATAAAACAGTGTCACAGATAAATATCATAAATAATATCACATAATAAAGGATTAGTTTGTTCGTACATCATAAAGGCCGGTAAATATTTACATATCAAAATTTCCAGCCAAAGACAAACAAAATCCTAATAATAATAAAATAATAAGACAACTACTCCAGCTCGGCTTAAGTCTTCTGCTAAATCTTCCTCCGCTATGTCAGCCAAACCTGAACCTGTCTCCACTAGTGATATGCCAAATATCCTTGGCCCTTGGCCCATCCTTCGGAAGACCGTGCGACAACCCGGACCGGACCGGCCTTTTGAAGGACTTAAAACGGGCTAGGACTTAGAAGGGCCGGTCTTTGAAAGGGCCGAATTTAATTTTCAATGAAGACGGATTTCGATGGGACGGGTACCAAAGGACTTGGTCCGGCCCGGTTCGGTCCGTTTTATTTAGATGGGCCGATTAAAAAAAGTTGCAAAATAAAATTAGTTTTAATTATGTTCTTTAATCATATATATATTTCTAGACTTGATTGTCAACGGTCCTGATGTTGCTTGAGTCAAATTAAAAAATAAAAAGGTATTTCCTACTTTTTATGTTAAATAATTTTTAACGTTATTAGTTTTTATTTATTTTATTTTTTGAATTTTTCATTAATATACTAATCAAAAAATAATTTTTTAACTCCGCCTATATCATTATAACATAGCCGGCCCCAAGCCGGGAGTTTAAGGAGGAGGAAAAAATTGAAAGTATAAATTAATTGCAATAATAATCTTTAAAAATTATGCTTAAATATAATTAACATATAAAATCCTTTGAGTCCTTTGGGTCCTTTAAGACCGGCCTTTTGAAATCCTAAGGACTTAGAAGGGCCGAGTTTTCAAAGGGCCGGGCTACCGATCTAGGAAAAAAACCCATTTGACCCGGTCCTTCTTAGGCCCTTCCTCGAACCCGGTCTGGTCCGGCCCTTATACGAAACCCGTTAAGTCCGGTCCTTCGAAATCCGGCCCGGCCCTTTTGGCTTTCACTAGTCTCCACAAATCAAAATATTGTGGGATGAGTACATTAATACTCAGTGTGGTGATAGAGTGAGCCAACAAGGTCCTGGTTAATTTCTAGTCAGAACTAAACCATAATTAAATACTTTTAAGATCCTATAATTTAATGTAAAGTCTAAGTGTATGTCAAAGTGTTAATGATGCAATTCTACCTATTATGGTATGCCCAAGAAGATAGAAAATATTTGGTTTTGTGGAATAATATACGAGATATACTATAATTATACGAGAATCAAGCATCCACACTCAGTAGTCAATCGTAAGCTTAACAAAATCCAGAATCAATCCTCACATCTCCCAATATGACATGGACCTTGCCTAAAGTAGATCTACCTACATTCTTTATAAAGAATCATAGCTCGATAAATATTCATAGCTCCAAGCCTACAACCCCCGTCGAGGAGTATGTCAGCAGACGCGGTACCGGTGTACTGAAACGTGGGAGATCGAGAGGTAGTCTAATAGATAAGTGGCAAACAACCCCATAGGGTCCAGTCGAAACAAACGAAATATATATATATATATCAACAACCAAACAATAATCAATAACTACCAAGTGACCGCAGTACCGCCTAACAGTCGGTCTGCTGAGTGATCATCAGAAACGCGTTGCTCGTGATCGCTATCATAAGGAGACCACCGGCATTCAGCTTGGGTGCAATCTCCCGATAATGGAAACCCCAAGCAAAACGCTCTTATCTCACTCGGTCTCACTATCCTGTACCATACCAGATGCAGGTGTTGATTAAGGGCACTTTTAAGTTTATTAGTCACATTATTAATATGGATGCATATCCTACACATGCAAAACTAATATTTAATTAATGACATGTGCTTAAATGTTTACTTAATGTTAATGACATGATATGCACACAATTAATTAATGATCTAATTCTTATTCAAAAGATTTAAAAACCTAAGGCATCCACACCTGGAAAGTAGGGCGTAGAAGCGACTATTCTGCTGGAGGATCGATGAAGTCCTGCTCTGCGTCACCACCCTCGTACTCGGGATAGTAATCGTCTCCCTGGTAGTCAGTCTGGTCACCTGGTGAACGAAGTTACGCGTTAAAAGCTAATCTAACGATTAAACCCATTATCCCTTAGTTTGGATTCAGGTTCTGGCTATTTTGTTTTTAAATTAGACTTAGCTTCTGATTTATTTTGAAGGGGACTCAGTATTAAAATATATTATTATATTCAATTAGTTTCTGAAAGTAATTTGACGGAATTCCATTTGAAACTAGTTGTGAAGAAATGTTGTATAAATATTTTTAGAAATATTTTGTTAAGTTCTAATTATAAAATCAATGTGTAGAGAGTCGTTTTTGATGATTCCTATAAGTCCAAACTATGACGATTAGAGACATGCCATATTTTTATTTGTTTTAAGAAATCATTTGATTAGTCTAGTTACAATTTTAATAGTGCTTTGTGTTAAAAAGTGTTTAATTCCATTTTTGTGCCATCAAATAGCAAGAAATCACAACTAAACACAAGGGATCTAGGTTTCAACATCATTCACAAGCATTTCAAGATGAGAGTAGGAAGAATTGTACCTCTCATGAAATCGCATTCATGAGGCTCGAATCCATGGCATGGGAGTCGATGGCGTGCCTCCTCCATCATCTCCACCTCGTGCTTGACCTCGAGTCCACCAAGGAGCCCAACCACCATCTTTTCATCTTGTGCTAGCAAGAGAAGGATGAGACTAATCCTTTTGCACTTCTTTAATCAATCAACTAATTGAGAGGTATAGATTTGTGCTCAACACATGAGCTAAGAGAGAAAGGGAAGAGCAATGGAGAAGAGAGAAAAATCTCTCTTCTAGGTGGAGGCGCAAGGGAGGGGAGAGGAAGAGAGATGACGGCTAGGGTTTGCTTCCAAAGAGACCCCTTTATATAGCCAACCACTCTTCATGACAAGTTGTAGCTTATTACAACATTGCCACTTACCCTAGGGCAGCCACGAAATGGGCCTTTATGGGCTCCATTTGTTGCTCAATTTAGTCTCTAATTCATTTAATTAAAGATCCCTTTAATTACTTTTTAGTTGGGCTATTAATTTACTAATAAATAAAGCCCATCCTCTCAATATAATTCCAATAATTATATTATAATGTGTTGAATCAATTATCAATATCTTGATAATTATTTTAGGATTAGTACATGCATTATTTAATTTCCATATGATCTCTTTGATTAAATTAATCATAACGGTTCACAACGGTTTATAATTAATTAATCAACTTATCATATTTTGCATTCTCCAATACAAACAAATCAAATAACACACCGTGTGGTTGAAGTCCTATTTGTGTGACCCTTTGAGGATTTATGCTATGTTGGCCATGGAAATAAATCATCATTTAATTCCAATAATCATAAGCGGTATCTAGCAACACGTTATGATTCCCAATTCGCATAAATAATGTACCGTTACAATATCTCAATCCTGCATAAGAAATATAAGTATTTTCTTGTCTGATTGTTATGTCGCATGATATCATTGTATAATCCAAGATAGGAATGTGTCATTCTTGCAGATTATACATTTCTTGATCTAGAGTTGATCGTCTAGTTTGTATGCATACGATCTAACTCCATCAAGGGGCCCAAACAGATATCATCACTTACTAGGTTTACTAATGAGGGACATACGATTTTCTTGATGAACAACTTTTCCCCGCACAATTCAAGAGAACATAAATAAAGTCCTTATAGCAGCCTTTATCAAGAATCAACGTTAGACGATATTTATTGAACCTATCCTCATGTAGAAAAGGTGAACATCTCAAACTTAGAATCAAACTTATATGAAATAAACAATGATACTTAACACAATCCATATGTTTATTTCATTGGGTCAAGTCCTGTACTATGTTCCAATAACATACACATATGCAATTAAGTTGGTAACTCCTTACGTATGATTTGTAGAACTTAATCATCACTTAACTTGCATACTAATCTTTTATGATAATTAATATTCCTTGTTAATTATCAAGATTATGGACGATTTAGATTTATTATTGTCATTCTAATGAATGATCCACAGAGATCTACAATTCAGATCCTCAACCTGAATGATCTGTCAATAATAAACTCTAGGAACAAATGATCAAATATCATCATTAACATAAACTAAGAAAATAAGTCATTAAATATTGACTTCTAGGACATAACTCCAACAATCTCCCACTTGGCCTAGATTCAATCAACAGTGACTTCTAGCCAGTGAAGAATTTAAAACAATGTCATATATCCATATATATACATGTCTTGAACCTCAAAAGATATAATACACTTAAAACAAGTAACTCATACGTCCATCACGCATGGATGCACAACTGCATCTCGTATACCGCTTAAGGTAGAGGTTAAGTTAGAGTGTTCGCTGTGTCCGCAAACCTATCCAATTTTGTTTGACCCTATATACATATATACTCCTATATATGTGTTCTTGATCATCATCATGTGAGATCAAGTGCCATCGTCATAGATCTTAGTTGGATCACCAATTTAATATTGGGTTCTTCAAGTTTAAGCTATGGTTCGAGATGCATAGAACCATACTAGCTTGACTGAGATCTTCTCGATCCATACTACATTCTTTCATTGCTTCACAAGTTGCTATATATTTTGTTTTGGTGACGGAAACAGTTGTAATATCCCATTTAGAACACCTTCTAAATTTACAACACCACATTTAAACAAAATACGTAGCTCAATTGTATTTATATCAATCTTTTGAAAACTAACATCAATATAACAATTTATATGAGCTTTCTTTCATCTTACCAGATGAAAAATATGTCATTCTTTCTCATAAGATACTCGAAAGATATTCTCGATTATTGTCCAAACGTGTTTTTCTTTGTATCCAATTGACAACTTTTTGTCATACTCCTTGGGTACAACACATAGGGCATGTGCATAAGTATGGCGTACGTAATGAAACTCATAACAGAAGGATGCTCGAATTGTATCGTGCACTCTTCTCGAATTGAGTTGCAACACACCGAGTCGAACTCAAGTGTATGCCATACAACGTGGTTAGACATCCTTTACAGGAGTCTATCTTTTCGTGTAACTAGAACACTTTGTCATTATATGCACATTTTTGCTCAAACCTGACATCCATCGTAATCTATCTCCATAGATTTTGTTTCCTTGGATTTAGGTGACTTGCCCAAGTTCTCAATTGAGAAAATATTCTCCAGTGAGATCTTGACAATATTCATTTTCTTAATGTTATTGCCAATTAATGTCTTGTATCTTGTACAATACATGTAATACAATCATGCTCCCACTGAATATCTTGTCTATATAAGATACTTTTGACGAAGTGCAACTCCTTGACTTCCTTGTCAAAATGTTTATTCCAATTTCCACAATACTTGCTTCAATCCATTAATGGATCATTGAAGCATATATATGCTTTTAACAATACAACAAATCCTCGGTTTGTCAAATACACAACAACTTCCTTCATTCAATCGAAGAAAGCAGTTTTGATATACCTTTCCATATATTTATATATACGAAATATAACTATTGCTAGAATGATCTTTATTGACTTATACACAGCTACAAGCGAGAAGCCGTGCTTTGTACATGGTCAACTTGTTATCGACTTAGACATAGCATCAATCATGAAATTGTGCTTTGTACATAGTCGACTTGCTATCCATATCTATCTTTCCTTTAAAGATCCAAATGTTCTAGATGGATCGCTCCTTCTTGAACATCAATCAAGGTCTATACCTTGTTGTTATATGTATGGATTGCACTTAAAGAACATACTGATTTAAACCATACTTGTGGAATCGGGTCTTTCCATCGCTTCTGTTTTTATCAACAGATCCTCATATGTCAAGTACGAGGATGTTGTGAAGCCTATGTACCTTTCAGTTTAGGCAGTTCATTCTCGTTGATCTTTGTAGGATTGGTGCTTGAGGTCCATAAACTATTTCTACAAGAACATGTAGAATAAGTTCTTGATCCCTAATATATTGCACGAGTTTCTCAAACATCATCCATTCGTGAGATGTTTGAGTACTCTTTAGAAGCGAGCGTGCTTATAAACTTCTTCCTTTCACAACTGCTTGTGAATTAAGTTCCGCTCAACTCCCACTAAGCACCATGTATGGAGTGACAAGTTTTCTATAAATGTACTTCTTATAGTGACGCATAAACCCTTTAATGCTCACTTTACTCCCACTACTTCTTCTTGAGAATATTATTCTTCAAGATTACATTATGATGAGCAACAACTACTTTGTTCTTATCATGTTCGTTGAAGTAGTACCTTTCGGTTAGTTCAAGATATCCTACATAATATTAAGCGTCTTATTTGGGTCCAAGCTTATCAATCAATCGAACCTTGAAATAAGCTTCTCAACACCAAATCTTGAGAAACAATATACCTAGAGATCGAATCTCGGAAGATATCTTTCTCAATAGACTTCGATGGAATTTTTTATTCAGTGTAAACAATATTGTCCTCAAACACAAATCCCTTACATGAGTCGAACAAGTCAATTTGATTTATTACCGATCGAACTATATCAAACATTGTTCGATACCTTCATCCTTGGATACATTTTTCAATGTTCCTCATGGAGCGAGTAGTGAAACGTATTTCATACTCTTTAGGTAATATATCAAACTATATGACTTAACTATTTACCATGATCTATCTTAAGACTTTTGCTTTTATTGAATAGTTTTTCAACTTTACTCTTGAAATTCTTTTGATCTTGTCAAAAGATTCATACTTATACCATATCAAATAGATACGTTAATATCTACAATGATCGTTGGTCAAGTGGTAAAGTGTCAACAACCTTTCAATTGCACAAGTACCTATAGGTCTATATACATCAATATGTATAAGTCTTAATAAAGTTACTTGTCCTTTAAACCTTCGTAGTTCAAAGGCGCTTTTGTCTTTTAACAAACACGATTCGCATGAATTTCAATTGATTTGCAATCGAATTGATTTACGAGCTCCACGTTACGTAGACTCTCATAATGCGATTCTTGTTTATATTTGGCTAAGCGACTATTTTACATAAAAGTCAAATACTTTATGTGAAGTCTTACACATTTGTCATTCAAAATTTATTTATCTATTTCAAGCAAATTCAATCAAGATGCATGAAATCTTATACACAAATTCATAACAATAAGAGAACAACATTTTTCTATTACAAAACATGATCATCCATCATCAAATATGAAACGGAGATAAGGTTTTATGAGAGGTTTAGAATAAGGTATACAACCTCAAATTCCTAAACAAACTCTTTATTTAGTAAAGATAACTCTACGTATTCAATGGTAGCGGCTTAGATGTATAAGCCATTTCTAAAACGGAGTTTACTTTACTTGTCTCGAACTTTCTCTTATTCATCATTGCCTACACATTTCGTTAAATGCGAGCACATGAAGTAGCACCTAATTACTAGTGTGAATTAGAGATAGTGAGATAATTTGAACGACAAATATCTTAAGGTTTAGAACATCATGGTATTTCGGACAACCTTTCAAATGCCTCCCATAAATGGCAAATGAAACATCTCATGTGACACACGGTCACTAGTGAGGGTCTCAAAGTTTCAACTCATATTTTGGTGAAGTATTCCTTTAATACTTAACCAATTACTTTTAGCACTAACAAGTGTGCGAACAATATATCCTTTATCCATAGAAAGAGTTGTATGACAATATCAACAATCCTTGATATTGGAGATCTCAATATCTCTAGTTGTCAATTAGCTACTCAAACCTTTCGGTTCGCAAGCTAATGAAACATTTATCTTCTTATAAGAAGAGTCTCTTGGTTAACTCACACTCCATTACTCGATCATAAATGATTGAGTCTATATTTACTTTCTCTAAGAACGTCTTCTTGAGTAAATGGATGAGAGTGTAGAAGTCTAGTTTAGTCCTTATGAATTCTCCAATTCAAAGATCTAGAACTTCTAAAAGGATATAGGCATTCGCTTAATTGAATAATTTTCGTCGAAACTAATCAATCATTGCGAAGTTATGTTCGGGAAGTCGAGGAACGTTTTTGGGATTAAACATGCACAAGTTTCTCCTTTCCAAGAACATGTCTTAGAAATCGGTGTTACTTCTCCAAGTAAATACCTTAGAAACGAGCTTGTTGTTTTCAAAGATTGATCGCAACGAAATTAACATATTTAATATCTATAACAATTTCAATTTAAGGTCATTTAGTTTATGCAATGTTTTATTTATAATGATAAACAAAACTCCCACTACATTTATTTAAAGTCCCTAATGTAGTCGGTTTCCAAGATCCTCATTTTCGTTGAAATAAGGGCCAGCGTCGGCATGACACCTAAAACAACTAGATAAGGTAGGTTCTCCAACCAATCATATCTTGTCCATATGATTCTTGATTTGTGAGATATCATATGTATATCCACAAACTTCGTCCCAATGTCCAATCCGAGTGGGTCCGTTGTGAAGCAACCTCTCTCTATTTGCTCCTAGTAAATCCGATTTACACCCCGACTACAATGATGGACTACGATGTCCGCGTCGGCAGGAATGCATCAATAGATAATCAATTGTATTGAAGGGGATAGAGAGAAGGATGACGATTTGGCTAAATCAAGTTAATTTGGGACATAAGCAATTACGTGACTTTGTTTGGTGGTCGTGTAAGCATACACCCATACCTACCTATGACAATTCAAGGCATTCACAAACAATCACATAACATAAGCATCTCAAACATTGTTGTGGGTTTGTATGGCTCCCGCTTGCATTAGTCTTCGTCGCATCTCCATATAACGAAACTAATCTAATCAAACCCTCCCACTAATTACTAAGATCCTATCTAATAATTAAGGGAAATAAATACATGTGATAAAATCCTAAAACCCACCTAGGCCTTAGGGGCATGCAAGCCTCACAAGTTACATCAAGAATTAATCAATTATTAATTATCAAGGCACCTTAGGCCACATTACAAGCAATCACATGCATTCACAATATTTTACAACACACAAGGCATTGACATCTTGAGCCATATCAAACCCACATCCTCCTACAAAAATAAGTTAGCACAATATACAAATATATGTCTAAGTTGTTCATAACTAGTGAGCTCTTAAGTATCTTTTCGTATTGTTTGCTAATTTGTGTTTTTCCATGCAAAAAGAGTTTAACATTCAAACAACTAATTGCTTAAACCCTTTGATAAAATCAACATTCAAAAATTCAATAGATGACAGCAAGGAGAGTTCTAATCAACTTATCAACTAATTGATTAATTAGAACGAACACCTTTCATTCAACGGGACCCGAAAAAAATCAAGAAATTTTTCGGTCTCCAAAAAATCCAGAAAAAATCATGACCAATCCTTATTAAGAAAAAAACTACCTGTTTAAATTTCAGGAAGAAATCATTTACCAATCAGGAGAACCAAAATTATCAAACTTCAGGTTGTGTATTAAAACACCGGTTTGAAGTTTCAGATTTTGGTCTCAACCTTTTGGACTGTTTGACCATCTTCCAAAAACTTTTAATGCAAAACAATTTTACAGTAAACAACCACAAGTACAAGGCTAGTAACCATGAAAGATTTCTAATTTTACTCATTCAAAATCATCAAGTTTAAGGGGTTTGAATACAAGTCCCCTGTTCTAGAACAGCACGTCGACGAAATTGATTTTGAGTGGTTGGGGTACCAAAACTGGTCCGATTGACATGAAATTAATTTTCATGGATTCAGAACTTCAAAAAAACGTTTTCTATTTAAACACTTTTTCTATAAAAAGCCTCAATCAATACCAGTTTTCAAAACAATCCAATCGGTACAGAAAACCAATTAGACCGTTCTTGTTTTTCATTACTTCAAATAAATAGAAAGACTTCGATCCAAACCATCAAATTGGTATGGAAGGAAGTACTCCAAGTCTACTTAATTCCTAGCCAATAAAATTAGGGTCTCTTTCTCAAGATAACTCCGATAATGCCCACAAACTCAGATCTGGTCGCACAGGAACCTGTCCTGCGCACCGTCACGAGAAAATTCACTAAAAATCCATAACAACTCGGATTAAAGTGAAACCAGTGGAAAAATGCTCACAATTTGTTCCTCTTTCAAATCCATCAAAAGGAAAAATCAAATCGAAAGCTCTGCTATGCGAAAAATACAGAAAACCTCGAAAAAAATAGAGTTCCAGATAGCAAACAAAGGCAGCAACTTAATTACTCAACTAATTACACATTTCTGATCTAATTAATGCACAAAATGAAGTAAAACCGACCATGTGCTCTGATACCACTGTTAAAAAGTGTTTAATTCCATTTTTGTTTCATCAAATAGCAAGAAATCACAACTAAACACAAGGGATCTAGGTTTCAACATCATTCACAAGTATTTCAAGATGAGAGTAGGAAGAATTGTACCTCTCATGAAATCGCATTCATGAGACTCGAATCCATGGCATGGGAGTCGATGGCGTGCCTCCTCCATCATCTCCACCTCGTGCTTGACCTCGAGTCCACCAAGGAGCCCAACCACCATCTTTTCATCTTGTGCTAGCAAGAGAAGGATGAGACTAATCCTTTTGCACTTCTTTAATCAATCAACTAATTGAGAGGTATAGATTTGTGCTCAACACATGAGCTAAGAGAGAAAGGGAAGAGCAATTGAGAAGAGAGAAAAATCTCTCTTCTAGGTGGAGGCGCAAGGGAGGGGAGAGGAAGAGAGATGACGGCTAGGGTTTGCTCCCAAAGAGACCCCTTTATATAGCCAACCACTCTTCATGACAAGTTGTAGCTTATTGCAACATTGCCACTCACCCTAGGGCAGCCACGAAATGGGTCTTTATGGGCTCCATTTGTTGCTCAATTTAGTCTCTAATTCATTTAATTAAAGATCCCTTTAATTACTTTTTAGTTGGGCTATTAATTTACTAATAAATAAAGCCCATCCTCTCAATATAATTCCAATAATTATATTATAATGTGTTGAATCAATTATCAATATCTTGATAATTATTTTAGGATTAGTACATGCATTATTTAATTTCCATATGATCTCTTTGATTAAATTAATCATAACGGTTCACAACGGTTTATAATTAATTAATCAACTTATCATATTTTGCATTCTCCAATACAAACAAATCAAATAACACACCGTGTGGTTGAAGTCCTATTTGTGTGACCCTTTGAGGATTTATGCTATGTTGGCCATGGAAATAAATCATCATTTAATTCCAATAATCATAAGCGGTATCTAGCAACACGTTATGATTCCCAATTCGCATAAATAATGTACCGTTACAATATCTCAATCCTGCATAAGAAATATAAGTATTTTCTTGTCTGATTCTTATGTCGCATGATATCATTGTATAATTCAAGATAGGAATGTGTCATTCTTGCAGATTATACATTTCTTGATCTAGAGTTGATCGTCTAGTTTGCATGCATACGATCTAACTCCATCAAGGGGCCCAAACAGATATCATCACTTACTAGGTTTACTAATGAGGGACATACGATTTTCTTGATGAACAACTTTTCCCCGCACAATTCAAGAGAACATAAATAAAGTCCTTATAGCAGCCTTTATCAAGAATCAACGTTAGACGATATTTATTGAACCTATCCTCATGTAGAAAAGGTGAACATCTCAAACTTAGAATCAAACTTATATGAAATAAACAATGACACTTAACACAATACATATGTTTATTTCATTGGGTCAAGTCCTGTACTATGTTCCAATAACATACACATATGCAATTAAGTTGGTAACTCCTTACGTATGATTTGTAGAACCTAATCATCACTTAACTTGCATACTAATCTTTTATGATAATTAATGTTCCTTGTTAATTATCAAGATTATGGACGATTTAGATTTATTATTGTCATTCTAATGAATGATCCACAGAGATCTACAACTCAGATCCTCAACCTGAATGATCTGTCAATAATAAACTCTAGGAACAAATGATCAAATATCATCATTAACATAAACTAAGAAAATAAGTCATTAAATATTGATTTCTAGGACATAACTCCAACACTTTGCTCAAGTATGAAATAATATTAATAATCTATATAAAATAATATAGAGTTTGTTTCAAGAAATTAAAGAAAACTTAGTTTGTTTGAAATTGTTTTTGGGATCATATTGTGTCCGAATATAACATAGTATTTGTTTTGAAATCATTTTGCGGACAATCTAATCATTTCCCATTTTAAAAGCCAACAACTTTATATTTCGAATCCGACTTAGTAAATTTCTCGGCCAAAAGCTTTCATCTCAAAATCCGACTAATCATTTTATGTCAACATAATTATACCATCTCATAAAAATGTAGTTCTAGTTTTATTCAAAAAAAATTCCAACTTAACAATATCATTTTCAAGTTCAGTCAACCGAAATCAAAATGGGCCACGTACAACATAAATAACAAAGCCCAACAAGTGAACAGGCCGAATGGGCCCAGAGGAAAAACATACAGCCCACACGGAAAAGATCCAGACGGATCCAAACAGAAAAACACGATCCGACTCACTAACTTAGACAATTTGCACTAAGGACCCTAAATCAATTTTATTTACATAAATATTACCTAACGGTCCTTAATAACAGAATTTATTACAAACGAGCCCTAGGACAGTTCAGAAACATTTACACAGAAGCCCCTACTGCAAGTTTTAACTACAAAACAGTCCTAAAAACTCAGAAACTTTACAGAAAGGCCCTTGGACAGATTTTAAAACATATACCAGACTGGTACAGAGCCTGAACCAGCTCCGCACCTGTACCAGAAAGCATCCACAAGAGAAGACAGACCCTAAATGACATATTTAAGCATATCAGATCGACTATTAACTTTATAACAATTATCCTAAGCCTAAATCATAGTTCAAAGAGTTTGGGCATTTCTAAACTAGATCAGATTCTACAAGTTACAAATAACATTTTTAGACAAGCACAGACATCCAACATATGGGGAATCAATTGTTAAGCTACACAAGCATTCCTATCAGATTAGTCTAAGCTAACAACAACCACACAAGCCATCAACTCACAACTTACGAACCTTAACAGGGAACAAGCAATTAAGTATATGCACAAGTCAGATTTTCCAGTTCAGAGAACAAGCAAACATAGAGACCACATAATACACAGCTATGAGCCTTATCAATAAACAAGAAATCAATCAACAAGCTCATCTCAGATTTTTTCCAAAGAGAACAAACACACAAATTGATCAACAGAGCTCATAGACATATTTTCAATTTGAGGCATCAACTACCAACAGATCAAAACCAAGCATTATTTCGCCTCAATCAAGCACACAGATCAAAGGAAAAAGAGATGGGGTTCTTGAAACCATTACCAACTGAGAAGGGGAGAAGAAGCAAGAAGGGATGAGGAAGCAACTCGTCTAGCACCCCACTTCGTCTCACCATCAGCGCCACCACCACCTCGCCTCGTCGACCATCATCTTCTCAACTCTGGTTCCTCAGTCTCCACCTTTCTCTCTCACTCTTTTCCTTTCTCTTTTTTGTTCTTATCTGGTTTGTAATGGGTCTGAGTAAAGAGAGAAGAGAAATAGGTGACATTTAAGGGAGATTGAAATGGAGAGGGGGGAGGTCGTATTGCTGAGGTGGCGGGAAGCGAGTGGATTGAGGAGCGGTGATGGGGTCGAGGTTTTAACTCGAGGTGGGGACGGCTTGGAGAAACCAGAGGGTAAAGCTTGAGGCTTGCGGGTTTTCCGGAAGGAGTCAAGCGGTTTGGGAAGAGAGAGGTAGTAGGAGGTGGGGTCGAGGGTTCTGCCATGGGCGAGTAAGAGAGAGAGAGAGAGATCGATGGGGTTGTCGAGCTGGCGACGGAGAGGAGAAAAAGGAAAACGGGTAGGGAGGTGACCCGTTTCGGAGAAAATGAGGGAGAGAGGAGAATAAAGAGAGAAATCCAGAGGGGATCCAACGGCCCAGAAAAATCAGAGGCTTAAAACTAGATCTAACGGTCCAAATCAAAGGAAATTTTTGAAATTGAATTATACAAGCAGTGAAACTAGGATTTGGGCACAATTTCAACTCATAATAATTTTATAAAATTGACATTTGAAATTTTTATGGCATGATATAATTGTTTAATCAACTAATGTCTTGAAAATTTTATAAATGGCTGAAATTAATAGCATATCGGATTCGAAATAAAATTATTTCTTGCTTAATAAATGGGAATTATGATTAGACTTTGGTTTTTCATCATTTAGATTTATTTTTTTTGCTTGAAGATTTTTATTTACCAATTTAACTCATAATTTTTATTTTACGGGTTTTTACAGAAAATTTATTTGCTTTCATTATTTTCCCATAATTTGTGGTGCTATTATATATATATATTTTTTAAGAAAGAGAAAAGTTTTTTGACATCCAATTTTATTTTTAAAATTAAAATTACATGCGAAACTTGAACCCTTAATTTTTTTGAGCCCGTCTAGTCATGCTCATATATATCAATGAGCCACCAAACCATATGTGTGGTGCTATTATAATGGAAGAACGTTGACAAAATAGATGGTAAAAGGTCTTAAGACTGCATTATGTTGAAAAGAAAAGATGAATGACGTCACTATAATAATATTTAGAATATTAAATAACTATTTTTAGTTCTTTATAAATTAATCATCTAAATATCGTCAATTAAATTCTTCCTAAACCATAAAATATCTACTTGATTATTTTAAGAACCTACTAACTTATTGTTGGCGTCTGACTTATAAATTAAGTGTTAAGTGCTAAGGTGCTTGCCAACTGTTTGAGTGTACATATATAGCATCTCATTTCACCAACCCTAACATGCTTCATCAAGGGACATTTAATTCATCAAAATTTTTTGGCAACGAAAGAAATTGTCTCTCATCTCACCAAAGCTAAAGAGCCAGCTATTCTTTTAAAACTAGACTTCTTCGAAGCTTTTGATACAGTTAATTGGGACTTCCTTTTAAAGGTTCTTAAACTTTTAGAATACCGCAAAAATTTGTTTGCTGGATTGAATTGTTACTCTCCACTGCAACCTCAATAGTCATCCTAAATAATCATGTGGGCCCCACCTTCAAGCACCAGAAAGGCCTACGACAAGGAGACCCTTTGTCTCTGTTTATCTTCATTATTGTGGCAGATGTCCTTGCCAAGTTGTTGGCACTTCAGTGCATCACACCATCTCAAATCGACTGAACTTCCCCTTCCACATTCTTCAATATGCCGACGACACATTTATCTTCTCTACCATTAAAGGAAATGCAGTACAAGCACTTAAGCTCACCTTAACACCTTTCTCTCTGTGCTCTGGTCTTCAACTCAATCTTACAAAATCTGCCTTCATCCCTTTTAATTTGAATGAACAGCAAATCGATCAAGTCAAGGAAGTATTGCTTTGTGAGGGATCCCTCCTCCTTTTACCTTACCTAGGCTTACCTTTGATTGCTAACAAACCAACCAAAGAAACTTATCTTCAGCGGTTGGAGAAGTTAGAAAACAAGTTGGCTGGATGGAAAAATAAACTACTTTCTAGAGCAGACCGAATAACTTTGGTCTTTTCAGTCATCTCCTCAATCTCAATTTTCTTTATGTTTGTCTTCAAACTTCCTTCTTGGTTAATTAGCGATATTGACAAGCTAAGGAAAAACTTCATTTTGGGTAAATCGCTGGGTAAATCCAAAGAAATTCCATTGTTAGCTCGAGACAGAGTTTGCCTGCCTAAAAACTTGAGAGGATTTGTCATTTTAAATATGAAATTGTTAAATATTTTTCTCATTTTAAAATGGCTCTGGCGTCTTTTTGACAATTCCTCCTCTCAATGGTCCCAAATTGCACATCGTTTAATCGCTTCCAGAAATCAAACTCCACCATTCTCTTAGACAACACATGGCTCATAGTTTTTGGATTGATTTGTTGTAATTAAGGCATATCTTTTCAATCTCAACTACTATTTCCATTGTAGATGGAAGTAACACACTTTTCTGGTACTCAAATTGGGGTCATGTGCACTTGAATTTTTTCAGTGACAATTACAAACCATCAAACCCCCAAGCTGACAATTCAGAAGGTTCTCAACATCCCTGCAATTGCAATTTCGAGACCATAACCCCTGCAGGTTCACAATGCAGTACTTTCCCTACAAAATTCCCCCTTGATGCTGCTTCTGACAAATTGCGATGGAGTTGGAGTTCCTCTAGTTCTTTCTCAGTTAACTCAGCCTACACACATTGGTTTCAGCAAGAAAGGTTAAGTTCGATGCTTACACACTCTGGAAAGTGAAACTGCCGCCAACAATCCATATCTTTACCTTACTGTTATTTCACAATTGATTGCTGACACAAGAAGTTTTGGTCAAGCGCAATATTGCTGCACACATGGGCTGTGTATTATGCAATAACAACACTGTCCTTGAATCTGCTACACACCTGTTTTGTGATTGCACTTATGTAAAAGAGTTGTGGATCAAAGTTAAAGCAGAGTTTTCTTCTCTTATCTCAATCGATTTTCACGATGTGTAATCCCTGCTTCTCAACGTCATTTCCTTAATCCAGAGAGATCGAAGGCACTTAAAGGCTGTAGTCTCGATTACAACTTTGTGGGGGATTTGGTTGGAGTGAAATAATCGCATTTTCAGGAATGAATCGCGAAGTGTCGACTCCATGCTACATTGGGTGAAGTTTCGACAGGAGCAATACACAAAATATTGTTAATTTGTCCACGCTCTGTTGTTTTTAATTTTTCTTATCTTCTTTTCTTTTTTTCCCGCTTCATAGTCACTATGAAGTTCTTTCTAAAAAAAAGTGTTAAGGACTAAGAACACTAGACTAACTTTTAGGAGATCAATGGTTCATCTCATAGTGTTGTGATAAGTTTCCCGAGCCAACATAATAGCCATACAAAAGAAATTTGTAGTAATTTCAGGATTGAGATGTCATTTTTAGCATATTCTAACTTGTTAGGACAAAAACTTTGAATTATAAAGTAATTTATTGTTCCCTGCATTTTTTTTATCTATGACTATATACAGTTGAATGTTTTAGGTAAACACAACTATCACACATATTGATCAAGTACAAATTTTTCGGCCGCTATAAAGAGTTGCCATTAACTTTCGAGCTCATATTTTGTGGACACACAACTATTATTTAATGTAAAAATGCTTATATATGAACTAAATGCATACTGGTTTATTGTCTAATTCGCACTTATTATTTTCAACTTCCACACTTAATGTCCAAATTCACTACGGCATTTTTTTTATTAACACCGGTTGGGCATCGGTGCTAATAATCAGTGGTGTTAATAATATATAAAAAATCAGTGTTAAAAATCCGGTGCTAAAAAACATCTGAATTGATGGCGCATAAAACAGACAAGCTTTAGCACCGGTGTTAAAAATTCTTTAAAAAACCGGTGTTAAAAATTCTTTAAAATACAAATAATGATTAAAACATAAAATAATTCAAGAATATACCTCAAATGTAGCTTTTTTAACCTTCTATTTGCTCTTCTTTACTTTCTCTTTCTATTTTTCAATTTTTCAATTTTTTTAAATTTTTAGCTATTTTAAATAGATGAGTTTGGATTCTAATAAATGCTCTCGGTTTTGGAGGAAAAGAAATTCATGCATGAACAGTAATGGTGGGGTGGGCAGGGATTGGGTCGGGGAAGGAAAAATATACAAAAAATAAGTACATTTTCAACACCGGTTTTAAGGAAAAAATTGTGCTAAAGCTTATCGCAAAAATAAAAAAAAAATTAATGATTATCATTAACACCGGTTGTAACTAAAAAATAGGTACTAAAAAAAATCATTTTTTTCTATTTTTTTTCCCGGCTACTCTTTAGCACCGGTTTTTAAGAAAAACCGGTGTTAAAGAATTTCTCTGACAATCACAAAATTGCCACTGTGTATTATTTATACCAGTTTTCTGAAAAACCGGTATTAATATGGCGGTGTTAATAAACTTTTATGGTGTAGTGATCACTTCCAAGAAAACATACACATAGTTAACAATGCACAATTAACTATCGTAAAACGCATGCATATTAATTATCAAATTAATGCATTATGCATACTTGATTATTTTTAATTATTTATTTTCCCTCAATTATCTTGTTTTTCCTCTCAAATGCCATTATAAAATTTAAAACTTCTTCACATCTTTTCCTTTAATTACATAAAACAAAGGTAATCACTATCGGAATATCCAGTTTGTCATTCAAATTTTGAAAGTAAAACTTCATAATATTTCATTTCTTGAAAAAACAGAGAGAGATTTCAAATGAGATTGACAATGATTAGGAGAGTGCAGCATCATAGATAACAATAAAGCTTCCTAAAATGAATTGACAATGATTATCTGAACAATTTTGTCAATATTTTTTTCCAATCTCTTAATTAAATAATTCTAGAATAAAAAATTAAAATTCATAATTACATCGTTAAACATA
The DNA here is from genome assembly GCA_027725995.1 of Rhynchospora tenuis. Taxonomy (NCBI): domain Eukaryota; kingdom Viridiplantae; phylum Streptophyta; class Magnoliopsida; order Poales; family Cyperaceae; genus Rhynchospora; species Rhynchospora tenuis. The sequence goes on from CM050888.1 coordinate 173,639,144, forward strand.
AATATAATCCAAAAATCGCACAAGTATCATCATGATGAGAAATTAATTTAGAAACTTCAAGTCACTTGATGAACAATAAAGCATATATTCATAAACCAACTCATTATATAGGCACCTAACTAATATTCAAATTTAATTTAAATTTTTATATTTGAAAATTTTAAGATTGTTAAATTAAGTAATTTTTCTTTTAAAGTTTTTCGCAAATAATTACATCGGCAAACGTAAGTAAGGGCAAGAGAGAGTTGCTTATAATTGAATTGCTGCACTAGAAATGACATTGAGCTACTGCGTACAATTAATCACTTTACATATCAAGAAACGATCCTTTTTCTAGTTGTTATGATGATTACTTTTCGTTCTTTCCCTCTCATTAAATTCAATTTTCGAAGGCAAGTGCATCAGCAAATAGATTCAGAAATCTCGAAAGAGCAATAATGAAATGGCCAGGAAAATGAGTATATATGAGAATTGAAAGCAAATACAGCAGTAAAAAGTCAGTAAAAGCGGACAAAACTAGCCATGCCCATACTCATCGGTCGTTCTTTTTGCGTTGTTCCTATGGGAATTGCTTGGGGCAACAGATATTTTCCTAGGAGCAGCATAATATTTTTGAAATGTCCAAATTGTCCTTATTAAAGTTAGTAAATTGGCTGATATTTTTCTATAACTAAATCTCGTCTATCCTTCCTCCGTTTTCCACTGAATTTTGAAAAAATTTTCACATATTTTAAGGTATATACATGTGGTTACCGTCTTTATAGAATTTGTAATATGCATGCTTTGAAGTTACCGTCTTTATAGAATTTGTAATATGCATGCTTTGAAGTTTGAATATTGGTGCTTTATTCAAACTTTTCTTCATTTATATGATAATTGGTTCTGACGACAATTGCTTTCAATTTCTTTTGGAAAATTTTAGGGCTCTAAAGCAAAGGAAAGAGATTTAAAAAAATTAATGCAATAAAAAAAAAGCAGTATATATTTTCATTTGATTTCTTCAATGATTATTACACAAGTCAACAAAAATTTGTCGTGCATGATCATATATACTGGTTTTCATTAAGAAAGAAATCTTGATTGATGCTAAGGACAATTTAGACATTTAGGAAAAAATTATGTTGCTCCAAGAAAAATATCGGTTGTTCAAAGCAGCTCCCTGTTCCTATTTCTGTGTTTGATATGGAAATGTTAGAATGATATTTTTGTGTTTATCGGGTTTCTAACAAAACAATTAATTACATATATCGCAACCAATCTAGTATTTTTTATTTTTTTTTAACAAAGGAATCGGCTGGTGGAGCAGAAGCATGCACAAGATGTCAGCACTGCTCTTGCTGAGAAAGTGCACGATATATAGTTTGCAGCAAAAAATAAAATAAAAGTAGGAAGGAAAAAAAGAATGAAAAGTTCTGGTCATTTGCTACATATATGAAGAGAATAGAACTAGCAAACAGTATTTCATAACAGTTTTAAGAACACCTGTGTTTAACATGTACTGTGGTCACAGTTTATCTTGTCGGTACTTCATCTCGTTGCTAATCCAATATATACTGTTGAAGACTTGAAGGAAAACTCAACTTGGTTAAAAGTACGCACCGCATCCTCCCTAGCTGGAAGCTTGTAATTATATTATGACTCTTACGTGACCTGACTTCATATTGCATGGTCTCTCTGATTCAGCATTGCATTGTGCTTGGATTTATTAAGATCTTATACAAACAGTTCATGTTAGGAAAAGCTGTACATATATACTGTAAGGAAATACGACGCCATTATTGTACTATCGTGTTTATGCATTAATACTATTAGCTTACTAATTAATAATTGCTTTTGAGCATTTCAACAGCCAGATGATCTGTATTTCTCAATAGCCAAGTGTGCTCCTTGGAGGGTTAAAAAAACTAAGAGTGGTTCAAAACATTTATTACAGTTATCAAAATGCATTTTGACTGGGTCAACAATCATGTTTTACTGTTTTAGTGATATAAATAAGTGTGTTTATAACTTTATATTATAATTAATTATTTGTATTAATTTTAGAGATCTATCTTTTAATCTAGTGGCTAAAGACAGCACATGCTTAATGACATCGGGTTCAAGATCTAGCTAGTTAGAATGCTCAATTACCTCCTCCGTTATCTCAAAACCAAATTATATAAATAAAATTAAGAGTAAACCTTACAATAGACAAGTTTGTAATTAAGTATATATGTATTTTGACTATATCTTTTCTTCCTTCTAATCAAGCCCTTCGTTTATCTTAGATACAACCTACATGCATGATCAGAGTACACTTCAGAATAATGATTCACTACAGGAAAATGTAGCAGTTGCATGGGCAGTTCTCAACTGCATCGGTGGCACATAATCAATTGCATGGGCACATATTTTACATCCGTACGACCGATGCAACAGAGATAATTGCATTGATACTGCTAATGCAAATGATTTTTACCCTGTTGCATGCACATGACCCATGCAAGTGACTAACAGTTACATCGGCTTAACTGATGAAAATGAATGTCAATTTCACTTAAGTCAGTCGGCTCTTAGTCATTCTATTGCATAGGTAAAACTGATGCAATTGATATTCAATTGCATGAGTGATGTCAATGCAACTAATATTTTCTTTATCATTCTATTGCATAGGTAAAACTGAAGTAATTGACTATCAATTGCATGAGCAATATCAATGCAACTGATATTTTCTCTGTCATTCTATTGCATAGGTGAAACCGATGTAATTGAATATCAATTGCATGAGAGATGTCAATGCAACCCATATTTTCTATGTCATTCTATTGCATAGGTAAAACCGATGTAATTGAATATCAATTGCATGAGGGATGTCAATGTAATTGATGTTTTCTCTATTATTCTATTGCATAGGTGTAACCGATGTAATTGAATATCAATTGCATGAGAGATGTCAATACAATTGATGTTTTTTTGTCATTCTATTGCATAGGTGAAACCGATGTAATTGAATATCAATTGCATGAGTGGTGTCAATGCAACTGACGTTTTCAATTCATAGGCATGATCAATGCAATTAGATATGAATATATTGAGTAAAGCCATGTGAGTTTTTAGCAAGTCATAGATGTTTTTGTCCAATTACCTATGGTTAAACAAGTTGTGTTGTACTATTCTTAATAAAATTATGTAAATTAGGATAACAAAACATTTAATTAAACACTTATCATAAGAAAAAGTAGCGTGAATAAATATCAATTGATAATTTTATGAAATGATGTATGTAGAAACTTATAATTCAATTTCTGTTCAAGAATATAAACATAAAATTCAATAAAAAAAATTTCTTTCTAAAAAATAATTTTTTTCATTGGAAAGGTTAATTCACTTGTTAATGTATTCAAGAAATGTTCGAAAATTTTTTATTAGTTTAACAAATAATTATGCATTTTTTTATTTTATGGCTAAGTAAATAAATATCTTATTAAAAAGATGCGCTGCACTGAATGTTTATATGCCAGCTTTCCATAATTTCATAATTCAATGTATTAAAAAAGATGCGCTGAAAGTTGTTTTCAATGTCATAAAAAAATTTGTCCTCTTATTAATTTAGAATTAGAATGTGTACTTGATATATCTGATACGTAATAAAACTCTTAAATGCAATTCTGAGTCATAAATAAGAAAGTCTTAATTGCAATTCCGAGTCATAAATACTTGATATTTCAAGTTGGCATAGAATACTCCCTAATATAAGTTGTCCAATAATTTTCTCCTGGATTTACTACCAAAATTTACCAGGCCTATTTCCCAATATTTATGATATACAAACAATATTAACACTTTGTTGAGAATAATAAAACCAAATTTACTTTTATTAGTATATAAGCGAATAATAAAACTAGAAAGGTATTAATTTTATTTTTTAATTTATTGTATAAGTGAAATAATCAGCGATAAAAACCTTAATCGAAATGGAAAAGGAAACAGAGATTCTGGGAGGCGAGAAAAAAAGCAATGAAATCTACTTGTATCTTTTATATTTCAGTGTAGAAATTTCATATTATATCAATTGCAATAATGTATTTTCATGGTATTTCACAGAAATACATATATGATGACTTTTTGTGCAATTTTTTTGTGGGAACCTATGCGCCAAAGTTTCTCCAAATTTTACTTAACAAATGCTTAATGCTTTTAAGTATATTGGTAATTTTTGATGCATTAATAATTAAATTTATCTCGAAAAAATAGGTGTCCTATGGATATGCATTACTAGTATTTTTTTCCCCCTCAAATAATTGCATGTTGCATAAAAAAAATTTCCCCCTCCTATCGATATGCATTACTATTGAATAAAAAAAAAATTTTGATTGCATTCTAACAATAAACTATATTAATATTATTTTTTATTTTAAAATCTGGATTCTTAAAATAAATTCTAAATTTTATTGATTAATGAGATTTTAAAGTTCATAAAATAGTGAGCAAAAGATTATAGTTGGATAAAAATTGCAAAAATATAAGAGAAAAACTTATTGATAAAAAGTGATGATAGAAATAATATATGCATATAGTGATCAAAATGCACTAATTTTAATTTCAAATCAAGAATCTAAACTGACGATTATGCAAATCAATTCATCAAAAATAAATAAATAAAAGATGGTGCCAAAGATAAATGCATGTACGGTTTTGAAATTATAAATTATTAAAGAAATTTAAATTTTATTAATTAAAAGAGAGTACAAAAGATCAAAGATAGTGAAAATAAATTTCTAGTGAAAATTATAAAATAATTTATGACACGACTTGACACATTTTACACGTCGTATCGTGTCATGTCGTGTCGTGTTGACACGTCATGTTAGATACGACACAATACATTCAAGATATTAACTCATATCAACACAACATGACATGACACGGAACATTTGCAATTTCCTAGATCGTGTTGACACGTCGTGTTAGACATGACAATCAAAAGATTATTGTTGAATAAACTTTCAACAATATAAGAATTATTAAAATACATATATTTTTTTTAATGTAAACTTTGTTTTCTCTTTTTACGTCTGATATCATGACACAAATAGAAAATTGTATTATTATATATTAATAATGTTATTTTAAATATAAAATAATAGCCGCTATCTTTGTTCTTAATGATTGATTTGGGAAGACGGCATATATAAAACTAGAGTATAGTTTTTATTTTATTTTTTTGAAATGGTTGACAGGAGCTGTCAACATGAAACTAGAGTATAGTTTTTTTTTTTTTTTTTGAAATAAAACTAGAGTATAGTTAACGATTAGAATCTACAGTAAGACGTTTTGAGAGTTACTTTTTTCTATTTAAATCAAGTTTTTAAAAGTTGATATATAATACTGGTCAGGATGAATTATTCAAACGTATGGATTTATTGCCAAAATTTATCAATATTATGTGGAATCACTTTTATATTTTTTTCGCTGTCAAATAAATTAATTGCCATTCTCACGTATTAAAATTCCTAAAATGACTAAATATTTGACATTTATTATTTAATTTTTTTTAATTTTTTTTTCAAACTGTTTAAAGATTACTACAAAACAGAATCATTTTTAAATATTAATAAAATTAAAGAGAGTAAATTTAATTTAAAAATATATTTGAAATGCGTATCACATTTTTTTACTGTACTAATATGAAAAGAAATAATCTGATCATTAATATTTTTTAAATGAAATGCAAATATTATTATATTGATCAAATACAAGCCTCAATCGAGTCTTATGCAAGTTCTATTATTACAATTCATTATCTATAATGAATTATTATAATTCTTGTTTCTACATTAAAAAATTTAATATAAAATGACAAATAATATTTTTTGCTCCAGTTCCATCGTTGCATATTTTATTTAGAAATTATTATATATTTCATAAAAAGTGAACACTAAATTTAAAAAAGAGAGTGTTATGGATCATAAGATAGTGAGAAAGGATTAGAGTTGAATAAAACTTGCAAATTGACAAGCGACATATTTGCAAAAGCTGAGAAATATGTGGTTTATCACAAAATTGATTGAAATATATAAGTTATTAAAAATATAAGAGAAAGTATTAACAATATTTTTTTGCCAATAAAAACTTTGCTTTCTTTCATCGATTTTCTAGGTTCTGTCAAATTTTTGTACATACATACATATATCATATCTGTATATAAATAAAAAGGTATTAGTTTAAATTTTAAACATGTAATCTAAAATGCAAATAATAATGTCTGCCTGTATTCTCTAAACAACTGATGATTTAAAAATGGAGTCTAAAAAGTTATTGAAATGGAATAAGACATAATTTATAAAATTGGAGTCCACAATTTATTAAGAAGAGAGTAAACAAAAAAAAGGAAAATTGAAAAAAAAAAATAGAAGAAAAAAATGTACAAAAAAAATAAGAATTGAATAAGACAACCCACATTACGGAAAAACATGTTTGATACGATGTGTCAACACGACACTATATATTAAATGTGTCTAGTCACATTTATTATATTTTAATTTTTCTGCTAAAAAATCATTAAAAAAAATTCAGATGGAAATAATCCACAAAAGTATAGTAAATAAATATACGAAAAAATAATTAATTATATAAACTCATTTTAATTTAATGAATTAATAATAATATATTAAAAGATATTAATATTAGTTGTGTCAACTAACGATCATGATATGTCGTGCCACGTGTTGGCTCGTGTCGTTTGAGAACGTCTCAAACACCACAAATCTAAAATGGCTCCTTTGTGTTTTCTTTATTTTTTCATTGAAAAAGACATGATGGTTCCAAAAAGTAATGTATATTGTTTCTTAATTTTATTTGTATACGTAATTAATCTTTCAGAATGTTCATTAAGATTTAGAAATTTTTTGGCACATAGATTTATTTAATTTCTTCCCAAAATATCGTAGAAAAAAATTATCATATAATTAATTGGCAATTTTAATAAACTTCGAGACACAATATAATCCACCGTTGAAACTTATATAAAATATATAATATTTCATACTCTGAAATATAATGTCGGTTTAGGATTTCAGTACAGTACTTTTTAATATTTAAAATATGGATATATATTAAAACTGGTTTACTAAAACAAAAATTTGTATCATGGCGCTATCTAGTGTGCAATTTCATTCCTATGACTCCTAAGTTATTTCTATATTTTATATTTGTAATTAAGCCTGTGGGATGTATTTCCAATTTTGTTCCCTAATTTTCGTATCAAATTAGCATTTCTCTCTTAATGATTAATTGGCTGATTGAATGGTGATTGAGCTGGACCAATCACCTTGATTATTTTTACCAATTGTTGCCTTTTATATTTTTCCCCTTTCCATACACACTCTCCCTCTGTGTTTTAATTTGGTTGATAAAAGAAGAAAGAACAATAATGACACGCCAATACAATTATTATATTACGTTGTGTAACCTATTAAGTAATATAAAATAGGAAAGTACAATTAGGTGTCGTTACTCATTTGCTATCATGTATATTATCATCCCTTCTAGTCTCTCTCTACCCGACTCATTCTTCCAGCTGGTACCAATACATTTCTTCCCTCCACTTCGGTATTTCGGATTTTACCTCCCCGTTTTTTTAAATATTATTTATTTATTTATTATTTGTTTGTTTCATTTTTCTATGTGCTTCTCAGCTTTTTTGGACTGAAGTTGATGCCGAGTGAAAAGTATAAATTGGAATATGTCTTAGGTAACTATTTTTTTATTGTTCTTTCAATTTAAATATGTCATTGGTATTAGTTATTTTCTAGTAGTGTTAGTTTTTGAGTATTAATTAAATTTACTTTTGCAAATATGTAATTTTATGCTACTACCAAACAAATCATCAATCTCCCAATTTTACAAATATTATCAATTTGTTTATTCTGACTTTTAATTTCTCAAATTCCCGTATATGTAATCCATAATATTATCTTTTTTTAATTCTTTTTTCTAATTTTTCGTTTGTTAAATTTTATAGTGCAGAATAAAGTGGCTAGGGCAAGCTTTATATTGGTATTCACGACCGAGACGACCATGACGATTATGTGGGGGTGTCGCAATAATACATCTAGTTTTGAAAGGAATACGTTTTATGCACCTGAGTACAATGAATCCCCTTTGAATTTAAAATTGCATCAGCCCTGATAATGAGTTTATATATAGCTTTAGAATATGTTAGTGCACGTAGGTAATTATTTTGTACTATTGTTTGGATTGTGCCATTGTAAGTATTTGTGGATTTTTGTATTATTTTGAGTTGTAGTGGTACATTGTTGCATATTGATTTTGCGTGTGGTATATTTGTTATATATATTATGTAATAATTGTTATGAAATATTCTTTTATTGGGTGTTATTTGAATTATATTTAATGCTATTAATGTAATTGTTGTTAATTTGAGATGATATATATATATTATGTTGGAAATCTTTTTATGCTAAATATAGCTTATTTTGTTGATAACACCATGCAATAGCATCAATATAGCCCATGCAAAATTAATCGTATTCATTGATTAATTAAGTCCATATAAAATTAGTCAACTGCATCTGCAAAACAAATGTAAATGCACTTAGTTATCTTAACAAAGTTCATGCTAAATAAGTTAATTGCATCGCAAGAATGGATGCGAAATATGTCAATTGCTTTATTATTGTCCATGCAAATGATGTTAATTACATCGGTAGATCGAATACTAAAGATGTCAGTCGCATGAACTAATTTCATGCTAAAGAAGTCAATTGTATTGGCAAAACTAATGCAGAAGACGTCAATCGCATCGGTCCAATAATCCAATCCATGCTAAACATATCAAGTGCATCGGTAGTACGGATGCAACATCTGTCAGTTGCATCGTTTAATTTCATGCTAAAGAAATCAAGTGCATCAATCCAACCCATGCAAAACAAGTCAAGTTCATGAGCAGAGCAGATGCAAATGAAGTTAATTGTCTCGGCAAAATGGATGCAAAAGAAGTTGAGTGCATCAGTCCAACCAATGCTAAATATTTCAAGTGCATCGACCGAACGGATGCAACAGATGTCAATTGTTTGAGCAAAACGGATGGAAAAGAAGTCGAGTGCATCAGTCCAACCCATGCTAAACAGTCTAGTGCATCGATATAGCATATGCAAATAAAGTCGATTGCATCCGACAAAACCCATGCAAAACGCATCGGTTGCATCTGTTATGCCTATGCAATCTTGCCCATGCAAATAAACACGCCCATGCAATTGAAATGCCCATGCAACCGAGCGTTTGCAAGGAAACCGATTGCATCGGCCCAATTGCATCGGTATAGCTGATGCAGAACGCATGTTGCATCCGTATTGCGGATGCAGCCAGCCCATGCAACTGCTTCACTTTCCTGTAGTGATTATATTTATGTTCCAGCTTTTATTTGCAGCCAAAACTTTAGAAAAGCACTGTCCATTGAAAACTATTGCTCAGCAGTAGAACTAAGTACGTACAACCAATCAACCGGGACCATCTGAAAGACCCCCACAAAGAAATACGCCTTTCGAAATACCTTTTAAATAAAGGGGCAGAAAAGGGTGAACAAATATAAACCAATTATATAAAAAGGGACACCTGATAGAAAATAATGAGAGGATATGAGATAAGGCATTGTTCCAATAGAGGACACAAGTTTCATCATTTCATTGACTAAAAGCTCCTCTTTCTTAAACCACTTATTGCTACAATCCAAATGGAGTTCGGGCAAGGTGAAGATCTTGACGGTCTAGGTTTGATGGCCCAGGTACAGACCTCCAGCTCATACCAGCCGGAGGTACCGGTATCATTCTGTAATATTTCTGGTTCCATAGTTTCTGGGAAGCACGATCTGCCTAAATTCTGGGTCAACGAAGAGGTAAATATATAAAGCTTTTTATTTGAATATGTGTTAATTGTGTATTGTATATTTAGATATTTTAGTTTGTTCGTTTTGGCTTTCTTGAGACCAGATCTACATACATGCATATTTAATTCTATTTAATCATTTCTATACATGGAAGATTTGTTTTGCATGCATTACGCTTAGCTTATTCTTTTTTGAGCCAATTTACTAGAAAAATAAAGAAATTCTAGAAAGCTGGTGTAAAATTATTCAGGTCGGTTTATCAGAAGTGAGATTCAGTAACGGAAATACCGATCAGATCAGCTCCAACAAAGATGGTTCAAGTTCATGGTATGCATTTCTTTGGCATTTAACCTTGATCAGCCTTCCTGATCCAAATATTTTTCTGAGGTATCCATTTCTCTTTTAGGTGGAAAAGTGCATCTACTTCACTGGAGAGGAACAAAATGAAAGGAAGGAGAAAAATGAGAGAACCGAGATTCTGTTTCCAAACACGAAGCGACGTAGATGTGCTAGATGATGGTTACAAATGGAGAAAATATGGTCAGAAAGTTGTCAAAAACAGCCTCCATCCAAGGTCTGCACATTTCTGATTTCTCTTGTTACAGTTCTAGAGTCATATCAGAATTATGTTTTCTAGAAATACATTTTAATTGATTATGTTATATATAGCTAGTATTTTATTTTTCAAAAAAACCATATATCTAATATTTTATGGCAACGATGAAAGATAGAAACTAGCTAGAGTGTACTAATTTGTTACATGAAATCTGAAGTTGCAACGATCTAAAGGACTAATTAAATAACTAAGAGCATATAAAATATGTACTACTTTCTATGTTTACGTACTAAAGCTACCTCGATCGCATATTATCCCAATCAATTTGGGTTCTTAACATGCATGAAGCTTGCTAATTGCTGTGTTCTCAGAACTGAACATAAAATCTTAGTCCATTTTTTTTTTTTCTTACAACCAATATATAGTTTTATACTAGTATTGTTGTTGCAGAAAGTTTCATATTCACATTTAATTTTCTACTTATGTTTCTTCATAAAAAGCACAATTTATTTAGCCAGGTAATGTTCTAGTGCCACGAGTTTTTTGTGCCACAAATGCCACGACTTCTCTTTTTCATTAATATTTTAAAATTTTAAAATATAACTTTCGAGTCTAAACTGTTGATCTTATTCAATTTTACGAGTGATGCATTTCTATGTAATTTTTATAAATTTTGGAGTTTATTTGATATTCGATCAAGAGGCCAAAAAATGAACGAATGTTGTTAATTATAATAGATTAAATTTAATACGTTCATGTATTGGCCTCTTGATCGAATATCAAATAAACTCCAAAAATTATAAAAATATATAGAAATGCATCGCTCGAAAAATTGAACTAGATCAACAGTTTGGATTCGAAAGTCATTTTTTTAATTTTAAAATATTAATGAAAAAGAGAAATTATGACATTTGTGGCACCAAAAACTTATGGCACTAGAATCCTAGCTACTCTATTTAGCTAGCTAATCGATACACTCACGATCTCAACCTTTTATTATAACTAAAGAAAAATAAAGAAGAAACTTGTTTTTGCTTTTCTTCTTTGTAATTAGAATGGACGAAATAGTTTACCTTTGTTTCAATTTCCGTATATAGAGCACTATTAATTGTATACGAAATCAAGGAATCATCCCCGGCTCTCTTACGGACTTACCTCTCTCTCCTCTATTTTTCTATCAATAACAAAATACGAACTTGTCACAATTTTGTCTTATCAATTATAGCCATTAACAAATTGAACTTGGAGTCCAGATGGTTAGTGACTCCGTCGTTATTCTAGAGGTGACGAGTTCAATTCTCGTTGGACGCAGAATAAGTAGTTATAAATAAGTAGAAGATGAATAAATTCTAATTTACTAAGTTGACTAAAGCCTCTATAAATGAGTAGTCTCTTATTTAAAAAAAAAATTATAGCCATTAACAATATGAAATTAACCTTTTCACAAAGACCCATGTTTGTAATAAATTTTTAATTCGATGTAAGAAAATATATAAGAGAATAAATTATATGTAATAACATGTTAAGAAATAAGTTAAATAATTTTCAATTGTCGCTTTAGAAATTATTCTCTGTGTTAATACGAAATATAGTACATCAAAAAGATGTTTATGCTTTACATAATTGTCCGATATTTCACACAGTATTCTTATGAAGTGCTATCATTTTTTATTAAACTTTACAAGGTATTCCTTACGTAGTTTCAATAGTGTTTCCCAACCAGAATTTATAAGTCTTCACGTAATTTTCATAGTTATAGTAGTAGTACTGACAAGATATTGCTCAAGCTCTAGCTACTCCTACAAATATGCATCATGCAGGTTTATCATGTCTCGTGGACAAAAGATTTAGGGTATGCATGGCTGCATGCATGAAAAATAGTACTAATCCAAATTATGGCGCTATTCACTTGGTTGCAGTTCAATATGTGTTAAAAAATAATTAAGTATTGATTTAGTGTATAGTAACTTAATATTTAATAAAATAGCAAGATTAGCATTATCTGAATCAATATTTTTTTTTTCTAAATCATACAATTCAACATTCATAATATACTATTCTTACACAGAAAATAAAAAATTTAGACTCAAATTGACTAAATATAATAGTTCAAGTTCAAAAACAATCTTCTCTTTAGAATATGGAGACTGCAGCTCTTCATATTTTTTTTAGGCTTTAATTGCTTCAATAAACATGCTATTCTTGTAGTAAGCAGTTTGCAGCATTGTTTTAATTATTAATGTTTACAAGGATAGTGAAAATTGCGTTGTACACATGCTTAATATACAACATATAATTAATTGATGCTCTAAAAAGATGCAACGATAAAACTGATAGTATATATATATAGAATGACTACGGTACACCCTAAAGCACAGATCATGCGGTGCTTTAGAGTCGTTTTGCAAGATCCGAAATTCAAATGTCCGATCCAAACCGTACGATATGTTCTTCATGTTGAAATATCCTTAGAAACAAATTTTTATATTTTTTGGAATTTTTGTATTATTTTTTACATATTTTACAAAATCGCTAATCTAAAACTTTATGGGCCCTCCATTTACAGTGATTTTGTAAAATATGTAAAAAATAATGAAAAAATTCCAAAAAATGTAAAAATTTGTTTCTAAGGATATTTCAACATGAAGACATATTGTACTGTTTGGATCAGACATTTGAATTTCGGATCTTAAAAAACGACTCTAAAGCACCGCATGATCTGTGCTTTAGGGTGTACCGTAGTAATTCTTATATATATATATATATGTTAGTCTCTAATTAAGAAAAAAAATCATGATTAGAATCCTATTAAAGAAACTTAAACCCGCCTTTTGGTTTTCTTACTAATTCATTACCATTGATTTTCTAGTATGTATTCGATGATTAATTTAAAGGAAAATATTTAAAGATAATGATGACTGAGTTATCGCCAATTAATGGTGATGCAAAATAATAATTGCGCCAGACGCCAGTCGTCTGATCTGTATTACCTTTCCTTTTCTTGGATTTAATCTATATATGTTTTGTATCTAATAATAATGAGATTAGCAATTTAACTGGAAGGACCGATATTTACCAAAGAACTTCATTTCAAAAGATAAATGATTAAAATTTTTTTATCTTTTGCTGACCTTGAGAACAAAGAAGAAACAAAAGACAAAAAAATTTTTTGAAGGCCGAAACAAAAGACAATAAATTTTTTCTTATTTGACAAATGAGAAACATGTGGCTTCTTCGAGTATATGTCGTGATTGTCGTCTCTGACCTCTTCTATCTTAATATGTTCTCATATATGTATCTTATCGTTCCCTAAATAAATATTTCTGTACAATTTACAGGAGCTATTACAGATGCACACATAGCAACTGCCGTGTAAAGAAGCGAGTTGAGAGGTTGTCAGAGGACTGCCGAATGGTGATCACGACTTATGAGGGACGACACAACCATACTCCATGTGATGACACCAACTCCGACGAACAAAACTGTATTAGCTCATTTTAAGGCGACTAGGAAAAGTTTAGGTAGTACTTTTCTGCCTTAACATTTAGGGAAATTTTCACTAATTAATGCCGATGCATCACTCATTGCTACATAAACAAAGTATCAGGTACATGCACATAAGGGAACCATATGAGTATGCAGAAGACCTCATTCTCTTTCTCAAAATCAGGAGCACAGTGAAGATATATCTAGCAGAATATTGGCCGGCTCTTAGAGAATGATGCTGTCAGGATATCTGTATGTTATGTTGTGAAGGGTCATAAATGATAATTAATTAATTCCTATAATTTTACCATTTATTCCGATTGAGTGCTGTCACTCCCTGAAGGGGGAGTATGAACCTTGGTTTTATGCGCTTTGCAGAGAATTCTTGATATTTTTGTGTTTTTAGGATATATGCTAATTAATGTGTATTAAAAAGATTGACATATTTTGCTATCGTTTATGCATGTGCATTTTGAAGCAATTGTTAGAACAGTTGGTTTTTCTCTGTATATTATATGTCATGCGTGGCTGTTTTATTCGTTAATCCATGAGGTCCTTTCTTCTAATTTATTTTGAAATGACCATCTATCCGATAATTCGAGTAATATCTCATGAATAATTTACAGATATAAGCACTTAAATTAGTTTAAAATTTTGATAAACACAAAAATACTATTGAAATATTTGCAAACATCTCGTGTAGACATATATAATAAAATACGATGAGGATACGAGATTAAAAGAATAACAGTAAATAATTAATTGTTTTTCTTATTAACTTGCAAAAAATGATACTTAATTATGACATCCTAACACTATTCGTGCAAAATTAAGTTACACCAAAGCGTCTTTAGTTAATTATTTCTTGGCACATACTTGAGAACAATCAGCATTTACTCATCTTTACAAGATATGAGTTTGTCATCACTTGTTTTGTAAATTAAACTTCGCACTCTCTCCAATAATAAGAGGTTTAGACCCCAGACTGACGTGGCTCTTATAAAGATTACCAAATATATGCAACTTGCTTGCCATTGCCAATTTCGAAAAGAAAAAAAATTATAGCTCTCTAAATGATAAAAATCACTCAAATGCGTCACCCAAATCGTGAAACGGATGGTAATTTGATCTAATTTTCATAAAAAGCCAGTTGACGCAAATAAAATTTTAATGACTTAAATGTGTCTATATGTGATTTTGATTCAAATGAGAAATCTATTAGCACAAAACGCTGACCCAATTAGCAAGATATTTTAATCCGTTGGGCCGAATCAACCTATGATTCCATCCTACCCAAACTAAATTGGCCTGCAAACCCGGTAAACCGAACTTCATTTTGATCCATAATTTGAAACTAGTTTTTGTTTGGTAATTCTTTGAAGTAACTTAACATTGACGTGAAAGTGCAACTAAATAAGACAAAAAAATGGTTATGATTTCTTCAATCTGATTAAAAAACTAGATTTGCCTTTTCATCATGCGACCTGTTCATCCCCTTCACTCGCGAGCATTTTATTTATTTGTCGATAACAGATCTCCCGTTTGGTTGTCTCCTCTGTGAAGTTTTTGCTATGGTGTAAAGGGTTAAGGGAAGCAATAAAGAGACTTTTACCAACTAAACAGAAAAGTTCAAGCCTTTCTCTAATAAGGCGGTCAGAAAGTTCTTCGAAAATCCGTTCCATTCTTTTTTCCTCCCTAAATCCTTTCCATTCACACCCCCTAATCACCGTTCAATTCGTCATACCGTCCATAAACTGGACGGTCAGAATGTACTTCGGATCATGATCCATCTCGGTCCGAGGGCCTTCGAACATGCCCCAAAGGCCCAAACCCGAAAGAAAATAGGGACACAAAAGCCGAAAGGCCGTGGCGTGAGCCAGGCAGTCAAAAAAGACTGCCGAGGACAGTCGTTTGCCCTTTTTTTTATATTTAAAAATTTTAAAATTCAAATGTCGAATCCAAACCGTTGATCTTGTTCAATTCAACGGGCAATACGTTTTTATATAAGTTTTATAAAATTTGGAGTTGATTTGATATTTAATTAAGTGCTCAACAAATGAACGTATTAGAATTAATTAAATCAGGTTCGTTCATTTGTTGAGCACTTAATCAAATATTAAATCAACTCTAAATTTTATAAAACTTATATGAAAACGTATCGCCCGTTAAATTGAACAAGATCAACGGTTTGGATTCGACATTTAAATTTTAAAATTTTTAAATATAAAAATAAAAGGCAAACGACTGCCTTCGGTAGTCAAAAAAAGAACTGCCGAGGATGCGAGTCCGGCAGCCATGCGTCTGAGGCAAACCTTGCACGGTCCATTACGAAATGTCTATCTCTACGAAATTATGGTGTGATACTTTTCAATTTTCTCACTTCTTCCTATTTTCATTTCGTTTTTCATCTTTTGCTTAGCTTTACTGGATGAATTCTGGAAATTTGACCTCAATAGGTGAAGAAATCATTAATTTTTACTTATGTTTATTGCTTGACCCGTTGTTAGTTACACTTTCAAATTGTAAACTTTTATTTCAGTGGAACCTTTTTTTTTTTTTTCCTTTCTAGTTTCGGCTCTCCCAGCCCAGCTTGACATTGCAATGGAAGAAGCAAGTAAATGCAAGGGTTTAGGACAAAGGGCACTTACGTAGAGACTTTGTGTCCTTCTTGATTTCTAAGAATTGGAAATTATTATATAAATGATACTGTATAATACATAGTTCCAGTCTCATTGCGTTGGAAGATACAGTACTATCACATGTTCTTTTAATATAACGCAAGTCTCAGCTTTCTTCTGCTTTTATTAGCAACCTATGTCTATAGTTTTGTACTAGTTTAAACTCAAATAAAGGCTTCTTTAGTACATGAATCGTAAATTACAAATAAATTTGTTGAAGAAATTACCTGAATGACAATAATTAATCATCATAATGTAAGTTTTTTTACAACTGCCGACAACTTTATTTTAGGCTGGTCCATGGACCTACTTTATCATGCGGATAACATTGGAAAGGTATCTCTCAGCTTTACATAAACTACTCTTAGTGTGATTCTACTTGGTTGAACTTACAAAGAACTTCCATATTTAAGGTTTCTTTTGTGTTTGACCCAGTATGACCATTTGAAATTCCAGGTGTTGTCTTTTACTTTTTGCAGTTCGAAACTTTGAATAGTGTTAGGCTGCATTCTGTTGACTAATTTTATTTAGACATATATTTAATGATGCCTTATGTTGGAATTGAATTACTGAAAAACTCCCTTTACAAAAAACTATACTGTTTCTTGTAAGAGAACATCTGCATCATTATAGGAAGCAATATTGTGCTGTTTAAGCGCCAAAATTTCTTATCTACAGGTATGATGAATAATTTTGAGTCTAGTCAGGATGTTCTAGTATAGAACATTGCTGATACTACCAGGCTTGTGTGATACTGTTTACCGAATATGGACCTGATTCCTTCTATTTCTCAGTTAAGTGCTATTAAAGTTTTTCCTTTAATTAGTCTGACCCGAGTTACCAAGAAAATTTATTAAAGAAAGGATCAGGAAAAATTGATGAAATACTAAAGGATCATGATGACTGGTACGGCCTGGGTTCGTATCAGTACCAGATTTGCAATTTTCAGTACATGCTGATTGGGAAGTGCCTTCTTTAACCCAGAAAATCTATCATCAAATATTGTTCATTGTTTGTTTAGGCATTACCGTGTTTCATGACTTTATACTGTGGAAAAAAGACTTTGTGTCCAGAATTTGAAGTTTTCCAGTTTCGATCAGTATAAAATTGAAGTACATAATGGGGGAATGTCTGTCAAATATTGTACTTTTTAAGTGTTATTTGCAAACCATCCCCATTGTTGTTCAGTAAACAGTATTTTGGTTTTTTTTTTTTTTTCTAAATTTATCATCTTATTGATTATTTCCAAATCAAACAGTTTATACTGGCACCTTGATTAAATGGTAACAGTATATTTTCCTTGATGAAATAATCATAAAAAAAAAAAAAGACATCCATTTCACTGGTACTTCAGTTGTACACTTCCACATGCTATGCTTGTATCTTAATCTGCTTGCTTTGCAAGTTAAAAAAAATTTCAATCTAGTGCCCATTTAATTTGGCGTGGTTGCTTGAGTTCTTAATTGAGTCCTGGGAAAGTGCTTTAGATGCGATATTCTTCTGCAAAGTAATCGGGGTAAGAAATGTGATCGTTCTGCGTTAAATGCGTCGAATGATCAGGCATTTTTGTTTTATAATCTGATAAAAAAAATTGTTTTCAGTTTTTTGTGTATTTTCCTACAGCCATGTTTCCTGGCTATGTTACATAACAACATTTTTTCCAATTTTTTATATTATTTCTATTTCTAAACACGGATTAGCCAACTTGAGATGTCATTTGAATGGTTATCGTAGCAGATAATTCAACAAAGGGAAAAAAAATAGTGCATACGGATGCTTCGACGCATAATTGGAGTTCCATTTATGAAATGGAATATCCTTGGAGGTCTTCCTTGAATATTTTTCGGTGATAATCAGATTTGATTAATGATACATGATCAGATACAATAAAGAAGAATAACAAAGCAAAAATTGCACTTACCTGTTGAAGTATTAATGCAAAAGAAATTTATGGCTACTGGTGACATGAAAATCCTCATTATTCAATTTGTGTGTCATACAGAAGGTATGAAACTATCTAATTATTTAAAGTCGTCAGTCTATCCACTTTAGTACTAAAAGAAATTAAATCTTACTATATTGTAATCACCGCAGTTGGCCGTTTTATGATGAATTTTATTTTTGACTGATCATAGATTGGCTCCTAGGAACTTCAATATATTTTGCGCTGTAGTCAACAAGGTTGGCATCTATTTACTGGGGAAGGAAAAATGATTGGCACCTAAAGATAAAGTTTAGTGTATTTTAGAATGGTTACTGAGGTAAAGCCTGATTGACATGCTAGACCCAACCTAACCTGATAATGTACGAACGAGCTAGCGGATCCGGACCAAAGTTTTTGTTGGTTGGTATAAAGGTCATGACCGATATATCATCACCAGCTTGTAAAGTACCCGACCCTTTAATTTTTTAATTCTGTTTTACAAAAATACATAATAAATTATTCATCAGTAATATGTTACAATAATGTTAAATTATATTCGAAACAAGTAAAATTTTTCGATTAACCTTACTTATCACGCTAGTTGGTCGTTACTGTTTAATGTATCTTGCTGATGTATCCACTCAAGCCAATCCACAAGCACTTTTAGTTGTTCTATCTATTCTCTATGATAAAAAATAAATAAATAAAAGAATTGAATGGTAACGTAGTTATTATTATATTCTTTGTATAACACTAGAAAGCGACATCAGCATAATCCAAAACTTACCCAATCCGGTCCTTTGCCTAGGCGTTTATTAACTAATTAATAATTATAATAGAAAAGGTCCGAATTAAACAAATATATGTGTTTATCACGATGAGACCAAGACAATTTTGTGCGTGCCTGTGTGACATTAATAAATCTGGTTATTTTCTTTTTATTTTGTTCTACTACTTTTGGTCTTCAAATTATGTATACGCACAACTTCTTATCGTCTAAAGAAGATGATATTTTTTTATATATAGCTAATATCATTTTTTTAAAAAAAAAAAAAAAAAGTGATCACACCTCTTGGACTGATGCATCAATTGGACAACTTTGAAAGTCCGTAGAAACAGTTTTATTGAAAAATAATTAATAATTAAGGAATGATTTTCCTACAACTTGACGGCTTAATATTTTCTTGATAGAGATTTTTACAATAATATATGGACTGATTTAATTATCTCTCGAAGATAAGAGTAATTAAGGAAATGGAAGCATAATGCAAATCTAGACAAATTCTTTAATTAATTTTATAACAACTTACAATGAATAATGGTTTTGCTTCTAATTGGTAACAGGCTGCATTTTATCATTGATGAAGCACTTTCTGGAGTCAGCGAGCGTGTATTGTAAATTGGGGCAAATACATGGCTTTGTCTAAAAAGTATTTAGACATAACATTGTGCACACCTGAGGCTCTTAACGGATCCTGTCTTAAGTCTCTAATCCTTGGTGTTATAGGCTAACAAAATTCCATCCCTTTTGGAATATACTAATTACTCCATTTATTAATTATTAAACAAGAGGAGATCTAGATGGTAAAGGACTTGGCTTACCTTTTCACGTGGTTGCAAGTTCGATTTTCAGCGGAGGTACTTTATTTGAAGGAAATTATGATGAACACCTAATAATTAGGTGCATCCAATATTATAATATATCTTCAATATTAACCGTTCATTTCACACTAATATTATAGTGATTTACACACTATATATAAAATCGGTACTTGTGAAAAATCATTTTCTTTGAGATCATGTACGCATAAACTATTACTAATGTTTTCAGACTAAATCGCGCAAAAAATAATATAAATTAATTAAAATTTTGAACAATCAAAGTGCCATTTACTTTTCTTATATGTTAGAAATACAAAAGAAAATTAGAACTGATGTATCTTATTTGATATAACAGAGATATGCCATTGATAATTTTAAATCTGTAAAACACTAGAGCTACATAAAATTAATTTTTAAAAATAGTATTACGATCATGAGTTATCAACATCACAGTAAACTATGTAACACTAACATAATTAAAATGGAAAAAAATATGATGCTGTTATAGTAAGAAAGTGGTTTACAAATAACCATGTATTAATTAAGTTGGTCATGCAAAAACTACTTGGAAAAAGGGCTTAATCTTAAGAGGATTACAAGATCGATAATTAATGTCATTTAGTTTCATCGGCACTTGGACTATATTTGGTTAGGATCCGCCAGAACCAGGGGTCCTTATTTATTGGTTTTATCAATTAACCCAAGAGGTGGAAATTGTCCAAATTAGAGAGACAAAAAAAAAAAAAACACACACACACACACACACACTAGATTTGCAAGAGATGAGAATTCAAATCTTTCATAGGTTTAAGTTCAAAAAAAAATAATAATAAATAATAGATGACCATAAGCTTTATTCAAAAAATATATATAAATAAAAAGAAAAAATAATTTGATCAGCATTGAAAATATCTAATTAGAATTTAGCACTTTACATTCACTGAATAACATGAACAATTGGTCTCAGATAAAACTTGCACACGTATTACATGAGTTTTGTAGGCGCTAAATGTCATCGTATTTATCTGTCAGCGAGAGGCATTAAATGTTCCTGCATCCAGAGCAATTTGCTCCATTTGGCATTACACTCCTGACTCCTCCAATATTTAACGTCGTATCAATTTGAATAAGTTTCTCATTAAAGCTGAATGATCAATTTTAATACTGGCGCATTCAGATATTGGGCCAATTGAGAAATCAATTAAGAAAAAACAACCTTTTCCTCCATCGCTCATCTTCTAGATGCTTCTTCAGATATTTTGCTCCAGTCCAGTCTATCTATTTTATAGATGTAAACTCTGCTCGTCCAGCAATTTTTCTTTTTTGGTCTTTGCTCACACTTCTCCAACTTTTTTTTTTTTTTTTTTTGAGAAAAAACAGGAGTCTTGCAAAAAAAATCTTTTGTATATTGAAAATTTGAAATTAAAAGGAAAGTCTTGCAAATTTAGCTGGTAGCTAACCAAAAATATATATATATATATATATCGAACTACTTTTCTCGTAAAATTTCTCTGGTGATCTATTAGTCGCTTAATAAAATAGCTTTCTTATTTTGAATAAAAAAAAATTACTAAGACTTCTACAGTCAAATGTATACGCAGGATGTAGGAATGTAGGATACATGCAACAATACGTCAATACCCATGAGTTTATATGTAAATAAACAATTAACTACATATGATACATAAAAACACCTATCATTGTAGTTATAAACACAAATGTTAAAAGGAAAATTCTGCGTCTGGTATGGATTAAGCAAGTGAATATGCACATGTGAGGCAATTATTCACACATTTTTTTTTTAGAGTGTGATGACCACTTTTTGTTACTCTAAATGTTGATAATATTATAATGGCATATTCTAGAAATTGGAGTTCTATTTAGAAAGATAAAAATCAAGTTTTTCAACTTAAAATATACGTAAATGATTTTCTTATTGGATTTCAAACTCAAGATTCCAACTAAAATGCATTTCTTTTAATCATATCAAAGTATTGATTTTTTGGAAGAAATGAGTTCTGAGTACAGTTAGCGGACTCCCTCAATTAAAGATTTTAGTTGTTGAGCACAAATGTTGTGAATACTGAATAGTGTATTCCTCCATTCTTGATATAGTAATGGTCAAATTAAACAAATATATTAAACAAAACCTCGAGTTTTGGACTATATCTTTACTAATTAAATTGTTCATTAATGTTGTTGACTATACCCTTACAATCCACCACCATAGCAATATCTCAGATGCAGAATTTTCAGATGCAAGTGTTTCAAGGACAAATTCGTAAATCATGGTATATCGTTTTGATTAATTCATAATTCTGTTTAAGAACAATAAAGTACATGTATTGGTTTTTGTTGTTGAATGTTAGTGCCATCCATTTAGTTTAAGTAAACGTTAATTCGAAGATGTAAGTTTTTTCGGTTTTTGAAATAGTAATAATCGCACGAGTTGGCTTGGCTTCTCGAGAACTAAGATCCCATGATTACTGAATAAATTAGCATATGAATTTGACAGGGGTCCGGTGCATAAATTTAACTAATTAATTTATTTTTAATTCATATTTACTTTTTTAAAATTTTAATTTTAATGGTAGATCATTTTAGTCTCTTTTAAGATTGACATATTTACTCTAGCATTTTATAATTATTAGAGTTCATTTATACGTATTTTAAGAGATAAAAAACAAATATATTAGGTTCATTAAATTTGTGGTCTCTTACTCAAGTTCGAAATTCATTTAACTTTTTTACAAAAGTTTATTTCAAAAAGAACTCTGAGACTTTAATTTACATGATTGCATTCCTTATGAGAAATAATAAGATTAGTAATTTGAGTTTCAAATTCTTAAAATATAAATTAAAAAATGTTGACGTTAGTGGTTCAAAATATTTGAGCTTTAGAACTCCCCTTTATGATTCAATTGTTGATCCGACATTTTTAATTTCGAAGTACGTTACGTATCTAATATCATTTGTTTTTATTTTGTTTTTATTATTGTTTTTGCAGTAAGTTTTTCTCTCTTTTTTCCGGAAAAAAAATTATCGATGGTTGACCAAAGATAAGAATTAATTGCTAATTAATGTATTCAAAATATGAAAACAGACCTATTATTAATCGATTTCTTCTATAAATTTGTTTTTAAAAAATAGACTCAATTTAGTGATATGGCCCTGTGTATTTTTACATTAAATTTTATTTTAGTGATGCATTTGCCTCTTTTACGTCCTGCGGGACCTAAAACTATTCTGTATAAGAAAACGACAACATCATCAACTATTCGTTCTGGATTTCAGATTCACTCCAAAATTAACTCAAGTAATAATTAAACTATAGCGACGACTGAATCAATATCCATAAAGTCGTCCATTGATTTTATTATATTCATCAAAGTAATTGTCAATGAAGTTTACTAATATCTTAGCAATATGATTACTATGAATATAATTATTATTTATGCATGAATACCGTTAGAATTTAATCATACAATGTCACAATATTCACTTTCTAGTTTTAAATTTAAAATGTACTAAGATATTGAACTATCGATCTTATTTATCTTCATAAGAAAAACAATCATGTGAAATTTTTATAATTTTTAGTTTATTATTATAGACTAAATCAAGTGTAAACATGAACGAATATACTTAACTATGCTTGTTTAATTCTAATCTATTTTATATTTTTTGTTATCTTAATTTAGTGCAAAGTAAACTAAAATCCATATAATTTACACTTAGCTCGCCAAACTTAATCGAAGTTTTTTTATTTAAGTTCGTCATCGAGTTTGATCCGACAGTCCTTCAAATTATAGTCACGAAGTGTTAAAAAACAAAAAAGGTTCAAGATCATGCTAGTACTATTTAAGCAATCGTTATGGGAAGTTGCCTTACCCTGTATAGAAAATAGACCACACCATATACATTAACATAAGAAATCTTTCAAAAGATCTTCCTTAGTTGTATGTGGTAAGCATTTTACATTATTTTGTCGGAAATTGTATCACTAAATGATTGCGAATTTCAGGAAGGTAAAAGTTTGGTATGGTTTGAACTACTTGTTATTGGTTTTATTCCTTGAAGAAATATTCAAATATTTTCCTAAAAAAAAAAAATATTCAAATAGTTGCCATCAGGCATCGAGGACACTCTAAATATGTGTCCTCTTTCACAATGAAATGCAAGAAAAATTATATTATTATATAGCAATATTACATATCTTACATGCTGCCAACAACATTTGCATCGAAATAAATGAGATATATTGTATATATTGATTATTGGGTTTTGATGATAGAGAGTGAATCAAAGGAGACCAAACTGTGCAATATAATAGCTAGAAAAAACTAAATCTGTTTATGCATTATATTTACAACGCACTTGGCTTATAATTTAAGGATTCCAAAAAATTATTTTAGATAACAAATCATCGTCTTTCTGGGTTTCTGACTTTACATCCTTTGGAATACTCAAAAAAAAAAAAAAAAAAATGAACAAGGTCCAAATCGTCGTTAACGAATTTTGGAAATATTCATCTTCTAAATAAAATTTCATGGATTAAATCGGACGGTCCAGATGGCAGATGCACAAAGTTACCATAAAAAATCAAGTATAGCTATCTCTCTTAGTCCATTCTAATTTCATACTTGATTTGAATTCAGAAAAAAATGGTTCATGAGACTAAGTCTCGAAATCCTCATGCCCATTGTAATCCATGTGAAATGGGGCAATGCGACTAAAGACACATGTCGTATAGAAAGCGACTTTGATTGGTAGACAGAACAAAATGAATAAATGGATTATATACATTGTTGCGTAAGAATTTGTAGCTTAGTTACTTTATTATTACCCACAAGAACATTGTAATTTATTTAATTGAATGTATAGATATATAAGCGACCATCTTAACGGGCTTCATATGCTTTCAAACGCAATGAAAATTAAATCGATTTTTAACATATATCACGTACGCTTGAAATTTTACAGGTCAAGGGTTTTCTAGGTTTTGAATTCAAATAATATGACGATTAGAGCTTTCAATTGGATGCAACCAATTAGGTCAATTTAACCACAAAAAAAAAAAATCAATTTGCTTAAACAATTATATAATTTTTTTGTACTTTGATTTAGCCTAAAAATGAACTAAAAAAATTATATAATTTTATGTAAATGCATCTTTAGGAATAATATCAGCGTTTGGATTTAACATTTAAGTTTTAAATTTTAAAAAAGAAAAGTTAACAGTAAATTTTTGTGGGATTAAGACCTAATGAGTTACATAGATATGTAATATAATAAGTTACTACAACGATATTTTTGACAACCAAGATATTGTATAGCTTTAAATCTTTTAATTTTCGTACGGAAATTGATGTCTAAAAAAATTTGGATATTAAACAAAACGAATTGTTCATAGTCACCAGAGGTAAGCTAAAATGCGGCCTCCTAAATGTATACCCGATGCATATGCAAATGTGATACATAACCATACCCATAATAGTATACACTGCATATTCAATAATAAAATCTAGGTTTATATATATATATATATATATATTGTCTAACTACAGATGTTTTCCAGGCTTAACTCTGAAGAAGAAGCCTTTTGGTTGAGAAAATTTCAATTTACAAATAAGGCATTAGATATCTTAATTCGGCAAATTTTGGTACAAATATGTTTTTTTTAATAAATAATAAAGGCATGTATAATATAAATAACAAGATAAGTGGCATAAAAAAAATCATATAGAAAAGTATTGCTTTTTAAAGTTTTGTTGCACCTTAGATATTTTATAAACATTTTGGTTAAATGAGGAAAGAAGCATAGAAACGTAAGAGCCTCTGATCATAATTAATTAAACGTAAACATTAATAACTAACTCGATCATAAGTTATTTGATGATTATACTACTACCTCATTATATTTTCTTATTTATGACAAAAATTTGAAACAGATACTGTTTTAATTGCCAAATAATGAAACATTTTATAAAAGAAAAAATGCACATCCACATGTGCTGCCTGTATATCTTACCACATATATGCTATACGACGGCCAACTGCACGTATAATGAAAATTTTATTTGTATTATCGATAAGAGCTTTGGAACTTTAAAAATCAATGAAAATATTCATAAAATTACATAGACACCGATAGGTCAATACTAACTTCAAATTATACTTTTTGAATTTTCATGAGACAAATTTGGACCATCAGTTTGTTATCTTGACATCAAATTCTGGCCAGGACCATTATTTTTTCTAGTTTCTTTGCTATTTGTTTGTCGAGGTGAAAATAAAAAGTGTTGAAAATGATCATTTTCTCACATTATAATGATTGTGCTCCATATAGTTTGAAATTCTAGTTTGTCATTTGAGAGATTTGTACTACTTCTAGATAGTCAGATGGCAATTGTATACTCTCTATGTTAATCTGATTGACAAGAAATACATCTGCATGGCAATTGTATACTTCTTTCAGTATAGTACATCTTAAATTCGGTCATATATACGATATTTCAAATAGGACAGTACTAGGGTTAAAACTTTGTGCCAACATTGACAAAGTTAGTTTAATTTAGCTAAAACTCTTTACCATAACAAAGTTAATAATAATAGTAAAAAATATATATAAAGTTTTGCTTAAAATTCATGAATTGTTTGTGTGATTCTTAGTAATACAAAGCTATAGACATAACCTATAAATTGATTATTGCCTGTGAAAGAGATAACAAACTTGGGAATGCATAAAGAGTTGTGCACTAATTAAGGCCTAATTAGCCCATTACACACTAGTTATAAAATAATTTTTCCCCAGTTAAATAAATTAAGAAAAGAAAAAAATCCAGGAAGTCTTGCCCTTGCCCCACCCACACCTATTCTTCTCTCTACCACTATCTTTTGCCCTGTATTTATTATTATTATTATTATTTACAGGATAATAATTTTGGTTAATTAATGAAATAATTATCATTCTCTGACCTTAGATTGTACAGATTCCAACTTAACCCCCACATCTGACCTTGAAAATCTTTTTCTTTTGGGTTTTATTCCTTCAACAACATCTCTTTCTTCCTTTTTTTCTATGCCTTAGCGCTCTCTCTCTTCCTCTTGGGTCTCTCTAAAGAGAACAAAGAAGACTCGCAACAAAAGAGAACAATACACTAGAAAAGCAAGCACAATAATCTTTCTTGGGTTTTTTTTTTTTTCTCACATAATTTGTTTCGGAGTTCTCTAGGAGATGAATTCTGTACGTCTCTGATATTGGGCGCTTTCAGATTTCGTAGCTCCTTTTCTATCTCAATTTGCTGAATTATTTTGCACACCCAACTTTTTTTTCCCCTTTTTTTCTTGCTTTTTTCTCACTTTTTGGCGATTAATTCATGGGAAAGCAAGGACCATGCCGTCATTGTGGAGTTACAAGTGAGCTCCTCTTAATTTTTACATTTTTCTACTAAATTGTTGTAATTATTGGCACTATTGTTGAAAGAAACTTCCATTCCTTCTATTGTTCAATTCATTTCGTAATTTCCACTTGCTGGATTTCATTCAGAGACCAATCTCTCAGTTTATGTTCTTCCCCAGTAAATCTTCTACCTGTTAGGAATGTTGAGAAATAATTTTAACTTAGTAAATTCCTCTTAAGATGTTGATAAATCTCAGGAAACTTATGTGACTCTCTAGTATATATGTTCTATTTTATCCTGATGTTAATTTGTTAATCTACTATTTTTTTTCTGAACTTCAATCAACTGAGCTCGTTTTGGAAGAATAATTTGTACTGGTTCCACTTAGCAAAATGAAAAAAAAGAGAGGGGGCTGGGGGGATTTGAATCTTTATAAAAAGCACAAGTATATCCCACTTTGTCAGACATTTTTCTGTGCTTCTTAATATAAGAATGCTATCTATTAATAAAATTTCATTTTGTTCTGTTCTGGGAAATTCTAGAAATAGATACTGATCTTAAATTTAGTGTTAGACAACTGTACTCTACATTGCTTTCAAAATAGGTGTGTTTAATTAGGTTCACAATTTAGTTTACGTCGTTTATTCAGATTCAATTTATTGGAAAATGGTGCACTTGGATTCACCTTATAACAAACCTCGACATCTTCTTTTTATTTGCGCAATGAATATTTTTGTTGAAGTACATATTCAACATTTCACATAAAACATACAAGATGTTGATCAGAACCAAAAATTTAAAAAATGTAATCCGAAATCTGAGTATTGGCCCAGTATGATATTGGTAGGCTCCTAACATGCATGATGTGGTACCATACATCTCAATTTATCTTTGCTAGAAGAGCATTCCGATAGTTCAGAAAGGTTGTATATCATCCAGGTACCATTCTGTTGGGTCCATCTATTACCTCCTGACTGGTAGATACCTGTGCCATGTTATGTAATCCTTTTGTAGAGCAACATAACTTTAATTCTTCAATTAAATATACTTCAGCACTAAGACTGATATTCACTGGTACAACAGCTACACCACTCTGGCGAAATGGACCTCCTGAAAAACCTGTACTGTGCAATGCATGTGGGTCAAGGTGGCGTACTAAGGGTTCTCTTGCAAACTATACTCCATTGCATGTGCGTGAGGTAATAGACTCAGAAGACATCCAGCCAGTCAAGTTGAGAAGTGCACCAGTACCGATAACCAAAATGACCCAGTTAAAGCACCACAAGGAGGCCCCTAGGGTGCCCAAGAAGAAACCTAATCCTAAACATAGATCATTGATGGATAGCAATGACTCATTCTCAGGTCAGAATTTCAAACGGGCTAGTGAAGCAACTGACTGGAATAGTAATACCAGGTCAAGCTCTTATTCTGGGTCAGCCATCTCATATTCTGAAAGTTGTGCACAATATGATGCAAGCGATTTCACAGGTATGGTCTTGCACTTTTGCTAGTTTTATTAATTGCAACATTTAGCCCTCTTCACTGATGTAATTGTTGCATTATCATGAAATTGGTCTGTACCTCTATTTCATGTTTTATTGAACCTTATTATACGGCACCTGTAAATTTTAAGTTTTATTGAAGCCTGAGATGCCTGACTGTGTGATTAAGAAGAAAGCATATATTATTAACTAGCCTATTGTAGAATATTATTTCATGCATGCACTGTTAAGTAATATTTTGGCTGGAATAAGCCAGGTAGTGAAATAAGGGTTCAATTTTGTAGTAGTTTGTTTCTTAATCCACTTTTGTTTGAATATAAATAACCAGTTACCAGTAATAAGTGTTCTTTATAAGAGGTTTTCTCTGAGTGGAATTCCTCTTTCTGTAAGAACCTTCACATCTCTATGATCGTTCTCTTCTCTTTACCCAGGTTCTTCACAGTCAAACGTGTGGGAACCAATGATACCCTCAAAGAAACGGACAGGTGTCCCACGGTCAAAGCCATCACGTGTTGAGCAGCTCACAAAGGATCTGTACACCATACTCCATGAGACACCTCTTTCCTCCCTCTCTGCCACCTCAGAAGATGACCTGGTTTACCCAGCTGAGACCTTGAACCCAATGGACTCGACCGACTCAATTGAGATCAGGTCTGGCAGCATCCTCATCCTGAACTCGAACTCAAAATCAAAATCAAAATCAAAACCAGTGGAGGAGGAATCCGAGGCAAGCTCTTTGCCAACTGATGTGTATAGCAATGGGAAGTCGTGTGTTACAGCTTGTAATGGGTCTTCTGAGGTGTATACCAGGGAAGTGAAAAGTGAAGCTGTACAGTTGAGCTGTATTGGCCCCAACGAAAGAGGGAAAAGACCGGGAGGACTTTTTGCTGAGGTTAAACCAAAACCAAGGTATAGAACCAGAATGGCTTTACTGTCCTGACTATTGAATTTAGCTTCAGTTAAACCTGTGACCATCATGACTATTTTACATTAGAAGTCAACGTCTGACTTCACTTGAGCTGATTTTTTAAAATTAGCATAAAAGGCAGCCTAACAATCCGGTTTTATTTCAAAAATATATATCACTTAAAGGCATTTATGTTTTGTAGGGATTCACTACAAAGCGAAAAGCAATCTAGCCTTAGTGTTGCATGCGACTCATCACTTGCTTCACTTGACTTAAAGGTTGGTTGAGAGCACCAACTCCCCTCCCTCTTCTATCTCCAGTGAAGCGATCTTTTATGTAATTTTTGTTTCCACAGGGGATTTTAAATTATGAGTGCTTTTCAAAACTTTTAACACATGAAGAGCAACATCAACTGTCCAAGTATCTCTCTTCTGCTGATTCAATGCAAGCTCCAACAGGGTAATATTATCTCATGCCTTTTTTAGTTTCAAGTTGTAATATAATGGCAAGCAACATGTCTAAATTTGCAATGTCTACACCAGTGTGAGTCATCATCAGAGGCATATATAGGAAAGGCCAGGTCCATGCCTAGGCTTAAACTCTAAAACTGTACCTCTATAACATTTAAATTTCTTTAATCTGCCGGAGTAAATAAATCATAGAATTGCCTTTACATTAAATTATATAATTGCCTTTACATTAAATGTGCAACTATAAAGGAAGAAGCAATCTTTTTCGCTTTGTAAGTTTGGCAAATATTAGCTCTTTATGCCCATGCTTGCGTTACTGCTGGATCCGCTACTACTGATCGTTTTGGAAGCAACATTCTATTGTTGACCTAGAATTTGTGTTTGTCTTAATGTTTGAAGCCGTTAATTTTGAGGCACTATGAAATACTTGGCTATAGTTAATCATGTTCTGTTCAACCTTGACTTCAATGGATTTGCATTGATTAAGATGAGAATGGTGATATTATGCACCATGGAAAAATTGATTTGAAAAAATTCTTTTTCTCCTCTCATAGTGAAGAGTTAAAAATCTTTAAACCTCTATATAATACATCAATTTGACACAAAAGAAGCATACAAAATACAAACTAGGAAGTAGATTACATCTTTTTTAAAACTGATGAACTTGGTGCATGTTATCAACTTGTTAATACTTTCAAGTTCCACACCATGTTTCTTTCGTGATTCCATAGTTTCTTGCATCTCTGAAATGCAGTCTAAGGGGCTTGTTTAGTTCTTCACAATTCATGGAGACTTTAAATAGATTCCAGAAGCTTGTCAAAGAGGGGCACTGCAATGTCAGCCTCTCAGGGGCAAATTTAGAGGAGTGGAAGTCTCTTACAAAACTTCTATTAAACAACTCTGTGAAATCTGAATGGGGCCACTCTGATGAGCAGCTTAAGGTTTTAATTTTTTGTTTATTTTATTTATTTATTTATTTATCTGTTGTTGTGATCATTTTATCAATCCAGTTATTCATTATCATTCATTTATTTTTTTTAGGAAAAAGACCAAAATAACGAAAGAACTATAGGAAAGGGGCTGCTAAGTGGGTCAGGTTCGAACGCAGCATCTCTCAAGAGGCCACGTAATTTAAAGGATAATGACTTTTCAGGTTGGCCAACCCCCCCCCCTCCCAAAAAAATTTTAAATAAATAAAAATAATAATAAATAATAAATAAATAAATAAAAATAAGGGAATTACTATGTTACTTATTGTCTGTGTAATATGTAAACTTATCAGTTCTTAATTTCTGTTTGGACTTCAGGGCCTAGTGGTGGTGTAATGCACAGTCCTAAACGGATATCAAAATCCATGCCAGAACTGAAAGTTGATAAAGGTCACTGTGGTCTTTTCCTGTCCCCACCTGACAGGAGAGCATTCAATTTACCACTAGATTGCGGTGATGATTTTTCAAATCAGGAGTTGCTTCTGGACGTACCATGTAACTCATCTTTCCCAGAGGCAGAGTTGCTTAAAGTGATACCTAATGAAGAGAGTCAGTCTAGTTGCGGAATTTCTAGTTACAGAAACAAGCAGCCAATGCTCAGGTCGTAGGTAATTTGGTCTTTATGATAATATTGAGTTAATTTAGTTGTTGACTGGCGGTTTAAACCTGCTTGTTTTTCTGCTGGTCTTTTTAGCTCAATTTAGTTAAGTAATAATTTGGTATTTGTCGACTTAGCTTCTTGATAAGAGATGAGAGTTAAAGATTAACTCCAATTTTGAACTGGCTGGTGCTGGTTTATTCGATGATTTATGTATAGCTGCTAGAACTGTGAATGGAGATATGGAGTTAGCTTGTGTTTTTCCTTTTCGACGTCGTGGATATCAAATAGTCAAAAAAAAAGTACAAAAAAGGTACATTTTGCTTTATTTTCTTTTCAGAAAAACGCTTGTAAATTTTGCTTGAAGATAACTTTTCTTTTTTATTTGGGTATCATATGTTATTTTAATGATACATTATACCGCCTTATATATGTATACTATTTGCTTTCCATGTGTGTAATTAGCAAACACATTAAGCATTGAAACATTCATGGCTGCAGTGACAGTTTAGAGACTTGTTTCAATCATCATATAGCAGCACTCTTCTACTAATTGTATGTATTTTTACATCTTTATCCTTAGCTCGATGTTCTGAGTTGAACTACTACAAGCATGGCCTACAAAACAAGAAAGAGTAGAGTGTGTAAGCAGAATGGATAGTATTAAAATCATGTCTATACATACAATTTATTTGACCAGATACTACAATAGAGACGGATAATCTATAGATGTCAAGATCTTGCAGTAAATTTGCATCTAAAAAATAAAGTTACGGAATAGATAATTACTAAATCCAAAATACACATCCGGTTATGAATTTGAAATTAATAATTAGCTGATACTATTTACAAATACGATGGTATAATCATAATAACAAAAAAAAAAAAGCAGTTTGGACTTGCAAAAGTACATATATTTAAAATAATAAGGTCGGTAACGAACTTACATATATAATTTGATATTCATAATAAAAAGTACATGACATTTCTTCCAGGCTTCATTTCTACATAATTTATTCTTATATAACATTTTTTTTTTCCTTTGCATACAAAATGGTGAACTGAGCGCAGGATGAAATTTAGACGAAATTTTCGGATGAAGAAAACATTATCACATAATATGAGAGGCATCTTATGGAATTTGTTTACTCGTTTTGATTTGTAGGACGAAATATATTTTCAAATTAAGGAGACAATGAGCTTGCCAAGGGATGTAATACTTGCTTTTTTTTTTTCATTAATGCACTGAGTGGTGGGCGTGTAGCTCACTAGTTTCCAAAAAAAAAAAAAAATCATTTATTCTAACGAGAGAATTTTTGAAAAAATAAAAAGAAAACTGCAACAGAGACAACAAAATAATTTTGGGCCAGATTAGCTGGACCTATTTTTTGGGCCGAAGGGCACCGCCGTATAATTTTAAAAAAAAAAAAAACGATAGAAAATGGAATCTCTCTACTGTCTGTTTTTCTTTCATTTCATTTCTCTTTCTTTTTTTTTTTAACTTTTTAATAATGAATCTTACCACAAATTCCCACCGTCACTCGTCTCTATCCCTTCGCACAAACGATATCCTTCGCACAAACGCAGTCACCAAAACCCTACTGCTCCATTTCTAGAGAAAAAAAAAAAAAAATGCTTCTCCGTTCTCCTCTTCCCTCTTCGCCTCCATTTATCTCAGCTTCTACGTCAAAACCACGGGCGCCATGTCTCTATCTCTTCCTCCACCACTCCATTTCAAGACCAAAGGAGGTAAAGAGAGAGAAACCCACAATAGTGTCGGCGAAGATATCCCAAGTGCACAGCTATGGGACAGTGGATTTCGAGAACAAGCAAAATATCCATTGGAATAACCTCTACCGAAGGATTCTGGCTTCCAAAGGGGAAGACACGAGTGTTTCAAGCGTACTTGAGACTTGGGACTCAGAGGAGCAGAGGCTGTCCCGGTGGATACTCAGTCGGGTCGCCAAAGAATTGAGAAAGTTTGGCCATTTTATGGAAGCCCTTGAGGTTTTTACTAAATTGTTCTTTTCGTTTCTTTATGGGTTTAATTTTTAGCAAAAGACTCAATTTAACTGCGCATTTTAGAATCAAGCTGAATTATGTGTCAGTTTACCTTGATTTAACTGTCAATCAACATTACATGTCCTTAAATTACAGTCAACTGGGGTACCAATACCAAAACAGCTAAGTGAAAAAAAAAAAAGTGATAATGGCAAAAACAAATTGTTCAAACACAAGTTCCAGAAAGTACATGCACCTGAGCAACGCACAAAAATAGGGGTTCTGAAATTTTGACTGACTGGCATCTTTATTTCAGATTTATTTATGGAAGGAGGCACAAGGAGACCGCTTCTTCCTTTCATCTTCTGACTTGGCCATCCAGCTGGACCTGGTGGGCAAATTGTGGGGACCGGAAAGTGCAGAGCAACAGTTCTCTAATCTATCAGATTCATTCAAAGACAAGCGCACTTACTGCTCTCTTTTAAATGTATATGCACAATACAAGTTGAAGGAAAAGGCTCAATCCACATTTGATTTGATGTGTGAAAAAGGGTATGTAGTTGAAGCACTATCATATAATGTCTTGATGTCACTTTACCTTGATATAGGAGAGCATGGTAATGTCGTGAAACTCTTGCGAGAAATGAAGGAGAAGAACATAGCATTAGATACGTATAGCTATAACATATGGATTTCCAATGCCGCTGCTTTGCAGGATTTAGATGAAATGGAGAATGTAACTAAAGTAATGGAATTCAATAATGTAAATGCCAACTGGTCAATTTATACTACATTGGCTAGTAAATACATAAAACTCGGTCTGTTGGAGAAGGCTGAAGCTTGTGCGAGGGAGGCAGAGACGAGGATTACAGGTCGAGGCCGTAAACCATTTCTTTTCATTATTAGTCTTTATGGGAACATTGGTAAAAGAGAGGAATTGTACCGGATCTGGAACTGGTATAAATCGAGCTTTAACTCACCCCTAAACACAGGATACATAACCATGCTACAAGCACTTGTAAAAATAGGTGATGGGGATGGGCTGGAATCATTATATGAAGAATGGGGAAGAAGTGGAAGTAGCTTAGACCCGAAAGTTTCCCAGGTGTTGGTGGGTTGGTATTGTTCGAATGGGTTGTCTGATAAGGCGAGAGAAACTCTGGACCAGCTGGTACAGCGTGGGGGGAAGCCAAACGCAAATTTGTGGGGAACACTTGCTGAAGGCTATATGAAAGAAAACAGATTGAGCGAGGCTCTGAGTTGTTTAGAGAAGGCTGTGTTATGTGGAGGCCGAGTTGGTCGTAGAACCAGTAATTTTAAGTGGAGGCCAAGGCCGAGCCTTGTCCAGGGTTTGTTGGAGAATTGTAAGCAGAGAGCACAAACTGATGTTGCCGATCAGGTGATTGCAATTTTGAAAAGGGAAGGTTGGGATGAGATTGAACCTTATAAGGGATTTCTTGAGCAATTTAGTTTGGTGGGTAGTGATTAGTGTTAGATCTTTTTTTGTTTCTTTCTCCTTCTTTTTAGGGCTATGGAGGTGGTTATAATTAATTTTTCTCTTGAGCCCCCTTTCTTTTTTTAATAGCTTTTAATGTTGGTTAAGGATGTTTGTGTCTTGTATACTTAATCCATACGTAACAGGAATGCCAACAAGTCTATGGTGTCATCAAATGTCATAATTTTTATTAATATGTAAAATTTAAAATTTAAATGTCGAATTTAAACTGTTGATCTTATTCGTTTTAACGAATGATGCATTTTCATATAAGTTTCGAGTTGATTTGATACTTAATCTAGAGGTTAAACCATGAATGTATTATAATTAATTTGTCACTATTAACTAGATTCGTTTATCTTTTAACCTCTTGGTCGAGTATCAAAATCAACTTTAAATTTTATAAAATTTGTATAGAAATACATTACTCGTTAAAACGAACAAGATCAACGGTTTAGATTTGACATTTAAATTTAAAAATTTAAAAATATTAATAAAAAAGTAAAATTGTGACATCCTAAACTGATGGCACGGAACTTTACTCATAAACCTATATTTCAAGTCTTTATGTTAGCATTCGACATGGTCGGACAGACTCGACTCCAAGCAAATGTTTGTTGGTGGTTTTAATCAACAATATGGAGTATGGACCAAATGATATAATTGCAATAACCAATTAAATTTGGAAATTGATTCGTACCATCCAGCGATTCGTCATCCAAGTCATCCAGCGATCGCTCCCTTTATTTTTCCGCATCCAATCAACGATCTGATCAAATCCGAGCGCATCTGCCCCTCAACCACACTACCTTTCCTTCGATCCGAGCACACCTTCCCTCACTCAAAGTCTCATCTCCTCTAAAGCACCTTCCTCTCACCACAGTGCTCCTCTTACGAGCGCACCTTCCCCTCTCTCCCTCTCCCTTCTCCGCGCTACTTCCTTTCCATCTCTTCTGTCTTCTCCTCTTTCTCGTGCTCACAGGTAATTTTCTTCTTTATTTCTCACTGATTCTTCTATATATGTTTATTTTTAATTTTATGTGTTCAATTTGTTTGTTCTATTTAGTTGATTTTCGAATATTTTAATTTTTATATCTGTTTATTTTGTTTGTTGTATATGTTCAATTTGTTGTATTATGTATTCACTTTGTTTGCTTTGATCTGTTCTTTTTATTTCTTATGTAGTTATTTTTATATTTGTTCACTTTGTTTTTTATATCTGTTATCTATGTTATTATATGTGTTCAATTTATTTTATGTATTTGTTCAAATTTTTTATTATATATGTTCATTTTATATTCATTTTTGTTTTTTTTATGAGTCCGCATGTTTGTTATATCTCTTCAATTTATTTGCTCACTTTTACTTTTTTACGAGTCCACATTGTTTGTTACATTTGTTCAGTTTATTTCCTTTTTATGTTCAATTAGTTGTTATATTTGTTCAGTTTATTAATTATGTATGTTCATTTTTATTCTATATATATACACTATGTTCATATTATATTTGTATATGTTCAATTTATTGTTATATATGTTCATTTTAAAAACGCATGATAAAGTGTGAGTGTCACACCCCGACCTGAGGGAATGACACCTCCTCCGCCACGAGAACAGTTTCCCGCTCCCGTAAGGCGAACAGACAGACAGACTAATTTTTTTTTCATTCCATTTTCTTGATTTCGGCCCAGAATGCACACAACATCACAGATGAACACACTAAAGTATGTTACATTATTTCAAACCACTATTTACATAAGTAGTTGTTGGTAAAGAAAAGCAAATCACACCGCAGTACTACCAATCCCGGCTTATTCATATACAAAGGACTGGTTCTCTCAAGCTAGCTATTTACATATGCTACAAAATAAGTAGGAAAAACCACCCAACTTTCCTGAACGCCGTGACCGCTATCCCGGAACAAAACTCAAGATTAAAAGAAAACCAAAACCAAAAACCGCTACTGCCCAAAACCCACTAACCAACACACCAGAGAAAGCACACACACACTGGACACTCCTGGAAAAAGTTAGCGATCAGAAAGCTTCCTCTTCCTGGGAGTGAGCCTCCGGCTCTGGCTCAACCTCGGCCTCGGACGCTGGAGATGCAGGAGGCATCTCAAAATACAGATAAGCCAGTACCTCTGGCAACTCATCCAGACAAATGCACAAAACAGCTTCACAATTCAGACTTGGGATCCGTACCGCAAACTGAATGTAACTACACTCGATAGTGGCGATAGTACTACGCCTCACTCCATTTCGCCTCTCCTGGAACCCCCAAGCGATGAGGACACATGCAAAACAAAACACAGAGTG
The DNA here is from genome assembly GCA_027725995.1 of Rhynchospora tenuis. Lineage (NCBI taxonomy): Eukaryota > Viridiplantae > Streptophyta > Magnoliopsida > Poales > Cyperaceae > Rhynchospora > Rhynchospora tenuis. The sequence continues at coordinate 173,676,958 of CM050888.1, forward strand.
AGATACAATCTCAGTACGGGTTTTAGTTCCAGTACGCGGATCTTAGTACGAACCGTGTAACGGAATCTATTCCCCTTTTCAGATTATTAATTAATAATGCTCAAAAATTATTTACAGAAAAGTTCAATACCGTTGGCACCAGACGAAAAGGTCCGATGACCGGCATACTGCATCATGAATATGCACAGAAACAACCAAGCATAATTATTTCACAGTAATTGCATTTACTCAAGCTCTTATCGGCTGGTCAGATTCAGAAAGAACTTTTCCCAAACCATAGGTCCAACCCTAGGTACAGATTACAGAGGGAATTTCCAGAAATAATAGCGCTAGAATCCTGGCCGGGTAGGTGGCCAAACCATACTCCGGAGAGTAATACAATTCAAGCTTATATTATGCTATTCAGACTGAATAAGAATGGTCCGATTTAATTCAGAGTCAGATTCTTTGATTACACACAAAGTTATGCAACATAGTCAATTTACGGAAGCCATTCCAGTCTTTGGGATTCTGACTTCTTAAAGTTATCAAAGAAATGATAAGTCAGATCCATATTACCTACTAATCAAACGAACAGTTCGATTCAACATGAGTTTCATGTATTTAGGGCTCCTTAACAACTATATGCATTAAATGCAACCTAATTTTCAACATGCTGTGCATGAATTTAAAGATACCGATATTCGAGTTTGAACAAAGAAACCGCGTAAATTCCGCACCTTGCTGCTTACTGCTCCCTTGGAGTTTCAGGGTCCGTGCCTGTTTACAAACCACAGATCAATACCGTTAATATTTGTTTAACGGGTTTCCTTTAATCTGAGTCTGGTTTCTAACGTTTAACCGTGACCATCATAGTTGGTTTTCCAAGTCCTTTGTTTACCGTAATTATATTAAATTTACTTTAGTTACTTCTCCAATTATCAGAAACAATGTTTAACATTTATTTCCTAATATCGAAAATTGTTCATCATATACCGAATACAGAATACAGAAATATCAGACAGAATTAGGAAATCATTAAACACAATAAAAACAAAAATCAGAAAATAATAAATCAGAAATGTTTTATTTTAGCGGGATCAGAAAGTCTGGTTTATTTGCCACAGTATCTGTTCTTTAATCACACAGACTATTATCATCATATCCCTAAAAAGCCCACAGATTAATATTAGACTATAGTTAGTCTATAACAAGCTCAACAGAATCCGTCATTAGCATACAGATATTAGATTTTAACCAAATCCGAAAATCTAATCTTAATCACTATACATTTAGCCCACAATTAAATTTATTTCCGGAATAACTCAAGCCCACAGAAAAATCCAGCCCAAAATGAGTTTTCTCTTTTTTTTTTCTTTCTTTATTTCTTTCTTTCTTTCTTTCTTTCCAGCCCACAGCGAAACAAAGCCCAACAGAACACAGCCCGCGAGCAACCCAACACAACGACCAAGTCAACCCAGTCAACTGGACCCAGTTGACTGGGTCAAACCGTAACGGGTCCGACAAACAGTATTCAGATCCGATAAACCATTAGTTTTTCAAATAAGCCCACAGAAAATTAATAAGCCCCTCAATTTCTCATTTTAGCCCCTAATTTTTAGTAAAAGCCTTCAATGTCACAAGAAAACCCCTCAGATTTTGCAAAATGGCCCTCAGAAAATTATTTTATTGCAATTTCATCCCTGGGCATCGGCAAGCATACCAGAATCGTACCAGATCACCATATATCGTACCAGTGACTGGTACCAACCTTCTAACAGTCACAAATCAGCCTTCTATGCACTCTACATGCAAATTATATGCCTATAAACCCGCAGATACCTCAGTTTACACCTGATATGCCCAAAATGCATGTGTATGCACAACACAACCTATATCAATGTTTTTCCTTCACTGTCATCAATCCAACATGCATATATGCATCTTATAAGCCCTATTGCTTCCTTCCAGCCATCAATTAACATGTTTATATGCAATTTAGACTCAAAATATGCATAATATTCCATTAACAGCTAAGATGGTCCATGAAACCACTATATACAAGTTACATCCTTATAACAGACAACACAAACAAACTTAACATGCATAATTTACCAACTAACAGTTCTTATAACTCATCAGATAAGATATACTAAGCCACAGTTCATATGATCCTAATTATAACATATACCCATGACAGATAGCACTTAAATGTGTCATGTATGCTTATAATTAACATTAATATGCATGAACCTCATGTAATCACTGCCTCATGCCCTATTATTATTGCCTTCACCATTAAATCAAAGTTTAATGTCCTAAATAGCATGATGCACAAACATAGCACTGCTATTCCCTAAGTATATGCTCATATGCACATAATTATGCAATCTAAGCTTGCCAAAACCTATGATTAAGCCTCAGTTAGCCTCAGAATAGATATTCCTCATCACAGACTTCCTCATAACAGAAAAGTCAGTAAGCATACCCCACTCTAAACAGCTACAAGTAATATATCGCAATGCCACAGAAGTAATCCTTATAACAGTTGTATAAACACCAAATAAATCAGTTATATCGCTACATAGCCATCAATTACAAGCCAACACAGATAACAAGCCAAGCACAGAGAGAAATCGAATACAAGGACCAAGATTTATACCTATCTCGGGGGATTGAGCAAATCGTCTCAGGAATTCAAGCAAAACCAAAGCCAAGATCAAGGTCAAGCAAATCAAGAACAAGCCCAGTTCCATCCACCTATCCCTCGCGACAGTAACCCAAAAATTGATATCAATTTCTTAACAAATTGACATTAAATTTGACAAATCAAGGGAAAAGAAACCATTACCGTCTCCACAGCCGACTCAACCCTCGTATCTCCTCCTCCCCAATCAATCCCAATCCGAAACCCTAACCCTATAAAGCAACTTACCTCGACGGCTTGGGAAGAAGAGGACAAGACGGGGAGTTGCTGTGGAGCTCAGCATGGCCTCCACGTAACCCCTCCCTCTTAATTTCTCTGACAACCACATCGATCGGAGAAGAGAAGAGGTGAGCTCCTCGTGCTAACACAAGGAAGAAGAAGGAGGTGGCTACAGCTCAGTGGCTAGCCCAGAGGCGCCGCAATTTCACCCAACCAACACCCGACACAGAGAGAAGAACAGAGAGATGGGCTCGACTGAGCGTCGAAACAATCGAGAGAAGAAGAAGAGAGCCAAGTCGGAAAAGAGAGGAAGGAGAGACGAGTGTCTCTCGGAATTTTTATTAAAATATCCTTAGATCCTTTGTGGCAGAAACCGTGTGGCTTATGGTGTAGCAATCAACTGACATCCTTAATTCTAATTATTATTCCTCAAATAAATCAATTAGTCTAATCCAGAAGTCAGATATTGGTGGCAAATATACCGAAAAATCCCATAATTTAAACTGAACATTTCCATGTTCCCAGATCAGAAAATCCCGCAACTTTTACTGTTGCAATAACTTATTTAATTAAATTTCCTGATCATACCGCCAATTATTGGTATTTTCAGACAGATAAGGACTTGGTTACCATACTACGGTCACTATTGTTACATTCCACCCCCCTTAAAATAATCGTTCAGTCCCTTGAACGATACTTACCCGAACAATTCTGGAAAACGCTCACGTATCGTATCTTCCAGTTCCCACGTAGCTTCCTTGCGGGAATGACGACCCCATTGCACCAGAACTAGAGGAATCGCTTTAGTCCGAAGTTGCTGAACCTTCCTATCCAATATTCTCATGGGTTTCTCTTGATATGTCAGATTGGGTTGTACATAGAGATCTGAAAAGTCTAGTCTGTGACTTGGGTCTCGAATATACTTCCGGAGTTGAGAAACATGAAAAACTGGGTGGATCTGTGACAGTTCCACTGGTAATTCCAGTTTATAGGCTACTTCACCAATTCTTTTCTCCACAACAAAAGGTCCAATAAAACGTGGACTTAATTTTCCCGTCACACCAAATCTCTGAATTCCCTTCATAGGTGAGACTTTTACCAACACTTGATCTCCCGGTTTATATTCTACAAGCCTTCGTTTTGCATCTGCATATTTCTTGTACCGATCCTGTGCAGCTTTTAATCGTTTCAGTATTAGTTGTGTCTTTTCCGCACATTCTGAAACTAACTGGGGTCCAGTCGGATCCACTAATCCCTTTGGTTTCCACCATAACGGGGTTTTACATACCTCGCCATATAAAGCTTCATATGGTGGCATTCCTATACTGGCATGATAACTATTGTTATAAGCAAATTCTGCCATGTGTAGATATTGTATCCACGATCCACCGAAACTCAGAATACAGGCTCTTAACATATCTTCCAGGGTTTGGTTAGTTCTTTCAGTTTGCCCGTCCGTTTGTGGATGATGAGCTGAACTAAACATTACTTTAGTTCCCATAGTCTTTTGAAATTTAATCCAGAATTTTGAAGTAAAACGAGTGTCTCTATCAGATATAATTTCTCTTGGACATCCATGGTACTTGAACAGAAATTTCATAAATAATTCTGCTAGCTCAGGTCCTGTATAATCTATTCTCAAGGGAATAAAATGTGCAACTTTGGTCAATCTATCAACTATGACCCAAATTGCATCATAATTTCCTGGAGCTCGGGGTAATCCCGTAATGAAGTCCATAGTGATTGACTCAAATTTATATTTTGGCCTCCCTAACAGTTGTACCAATCCAGCCGGTCTTTTCCGATCAGCCTTTATTTGTTGACAGATGTAACATCGATGCACGTAATCCGCTACTTCTCTTTTCATTCTCGGCCACCAAAAATTTCTTTTTAGGTCTTGGTACATTTTCACTTCACCTGGGTGAATCGAATAACCAGAGTCATGTGCTTCAGATAGAATCTTCTTCTTCAATTCTGCTTTGTTGGGTATACAGATTCTTCCTTTAAATCTTAGAATACCCATATCATCTATTGAGAAATAGGAGTCCGGCTTGGTCTTTGCATATTCCCAGTACTTGGTAAAGACCACTTCTTTTTCTTGCTCTCTCTTAATTTCATCCGTAAGATCCATTTGTACCGTTAAAGCATCCAGTGTCATAGTATCAATTTCCATCGAATTCATATTGGTATCAGCTTCTCTTACCTTGTTCATATATGAAGTCATGGTTTCAGGTGAGAACCATATTTCCAAATCCCATCTTCTCATTTCTTCTAGCAATCGTGGTTCTATCGTCATGACATTGACCATATTAACATAAGTCTTCCGACTCAAAGCATCAGCTACCACGTTGGCTTTTCCGGCATGATATTGAATATCCAGGTCATAGTCTTTAATCAATTCCAACCACCTTCGTTGTCGAAGATTTAACTCTTTTTGAGTGAAAATGTATTTCAGGTTCTTATGATCCGTATAAATTTTACATTTTACTCCATAGAGATAATGTCTCCATAATTTAAGAGCAAATACTACTGCTGCTAATTCCAAATCATGGGTAGGGTAATTTTGCTCATGTGGCCTCAACTGCCGTGATCCATAGGCAATAACATGTTCATCTTGAGTTAAAACGCATCCCAATCCTAATCTAGAGGCATCTGTATACACCACATAATTTTTCTCCATAATAGGCATCACAAGAATTGGAGCGGAAATGAGACGATTCTTCAACTCTTGGAAACTGTTTTCTTGAGCCTCTTCCCATTTAAATGGTATGTCTTTCTGTAATAGCTGAGTAAGAGGTTTAGCTATTTTGGCATAACTATGAACAAATCTCCTGTAATACCCGGTTATTCCCAGAAAACTTCGAATTTCAGTTATATTCTTAGGAATAGGCCATTCTTGAATAGCTCTAATTTTATCCGGATCAACCGACAACCCTTCTTTAGAAATAACATGACCCAGAAATGAGATTTGATTTAGCCAGAAATCACACTTCGAGAATTTAGCATACAACTTATGTTCTCTTAGTCTATCCAAAACCATTCGTAGATGAGTTACATGCTCTTCCGGACTTCGAGAATAAACAAGTATATCATCGATAAAGACGACGACACATATATCTAGCATGTCCCGAAATACCCGGTTCATTAGGTCCATAAAAGCAGCCGGAGCATTAGTCAATCCAAAAGGCATGACTAAATACTCGTAATGGCCATACCGACTTCTAAAAGCTGTCTTCTCAATATCTTCAGGTTTAATCCTCAACTGATGGTATCCCGTTCTTAAGTCTATCTTGGAATAGACCGATGATCCTTGTAATTGATCAAATAAGTCATCAATTCTGGGTAATGGGTATTTATTCTTTATAGTAACCTTGTTCAAGTCTCGATAATCAATACAAAGACGTAGAGTCCCGTCTTTCTTCCTTACAAATAGAACAGGTGCTCCCCAAGGAGATGTACTTGGTCTTATGAATCCTTTTTCAAGCATTTCTTCTAGCTGAGTTTTAAGTTCCTTCAATTCGGCAGGAGCCATTCGATATGGGGTTTTGGAAATTGGAGTAGTACCCGGTTCCAAATCGATTGAAAATTCTATTTCCCGGGGTGGGGGTAATCCTGATATTTGATCGGGAAATACATCTGGGTATTCTGACACTACTGGAATTTCACTTAGTTCAGTTGTTCTGGATACAAGATTCTGGACAGTTACCAGATAAGCTTCACATCCAAACTCAATTAAATGTTTAGTTTCAATCGCTGAAATATAAGGAACAAGTTCGCCTGGTCTTCTACCTCTGAAGGTACTTGTGGTAAAATTTGGTAAATCGAAACATACCTCCCTTTTTGGGCAATTAATAGTTGCTGAATGTTTAGTCAACCAATCAATTCCCAATAGAAGATCGTACGTCGAAATATCCATTACCAGAAGATCAATTTCCAACTCTCGATCAGTAATTCGGATCTTCCGATTCCGACAGTACCTAGCCTTCTGTGTTGCTTGCCCCAAAGGAGTTTGGACCTTTAGCGTATCCTCACTAGACTCGATTTCCCAACCATACATTTGTACAAATGTACTAGAAATAACAGAATGGCTACATCCAGTATCCACCAATGCATAAGCAGGGCAACCAGAAATAAGCAGTGTACCTGCAAGTAAGTTGGTAGAATCCACCTGACTTCCGACTTCCAGAACTTCTTCAGTTCCCAGCTCAACTTCCTGAGTATCTTCACTCATCGTATCCATCGCATGTACTGCTGTTGTGGTATTGGATCGTCCTCCACGATAGTTTCCTCGTCCTCGGCCTCTCATTGGTGAGGGAGATTGCCTTCCGCGATTGGAGCTTGATCCCGGAGTAAAGCTAACTTGCGGAGTTGACGGAGCTGGCAGTGGACAATTTCTAGCCCAGTGATCCATGCTTCCACATCGGAAACAAGACTGATTCTTGTACCGACATTGGGATTCAGCATGAGGGAGTTGACAATGTCTGCACCAGGTCCTATCATAAGGAGTTCCTGTTGAGCGATTAGGTGGAACAGGGGGTTTAACATTCCGACTATTACCACCTTTTCCACGTCCACGGTTGTTGCGGTTATTCTTAAATTGAGCTTTCTTTAGCTGATAGGATTCTACTTGTTCAGCTGCTTCCATCAGGGCTTGGATTCCCTGAACACTTGGATTATCAATTACCACCGCAATATCGGGATTTAACCCGTTAAGGTACTGACGTCTCATACGAAAAGCATCTTCATTTATATCCGGCGCGTAAGGAGCACCAGATAGAAATAAATTGTTGTATTCAGCCACAGTTCGATTGGCTTGTCGGAGATTCACAAATTGAGCCCGCATTGCTTCCCGATGCATAGTGCTCAGAAACCGATTTCCAAATTGTTCTTCGAACCATTCCCAAGGAATTTGAGCAGTTTCACCCTCATAATGACGCTTCACACCGTCCCACCAGAACCTTGCAGCGCTAGTCAAATAATACACAGCCAGTTCAACTTGTTGTGCAGGTGTGGCCCGACACACCGCCAGACGAGATTTTACAGCTGCTAACCATTCCTCTGCAGCTCTATATCCTCCGTCTCCACTAAATTGTGGCGGTCCAAGCCTTGCAAATGAGTCAAACTGACGTCTGAACTCATCTTCCTCAGATCCTTGACATCCCTTATTCCCATTTCTTAAAGCTACTCGCCGACCTCTCTCATAGGCCGTCAGAAGACGATTAACTTCCTCGTCCCTTGGCTCCTCCGCGGCATTGGGACGTCTCCTTGGTCCAGCTCGTTGCTGACTCATAATTTAACCTTAACAGAAATCCAACAACCCGTGTTAGATTAGGTTAAACACAGAATCCTTAATCGTCTCTATGTTAAGCGTTCTTAACCCCAGATTTACCCCAGAATCCTCCAGAATGATTTGTGACGCTGTTTTGTACAGACAGAACCCAGAATGTTGTGTAAATGCTCTGATACCACCACAGAGGGGGACTGTCACACCCCGACCTGAGGGAATGACACCTCCTCCGCCACGAGAACAGTTTCCCGCTCCCGTAAGGCGAACAGACAGACAGACTAATTTTTTTTCATTCCATTTTCTTGATTTCGGCCCAGAATGCACACAACATCACAGATGAACACACTAAAGTATGTTACATTATTTCAAACCACTATTTACATAAGTAGTTGTTGGTAAAGAAAAGCAAATCACACCGCAGTACTACCAATCCCGGCTTATTCATATACAAAGGACTGGTTCTCTCAAGCTAGCTATTTACATATGCTACAAAATAAGTAGGAAAAACCACCCAACTTTCCTGAACGCCGTGACCGCTATCCCGGAACAAAACTCAAGATTAAAAGAAAACCAAAACCAAAAACCGCTACTGCTCAAAACCCACTAACCAACACACCAGAGAAAGCACACACACACTGGACACTCCTGGAAAAAGTTAGCGATCAGAAAGCTTCCTCTTCCTGGGAGTGAGCCTCCGGCTCTGGCTCAACCTCGGCCTCGGACGCTGGAGATGCAGGAGGCATCTCAAAATACAGATAAGCCAGTACCTCTGGCAACTCATCCAGACAAATGCACAAAACAGCTTCACAATTCAGACTTGGGATCCGTACCGCAAACTGAATGTAACTACACTCGATAGTGGCGATAGTACTACGCCTCACTCCATTTCGCCTCTCCTGGAACCCCCAAGCGATGAGGACACATGCAAAACAAAGCACAGAGTGAGATACAATCTCAGTACGGGTTTTAGTTCCAGTACGCGGATCTTAGTACGAACCGTGTAACGGAATCTATTCCCCTTTTCAGATTATTAATTAATAATGCTCAAAAATTATTTACAGAAAAGTTCAATACCGTTGGCACCAGACGAAAAGGTCCGATGACCGGCATACTGCATCATGAATATGCACAGAAACAACCAAGCATAATTATTTCACAGTAATTGCATTTACTCAAGCTCTTATCGGCTGGTCAGATTCAGAAAGAACTTTTCCCAAACCATAGGTCCAACCCTAGGTACAGATTACAGAGGGAATTTCCAGAAATAATAGCGCTAGAATCCTGGCCGGGTAGGTGGCCAAACCATACTCCGGAGAGTAATACAATTCAAGCTTATATTATGCTATTCAGACTGAATAAGAATGGTCCGATTTAATTCAGAGTCAGATTCTTTGATTACACACAAAGTTATGCAACATAGTCAATTTACGGAAGCCATTCCAGTCTTTGGGATTCTGACTTCTTAAAGTTATCAAAGAAATGATAAGTCAGATCCATATTACCTACTAATCAAACGAACAGTTCGATTCAACATGAGTTTCATGTATTTAGGGCTCCTTAACAACTATATGCATTAAATGCAACCTAATTTTCAACATGCTGTGCATGAATTTAAAGATACCGATATTCGAGTTTGAACAAAGAAACCGCGTAAATTCCGCACCTTGCTGCTTACTGCTCCCTTGGAGTTTCAGGGTCCGTGCCTGTTTACAAACCACAGATCAAGTACCGTTAATATTTGTTTAACGGGTTTCCTTTAATCTGAGTCTGGTTTCTAACGTTTAACCGTGACCATCATAGTTGGTTTTCCAAGTCCTTTGTTTACCGTAATTATATTAAATTTACTTTAGTTACTTCTCCAATTATCAGAAACAATGTTTAACATTTATTTCCTAATATCGAAAATTGTTCATCATATACCGAATACAGAATACAGAAATATCAGACAGAATTAGGAAATCGTTAAACACAATAAAAACAAAAATCAGAAAATAATAAATCAGAAATGTTTTATTTTAGCGGGATCAGAAAGTCTGGTTTATTTGCCACAGTATCTGTTCTTTAATCACACAGACTATTATCATCATATCCCTAAAAAGCCCACAGATTAATATTAGACTATAGTTAGTCTATAACAAGCTCAACAGAATCCGTCATTAGCATACAGATATTAGATTTTAACCAAATCCGAAAATCTAATCTTAATCACTATACATTTAGCCCACAATTAAATTTATTTCCGGAATAACTCAAGCCCACAGAAAAATCCAGCCCAAAATGAGTTTTCTCTTTTTTTTTTCTTTCTTTCTTTCTTTCTTTCTTTCTTTCTTTCCAGCCCACAGTGAAACAAAGCCCAACAGAACACAGCCCGCGAGCAACCCAACACAACGACCAAGTCAACCCAGTCAACTGGACCCAGTTGACTGGGTCAAACCGTAACGGGTCCGACAAACAGTATTCAGATCCGATAAACCATTAGTTTTTCAAATAAGCCCACAGAAAATTAATAAGCCCCTCAATTTCTCATTTTAGCCCCTAATTTTTAGTAAAAGCCTTCAATGTCACAAGAAAACCCCTCAGATTTTGCAAAATGGCCCTCAGAAAATTATTTTATTGCAATTTCATCCCTGGACATCGGCAAGCATACCAGAATCGTACCAGATCACCATATATCGTACCAGTGACTGGTACCAACCTTCTAACAGTCACAAATCAGCCTTCTATGCACTCTACATGCAAATTATATGCCTATAAACCCGCAGATACCTCAGTTTACACCTGATATGCCCAAAATGCATGTGTATGCACAACACAACCTATATCAATGTTTTTCCTTCACTGTCATCAATCCAACATGCATATATGCATCTTATAAGCCCTATTGCTTCCTTCCAGCCATCAATTAACATGTTTATATGCAATTTAGACTCAAAATATGCATAATATTCCATTAACAGCTAAGATGGTCCATGAAACCACTATATACAAGTTACATCCTTATAACAGACAACACAAACAAACTTAACATGCATAATTTACCAACTAACAGTTCTTATAACTCATCAGATAAGATATACTAAGCCACAGTTCATATGATCCTAATTATAACATATACCCATGACAGATAGCACTTAAATGTGTCATGTATGCTTATAATTAACATTAATATGCATGAACCTCATGTAATCACTGCCTCATGCCCTATTATTATTGCCTTCACCATTAAATCAAAGTTTAATGTCCTAAATAGCATGATGCACAAACATAGCACTGCTATTCCCTAAGTATATGCTCATATGCACATAATTATGCAATCTAAGCTTGCCAAAACCTATGATTAAGCCTCAGTTAGCCTCAGAATAGATATTCCTCATCACAGACTTCCTCATAACAGAAAAGTCAGTAAGCATACCCCACTCTAAACAGCTACAAGTAATATATCGCAATGCCACAGAAGTAATCCTTATAACAGTTGTATAAACACCAAATAAATCAGTTATATCGCTACATAGCCATCAATTACAAGCCAACACAGATAACAAGCCAAGCACAGAGAGAAATCGAATACAAGGACCAAGATTTATACCTATCTCGGGGGATTGAGCAAATCGTCTCAGGAATTCAAGCAAAACCAAAGCCAAGATCAAGGTCAAGCAAATCAAGAACAAGCCCAGTTCCATCCACCTATCCCTCGCGACAGTAACCCAAAAATTGATATCAATTTCTTAACAAATTGACATTAAATTTGACAAATCAAGGGAAAAGAAACCATTACCGTCTCCACAGCCGACTCAACCCTCGTATCTCCTCCTCCCCAATCAATCCCAATCCGAAACCCTAACCCTATAAAGCAACTTACCTCGACGGCTTGGGAAGAAGAGGACAAGACGGGGAGTTGCTGTGGAGCTCAGCATGGCCTCCACGTAACCCCTCCCTCTTAATTTCTCTGACAACCACATCGATCGGAGAAGAGAAGAGGTGAGCTCCTCGTGCTAACACAAGGAAGAAGAAGGAGGTGGCTACAGCTCAGTGGCTAGCCCAGAGGCGCCGCAATTTCACCCAACCAACACCCGACACAGAGAGAAGAACAGAGAGATGGGCTCGACTGAGCGTCGAAACAATCGAGAGAAGAAGAAGAGAGCCAAGTCGGAAAAGAGAGGAAGGAGAGACGAGTGTCTCTCGGAATTTTTATTAAAATATCCTTAGATCCTTTGTGGCAGAAACCGTGTGGCTTATGGTGTAGCAATCAACTGACATCCTTAATTCTAATTATTATTCCTCAAATAAATCAATTAGTCTAATCCAGAAGTCAGATATTGGTGGCAAATATACCGAAAAATCCCATAATTTAAACTGAACATTTCCATGTTCCCAGATCAGAAAATCCCGCAACTTTTACTGTTGCAATAACTTATTTAATTAAATTTCCTGATCATACCGCCAATTATTGGTATTTTCAGACAGATAAGGACTTGGTTACCATACTACGGTCACTATTGTTACAGTGAGGGAGAAGGGAAAATAGATCGTCAGGGAGGAGGAAAGGATGGAAGGGAGCGCGAGGGAGGAAGGAAAAATAGATCGCTAGGGTGGAGGGAAGGACGAAAGGGAGCGGGAGGGAGGAAGGGCACATGAGGACGAAAGAGACGCTCACCCATGCGTGCGGAAAAAAACGAAAAATGGAGGGGAGGGGAGAGTTGGATGACGCGGATGATTTTCGCTGGATAACGCTTATCAATTGCACGAATATAGATGGAGCTCCAGCTACTCGACTGAGCCCAACAAATATGAAACAGAAAGAAAAAGATAAGAAAAACTAGTATATAGATTATAGAGTCAGATGGCCTCAACAATTTTTTTCAGAAAACCGTTGTCACTTGTTTGTTCCGACTTCCGACAATGGAGCCCGCAAGTGGCCCCACTAATTTAGTTAAAGACACTGGGAGTTAGGGCCCACTTTTATGTCTTATCACCAAAATGGACGAATTCCAGGTTGCTTTACTCTTTTAAACTTTTTTCTTTTGTGTCTTTTTCTTTCTTTTTTTTGGTTAAAGATGGAACTCACTGTTTCAAGTTAAAATGATCACAAAAATATACTCGTGTGACATCACGTTTGCATCTATCATTAAAAAAATTGTCTTTATTCACTAAATCACAAAGTTAATTCTCTGTTCATAATTTTCTTGTATGTTGTAAATTTGATAAACTCTAACCAATTAGAATATTTATCTAATTTAAGCCCAACTTAACTACCATTTTTTTTTATGCAAAAGTCACTGATCGAATAAATCAATTCGAATTTAAATCAAATTTACCACTGTCGTGTGTAATTAAAATCAGTGTGACGCAAAACCGAGCAAGAATGTAAAAGGTTTTTGTTGCTGCTATAGCTCGTACAGTTTGGTGATCAAGTCTTTTAATATTTTTTTAGTTGCTAAACAACTTCTTATTACTTTCGATTGTATTACACGAAATTTAATTGTTAGAGCAATGATACCATGAACTCATGCATCTTCCATGAGTGGACAAGATTGTGATGAACCTTTCCGTGTCAATTAATTTTGTCATGACAATACTGTCAGGACCAGAAGCGAATCTATTTATTAATTTTTAGTCGAATAACTCTCACATTTACTAATAATTATGTGCTGGTTGTGTTCAAAACAAATAATGAAATTTATTTGTGCATCACGTTTCATGAGTTTCGATAATAATAATATCATCATCTTTGCATTCAACTTTAACTAATTCCCGTTTTTGGTCGAAAAATCTTCATTGTTAAATATATTCGGGTTGTAACTGTTCAATTTTCGCGGGAATTTGTCGAGATTCTGCGCGCCAAATCCAACCACATAGATTGGATTAGGCAGTAAAGTTCCTCCTACCGTCTGACTGTCTGAGCAGACTGAGCTAGATTCTCCCATGGCTACCCTCCAAATTATAGTATTTCCCTCAAATAGAAGAACTTCTATACTTGGCAGATTTACATGTTTAGTCCCTACTCTTTAATGATTTCTTTTTAAAAATCTCGATTAATAATAAACACGTATATAGGCTTCCACGTGCATTAACAAGTCTTATATTCTTGATGAATTCTTGTTTATACTAATTTTTATCTAAATCTTACCCAATATTAATCGCAAGCGTACGATTTATCGTTGAGTAAGCCTAGGGTCGATCCTCGAAGACGGTATATTCAATTTCTAAGTTGTATAAATCAATTTCAATTAAATCCTAAGGTTTAATAAAATATTTTAGGGCAACAATTATTTAATCTAAAGACAAAATTAAAAGCGGTTCAAAGATCCTAAAATTAAGCAGTTACTAAATTAAAATCGTGGAGATAACCAATTTAATAAAACTAGGGGTTTCTGGTTTCGAACAATTTCTTCAACTTGTCATAAGTAGAACGGTCCGTTCCATCTCTGGCACGGTCCGTTCTGGACTTAAGATGACGTACTGGAACTACCCGTCCTAAGTTAGAACGCCCCCTTTCGAGCGATCCGTGCTAACCTTGGAACGCTCCGTTCCAGAAGTCAATACTTGTCTTGTCATGATCTTTAGTAAGCAATTAAGTGTTTTATGTGATTTAAAACGACTTACTAAACCAAATAATTAAACTCTAACTTTCGTTTAGGTCAAATTCTTTGATTTAAAACGTTTAACTCCTAAAACTCCTAAACTTCAACTCTCGTTTCTTGATTTAGGGAATTAATTTATCTTTTGGGTTTAGGCATACTTTTAATCTCTCGATTCTAAGTAAAAACATTGATTACTCAAGTTTTGATTCAATCTTTCGATCTTTTATCTACCTAAGTGTTTTGTTTAAAAGCTTTGAGTTAAATCAATTGATCTTAACTTCTAACTATCAAACGTGTATTTTGTTTGATGAGATAATCAATTAAAACAAATAAACAAGCAATTAAACAATTAAAGCAATTAAATCACAAAAGACAAAATATAAAACTTAACTTAACTAATTTAATTAAAGATCCGACTAAACAAATAACATTAAAAGAAAATGTTCTCAACCATAGCCTCTAAACTAATCTACTCTAGCAAATTCATACTAAATAACTCATGTTTCATCAAATAAAAGCACATAAAGGATAGAAAATAAAAGTTACAATAGAAAATCGCTAGAAACTCTACAATTTCTCGCTCTGGCCTGTCTGGGACGGTCGGTCTGAGATCTGGGGCGGTGCGCTCCAGTGAGGCTGGATCGTCCTGGCAGGTTGTCTCCTTTGCTGAGTTGTGAAGAGGGCTCAACTTCGATTTCTGACTTGATTTCCGCATCTGGAGATAGGCCATCGCTTATATACTCAGTAAAACGCAGTTTCTAATCGTGGAGAACGTGGGATCGTGCTTCTGGAAGGTCCAAACTTAGAGAACCGACATGGTAGAATTAACTTCGCTATTTTGGGCAGATCTGGAATTGCTGGAACGGTCCGCTTGGATGATGGGACGACCCGTTCCAGAATTGGCCTTGGTTGGTTCTGCTGCATGTTGTGTCGTCTGCTTTTCTACTTTAGGACAGTTCGTTCTGCCGGCAAGGCGGTCCATTTCAGTACACAATCTTACTTTCCTTCGCTGCAATCTTCTATTGTTGCGCCGCAAAATGTGATGAACCTGAAAATCAAACTGTCGGGCTATGGCTGTACCTTTCTATGACCTAAAATTAGCAAAATAAAGTAAAAATACTTGCATTTGGTATTAATTTAGGGCTTAATCCGGTTGGAAATCGAGTATGAAAACCGTACATCAATTCTGATGCGAATTCACATTTTGTCACGTAATTATAAAAAAGTTAAAATGATCCATCAGAAGTATATAATTAGTTTAAATGCAAATTTAAACCACTAAATTTGAACCATTTATTTAATTCTTATGCTGCGAAAAATTGTGTACTCACAGTGTAAAGCATCGAAGCATTGGTAATTTACATATTAATTGTAACATAACTAGCAAATTTAGAATTTGTTAAGTTAATTAGGAAATTTATTAAAGAAATTTAAATTAATAAAATAAGAATTTATGCATATAATTGACATCAAACTCATATGTATAAATTGATCCGAGTTCGAAATCGTTGATTTTGTGTAATATTTAAGCATAAATTTATTATTCTAGTAAAATCAAAGTTTAATTTAAACTCAAATCTAATACTAACTTTATTCAAAAATTCAACAAAACAATAGTTATTAACAAACTATATGAGTAGCAGCATCTTTGATCATACAAACTTGGTCACACAAAGCCATAGAAAATCCGAAGGACTCAAATAAAAGAAAAAAAAATTTTCGGAGAAGACTTCTCTCTTCCTCTCCGTTTCATTTCGCTGTCTCTCTCTTTTTCTTCTTTTCTCTTCTTCTTCGTTCTCTCCGATCAAGCAGCTCGCCTCCTTTTATTTTTCGGTGCGGTAAATAGTAAAAATGGAGGCGGAGGAAAGAGCTGAGCCTGGCCAATCCTCCTCCGCCATGTACCCCTTTCTTCTTCGTTCTTATCCGATTCAGTCGGATTTGAGACGAGTTGGACTTTAAGGTTGGTGAAAATCGCGATGGGAAAATCGTTACCGTTCTCTTTTCTCTCTTCTTTATTTTATTTTCTGAGAACTTGGGGTATATAAGAGGGGTTTCTCTGTTGATGTCGGTTTGGTTGGCTTTGAGAAAAATCCGAGAGAAAAAGAGAGAGGGAAAGAGGAAGAAAGAGTAAAGGAAAAACCTAGAGATCGAAGGTATAACTCTATGTTTTCTATTTTGATTTTCTCGAATTTTTGAGGAATTATTCCGGGAATTTCTTTGGGAATTTTTCTATGTTTAAAATCTGATAAAAGGGGTTTATGGGAGTTGTTAATTTGTTTAGAAGAGGTCGTTGATGCTTACTGTTAAGTAGAAAACGTGGATGTGTGGTTTACTGTTAAAAACTAGGGTTTTCTCGGATGATTATCGTTAATCATGGGGTTTTGCTTAATAACAGTGGGAGATGAACCTTTTAGATGCATTAAAATGATGGATTTGAGTTAGAAACTGGAGAAATTTGCTGTGATTAGGGTTAGAATAGGAAGTATTGAGGTATGGGCATTCGGGTTGATTGGGATAGTGCTAATCTGATGAAATTCTTGAGTTTTCGATAAAACTGTTAATTAGGATGTGTTTGTGATGTTATATACAGGTATTCAAACCTGTGGTACCGGTTTTTGTGTCACTGGTACTTGTTCTGGTACCTGTCTGGTATGGCGACGGGGTTACAGGGACTGATTTGTGAAAAATATTTGGGTCTGAGGACTTGTTTGTGAGAGAAAAGGGCCTAAGTGTGATGAAAAAGGGCCTGGTTGTAAAATAAAATGATTTGAGGTTGTTTTTGGAAGTTTTTCCGCTGAGTTGCGGGGTTAGGTTGTCGGAAATGAGTTCGGATCCGTTTGGCTGGCTCAGGTCAAATGGGTCAGTTTGACCTGGCTCAGCTGGTTCGCCTTTTTGGGCTGGTTTTCGTTTGGGCTTGTTGCGCGAAAAAAAAAAAGAGGAAGCTGGGCTTCTCTCTCTGTTGGCCCAGTGCGAAGAAAAAAAAAATTGGAGTGATTTTGGCCCGAATATTTATATCTTTAAATCTAATTTAATTAGATTTAATAATTAATCATAAATAACTTAATCTATGATTAAGTTAAAACTAATGTGGCTTAATAAATTAATTAAAGGAAAGGCCAACGAAACATTTGGGTATACCTTTAATTAGTCGGTTTCGGGAAATGATGAAAACAGTTCGCGTGAAAATCTAGAACAGATACAAAATCACCGACTATCTGATCCCAACAAATGAATAACAAAAATTTTCATCTTAAATTTTCGTATTTCTTATTTTAAATTAAGTTAAGGTTTTATAATTTTCTTATTTCTTATTAATTAAATTTTTGGAAATTTAAAACAATTTAATTAAATAAAATTTAAATATACTTATTTTAATAAAAATAAACAACAATTTAATTAAATTAAGTCCTTTAAATTATTTTTAATTTATTTTACTTTCTTTAAAAAAAAATTTTTTTTTCCAAAATTCTATTTAGTTTTATATTATTTATTTATTTAATTGTTTATATAAAAAAAAATATAATAATATTAATATATATATATATATATATATCTATAGTGAACTAATTTAAATGAATAGTAATAGATGTTAAATCATATTAAAATAAATAATCTACTAAATTATGTTAACATAACCAATAAAGAATCAATCGATTCTAAAGAACTACTGGAAATATAAATAAATGTTATAACTAAATACTAAAAACCATAAATAAATATTATAATTAAATATCTTTTAATGTAAGGATTTTTAGTATAGTGGGGTATTAGAAAATTTGAATTTTTCCAAGTTAGTTAGTTAATTGAAACCGTTAGTTAATTCTCAACGGTTTTCTGATTTCTTTACAGGAGATTGGACGGGTTCCGAAGCAGACAACGATAAAGGTGCGGAACGTGGATATCTATAGAAATTTTTGTTCGGTAAATTTTAAATTAATGCATTGCATGTTGAATACCGACTTAAATGCATTAATGTTTGGTCATATTAGTTCTAGACACAGATATTACAACTCAAATACAATTATCATGTTGAATTAAGTTCCCACCATTGGAAATTTGAATAATTATGAGTCAGGCAAGTTTGTTTATCAATTGATTTATTGAACAGCATTGTATCAGTTCAATTAATGAGTATTGCCTGTTATGAGGAATTCTAAAAGTCTTGTGAAGTTAATAATAATGGATGGAATTTAAAAGAGATTAAACCACTCTCCAAAGTCGGTCGGCCACCGGCTTTGGCCAGTTCGATAGTACTATACGGATATGGAATCCCTTCCGCTTGTCAGGGCCCGGGATTTTTAAATCTCTACCGCCTGCCCTGTCTGGGGAAGATCTCTCTCCGCCTGCTCATACTAGTTGAGTTGGGAGATCTGAGTGTGTATTTAATTATCTTTATATGACTTATGATTTGACGGATCAGACTTTGCTGATGATTCTTGACTTATCTGTTGTGCATGTGTTATACAGATGGTGCTGATAGGTCCGGTTTTACTTCGTTGCACGGTAGGTTATTAGAATATATTATATTGCATTTTTTTTTATACAACCCTTTTTAAAGTTCCAAACAATTAAATATTTATTTATTATGTTATTAATTTCATATTATATTACGGGATTTATTCCGGACTTAGATTTCAATTAGAAATCCACGTCTGGAACTAAAACCCGCACTGAGAGTTTATCTCACTCCGTTTGTTTTGCATGTACCTCGATTGGTTGGGGGTTCCAGGGTACTCACAGGCCGCTGAGGGGTCCTCCGCTCTTCGTGATTGATGGGTCGCATGTTCATCTTCATACTTTTGTTCCTCATATGCACACTTCCCTTACGTACCATGTTTCTATGTCTCCTGACGGTGTATATTTTTACCTCGAGTATACTCCTCCTCCACCTCCTGCGCCTGCTTCACCTCCAGTTCCAGAGCCTTCGGTACCTCCCACCCCAGTGATAGTTGTTAGTGACTCCGATGACGAGGGTATCGTCTTGGAGTAGTTTGTGTGTTGGTGTGTTTATGACTTACTAGTTAGTTTGGTGGCGAGATGGACTAAATTTTGGTACACTAGTCTAGACTTTGTACATGTGAGCTAGACTAAGTGTTGTAGTTATTGAGTCCATTCTCAGGGCTTGTGGTCCTCTGTTATGTGTGTGCCGGTTTCTGATGGTGATGATGGTGATGTGACTTTGTACCATATGTATTTTATATGTTAGTGTGAGAGTGTGCTTTTGGGACTTGATTTGCTTATGTTGTGATTTGTGTTGATATGTTCAAATCACTTTATGTCTCTTATTACTCTTTATGTAAAAAAAAAAAAAAAAATGGTCGTTAATATTAGGTTAAGTTTTTAAACTAAAGCCTTACGATAACACAAGTTTTGTGTTATCGTGGCGGGAGCTGTCATATTTAGAGCTGGGATGTGACAGTCTCTTTGTGGTGGTATCAGAGCGTAGGTTTGGTTTAAGCCCTAACCAGCATCACGCAACGTGGGTAGAAGATGGGCTAAGACGATCTTTGGAATTACATTAAAGATAAGCATGCATGCATTGCATATATTTACCCATTATTTGCAAGAAATGCATTTTTATGTTCTATTTTGATATTTTTCTATTTTACACTAACCCTGCATAATTATATTAATTTAAAAAGTGAGTTGAATAGCAGAGTTAAGTAATGGAAAATGCACGCGGACGACGTGGACGACGGGGTGGCCGTCGCGCCCCGGAGCCAGAAAGGCAAGAACGTGTAGAATTGGAGGATGAAGAAGTAAATCGATTGTTGCAAGCTTATGAACGAGGGCGTCGAGCTACTGAACAAGATAACCAAGGTCCTAGGGATCGAGAAGAAGCAAATTTCAGAAAATTTGAGGCGTTTGCCCGATTGACACCACCCAAATTTAACGGAGAAAGCGGTTTTAAAGCCGCAGAAGAATGGTTGGCTGCTATGAAAGCCCGATTGGAGGTTTGTCAAGCCCCAGCGGAACAACAGGTGAATCTAGTAACTTACTATCTTGAAAATGCAGCCAGGTTTTGGTGGGAAGGTGTGAAACGGGGTTATGAAGGCGACGTGACACAAATTCCGTGGGCCTGGTTTGAGGAAAGGTTTGAACAGAGGTTCATGAGCACTGTACATAAGGAAGCTATGAGAAATCGGTTCGTGACTTTGAAACAAATGGGACGGACAGTGGCAGAATACAACACCCAATTTCTTAGCTTGTCCCAATATGCCCCTGATATCTTTAATGATCCATACCGACAAAGACGACAATACTTGGATGGTTTGGATCCTGATATTGCCACGACGGTGGATATACGAGCAAATCAAGGGTTACAACAATTGATGGATGCGGCGGAGCAAGTTGATGTGTATCAAAAGCGAAAAGCTCAGCAGCGAATTAATCAAGCTAGGAATGTGCGGGGACGAGGAACGGTAGTAACTGGACGGGGAATGTCAGCCTCACCAACTACAAGAACGTTTCCAAGACCAGTAGGACTGCCTACACCCCCTGTGGCAAGGCCGCCTTTGCCTTTGGCTAGTCGAACATCTCAACCTGTTAATTCTAACTGGTGTAGAAGGTGTCAACAACCACATTCTGAAGCTGAGTGTCGTCAAATAAATCGAGTTTGTTTTGGTTGCGGGAGTTCAGATCATTGGGTCCGAGATTGCCCAAAGTCGTGGATAAATCAACAGAGAGGAATGAATGCGGGAACAAGCACTGGGCGAGGAGCCGGAGTAGTCCCAAGAGGTCGTGGTAATGCACGAGGTGGACAGACTAACAGAACTACCGTTGTTCACGCCCTAGATGCAACAACTGAGACGCCTAACGAAGAAGAAATAGTAGAGTTAGAGAATCTGGAGGAAGAAATGATTGATCCAGAAACTGGAGTAGCGGCGGACCCAGATGAAGGGGCAACGGATCTTCTGGCAGGTATTTTACTTGTTTCTGGAAACCCTGCATATATTTTGCTAGACACAGGATGTAATCATTCAGTTGTGTCCAATTCTTTTGCGGAAAAGTGTGGATGGGTTATAGAAACAAGTGAAAAGACTTTACAAATTCAAACACCTTTAGGACAAGCAACCCAACCCTCTGCACATTGCTGGAATCGTGAAGTTCGTGTAGGAGGACGGGATTTAAGAGTAAATTTGTTGGTTATGGATATAGCAAATTATGACATATTATTGGGATTGGATTGGCTCACTCAACACTCTGCTGTTATAAATTGTGCAAAAAGAGAAGTAACTTTTGAACTTCCAAACCAAACCATATGCACTTTGAAATGTCGGAAGGCTGATGATGTAATACCTTATATTTCGGCACTTAAAACTAAACATTTAATAGAAGCCGGTTGTTCAGCCTATTTAATTACGGTGGTAAAATTGATGTCTATAACTCCAGATTTAGCTTCCATACCTATAGTGTCAGAATATTCTGATGTATTTCCAGAAGAAATCCCTAGATTACCACCTGAAAGGGAAATTGAATTTCCAATTGAGCTGATACCAGGTACTACCCCTATTTTTAAAACTCCATATCGAATGGCTCCTGCTGAATTGAAAGAACTTAAAATACAACTGGAAGAGTTGCTAGAAAAGGGATTTATTAGACCTAGTTCTTCTCCTTGGGGCGCACCTGTTTTATTTGTTCGGAAAAAAGATGGATCTTTACGATTATGCATTGATTATCGGGAACTTAACAAGGTAACCATTAAAAATCGATATCCTTTACCTCGAATTGATGACTTATTTGATCAACTTCAAGGATCTTCAGTTTATTCAAAAATAGATTTAAGAACTGGATATCATCAGTTGCGCATTCGACCAAGTGATATTGATAAAACTGCATTTCGTACCCGATATGGACATTATGAATATCTGGTAATGCCTTTTGGATTAACTAATGCCCCTGCAGCTTTTATGGATCTGATGAATCGAGTTTTTCATGATTTGCTAGATTCTTGTGTGGTAGTATTTATTGACGACATCCTTATTTATTCAAAGACAAAGGAGGAACATGGGGAACATCTCCGATTGGTATTAGATAGACTTCGCCAACATCAATTATATGCCAAATTGTCTAAATGTGAATTTTGGTTGGAGCAAATCGCTTTTCTTGGGCATATCATATCTAGAAAGGGCTTAGCTGTGGATCCCGATAAAATTAAAGCTGTGATGGAATGGAAACCACCGAAGAAGGTGACTGAGGTAAGAAGTTTCCTTGGATTAGCAGGTTATTACCGGCGATTTGTGCTAGATTTTGCCAAAATAGCTCGACCACTTACCAAATTATTACAAAAAGATATAAAATTTGAGTGGGGTGAAGATCAGGAAAAGAGTTTTCAGGAACTGAAACAGAGGTTAGTAACTGCTCCTATTCTTGCCATGCCAATTTCGGGACAAGAATATACTGTATATACGGATGCATCTCAATATGGGCTAGGATGTGTTCTTACTCAGGGTGGACATGTTATCGCCTATGGGTCAAGACAACTGAGAAGTCATGAACAAAACTATCCTACTCATGATTTAGAACTTGCAGCGGTGGTATTTGCACTTAAAATTTGGCGACATTATTTATATGGAGTTAAGTGCAAAATATATACCGATCATCAAAGTCTCAAATACATTTTTA
Source organism: Rhynchospora tenuis (assembly GCA_027725995.1). Classification (NCBI taxonomy): domain Eukaryota; kingdom Viridiplantae; phylum Streptophyta; class Magnoliopsida; order Poales; family Cyperaceae; genus Rhynchospora; species Rhynchospora tenuis. Next base: position 173,700,356 of record CM050888.1, read on the forward strand.
CCCAGAAAGAATTGAATTTGAGACAAAGAAGATGGTTAGAACTAATTAAAGATTATGATCTCGATATACAGTACTATGCTGGAAAAGCAAATCGCGTGGCTGATGCTCTGAGTCGGAAAGGTCAAATCAACTTGATTACATTCTTTACTCAGGAACCAAAACTTTTGGAAGAAATAAGACAAATGAAATTGTTTGCAAGTTTTTCCCAAGAAACAATACAAACGTTTTCTTCTAAAATTTTTGAAAGTGGAAATCAGCCAGAAATAACCACGGTGATTACGGGGATGTTAGCTTCTTTATCTATACAGACTGATCTACAAAGTAAATTAAAAGAAGCTCAAGAAAAGGATTCCAAGTTTGAGAAGTTTCGGGAATTGGCTAAGAATAAACCTGATTCATTTTTCAAGACTGATGACATGGGAATGTTGAAATTTAAGGACAGAATTTGTATACCCAATAGTTCCGAGATTAAAACGATAATATTATCAGAGGCTCATGATTCAGGGTATACCATTCATCCTGGAGAAGTTAAAATGTATCAGGATTTGAAAAGAGCATTTTGGTGGCCGAATATGAAGAATGATATAAAAGAATATATCAAAAAGTGCCAAATTTGTCAACAAGTAAAAGCTGATAGACAGAGACCTGCTGGACTTTTACAATTACCTTGGATACCGAGACATAAATTTGAGTCGATTACAATGGATTTTGTCACCGGATTCCCAAGAACTATGGGAAAGTATGACTCAATTTGGGTTATAGTGGATCGATTAACTAAGATAGCCCATTTTATTCCAATTCGGACCGACTTCACAGGTAAGGAGTTAGCCGAAATATTCATGAAAATACAATTCAAATATCATGGTTGTCCAAAAGAAATCATTTCTGATAGAGATACAAGGTTTACATCTCGATTTTGGACAAGTTTTCAAGAACAAATGGGTACCAAGGTTATGTTTAGCTCTGCACACCATCCTCAAACGGATGGACAGTCTGAAAGAACGATTCAAACTTTAGAAGATATGTTGCGAGCTTGTGCACTTAGTTTTGGTGGGTCTTGGTTAGAACATTTACATTTGGTGGAATTTGCCTATAATAACAGTTATCATTCAAGTATAGGCATGTCACCCTTTGAAGCGTTATACGGAGAACCATGTCGAACTCCGTTATGGTGGAAACCACAAGGAACAATAGACCCAACAGGACCTCAGCTTATTGCTGAAAGCGAAGAAAAAGTTAAAATCGCCTTAAAAAGGTTAAAAGCTGCTCAAGACCGATATAAAAAGAGTGCTGATGCAAAAAGGCGGAATGTGGAATTCAATGTGGGAGAAGAAGTGTGGTTAAAAGTGTCTCCGGTAAAAGGGATAAGACGGTTTGGAATGACAGGAAAATTAAGCCCTCGCTATATTGGACCCTTTCCAATTCAAAAGCGAATCGGACAAGTAGCTTATGAATTGAAATTATCCGATCAACTATCTCAAGTGCATCCTGTATTTCATGTGTCACAACTCAGACAATATATAAAAGATCCCACACATAAAATACCGGATTATTCAGATATGCAAATAGAAGAGGATTTGACGTATGAAGAAGAACCAATGCAGATACTGGACCGGAAAATACAGCAATTAAGGAATAAAATTATTCCCTTAGTATTGGTTCATTGGGGAAAACATTCGACCAAAGAAGCTACGTGGGAATTAGAAGACACTATGCGAAAACAATACCCAAATTTATTCGGTAAGTATCGTTTCGGAGACCGAACGATCTTTTTAAGGGGGGTGGGATGTAACATAACTAGCAAATTTAGAATTTGTTAAGTTAATTAGGAAATTTATTAAAGAAATTTAAATTAATAAAATAAGAATTTATGCATATAATTGACATCAAACTCATATGTATAAATTGATCCGAGTTCGAAATCGTTGATTTTGTGTAATATTTATGCATAAATTTATTATTCTAGTAAAATCAAAGTTTAATTTAAACTCAAATCTAATACTAACTTTATTCAAAAATTCAACAAAACAATAGTTATTAACAAACTATATGAGTAGCAGCATCTTTGATCATACAAACTTGGTCACACAAAGCCATAGAAAATCCGAAGGACTCAAATAAAAGAAAAAAAAATTTTCGGAGAAGACTTCTCTCTTCCTCTCCGTTTCATTTCGCTGTCTCTCTCTCTTTCTTCTTTTCTCTTCTTCTTCGTTCTCTCCGATCAAGCAGCTCGCCTCCTTTTATTTTTCGGTGCGGTAAATAGTAAAAATGGAGGCGGAGGAAAGAGCTGAGCCTGGCCAATCCTCCTCCGCCATGTACCCCTTTCTTCTTCGTTCTTATCCGATTCAGTCGGATTTGAGACGAGTTGGACTTTAAGGTTGGTGAAAATCGCGATGGGAAAATCGTTACCGTTCTCTTTCCTCTCTTCTTTATTTTATTTTCTGAGAACTTGGGGTATATAAGAGGGGTTTCTCTGTTGATGTCGGTTTGGTTGGCTTTGAGAAAAATCCGAGAGAAAAAGAGAGAGGGAAAGAGGAAGAAAGAGTAAAGGAAAAACCTAGAGATCGAAGGTATAACTCTATGTTTTCTATTTTGATTTTCTCGAATTTTTGAGGAATTATTCCGGGAATTTCTTTGGGAATTTTTCTATGTTTAAAATCTGATAAAAGGGGTTTATGGGAGTTGTTAATTTGTTTAGAAGAGGTCGTTGATGCTTACTGTTAAGTAGAAAACGTGGATGTGTGGTTTACTGTTAAAAACTAGGGTTTTCTCGGATGATTATCGTTAATCATGGGGTTTTGCTTAATAACAGTGGGAGATGAACCTTTTAGATGCATTAAAATGATGGATTTGAGTTAGAAACTGGAGAAATTTGCTGTGATTAGGGTTAGAATAGGAAGTATTGAGGTATGGGCATTCGGGTTGATTGGGATAGTGCTAATCTGATGAAATTCTTGAGTTTTCGATAAAACTGTTAATTAGGATGTGTTTGTGATGTTATATACAGGTATTCAAACCTGTGGTACCGGTTTTTGTGTCACTGGTACTTGTTCTGGTACCTGTCTGGTATGGCGACGGGGTTACAGGGACTGATTTGTGAAAAATATTTGGGTCTGAGGACTTGTTTGTGAGAGAAAAGGGCCTAAGTGTGATGAAAAAGGGCCTGGTTGTAAAATAAAATGATTTGAGGTTGTTTTTGGAAGTTTTTCCGCTGAGTTGCGGGGTTAGGTTGTCGGAAATGAGTTCGGATCCGTTTGGCTGGCTCAGGTCAAATGGGTCAGTTTGACCTGGCTCAGCTGGTTCGCCTTTTTGGGCTGGTTTTCGTTTGGGCTTGTTGCGCGAAAAAAAAAAAGAGGAAGCTGGGCTTCTCTCTCTGTTGGCCCAGTGCGAAGAAAAAAAAAATTGGAGTGATTTTGGCCCGAATATTTATATCTTTAAATCTAATTTAATTAGATTTAATAATTAATCATAAATAACTTAATCTATGATTAAGTTAAAACTAATGTGGCTTAATAAATTAATTAAAGGAAAGGCCAACGAAACATTTGGGTATACCTTTAATTAGTCGGTTTCGGGAAATGATGAAAACAGTTCGCGTGAAAATCTAGAACAGATACAAAATCACCGACTATCTGATCCCAACAAATGAATAACAAAAATTTTCATCTTAAATTTTCGTATTTCTTATTTTAAATTAAGTTAAGGTTTTATAATTTTCTTATTTCTTATTAATTAAATTTTTGGAAATTTAAAACAATTTAATTAAATAAAATTTAAATATACTTATTTTAATAAAAATAAACAACAATTTAATTAAATTAAGTCCTTTAAATTATTTTTAATTTATTTTACTTTCTTTAAAAAAAAATTTTTTTTTCCAAAATTCTATTTAGTTTTATATTATTTATTTATTTAATTGTTTATATAAAAAAAAATATAATAATATTAATATATATATATATATATCTATAGTGAACTAATTTAAATGAATAGTAATAGATGTTAAATCATATTAAAATAAATAATCTACTAAATTATGTTAACATAACCAATAAAGAATCAATCGATTCTAAAGAACTACTGGAAATATAAATAAATGTTATAACTAAATACTAAAAACCATAAATAAATATTATAATTAAATATCTTTTAATGTAAGGATTTTTAGTATAGTGGGGTATTAGAAAATTTGAATTTTTCCAAGTTAGTTAGTTAATTGAAACCGTTAGTTAATTCTCAACGGTTTTCTGATTTCTTTACAGGAGATTGGACGGGTTCCGAAGCAGACAACGATAAAGGTGCGGAACGTGGATATCTATAGAAATTTTTGTTCGGTAAATTTTAAATTAATGCATTGCATGTTGAATACCGACTTAAATGCATTAATGTTTGGTCATATTAGTTCTAGACACAGATATTACAACTCAAATACAATTATCATGTTGAATTAAGTTCCCACCATTGGAAATTTGAATAATTATGAGTCAGGCAAGTTTGTTTATCAATTGATTTATTGAACAGCATTGTATCAGTTCAATTAATGAGTATTGCCTGTTATGAGGAATTCTAAAAGTCTTGTGAAGTTAATAATAATGGATGGAATTTAAAAGAGATTAAACCACTCTCCAAAGTCGGTCGGCCACCGGCTTTGGCCAGTTCGATAGTACTATACGGATATGGAATCCCTTCCGCTTGTCAGGGCCCGGGATTTTTAAATCTCTACCGCCTGCCCTGTCTGGGGAAGATCTCTCTCCGCCTGCTCATACTAGTTGAGTTGGGAGATCTGAGTGTGTATTTAATTATCTTTATATGACTTATGATTTGACGGATCAGACTTTGCTGATGATTCTTGACTTATCTGTTGTGCATGTGTTATACAGATGGTGCTGATAGGTCCGGTTTTACTTCGTTGCACGGTAGGTTATTAGAATATATTATATTGCATTTTTTTTTTATACAACCCTTTTTAAAGTTCCAAACAATTAAATATTTATTTATTATGTTATTAATTTCATATTATATTACGGGATTTATTCCGGACTTAGATTTCAATTAGAAATCCACGTCTGGAACTAAAACCCGCACTGAGAGTTTATCTCACTCCGTTTGTTTTGCATGTACCTCGATTGGTTGGGGGTTCCAGGGTACTCACAGGCCGCTGAGGGGTCCTCCGCTCTTCGTGATTGATGGGTCGCATGTTCATCTTCATACTTTTGTTCCTCATATGCACACTTCCCTTACGTACCATGTTTCTATGTCTCCTGACGGTGTATATTTTTACCTCGAGTATACTCCTCCTCCACCTCCTGCGCCTGCTTCACCTCCAGTTCCAGAGCCTTCGGTACCTCCCACCCCAGTGATAGTTGTTAGTGACTCCGATGACGAGGGTATCGTCTTGGAGTAGTTTGTGTGTTGGTGTGTTTATGACTTACTAGTTAGTTTGGTGGCGAGATGGACTAAATTTTGGTACACTAGTCTAGACTTTGTACATGTGAGCTAGACTAAGTGTTGTAGTTATTGAGTCCATTCTCAGGGCTTGTGGTCCTCTGTTATGTGTGTGCCGGTTTCTGATGGTGATGATGGTGATGTGACTTTGTACCATATGTATTTTATATGTTAGTGTGAGAGTGTGCTTTTGGGACTTGATTTGCTTATGTTGTGATTTGTGTTGATATGTTCAAATCACTTTATGTCTCTTATTACTCTTTATGTAAAAAAAAAAAAAAAAAATGGTCGTTAATATTAGGTTAAGTTTTTAAACTAAAGCCTTACGATAACACAAGTTTTGTGTTATCGTGGCGGGAGCTGTCATATTTAGAGCTGGGATGTGACATTAATAGATTTAGCTCGTAATTTTCTAATAACCTCTTGATCTTGTATTTATATAGTAACGCGTCCGGGAACGAAAAATAAAAACAACTAGACGTGGCAGTCGCAGCTTCGATGCGCTATGTAAAATATAAAATTTCTAGTGTAAAATATAAAAAATCTATCGTAAAAAACTTGTTAAAATTTATAGACAAAAATTTCTAAGTTCAAAATTAATAATTTATTCCATAAAAAATCGCTATATAATTAATGGTAATGGTATAACTATCATTAAAAAGTTTTTATTTTACACATACTATGACTCACATACAGAATGCACTCCACACCAACTTTTATATTCTTTAAAAAAAAAATAAAAAAAATTATTGTGGCCGCTTTTGAAAAGCGGACCACGGCTTTTAATTAATGGTAATGGTATAATTCAGTCAGAGTGTCAGACCGAGTAAATGTTTTCCCAACATTTTGTAAAGGGTTGGAATGAGAAATTAATTTTTATTCCATTTTTGTGGATTAAAAGAAATCTTGCGGAACGGATTGTGAAGATTTCATTGGTTGGGCTCATGATTCGGGAAAGAACCGATCCTGATCTACGACGAAGAGAAATATAAGGGATTTCTTTTTTTTTTTTGCAAAATTAAAATCAAGCGATGTTGTTTGAAAAGAAATAAAAAGGTTTTTTTAGGCCTAAATTGTAAATATTAATGAAATATTAATTAAGCGGCAATCAAACTTGTGGTAACTAGGCAGAGAATATTAACTCATTTAAGCCGGGTAAAATGAGTGAATATTCTGCTCGATTAGTCTCGCGAATCATATAGACAATTACTGAGGTATTAAAATTATTGTAAGTTGTAACAATAGCGCTGTAATAATGAAAAAGTGAAATAATAAGTGTTAGAAAATATCTGAATGTAACTTTTTGGTAGTATTGGGAATAACTCGTAGTTATGGTAATATTATGTCGCTTAATCCTTAAAAATGACAAAAAAAAGAAAATAATTTCCTCTTTCATGGCACATACATTTTTAAATGAAAATTCCTTATTTTAAGTTAGCAATATTTGCATTCGACAACAGTGTAAACAATGATAAATATTATCTGTTTTGTTATTCTAATTGAACAATGCATTTTAATTTTCTCTATATTTTTATAACCATTTTTAAGATAGACAATACATTTCAAATAGAGATTAATATGTAAAGAAAAAATACAGCTAGTATTTCTACCAGTAGATTTCGGAAATTATTTGTCGAGAAATAGGTCAAGTTCAGTTTCCCGGAATTGTATTTTCTTTCAAAGTTGAAAAATATTATTGTATAATTAAAATTTGAAAGAATAACATGATGGTCAGCATACTAATGAGAATTGGTTTCTTTCTCCTTTGAATTACTTCGAATATTTACTTACGAATCTATATTATTAATTAAAAGTCATGAGCTCTATTGTATTTTAATTAAAATAGTTTTTTTAGTTAAATAAATTAAAAATAATCGTACCAATTATTAAAATTAAATTACATTTGGAAATCTAAGGTAGTTCATGTCTAATCTGATCCCTTCACTTTTCGCTGATCGATTGATCAGTTACTTTTGGCATGTTTTTGTTTGGGCGAAAAATTTACGCCAAGCATATATAGTGACTTTCTATGGCAGAAATTACTAATTTTGAACTTACAAAATTTTGTCTATATATTTTTGACAAGTTTTTTAGGGCAGATTTTTTTATATTTTACATCGGAAATTTTATCAATCTTGATGAAATAAATTGGGTTATTCTTCAATCTAAAAAAACATAGCGCAACACAACGGAGATTGCAATCTCCAGTGAATATCATACTGCAATTAATGTAAAACCAAGAAATAACTTTTTGTGTTCTTCTCATTGAACCTAAGTTTGTCTACTTCCAAAATAAAATTGCTTCCTGCTTATGAGTTCGATGAAGCTTTTTTAAAGGCTTAAAGAGGCAAATATAGTTTATCAGAATCTCCTTATCAAGTGTACCTTTTTATTAACCCTTTCTTTATATTTTTAAATTTGTGTATTTTGTTGGTATCACTTGGCATTATTACTTGCTGCAATTTGTGCTTGCTTAATTGGATGATTTTTTGATAATCTTGTTAGCAATTTTGTTTATAAATTGTTGCATAAATATACCAATTTAATGGCATAGCATATTCACTCGCTATTCAAACTATCAATTAAAATAAATAATGAAGATAAATTCTGCCGTGGACATAACTTTGTAAAAAAATTAAAATGCACTTATCATTAATAAAATATACTTATCTCCAAATAAAAAAATTGTATAAATAATTAAATATTCAAAATCTCTACAACAACAATTGAAATATACATAAAATTCTTTCCTTGGAAAATTATTGCTTGTCAAAACAAGAAAGTTCGTGGACTTAAATAAAAAAGTCACATCACAATCCAAGAGTTTGGGGGGTCTGTCCGTACACCAAGGCTCTACTCATTATTATTTTTCTTTTCCTTAACATCATCTCTCTCTCTCTCTCTTTTCCGATCGAGAGAAAGGTGTCCGCTTGGCGAAACCCTAGTTGATCGGATTCCACAATCGTTTCCTTCGATTGCGGGTTCTCTCGACGGGAACACTCAATCTCACTTCTCCTTCTCGTCGTAAGTCTCTCTCCTTTTCTCTTTATTTCAATTTGTCGTAGTTCACTTTGTTTTGCAATTTGCAATCCTTTGATACATTGTCTTATTTGGTGTCGAATAGGTTTAGTGCCTGATATTGGTTCCTGTTATATTCTTTGTATTTCTTGAATCAATCACTATGGCCGAACCTTCTGGAATTTCGGAGGAAAACCCGAAAAAAGAAGTGGTTTGTAAGAAGCGAAAGGTTTTGGTACCGTGGAGGTTTCAAGAGGGATATGAACGGTGGCCAAATCGAAACAAGGCTAAAAAATTGTACAATGGAGGGAAATGCCATGCAAGTAATGGGGGTCCTTTGAATAGTCAAATTAAGGATGGTGATGTTTTAGAACCAAACTATGTCAATCAAGGTTTAGATGGAATGGTTAAAACCCAAGAAAATGCAAATAAAATAAAAGATTCAGGTTGTTTCAGTGGAAATTTAGATAAACCCCAAATTATATTGTACAAGGCTGTGGTTCCTTGGAGATTTCAAGTGGGCTACAAACGGCATTTTTCAGAAGAGCACAACTTGAGAAGAAGAGTTTTCACTACACCATACCCCCAAAGAAAATACCCATCTAGTGTTCGAGTATCCGCCTCTTGTGAATTTGCTGCTGGTCAACAGTTGTCAAGTCAACAAGGAAGCCTTTCGAAATGCAGTCCTCGAGACATTGTGCTGAGGTCCTTACTTGAGTTTCAGAGCATTTATCGGGAGCTTTTAGGGGACGAAGAAGCACAATGGGCTCATGGTTCAGGTACTAGCAGCGGAAGACGCGATTATCTGGCTATCAAAAAATTCAAGGAAAGGAACTCTTATGATGATGCGAAAAAATTTATTGGTGAAGTACCTGGGACACGAATTGGGGATGTCTTTCATTTACGTTTTGAGCTCTGTGTTGTGGGCCTCCACCGTCAGCAGGTTCTTAGTGTTGACTTCATCAAAAGAGAAGAAGGGAACATCACTACTAGTGTAGTCTCTTATGGTGATCTAACTGAACTGAAGAGAAAGAAGAACAAAATTGACATTATAGAATTTTCGGGAGCTCCTCTAGTGGGCCCCAATATGACACCTGATGGGTCAACCCTTGCACTTTTCAGAAGCTGCGAGACTAAAACCCCAATACGGTTTGTTTATGGCTTTACCCGGTACCTGTCCTCCATTGAACAACTCAAGGTCAAAGCCAAGAAGTTAAATACATATATCTATTGTGGTTTGTACACAGTCGAGAAGTACTGGCGAAAGAGGTCTGATGATGGGAACCACTATTTCTTTGTGTTCAGGTTACAGCGTGTGGCTGGGCAAGCTGGCCTGGATATAGTTGCAATTTTGGAATCTAGAAAACTGCATTCATTCTTGTTCCCAGCTGTGTATATGGAGGATCTATCCTATGGGAAGGAGAAAGTGCCAGTTTCAGTGGTCAATTTTATAAACAGTGAAAGGCCACCTTTCTTTAAGTACATAACATGTGTGCGTACCCGTGTCTTGCGTGACCCAACTCCTCCTGTCGGGTGTGGATGCACAAATGGCTGCTCTGACTCTGTGAAGTGTGCATGTGCTGTAAAAAATGGGGGAGAGTTACCATTTAATGATAAGGGTCATATTGTCGAGGCAAAGCCACTCGTTTTCGAATGTGGGCCTTCTTGTAAGTGTCCCCCAACTTGCCACAATAGGGTCAGCCAGCATGGCATGAAATTTCGGCTCCAAGTTTTTAAAACCAAAAAAATGGGATGGGGTGTCAGAGCATTGGAATTTATTCCTTCTGGAAGTTTTGTGTGTGAATATGTGGCAGAACTGATTTCTGATGAGGAGGCACAAAGGAGAACAAATGATGAATACTTATTTTCAATTGGGAACAACTACTATGATGAGGAGCTCTGGGAGGGACTGAAAAGTTCCATCCCTGCACTTCAAAGAGATAAAAACTCGAACGGTCTAGAAGATGATGAGGTCTTTACTATGGATGCCTCTGAGTTTGGCAATTTTTCAAGGTTTATTAACCACAGTTGCATGCCGAACTTATATGCACAGAATTTGTTGTATGACCATGATGATAAAAGAATGCCCAGGATTATGTTCTTCGCGTGTGAGAATATACAGCCAATGGAGGAGCTGGCGTACCACTACAACTATTCTGTGGGCCAGGTGCATGATGCCAGTGGAAATGTGAAGAAAAAGCAATGCTTTTGTGGTACAGAAGAGTGTACCGGCTGGTTGTATTAGTTTTCCTTTTTTTTTTTTGTGGTAGCAATTTCTCACTCTCACTTAGTTTCCTGGTACTGAAGAGTGTACCAGCTGATTGTATTAGTTTGAAATGTGTAGGAATTTCTTATTCTCTCACTTAATTTCTCTAGCTTGCAAAATTAATATGAGATTAGTGATGGTTCTTTTCTCTGTTTCAACTTGTAATTGTCTGTTTGACAGTAGTGATTTTTTGTTAGTGCTTAAAGTGATGAGTACAATACAGTATGTCTTCCTAATTTCAACTCAAAAGGAAAAAACTTAACCTAAATTAACCAGACAGGCTCTGCTCTTTATTATGAGAGAGATGAAACTGAACCTGGGATCTGAACCTTCTCAACCCATCAAAATAACCAATTCTGTCAATTGCACTTCAGAACCATAGAATCTAAACTGATAATTCAAATCATTGAACTGAGAACCAGAATCGCCCAGAGTTCACTGCATACTGCAACCCCATTTGACCTGAACAAAAGCGGACTGCACTGCATATTACAACCTCTGGTTTTAGTCTAATTACATTTTGAGGCAAGTATGGATCCCTGACATACAGGCCCATGAGCCCTTTGCAGTACTCAAATGCCATAAAGTATACATATTTTGTATATGAAATTTTTATTTTGACCACTTGTTTGCTAGTTTGTTACTGCACTTGTCATTGTTCGTATGGCACTCTGCATGGATGATCTATTAGCCGTTTGTTTTCAAATCAGAACTTCTATATGATGCTATTTCTCTACGTGCTAGTTAGCTATTTCCTCTCTCAAGAAATTTGTCTTCTTGCTTTATATGGAGATTACCCCCTACTTCTTTCTAAAATATATTATAATAAATAAATAAAAGAACAATGTATACTATTTCTGCCAGTATCAGAACAGTCTCTGCATTCATATTGTTATTTATTTACATAGAAGACAGTAAAGTGGACACTTTATGCATCCAATTCTTGAAAGTTTTAAATCAGCTAATTACTGCCTCGGTAAATCTCTTCTGCATTTTCATGTGCGTGCATGAGCACACGTTTTCTTGGAATCAAGATGTTTGCCTTAGACCTTAGTTATGGCCTTCAGTTTGCGGAGGCCTTGTATCGGCTCTCCTGCTTTGCGGGTGCCACCAACCTCTGCCTCTTCCAAACTGGCTACCAGAGCCTCCAAACCAACCACCTCCACCACTGCCACTATCACCACCAGTGGAGCCACCATAACTGCCGCCACCCGTAGAGCCGCCATAACCACCACCACCCCCGAAACCAGATGCACCAGAACCGCCGCCACCTCCTCCACCTCCACCACCAAATCCATATCCAAATGATGAACCTGAGCCGCTTCCATATCCAAACCCGTATCCCCTCCCGCTGCCATCAGGAGTCTGGCCTGAGCCTGACCCATAACCCCAGCCACTCCCAGGACCTTTTCCCCAGCCCCAGTTATAACCCCAGCTGCCTTCAGGGCCTGAGCCATGACCTGATCCGCTATCTCCAGTCCATCCATTACCATGAGCACCATTCGGAGGTGGTATCTGCTCTGGATCTTGGTCCGATGGCCTTTCCATGTCTTCAGCAAACGCACAAGTCAAGAGTAGAATAGTTATAGAGAGGGTGTATAGAATGTTCGTTGGCATTTTTCTTCTTTGGATTTGGACTTGCATTTATGTAGTGTAATTGTGTAAATATGTAAGATATGCTTAGACTCTACGATATTTATAGGATAGAAAAGTCATGGGTTTCAGTTGGAAAAGTAGATTGATTTACAGATAGAGACATAGAGTGGTTCATGTCCTCTAAAATTGTGTTGAATGAAATACGTATATTCAAATTCCAAGTAAAAATTAATTGGGGGGAAACACTTGAGCGTCATCTATAATTGCTACACAAGACGTAAGACTTCATAAGTTTTTAAAGTTGTACCTAATGGAAAGTTTCCATAATGGAAAAAATGAAAAAAGCAGAAAACAAATTATATTATCTTAAGATTGGTAAATAATGTTAATTCAAAATAAATTCGTAAAAATTATAATTATTCGACCTAGATTATTATTACTATAAGCACTAAACAACCAATCCTGTCACATCCCGCAGCCAGACGTGATGGCTCCCGCCACGAAAGTACCAATAACTGTACTCTCGTAAGGCTTAAACTAAAACTGAACCATAACTAGCAGTAAAATTTTTTTTTTCTGATAATATAAATTGAATATTATCAAGTTAAGAGTATAAGCATAGTGAAACATAAAACAAAATATATCGACAGACAGTCGATCGCAACACATACTTATCACTAGGTAACTGACCTAACAGTATCTCTCACCACATCACGAATATATGGTCACTAGCCTTCTGTGCAAAGGTGATCTCCGTCATAGCCCACCAAAAACGATTTTCTAACGCAAACGATGCATTCTCTGGAACCCCCATCCGCCGAGGAACATGCAAAATAAAAGGAGTGAGAATAAAATTCTCAGTGTGGGTTTTAGTTCCAGACGTGGATTTCTAGTTGAAATCATAGCCCGAAAGTAATACCCATAATAATCAAATTGAACATGTAACTTATGAACCATTTAAATAACTAGGCTAGTCAAATTACACATGAAATGCAGATGTAAAATATTTAACTAGTTTCATAACAAGTTGCGTACCAAGACCGATTCCATTATAACCATTTTCCATGAACATGCGCACAAATGAATCAAGATCAAGACATTTTCCCTAACCCAAGAGCACGTGAGGGATGTATCCCTAACTATGGGCACGTGAGGGAATTCCAAATCATAAAACATATCATCAAAACTCACTCAGGTTTCCTAACCCAACCGGTTGGGCACACGAGGAAACCTTTCCCTAACCCACTGGGCACGTGAGGGACGTATCCCTAACCCCGGGCACGTGAGGGAATTCCATATTCAAATAGCGCTACCGAACTGGCCGAAGCCAGTGGCCGACCGACTCCGGAGAGTGGCTTGATTGACATTCAATCCAGTTACCATCTTTCAGTACCAATCACGCATAATCATAATTCAAGATCTTCAGGCAAGAATAGGTTAAACTGATACAACTCAGTTTATTCATAATAAACATGTATGCAAACTTGCCTGTCTGTCATAACCATTTTAACAAAGGAGATCATTTTCAACATGAAACTTGACTTGTAATATCTGTTCCTAAATCCACATGGTTATTGTGTAATGCATCAAAAGAGTTCAACAACATGCCATGCATAATTTAAAGTTACCAGGACCGGATCTCTATAAAAATCCACGTGTCCGCACCTGTTGTTGGATTGGGGTCAGTCTCCGCCAAGCCTCCTGTATTTTAGTCAAAAACCATTAAGATTTGACTAAATAATCTTCAAATCGATCTAACTTGAGACCCTTAACTGCGGTCCGGCTTAAGTTACCAGACTGACCAGTACTTTATGATTTATATAGTAATTGCTTGTGTTTTCAGTAATTTAATTGTTATTGATTATTATCTTATTTTATTTTAAGTTATTTTATTTTATTTGAATTAATTCTATTTTCTTTAAATTTATTTAAATTTATTTTGATTTATTTTTATTTACTTTAATTAGTTTATTTTCTTAACTATTTATTTACTTCCTTATATTTAATTAATTATTTAACTAAATAGTTTTATATTTATAATATTATTCTTAATATTTTCTTTATTATTAATTGATTATTTAATAATTACTTTATGTTTATTTTAATTAATCTCTTTAATATATTATTTTGTTATATTTAATTAATTTATTTATATTTAGTTTAATTAATTTCTTTAATTGAGTTTATTTTTATTAAATAAGAATTCAAATCATTAAATAAAATTATAAACTCAAAATCCGAAATCAAAATCAGAAAATCATAAAACAATTTAAAAGTCTGAAAGTTATTTGATTTTATTGTTGGGATCAGAAAGTCGGTGATTTTGTCGTCGTATCTGTTCTCGACTCACTCGGACTATTCTCATCATCTCCCGAAAAACCATCTAATTAAAAGAATACCCGACATTTAAGTGGCCTTTCTTTTAATTATTTAATAAGCCCACACTTTTAATTAACTTAATCATGGATTAAGTTTGTTAATTATTACTTAAACTCAGCCCATAATAATTATTTTCGATTTAGATAAATCAAGCCAAATCTCCAATCCATAAAAGTCCAAGCCCAACTTTCTCTCTTTTTTTTTTTTCTTCTTCGGCTGAAGCCCAACGTGACACAAGCCCAAAAACAGAACCAAGCCCAAACCGTAACAGACTGAGCCAGGTCAACCTGACCCAGTTGACCTGCGCCAGTTCTAACGGGTCCGTAACACAGCCGACAGCACCCGATAAGGCGAACCAAATCCAAACCCGCTAACTCCTCTGCCTTTTTCCACAAAGGCCCCTGAATCATTTTATTTTTCACACAGGTCCTTTTTCCTCACATTAGGCCATTTTCTTTACGAATAGGCACTCAGTTCATCATTTTTCTTCATGAATTAACCTCTGTCAACATTCCCACGTACCAGAACGGTACCAGAGAGCTGTACCTCGTACCAGAGGCTGGTACCACGCCTCAATCCTGATCAAATAACCCCTCTAAACATTCTCCCGATCTCAAAAGCAACAACAACCCCCAATTTCAACAGTTTAGGTCAATTTCCCTCCAAACAGACCCGTATACTCCACAAATCCCATGTCTACTACTAACATTGATTAAATTTTTCTTTCCAAAAACATCAATCTAACTCAAAAACTCAAATACAAACTCAGTTTTCAACATAAGAACTATTAACCCGAAATCAACTCAAACCCTAATGTTTCTTCCTATCGGTTGTAAACAAATTAACAAAACGAAAACCAACTAAGAGGAAGCATATACCTTAGGTTTTTTATCTTTTCCCCCTTTGTTTCTCCTCCGTCCAGTTTTTCTCCCTCTCTCTCATTTTTTTTTTCTAGAAATTTCTTTCACTCGGCCAACCCCAAATCAACCTCAACCGAGGTACTTATAGACGAAACACAGAAAGAAAGGAGAAAGGAATCAACGACAGTGATTAAACAAAAATCCCAATTTTTTCCTCGCACTCACCCGATTTCTCCATCGTAGCATCTCACGGCTACGATTGGAGCAGAGAAATGGCGGCTTCTCTTAGTCGTGGCTGATCGGTCTGGGAAACCAAGTCAAAACAAGTCCTCAGTATCACCGATGTAAATCGTTTGCAGTGATAGCTTAAGGGTCGAATCCACAGGGACGGTGTTGGAATACCGGTCTTTTGCTTTATTTAATTAGTTAGACGAGAGTTCAAATGTTTTTGGGATTTTAATAATGAATTAAAGTTTCAAACAGTAGAAGACAATGACAAAAGACACAAAATTCAACAATTGGATAAAGTTAGGGTCAATTGCTACGGGTTCCTACTCCTGGCCGTGTTTGGACGGGTCCGACTGAATTCAGACGGATCCGCCAGAACGCGCCGCTAGTGCAATTTACTCAGTTAAACATTCTATTTGACATGCAGGTTCTCGAGTTGTTCCAGGACTTACAGCGCTAACTCTCGTTTTTGGCTTAAACAACTGAGCTCAACTCTTCGAACCTCCTAAAAACCCTAAGTTTCAACTCTCATTCCATGGCTTAGGTTTTTCTAGGTTTGACTTTCTTACCGTAAGGACAACCTTTTTCTCTCGATCTCAGGTAGAGACACGTCTCTCGATTAAGTCCCGGGTTCACCTCTCGGCTACTACCAATCCTATAGCAAGTGATTGTAAAATGGCTTAGAGTTCCGGTTCTTGCTACCTATCAAACTAGACTTGGCCACGTCTATTGGGTATAAACCATCGATCAAAGCAATTCACAATCAACAAGATTTATCAAGCGAAACAAGAAAGCCAAAGCAAATCAAATAAAACGTCAACAAGAGTCAAAATCACATAGCTACCAAGTATCGGTTCCCTACAATTGCCCCTAAACAAGAAACTACTCATACATAGTCATAAAACAACCACAAATCAACAAGTAAACTGTATCAAACAACATATCAAACCAGTATATAGAGAATACAACAATAAATCAAGCAGATCTGATGCAAATTCGGTTCTGTCGGACCCGACAGAATCCTGGCGGGTCCGACTGAATCGTCGGCGGCTGCTGCCCTCCAAAACGCTCCAAGACTTGACCTAATTGTGTAATGAATCTTTCTCTCTCTTCCTAGGCGCCTAATCAAGCCAGGGGCGCGTCCTAGGCGCCAGCCAGGCAGCTTCCAAAGCTAGCCTGACTTCCTGGACAAGAAACTGGCTTCCAAATCTGCTTGCTGGACCGTTTCTGGCGGGTCCGTCTGAAACCTGGCAGTGGCAATTTTGATCATTTTCAGCTCTGGCTTGGTTCCGTCGGTCCGTCCAAATCCTGGCGGGTTCGCCAGAAAGCTGGCAGCAGCAGTTTTCATCGTCTTCAACGCCCGTTTCGAGTCCAAAATAGCTCCAAATCTTCAAAAACCTGCAAAATATCAAAGGCAATAGCAGTACCACAAATCTAACACAAAAATAACATAAAATGAACTAAAAACACAACTTTTCGATTGAAATTTGGGCCTAAATGGGGTTGAAATGTGTGCATGAAACCCTCCGATCAGTGGCCAAGCTTGGTTGGCTGGCCACACTTGATCTTCCTCACTTTTCGTGCAAGGTGGTGCACTGGCGGAGAGGAGGGACGAGAAAATCAGACGGAGAAGAAAAAGAAAGGCGAAGAGAAGAGAGAAGAGGGGATGAGGCCATCTGTCTCGTCGTTTTTATTAATTTTGCTTCAGCCGGATCTTCTGTGGCGAAAACTTTGTGGCTTTGGTGTTGCAGTTTGATTTAATTGATTTTAAATTTGAATTTCATGAAGATTTGATCAAATTAACAATAAATTTCATATTTAATTAAACTTTGATTTTGCTAGAATATTTTATACAAATTATAGATTTTACACAAAGTCAAATATTTCGAATTCGAGTCGATTTTTATGTTACTTTTAATTTAATTCTTAATAAAATATTATAATTATGATTTTTCTTATAAATTAAAATGTCTAATATACTTGTTTAATTCACCTAATTGAATTAGTTTGGTTTAACCTTCCTACTATGTTACAAATCCAAAAGAAAAAAAATAAAAAAATAAAAAGAAAATGTGATCCTCTTTTTCAATTAAATAAAAAAATTGATAACCAACTTGAAGGGATTTATTTAAAAAATAAATATACTTAATTTGAACATTGTACTTGTAGATAATTTTTTGTTGGAAATGTACTAATTTTAGCAAAACTACAAGAATATTTTGGACAAAATTTCCAGAAAGCGTATTAATTCATCTAAAATATTGAAGTGTGAATTATCTTCATTTCATAAAATAGAAAAAAGGGGTATTCAACAAATTAAAAAAATAGATTAAAGTTAAAAATTGAATTCTACATTGGAATTATTTTAGAGTAGTAGGACGTAGACAGCATGTCCATACAACAATGTATGAATGTATGTATGGAAGGGGTTGCCCGTGAATGGGACTCGCACGAAAAAAAGATTGTAGGCTGTGTTTTCTTTTTGTTGGGAAGACTTGGATGTGTAGAGATTTCCACCACCGGCCCAAATTTGTGGTGATTACTGACATCTCTTTTAT
The DNA here is from genome assembly GCA_027725995.1 of Rhynchospora tenuis. NCBI lineage: Eukaryota > Viridiplantae > Streptophyta > Magnoliopsida > Poales > Cyperaceae > Rhynchospora > Rhynchospora tenuis. The sequence goes on from CM050888.1 coordinate 173,718,706, forward strand.
CTTTTTATGGTTGTTTTGGTTCAAGTTGGTTTGGTGCTTAGCTTTGATACGTTGAGGTACATCCCAATAAAATCTAAATTGATTGATGATCTTGATGTACAATGAAAAATCTGCGAATCTTATCCACAGGAAAATAAGATCATTTCTCTTTAGTTTTCCTTTTGACTCTTGCACTAGGTGATGTTGGTACGTCGTTCATTAAATTATTACTTCAAGATGCAGTTAAATTGCAAAAGAAGAATAAAAAACTGAGTGCGGTGATATATCTATACTAGTCTTCTAGAGGTGCCAATGGTACGATCGGATCGGGTTGGTTATTTATTCTTGTTGGTATCTTTTAGACAGCTTTGGGTCGAACAGACTATCGTGTGTTGGGATCTCTTGACCCGAACCCAACATAAACAGACCCTGAATTAAATCGACGCAATATGATCAGCCTAGCTTAGTTTTTTTCTGTTACATATGCAAATATAAGTAAGTAAATTTTAATTAGTATGTAATAGAGTTTAGTTAAAGCTAAATTTCAAACTTAATTAAATCAAATCTCATTTGAGACAGTAAAAAAATAATACAAATACCTTTAACCATTGAGGATTGATTAGATAAATAATTACACCTTATTTTATTATTTTGTTATAAATTGAATTCCTTCATTAATAGAAACTACATTACTGTTTCATTGCCATTTACATACTCATCTTTTGGTTTCTTAGGCAATGTCGTTTGGATAATATTATGTAAATTTTGTTAATATTTAGATTATTTTTTTTTTCTAATAGACAAACGGATGGTAACCAGAATGGGTATCACAATCCGAAACGAATTAATAACAACGCATTTTTTATCCCAAAAAAAAAAAAATACCAACGCATTTTTTTTTTTATTTCTGGCTCAAACCTTTTTTAAACCCCCTCCGGGCCTCCCCTTTATCTTCTCATGAATTAATTACTGGTGGCCGACTACCACTGTCTATATCAACTAAAGGAAAAATGACTTTATTATAACATCCATGAGCACCAAAGGCACCACTTAGGCACGGGTAAGAACGATGGGCAAGTTAAGAGAACAGGAGACAGAATTAAGTGGAAGATTAATATTTAAGAGGTGGTTGGCTGTTGAAGTGGAGATAATCAATTTAAAAACAAAGTCTCGACTGGTTTTGTGACTTTATAGTCCATAATAATATGGAAAGCGATTCCATGATTGGGACACACGGTCACGGGTGAAAGCATGCTCTCAAGTCCCATACACTACTTTCTGACTTGTACGGGCTTGTTTGGATGGTGTGGGAATAGTGGGAATAGTGTGAAAAAATGGGAAGAGTAGGACGAGTGGGAAGAGTGGGAAGAGTGCTATTCCTAGGTCGTTTGGATGGTGAGTTTAGGAATAGCGTTGGGAAGTGTGAAAAAGTAGAGAGAAAAGTGTTGTTGGGAAGAGTGTTGTTGGGAAGAGTGGGAAGAGTGGGAAGAGTGACTATTCCCACTATTCCCCTATTCCGGGAAGCATCCAAACGAGCCTGTAAGTATTGTTTATATTCCATCTGAGAGAGATATATCCTAGTTCAAAGGAAACTTAGTCTTAGAGACAGCCGACATGACATCAAGCATTCACTTATAATTCAAAAAATTAAGAGATAAAGAGATAAAGTGAATCGAACTATAATTTTTATCATATTAATGATATTATTATAAATTTTTAATCGTTTACTTAAACAAATAAGTAAAATAATAAGAAAAAAAAAGGTCGCCGGCTTGCCGCCTACTTATGCCGACTCTAAGCTCCCTCCCTATACGCTAGTGCTTTTGACAAAAGATGGCTTAAAAGAGCCTTTTCCTTCCAAAGCAATCGAGATCTCTAAGTTAGGAATCAATTTGGATTAAAAATGATGTATTACTGTGATGTTTCCTTTCTTTTTTTTATTAAATGGACTATTATAATGCATGTTAAGATTTAAGATACATTCGTTAAATATTTGGACATATTATCCAAATTAAAAATAAAATTATGAATGTGTTTTCCGTTGTTTAGGTATGAAGTGCATTGAATTTGATTTATCACTTTTAAAAATAATTAAAACTAAATTTTTTTTTTATAAATTGACGGAAGACTTAAAACTTCGAAATTAGTCAATAGTTGGTACCAAATAAATTATATGCACACTAGAATTAATCTTAGATTCTTAGTTAATTTTTTTTTCAGAAACCACATTGTTCCAACAAGAATTTCATTTTAATAATTCCAAAAAGTAATTTTTTGATTCTTTAGAATTGCAAAAGGTGGTTTCTCTGCAACATCACAAATTTTAATCTCTTTAAATTAATTTTCTATCGTCTTCATCTTTACAATCGTACTTTTAGCAAGCTTATAAAATTAGTAATTATTCGATATTCTTATGGTTAGCATTTCAATGTCATATATTTCTCCATTAGATTGGAATTTTCGATGCAAATGGAGTCAGAATTCAGAATTTCGGACGGACATAACAAACCTATAGTCCAACAGTTTTACAAAAGAATACAGGAAAGGCAACACACATGATTTTTAAGCACTGTAGGATATACTACACACATTGTTTAAGTGAGAGTCAATTGGTCTCATTCTCTATCATGTTTCCACTGATTTGCACTACTTCATATAATATTTTAGATAAAAATGCCTATGCGCACTAAACTTGAACCCCCGTTTCATTTTTATAAGTATTTATATAGCTAACTTCTATTCTTTTTTCAGAAAAAAAACCGAGAAATTATAGATCTTTGTACATATATTAATACCTTTTTATTAAAAGTCTACCACTTCTCCTAATTTTAAACAATGAGTATAATATTCATAGTGCATTTAAGTTTGCGGGCCTTAGAACAACGACTTGGATTATAAAAATATGGCGTTCAAATGATATCATTATTCTCAGTAATTACAGGAAACTGGCAGCATATTTCTGTTGATTAAATGATGCAGCCAACGCAGCCAACGCAGGATGTAAAGTGGATACAAGATGTTTAGGGTCTGCTCCGGGTTTCGTTCATTAATGGAAAGGAGGTAGAGGAATGGAAGGTTTGACCGGAATATGTTTACTCTCAAATCAGAGGGTAGAGTTCTTCACAATTTCTATTGTTTTTTATTCTGTGTTCTCTTCCATCCCCTCCTGATATATTGATTTCCAGAGCAAGTAAATAAAACGGGCAGAGTAAACTTTCCAATATTTCCCTTTCCTTCCCTTCCCTTCCTCTCAAAAGGGGTTTGTGGAGCACAGCGTTAGTGACCGACGGACGAATCCCTGCCGTATTAATATTTTCTCTCGAAGGAATTTTATTTGATATTTTATACTGGCCGACAGACGAATCCTGTGACGCCATTAAACTTTACGACTTAGGGACCCTAGATAGAAATATATACACAAAACTAAAGCCCCCACAACTGTTATGCAGTCTAAAATCTTGTGATAGACAGCACTAATTGCATCAGTTCGTTGACCCTGTAAAGAAACATATATTATTTACTCTTTTTTTTTCCATCTTAAGAACCAATCCAAAAATGCATTTTTCTTGTCTGACAAAAATACATTTGCAATTGTATTGTAAAAAATAAAAAATAAAAAGCATAGAAATTTCTAATGAACTAGATTTTCTGATAAACTTATATTATTTTGAAGCGTGTGGGTTCTTTCATAAGACCATCGTAAAAGGGCACTCAGAAAAAAATGGATTTGCCTAGCAACACTGATCAGCCCGATATAAAAGTATATTTCTTTTTCTACATCTACAGAATAAAAATATGTTTTAACAGAAAAAAGATAATTTTCTTCCAATAATTAAGTTGAACAAAATAATCTGTCCTGAGATACCGGTTTTATCTGGAAGTGCAACAAGCAACAGAGCAAACATAAAACAAACAACTATTAACCAATTTCGACTAGCAGATTTCATTACACTGTGACTATCAAAGAAAAAAGGCTCAAGTGTCATGCGTCCAGACTAATAAAGCCCGTCAAATAAATTGAGCTGATTAACCAATCATTCGAGACTAGAATAGCCTAAAATTTCACATTAAGAATTTCAAAGGGCCTGCATATACTGGGCTCGTTCATATAATCCATAATTTTATATGTACCACATTGAACGTGTCATTAATTAAACAACAGAAACTGTCTCTAAAAATTAACTAATCAATAATCATCCATGAATAATTTTGGACAAAGATAGTTTCCTTTTTCTCGAATTTTGAAAACAGATGTCCACCGTATTAAACAATTCATCCAAACTATAATAATAATTCATTAATTATTAGTTGTTTGTTTTACAAAGATTATCACAGTCTTTGGAAAAGTTTGATAGTAGCTAAATATAATTTTAAGGTAAATAGTGCTAATTCTAATTTTTGGAAAGGAGTGCATATGACTTCTTCTTGTCTCAGGAGTAATTCTATCAGAACTGTGGGTAATGGTGCTTCAATTAGTTTTTGGTTTGATAAATGGCATGATGGAACTAGTTTATGTTCGGTTTTTCCGAATTTGTTTGTTAAAACTAAAAGGCCTGATGCTACTTTAGCTCAAGTCTGGAAGGATGGTGTTCTTTATCTAAATCTCAAGAGAGGCTTTTCTATTTTTATGAGAAGAGAAAGGGACTCTTTACTTTCTATTCTTCATTCTGCTTCTTTTTCTAATAATGGCGACTCCATTGTTTGGTTAGGAAATAATTCTAGGGTTTTTACAGTTAATTATTGTTATCATTTGTTGAATGATAATGGAGTTCATATTAATTTAAATCACACGGTGTGGCACTTAAAAATTCCTTTGAAATTTAAGCTTTTCCTTTGGTTAGTTTTAAGAAAAAAGATTTTAACTTTAGACAATTTGATGAAAAAGGGTTGGTATGGGCCAAATAAGTGTTATTATTGTGCTAATGAATAATCGGTAGAACACTTGTTAATTAGTTGTCCTTCTATTGTTGGTTTTTGGAGAGCTTTTAATATGTTTAATGATAAGAACCTTACTCTTAATTTTAGCACTTTAGACACTGTGTGGGATAATATTTCTACTTTGCCTAGCAGTTCGAGATCGTTTGCTATGGGTATTTTAGCCGCGTTGGTTTGGACTAAGTGGATTGATAAATAAGATAGCTTTTAATAGTTGTAAGGGTTGTAGTGCTTTCAACTTGTATTTTAATGCAATTAGTTCATATTGTAATTGGACAGGTGCAATTACTACTCTCCATCCAACTGATTATCATCCACACCATCCACAGGCTCCAAACAGGCTAAATTGGGCCCAGCGACTGGCCCAGTCTATTTATATCCTCTAAACCACCTCTTTCACTCCAGCAAACCCTAGCCGCAATGCAACAGAAAGAGGAACGAAAAGATACTGATTGCATCACCCTCTTTCAAGTTCTTCCCCAGAAAAACTAGCGATCCACCTGTACCACCACCAGCCGTGGGGCTCGCCTTACCCGCACGGCCATCACCCTTCCCCACCCGTCACTCCTCCGCCCCCTCTCGCCGTTGAGAACCCTCCTCGACCAGCACTCGACGAGGTTTTGCTTCGATCTCTCTTTTTTTAATTATTGCAAATTAGAGTTTATGTCGCATTTTTGTGGTGAATTATGAGTTCGTCCCTGTTAAGTATAAAGTTAATGATAACCTCCAGAGGTTAGACCTCTCGATTGCTCTCTGGTTTGGTGCAAATTTCATTTTGTTTATTTGTAATTTCCTTATCCAATTGTTTGTTGTTGAACACAGCAAAAGGAATCAAATCTTTGTTTATTTGTAATCTCCGTGTACAATTACAGTATGTAAAATCAATAATTCACTTATATGTAAAAATTTGGAAATTTTTATTTTTGTCTCGTCTCTTTTTTTTTTTAACTCTAATTGAAATATTAACATGGTTGCTTAATAATTTCTATAGATCTCAGTTGGGATGGCTCGAGTTTACATTGGAAATTTGGACTCGTGCGTCGGAGCGCGTGAGATTGAAGATGAATTCCGAGTTTACAATCGATTTGTAATTTGTCGGAAATTTTTTTTGAATGAATTTTGCTAGTTGTGTCAGTACTCTGTACTATGTAGTGCAAGCTTTGTTAATTTTTTCATTTATTCAGATCATAGTATGTAATTTGTTAAACTGAACACTAATTTGTTAATTTATGCATTGTAATAGAGAATTATTTGTAATGGATACTATTATTAATAGAATGGTTCAGTTTATTGTAAAAATGAATATCATTCATAATAACTGATTAGTGTTCACTTTGTTGCATGGTTATTAAAACGTATTTGATCACAACTAACTGAACAAATAAACAATGTTAATTGATTCCTTAACTAGTTTAATTGAACACAAAAACTACGAAATCAAATTTCTGCTGCAACTAACTGAACACGTAAATACTTTAAATTAATTCCTTAACGTGTTTAACTGAACACAAAAAACTACAAAATTAAATTTTCGTTGTAACTAACTGAACACATAAAACTTTAAATTCATCCCTTAACGTGTTAAACTGAACACAAAAATACGAAAATTCAATTTTGAGATGCAACTAACTGAACACATATATACTTTAAGTTCATCCCTTAAAGTGTTTAACTGAACAAAAAAATACGAAAATTCGATTTTAAGATACATCTAACTGAACACTTAACAACTTTAACTCTTCCCTTGATGCATCTAACTAAACAGAAAAATCTGTCCATTTGATGACGTCAACGCAGAAAAAAAGTTTTCAAATTTTTTTTTTCAAAAAAAAATTGATGACGTCATCACGCTGTTTTGGTGACGTCATCTCGCAAAAAATGATGACTGAAGCCCAATTTAGCCTATTGAAGCCTGTTGGATGGTATTAGATGGTAAATTAATAGATGGTGTATATCATTTTTGCTTCTGGAGTTATGCGAGATAGATTTGGTGACTTGCTTAAAGCCTCTGAAATTCAGACTCAACGTGATGCTTCTGATAGGGTGGACGGTACAGTGGCTGATCCAACAACTTCTGATGAAGCTTAAGTTTAATTTTTAGGATAGTTGGTTTACTGTTTGGGTTGTTTATGTGTAGTCAGTAATTGTACTGTTTTTAGGTGTAATTAAGTTTTATTTCTTTTGAAGACTTTGTTTTGTTCTTTTTTGCTTAATGAAGCAGGAATGTCTCTTCTTGAAGCATTCTTTTAAAAAAGAAAATTCATTAATTCTTTTATTCTGAAATCCTGACAAAGCTATGTGTGGCTTAAGTACAGCTGTACAGCTAATTTTTCGAAACTTTAATAACAGATGTCCACCTTGTTACACAATTAATCCAATAACAATTTTTTCGCAATTTTCAATCAAATGTGTGGGTTTAAGTACAGCTAATTTTCTTTCAACTTATTGGTGGCATTCAACTTCCTTTAAATATGTACAGTTCTTCCCTTTTATTAACAAATTATATATTTAGTAAAACTTGTATTTTTTAAACTGACAACTTTTTTCGATTGTAAAACATATGATTGCATTTCTCTAAGAGTTTAGGAAACCAAAATAAGCATGTGCTTCTCTTTATGCATAAATATTGAAATTGATTTAAATATATTGGAGAACCCGAAATAACTACAAAAAAGAGTAAATTTCTAAATAGGAGAAGCATCAGCTTGAACTTTGATTATCTTCAAAATGCAAATATTGCACTGTTCGGTCCGCATCAAGGTCGGGTCTAATAGACCCACATCATCTGATTCTCCAAATGAAATACATAATTCAAATCTAATTATTTATACGTAGTTCATGCACAAAATTGTAGGATATTTATACCGAAAGAACAATACCGGAAATACGAACAAAAGAAAGGACTATTTAAAATAATTTAATTAACTCAATCGGTGGAAGCTCAGAGAAGTAATGGGTAATAAGTTGTTATCAGCACAGATGAGACGAATCTCACTAAGAGTGGTGCATGACTTAGTTTTCTCATCATCGCAAAAATCCAACATAAAAATTGTTACTTCAAAAAAAGATAACAAACATTAGACAAACACTTAGATTTTATATTAAACCAGAACAGAATGTAATCACATAAACCGGCTCCATGCAAATATTGATAAAATGCACAGGTTCCTATCAACAGTGAAACATCCAAAAGACTTTGTTTAGGCCCGATCATAGCATCACTGGTCAGAGCTATTTAGCTACCAGTGACGTGGCTCAGGCCTCTTTACAATAAAAGAAAAATTAATTAATTATACTAAAAAATTTCCTCAGTGACCCAGTTAAAATCACGCACACAGCTGCACACATACAGTTTCTGAACAAACCCATTTGCAAATTGCAAGTTCAAACAACCAGATCAACAGAAAGACCACAAAGGTAATTGTGAGAAAAGGAGGATGAAAATGCACAAATGGGATGCAAGAAAAAGTTTTGCACAGCTGCTTATAAGTGTCATACGGCACTTCCTATCTATTTCAGGTCTTAAATCCTCATAGGAACATTTCTAACAACTTTATAAAAAAATTTTAAGTAAGAAAAACAATTTGGGCCTCAGATAGTCAGCCAAATGGTAACATCAATGGATTCAGATGGTAATTCCAACATGATATACTTATCATCACAGGCAAATCAAACTAAATAAATAAGAAATATTGATAAAATTAAAAAGAAATAAGGAATGGCATCAGGGGCTGAAATGTTTATTCTCATCCACCGCACAGATAACTGCATGGTGTAGGAAGGTGTCCTAAGATTCCATTTCAAGTTTCATCATTTGACAATTTGACAATAAAAAAAAAACACACAAAACCAAACAAACAATAAAGTCAATAAGAACGAAATTGGATTCAGAAAAATGAACGTGACATCAAGTGGAATCCATGATTCGTTCAGACCAAGTGTTGGTTTGTAATTCATTGGGCTCCTCATTATCCAAAAATAAGAGACAATTCATGTAAAAAAAATAAAAAGATTAAAAGAGATAAGAACCCAAAAAAGGAGAAGATCTGACTCAGTGGTGGCGATTGTAATTAGGTTCGATTCTGCCAGCAAGAGTCCTCACGGTTCTCAGTAGAGGGAGCTCTCTTATCCTCATCGCAGTTTTCTCCAAACAAATATTATTAAAAAAAAATCGAAATATACAAAAGAATAGAGAGAGAGGTGGGGATGGAAATGCTCAGTTCAGCGGGAATATCGACATACAAATCCCTGCGATTGTTGGATCGAGGGACCTGCGATCTGGTCTGTTGAGCTTGAATTTTACAGAGTCGTCACCACAATTCCAACCCAAAGAAGCAAACTTTGAAAATAAAAACACAAGAGAAGAAATCAAATAAATGAAACCTAGATCTTAATCGAGAGCAGCTGGTTTAGGAGAGGAAGAAGAAAGAGAAGAATGGCTGATGCTGCGGCTGCGCAAGGGTTTTATAATTTATACAGATATGAACTAGGGTTTTTCACGAATATCTGGCGTATGGCGCTGACCTAAGGCCTATGGGCCGAATGAACTTATGGGCTGAGTTACGTACTAGGCCTTCTTTTGCGCTCTAGAGTCTGGAATCTTTTAGTGTACGGCCTTTATTAAATCTATTGCATTATCTAGTGATGTGTTTTATTGCAAAATAGTATTATGGAATTGTAAAAGAAAATCACAATCATACAAGGGATTTTATGGTATAAATATTTATTTTTATATTATATTTTTTGGCTATAAGAAACAAGATTTATACCGACTTATTTTTATTTGGTTGTGATTTATTTTATATTCTGACTATTTATTTCTTTGTTTATTTTCTTACGCAACCAAAAACAAATGCGTGTTAAATAGATGCGATTTGTTCAGTAATGATTTTTTTTGTTTTTTTGGACAAGTCCAAAAGGCGTACTTACGCACGTCTAAGATTAAAATTTCAATTCTGTAAAAATTTAATTATAGATCTCTTTTGTGAAAGACGATGTTATTTCCAACAGATCAGTGAAGTTAAGTTGCAAACATGATATGTCTATGTTTGGTCCGAGTTCAGAATGAAAATATTTTCAATAGATTATTTCATATATATATTTTGGTCAATTATCGATTCATCGACCTCATTATAGCATTTTGGCAACAAATCAATTTGATGTCATAAATTCTGCAAATGGTTGTTATCTCGGATTTGTTGGTATCTTTCAACGGCTGGCCCACTTCATTATCTTCTATCAACAACCGTGGCACGAAAATTTGCTTTATCGTTCCAATTAAAACTGCATCCACAATTTTACATGTCGCAATTAAAGACCTGTCCGAAGAACAATAAATTTCGTTGTTTAACGTGGTATACTGGTATGGTGGGTTTCTTTAATTTGGATTATATGGAACAATGTCGCGACCGCCCATAAATGAATTCAAAATTATGATTTGGTTCCATCTAACACTTTTTTACTCTTTATTTAACTGAACCATGATATCTTTTACTTATATGCCAGTTATGCAGAAATTGGGCAAAAATAAAATAAACACTCTCGATTGCAATAAACTGCATAATGTTGATACCCATCTTCTGTGAAATATACTACATAACTATAATTATATTACGGTATATATAAAACTTTACATTTTGTGTTTGACAATTCACGTGTAAATATCAAAACTTATATTTATTGTACAAGGTGCCAAAGAAGCCAAATTGTTGATGAATAACTGGTATACATTTACCCTACTACAAGATTTCGAAAACGATTCAACATAGCTGAGCTACGTCACGAGCAACCCCAGATCCATCTCATATCACCAAAGAATTGTGAGAAATTCGACTTGTTACCTGCCATCAAAGATAGATCGTGACCAGCCACAAAAGTTATTAATCATTAATACCGAGACCAATAAAGTCTGCCATGAAATGAAAATAATGCTGTATTTTAATATGGAAAGTCACGGTGTTTTTCGTAATTTCCATCCATGAACTTTTTTTCTTTTGGCATAAAAATAAAAAATATAAATAAAGATGTGTGAGTGTCGGGATCATTTAGATAAATGTAATTCGACACTTCAAGTATTGTGAAAGTACATTTTTTTAATTTATGTAATGTGAAATCCTGTATCTATTTATGTGTCGGATATTATTACTCATAAAACTGACTCGCTTCACCGTCATTCAACAATTTGACAACGTATTGTTTTGTTTCTCATTTTTTTTTATTCCTTTCCATTTTTGTTTTCATCCTACCCGTCCCTTTTCGGTGTTGTAGGTATAACAATCTATTCATAATTAACCACACTAATTATAACATTTTAAATTCATATTAATATGTCAAATTTCGACGATCGATTAGCCGCTCGTAATTCATAAACTTTTGACCTCTATTTCTCCTTAAAATAATAGATGGGTGTATGCCAGTATGCGATACACCATACACGGCATCACAACATAAAAAAAAAAATTACTGTTTTACACTTTCGAAGCTCTTTTTTTTTTAAAAAAAAATAATAATCCCGCAGGGATACTGCATGTAAGCTCGTATTTATGTCGAAAGTAATATGGTCCATACTTGGCATTGCACGTAGGGTCATATAATTTGGCAATACCCCAAATACACCAAATATATAATGCTATTAAAAATTGTTAAAAAAACTGAAAACCCACCGTCCGTCGTTTCAGTTTCTGCCACGCGTCAGTACAAACTACACAAAACATATCTCCACTCTCCACTCTCGACTCTCCCATTGTTCTCCCACTTCCACTCCTCCTTTTCCCCCACTCTGCTTCTCCGACAAACTTCACAACTATCAACACACCTTCTCCTTCCCAGAGCAGAAATGCTCTGCTCGGGGCGAATCCTGACCTATTCCTTCTCGCCAAAGACACTTTACATCCCTGCTCCTTCTTCTTCTTCTAGAAGGTTCATCGCCACTCATCGAGCTGTCAGATGTCGCGCAATTTCATCCAGCAGTGCGGATTTGCCTCCTCCTCCGCCTTCTTCTTCCTCGGGTGATAGTTTGGCTGGTGCAACCGATCTGACTGAGAAGAACTCAGCTGGGTATGTAGTATGTACTAATGTCTTATTCGGTTTTAATTGAAATTCGATGTGATTAGGTTATGAAATGAGAATTAGGGGTATAATTGGGTTCAATCAAGGTTGGAATTAGTCGCCATCGTGTTTACTGACTGACTCCTGGCTCTTTCAAGTGGAGATAACTGAACACTTTTAAAGAGAATTAGCTCTAGATTTCTACTAATCGAACTAAATAAAGAATACCCACCAGGAAAAATTGACCCGGCTCAGGGTCTCTTGTCTAGTTTGTTCTGGTACAAAACCTGGTTCAATTTCAGTTCTGTGCACAACAAATTTATGTTTGTTGAGTTTCAATGTTCCTTTTTTCCTTTTCTGTTTCTGATGACCTCATCTGAAACCCTATTCCAATACCATAATCTATTCATTGCAGATTTTGTATAATAGAAGGGCCAGAAACGGTACAAGACTTTGCAAAATTGGATTCACAAGAGATACAAGATAATATTAGAAGCCGCAGAAACAAAATATTTCTCCACATGGAGGAGGTCTGATTCAATTTCTTATTTCATTGTCATTTTATACCAATTCATTCAGTTGGACTCTTAATTTTGATTTCTTCATTTGACCTTCCAACCAGCATGAACTAAAATATATTGCAAAATTAAAGAAATAAACCTAATTTTTGAGAATCAGTTCACCAACAGAACTACCAGTATACTGAGCTACTATGATAATTGAGTCATGATTTCATATTGCTTGTGAAATCTCTTATCAAATCAATATCAATTTCATCAGGCATTTGCCATAATTTTGATGTATTCTGTATATGTTGGTCCAGATCCGCAGGCTAAGGATACAGCAGAGAATAAAAAATGCTGAACTTGGCATCTTTAATGAAGTGCAAGAAAATGAACTGCCTGATTTTCCATCCTTCATTCCTTTTCTTCCTCCCTTGGTGAGTAACATAGATTGTTAGTGTATAACATATTAGCATATGTAGTAGGAAGTTTTGGAGACAGTCAAACAAAGATTTTTTTAATGTTAATCAATTATTCTATTTTTTTCTGATTAAGGTCAAGCTAATTATTTTTTTTTTTAATCTAATTTCAGACTCCTGCAAATTTAAAGATATATTATGCTGTTTGTTTCTCTCTAATCGCTGGGATTATTCTTTTTGGTGGTCTACTCGCACCAATTGTAAGTTATCTCATGTATTCCTATGTTTTAAAAGCTATCAATTAGGGTTTAAAAAGATGTATGGTTACTGCAAACCTTGCATGCACATGACCTATTAGAGTCATTTGATAGCATAGCAAACTTCGAATATGACGTAATAAGGTTGAGTCAAGCGTTGTGGCACTTCCTTTTTGCAATTTTGTTTAGCTCATTTTGTTTCAGGTTTTCTTCATTAGGTAACTGGGTGTTGTAAATACATTGATATTATGCTAGGCTTAATTTGGTTCCTTCATTTCATTGCTTTGTGAATTTCTAATTTGACAGCTGGAGCTTAAATTGGGGATCGGAGGTACATCATATGCTGATTTCATTAGGAATGTTCACTTGCCTATGCAATTAAGGTCCTTGAAATTTAAATTAATTTTCTACTAATTGCATCAGGAGCTCATTTCTTTTACTTGTCTGTTCATTCTGTTTATTCCTTTTGATACCTAACTGGACAGCGAGGTGGATCCAATTGTGGCATCATTCTCTGGAGGTGCAGTAGGGGTAATATCAGCATTGATGGTGGTTGAGATAAATAATGTCAAGCAACAGGAGCACAAAAGATGCAAATACTGCCTTGGAACTGGTAAGTCCTGGAGTACTGATGCTGCTGGTACTGATATGTATTTATAGCACATGCTGATATGGTATATGGTATGAAACCAATCAGCTTGGTAGGCAAATACAGTACCCTGGATAAAGATCAAATTTTTTTGTTTATCTAATATTACTTTTTTGCCTCAAGTTAAAAGGAAAAAAATTCCTAAGCTAAGCTTTCAGTAATCGTTGGTTTAAATTTAAAAACAGAAAGGCCTAGATTGGAAGCAAGGATTTGAAATTTGGCATACTCAGATCCACAGAACATATTGTAATCAGTAGTGTATCTTGGTCTAGTCGAACAAGCTTCCACTTTCTCTCATTATTTGGCTATTATTTAATTGTATTGCCTCCAGGAAATAATCCATATGCCTTCTTTGATGTATTCAGGGTATCTGGCATGTGCTCGTTGTTCGAGCACAGGAGCACTTGTTTTAGCAGAGCCGGTTTCAACTGCTAGCAGTAATACTGAGCCTCTTTCTACCCCAAGGACGGAAAGATGCCCCAACTGTTCTGGAGCTGGCAAAGTACTGTCTCTTTTCTCTATTTTAACATTGTTCCTACTGAAGGGATAAGGAAACAAAGTCATTTATAAAACGGTCGATACCGACAACAATAACTTATCAGAATTAAATGGTTCTCATTCTAGGTTTCATTTAAAAATTCATGGTTTTATTTTCACTTGCATTTAATGAAGGAAAAGCGATTCTTAAATTGCACTGAATATCTAAATGACGAGGAACACACTTATTATTTCAATTTCCCATTTCATGTCAAATAAGTTGATTATCAATGTATCCCTTCTCCCATATATTTGGGGATGGCAGATGCAATATCATTTGAATGATTTAGATACGCTTTCTTAGCTTTGGCCAGAGATTGACACTGAATAATTCTCAAGCCTGAATAAAGCAATTAATAGGAATAGGTTATCTGACAATTTTGACTAGATGTTTAAACCGATATCAGAATAAAAAACTGAAAAAATGTAGATGCCTGACTGTCTCGCCCCCCCCCCCCCCCCCCCCCCCCCCCCCCCCGCCAACGCACACCCACCCACCCACACACACACAAAATGACATACTCGCAAAGCTGATTGGGTAGGTAAATGACTGTCAAATCACCAAACTTGTTACATGATCTATCACCAAGATGAAGAAAAATTCTGTAATTTTGTTTCTGGTGTTACAAACTTTTGACAAAAGTTGTCACAGTTGTCAAAATTAACTTAATTGTTAGCAAATACCTGTCCTATTAAATAAACAACAGAACAAAGCTAATTTATTATGTATTCAGAGGCAAACACCCCTGAAAGTTATATTAATTTTCCTTGTTTGTAAATAAATTGCCATTGCTCTCTTGTTTGCAAATGACACCTCTATAGAATGTGACAATGGAAAATTTATTGTTTTGTTTAGTGTTGAGTATTTTGTCCTTTCTATTAATGATTCAGGGAATTAAATGCTAATTTCCTACTTTCCTAGAAAGGTAGCTATTTTATGAGTGAAATTGTTAAATTTTTATTTTCCTTGTTACCTAGGCATATATTTTTGTGGTTCCCTTTTATATTCACATACCTCAAAAAAGTAGTTGGGTGTCATCCATGTTGATATTCAGTATTTTGGTTTAACATTTTAAATTTGTTTAATATATATTATGTGTCGCTGCACTGGCCTAATAAATAATATTGGTCTACTAATTCATATGATTTTGGCATCTGGATGTTAATCATCCTGATTAGTATGTTGCATGTAACTTGCAGGTGATGTGCCCCACATGCCTCTGCACAGGAATGGCCATGGCTAGTGAGCATGACCCTAGGATAGATCCATTTGATTAGATTTCTTGCAAACTTTCAGGAGGCCAATTTCAATTTCAACATGGCATTGTTGTACAATGTATATAGAGTTCTTTTATTATTTCTCTTCTATCATCACAGCAAAGGGATATTATAGATAAGTATTAGTGTTTGCTTGGGGTTGTAAAATAATTTGATATCAGAGATTCCAAGTTGTATTAAGTAGGATCAGCTTTTGTTTCTTTGGTAGAATATGAACTCACGAACTCTGTGAAATTCAGCATGGAATGGTGTTGTCAACTATTTGTTGATGCAATTCTATTTTTGTTTAATATGAATTGTATAACAAAATTAAATTTGGTATACTGTAGATATTGAGCATATATAAATGAGGTATTGTCTTCCTATGCGTTTCCGTTCATTTTGTTTTCTGTCCCAGGAAAATATACATGTAAACCAAGAACAATTTATTTGATAAACAAATATTATTCTATAGAAAACAGACTTCACTTCCTTTTTTTTTCTTCCTAAAAGAAACGTAAAATTTTATTATTTTAAATTAGACCGTCATTATTATTTTTTGTATACCAATCAGACCGTTAATTTGTGGCTCGTTACATTGCACAGACAATGCCTACAGACACGTGGCAAAACAGGTCTACGCAACCATATTAATTCGTCATCCAAAAGAAAACGCTCCAGCCAGTCGTGGCTGTGTATAATGCCACCTCATCACTAACTAGTTCACTACCTCCGACCAAACATCTGATCCTTAAAGACAACACTTTCCTAGACCTCTACCACATACGCCTCAACAATCAACCTCCCTTTCTTCTTAACAATAACATGCTCCACGTCCATCCAACATGTTATTTTATCTCCTTCATTTCCAGCCATCAAAATTCTTTCCTTTTTATTTTTATTTTCTCATCTTTTCTCCAAAGTTTTTGTTGCATTATCCCCATGGCTTCTTTCTCGCCACCTCTCTCTTCTACTCTCCCCACCTCACTCCACAAAGTAAATTTCTCGCGCCAAAATCGGTTATGTTTTCTTCATAAGGGAAGCGTGTCTCTCTTCCTAGCTAAGTCGACTGAGAATGGAGCTGGAAATAACTTAAGCTCCATTGCATCAGAACAGAAGGTAGAGTCTTCTTCTGTTGCTACAGCCGAGAAGAAAACAGAGGTTGAGAAAAAGGTGGAATCTTTGGGTTTAAATGGGGCTGCTTCGGCTTCAGTCAAGGCAGAGGTGCCATCATTTAAAGATGAGAGATGGGTCGGCGGTACTTGGGATTTGAAACAGTTTCAGAAGGCGGGAAAGACAGACTGGGATGCTGTTATTGATGCTGGTAAGTGAAATTGCATCACTTCTTCTCATTGAATACTAGTTTTAACTTTACTGTAGAGCTCAGTAGGTGTTTGATAAATTGCCTCAGCCAAGGATGTATTATGGAAAAGAAAATAGTGGATGGGAGTGAAATCTTCCAATGGACATTTTGGACACTTATTTTAGTATGTCAATTGGTGAATATATGATATCTTTTAGCATATATTTCTATTCCATTTCAGAGGTTAGGAGAAGAAAGTGGCTACAGGATAACCCAGAGGCCTCGAGCAATAATGAACCAGTGGTATTTGACACCTCAATAATCCCATGGTGGCAGTGGATCAAGCGGTTTCACCTCCCTGAAGCAGAGCTTCTAAATGGTTTGTTGAAACCAACTGTTTCCTTCATTTATACATACTGCTAGTGATTAGCTCTATAATCTAAGCTGACAAATCCTCAGCTATATTATTTATCTATTTCTAACTTGACTCAAATGTTTAGTATTAGTTAATTCAGTAAAACTAATACCAATTATGTATATAGCTAAACAACAGATGCAAATGTTTGTACATTCTGGCAAGAAATACTGCCAGATGATCTGAAAAGTAATTTTCAACCTAGCAAAACAGTAGGCAGATTGGACTTGCATGCGACATAAATCCCCCAACTAAGAATGAGTTTACTTTTTTTTTCGTACTTTTGTTTTCTGGAATTTAAGGGGTTTTTTGTGGAAATTGCTCGCAGGCCGTGCTGCAATGGTTGGATTTTTCATGGCCTATTTTGTGGATAGCCTGACCGGTGTCGGCCTTGTTGATCAAATGGGGAATTTCTTTTGCAAGACCTTGCTATTTATAGCTGTGGCTGGTGTTTTGCTTGTGAGAAAGAATGAAGATATAGAGAATTTAAAGAAGCTTTTTGAAGAAACTACCTTCTATGATAAACAGTGGCAAGCAACTTGGCAGGACGAAAATGCATCAAGTAATTCTAGCAAGAATTAGGTACTGTATTTTTTTTCTCTTATGTACTCAGCCTTGTGATATAGCGAGGAGTTGAGTAGTTTTGTTGCCATTACTTTTTTTTTTCTTTTCTTTTTCTCTTTGTTGAGCGGGGAAGTTGATTTTAGCTTTTCAATTGTTCTCGATTTAAATTCCTAAATATCAACCTTAAAATTGGTTAACTCACTTCGTATGGATAATTTTGTACTATAGGTTTCATATATGTCAACTGCTAGTTACAAATATTTAGCTCGTAAATTTTCTTCCTATTAATTGATTTGTCCTGTGGGAGATGGACCTTATGGTTCATCTTAATACGTATATAGTTCTTTTTTTTTTTTCTTTTCTTTTTCCAGTATCGCTGATTGAAATTCAATGCGTTTTTAGTATGATTGATTCCAATCAAACTCTGATTAAAGTCACATAAAACCTATTAAACAAAATGAACTTTCAAGAGTTATATCAATTGGAACATTGACATTGTATAATTATTGAACAACTCAGAAAATTGAGGGGAGTAAATTATAGAGCACGGACAGAAAGCATATGAAAAATGAAAAAAGATAAGGAAAAAATTGATGGAGAAAATTATAGCCTCATGGCAGAAAATAAATGAATCAAACACATTTTCTATGCCTCCCATCCCCTCAGGAGGGTAGCACGGGCAACACGGTTTACACCAAGGGTAAAAGCACCCATTCTCAGATTGCAATCGTGAGATTTGCACATATGCTTGATATTGTTAAAGGCATTGTTCATGTACTTCTTTAGCTCCATGTTAACTTTCTCTTCATCCCACATGAATCCTTGAATGTTCTGACATTGATAAATTTTATAACTAAGTTAGAAAATTTAATATGTTAGATAAAATGAAAAAAAAAACACAGAAACAAGTTTCTAAATTCACCTGAACCCATTCAAAGTAGCTAACAATGACACCACCAGAATTTGCATAAATGTCGGGCAATACAACAACCCCTTTCTTGGCTAGAATCTGCAGAAGATGAATACAACTAAGCATGAGTATAGTTGGGGAAAAGAAAACGTAGTTTTCTATTAGTTTGTAACATATTAATAGTTTATACCTCGTCAGCTTCTGGGTCAGTAGGATGGTTTGCAGCTTCAACAATAAATTTTGCCTTGACATGTGGTGCATTTTCCCTGTAATATAGTAAGCTCAACACAGTTAGTTTTAGAGTTTATCTTATTTCCCATTGCATCTCAACCTCATTTTTGTCATTTTAAGAAAGGCTAAGATCTTGTGACTGTAACAAAGAGAAACAATTTGTTTTAGATAATTTCCGCCATCCCCTTCTGTCACAAACTTTGTGTTTGATAGAAATCTGTTCATTCATTTCCACTGAGTTCTTTGTTATAGGCTTACAGGCTTAAAGTCAACAGCTCAGTTTTTGAGGTCGCATATAACTGAAGCAAAGTATTACAATATATTTTAATACCAATAGATAATGAATAGCCAGTTTCTAAAATTGAATAAAATTCTTCATCTAGCTTTCCTGAATTTAAATAAAAGGTCACTTTAATTGAAAATGCACTATTGGATATGATCAGCTAGAATATCAATCACTTTAAATAAAAGGTCACTATTGGATAGTTCTAAATATTGGAATAAAAATCAATCAATAGATATATTGGAAGTACAATATTTTAATACAGCAGTTAGTTTGGGGATTCACATATGAATATCCATTTTTGTGCATTGTGAACTATTTCTACTTTGCCCATGAATGTTCATAGCAAAAGAGATTGAAAAAAAAATACATGATTCCAAACTATGCAACTAAACAGCAGTCAAGCCCAAAAATAAAGAAAAAAAAATTTTATGAAAGAAAAAGGAAAAATAGGAATATAAATAAAATAAGTTAAAGTAAGTGAGCCAAATTTGACTGATTAGATAGACAAGCTTACTTGTTAAGGACTCCACCAAGGGCACAAGGTAGAAGAACATCACACTCGTGCACGAGCAAGTCCTTCGAATCCATGGCCTCCGCACCACTGAAATCCTTCAAGGCGCCACCTCCAGTTTTGTGCTTGATCAAAGCCGGCACATCTATTCCATTATTATTCTTTATTGAGCCTGTTACATCTCCGATTGCAATAACCTTGCCTCCTCTTTCGTGGATAAGACTTGCGGCCCAGGAACCCACATTACCAAAACCCTGAAAAAAAAATGCAGTTCTCGAGGATGAGTTAATTGCTTGTAATTGTTTACTGCCATTTAGATGTTCTTTCTGAGTTTACAAAATAATTTTTTGTCTTTATAACAATTTTTCAAAAAAATATATTTGAGGGTTTGAAGTGCTCAAATTTTGTTCACCTGGATAACAAAAGTCGATCCTGAAATCGACTTCCCATGTTCAGCCAATAAAGATTCAGTTGCGAATACTACACCTCGTCCTGTTGCTGCATCTCTACCTAGAGAGCCACCAAGATCCTAGATAGCAGTTTTTAAAGACCAAACAATAAGAGACTTATAAATTATAATTGATATGTAGTACTTGAAAATGACAGTTAGTTTAGAAGAGCTCAAAATATGTACTGGTAAAAAATTGACTTACAATTGGCTTTCCAGTGACAACAGCTGGTGAGTGGCCATGGAACTTCGAATACTCGTCCAGTATCCATGCCATCGTCTATTTAAACAATACCATAATGATTTTAAATAACAGAAAACAGACGATTACATATCAGAAAATGGGAAATCTGCAACATGTACCTGTGCATTGGTCCCCATGTCAGGGGCAGGTACATCAGTATGAGTGCCAATTAGGTCATGGATTTTTTGTGTGAACACACGTGTCAGCCTTTCCAACTCACTACTGCTTAAATCTCCAGGTGAGCACCCAATTCCACCTTTGGCTCCACCATATGGTACGGCAGCCACAGCTGTCTTCCATGTCATCAGTTGGGCCAATGCATTTACTTCGTCAGGATCAACCTTTACAGTTCAAATTTTCATAATTATAATATTTAGTTAGCACAGGTAAGACAAGCACATAAGAGACGATGCTTGACCAGTATGCCCTGAAGGTCAATTAGGTCTATTAACTGTTTTCTTAACTTGTGGCCTACTACTTGCTTCTTTAGTCACAGGAGTCAAAACAAATAAATTCAATCGACGTCATTGTTCAACTAACTTGTGAACTGATATATCCTGCTTAATGGGAACACAAACATTCATATTGAGAAATGTAAATTCTGACAATAATAACTCTTGCTTGAAAATTAGATATACCATGAAAATTGCTTGTCAACTAATATATGCTTCTTAATGTGAACTCAAATTCAAATTAGAAAGAACCCAATATTTATTTGGATACCTATTCTTCAGATATGTCACCTTCTCACTGTGGCGGGCATTACCCCAAACAAACATTATAGCCTCAATAAATTAATTACTGAAAAGTGAAAAGAAAGCTGCTTTGTTTGCTGATACAAGTCATATGACTTGGATCTTTGTAGACATATAAGCTAGTAGCACAACGCTTTTAGTGATTGCTAATATACTAAAAAAATAACAATTAGGACCTAACTGTAGCAATACTGAAGTTTCAGTTTTTTATATACGCAAGCTTTGGGTCTCTAGCTGAATTAGTATAGATGCTGACTGTGTAAAGTATAGAATATATTTTCTTTTATAGTGGCAATTCGGGGATGACAAATAGCAGTTGGCTTCTCTTGCAATATTCTTGTCTTATTCTACATTTGTAATTTAAAATTCACAAACTTTCTTCAAGTTGAAAGTGCTTAATTTCAAAATAGACGCCGACAGGTAACAAATTTCATTTGGGTAATAAGAAGATGTTCTGACCCTCAAAAAAAAATAATAATAAGAAGAAGAAGAAGTTCCAATATTCGTCATTTCCTTCACCTACAACCTTTTATTTTCACAAACCTACATTAAACTTGAAAGCTCGTACACCTGAATTCAGCTTAGATCAAGTTATAAGAACTTTTTGTGTCAAAAAGGGTAAAAGACTAAAAGCTGTGTATTGGTCCATTGAAGTCGCATGAATAAAACAACTTAAGATGGAGTCTTACTTCTGGGTGATATCTGATGCCTCCTTTCATGGGCCCACGTGCATTGTCATGCTGAACTCTAAACCCAATGAACGAAACCAAACTGCCATCGTCTTTTGGTATCGTGCATTCCACCTATAATCACAAAATTAATTCAATCACACTACAGATATTAATGAAAATCCTATTTATCAACGTTCATCGCCAACCTTAATCTCTCTAAAGGGTATAAGGAGGCTCTTCTCAAGCTTGGAATCAAGGCCGAGAAGCCTAGATGCTTGGCGAAAGTTCCGGCTGGTTGCAGCTAGAGCATTCATGGTGAATGGAATATGTAACCTTTTGTGGGTTGTTAAGCAAAATGAGATTGTGTGAATGAGTTGGGGAAGGCAAGCAGAAGCAGAGTATAAATAGGGAAAGGAGGGGGATGGATTCGGATAAGAACAAAACAATTTTGTCCTTTCCTGTTTCGGTACAGCTTGACAGGTATTTACTGGAGAGTAGGAATCGAAGAATGAACGGCTGGGAAGAAAAAAAAAAGAAAAGGAAAGAACAGTACAAAGAGAGTACTGAAGAATTGAATGTAGAGAGAGAGAGAGAGAGAGAGATTAGAAATGTGTTATGCTTTATTGATTGTGTGAAACAGTGAAACAGTTTTCCTGGGTTTTGCTATTCTGTTCTGTTTATTGTTCATTTCTTTAATGATTTTCGTTTCGGAAAAGAAGGAAAGGTGACATCTAGTGGGGGTTGTATCTTTCCTCAATACTTGCCTACTTGGCTCCTTCTTGCAAAAAAATAATAATAATAACTACTTACTAAATAGAGAACCAGAATTTCTGCTAAAGCTATCTTTGTAAATTATATAAAAGAAAAAAAAAAACGCCCTATAAGATATTTTATAAACTCGCTCCCTTAGCGCTTCCTATAAAAATTTTCAAGTGTACAATGCACAATTTTCTATTGTTTAATATATTCTTTATTTATATTGATACACACTTGTTTTTTTTTTTAAATATATATACATTGACAATTCTCCTATACTTTTTGAGTAAAGTCAAAACACATTTTAACAACTGTCAGTTAACTTTGTTGATCTTCTGAACGTCTCTCCAACATGTACATTTCTTGAAGGCGCGGGACGACTCCAACATATACATTTGACTATTATACTTGTGAAACTTAAATTATATATTCAAGGCACGCTTAAAGTATTACATCAATGCACACAATCTTTCTCTGATAAAGTTGAGAAAAAAAAAAAAAAAATGATTGCAGGTCGTTTGGGGATGAGGAATTCAGAATAAATACAATCTTCCGAATAATATTCTGAAAAATAGCAAAAAGATTTCTGGATTTGGTGTGACAATCCATCTTGATGTTCATAACTCGATCAAGACTTCCACTGAAACTGAATAGGAATTTTCACCATTTCATGTGATGCTTCAGTTTTTTTTTTTAAAAAAAAAACCGCAGATCTGCACTAAAGTCCAACAATTTAAGGCGAATATTATTACCGTGTATACAGTTGGCATGACTATGCACACTGAAATTGAAATTAAAACATAATAGAGTGGTACAACTATTTGATTATGACTTTGATCAAAATAATTTAAACATGGGATTTCATTTGATTATAAATAATTTTTTAAACTTTCGTTAGGCTCAATAATAAATTTTGGTCAAATGAAACCGAATATATTTATTTTGATAAAAAAATTCAATTAACATGAGAATTCCATTCTCACGCAAAAAAAATGAAAATAAAACAACTCATTTAATAGAGGAATGTGATGAGAATTTGAGATTAGAGATGCTTCGAGTAACAAAGCACCGACCAACTAATGTGCTAAGTGTATTCGCCCTAGGTGTCGCTTCATAGAAAATAGAAAAAGACGAAGAAGTGTCATTTTTCAATCCCATAACATTCGATGCTAAAAGCCTAAAATCACCTTTTATTTCATGAAAACAAAATGCCTGTTTACTGACAGGATAGTGTATATATTAGCGGTGACAGATTTTCATAGGTGCCAAAATCACTTTCAATTATAAATAAAAAAGGATTTAAATCATAATACATTATTATAGTTGCAAAAAAAAAAAAAAAACATTATTCATGATGTCGACATTTTGATCTTCATCGAACAGCTACTGTGTTTCGTACTTTTTTCTTATTTAAAAGAAATCTGATACATATATATATATATATCGCATAACAAAAATTTTTTAAAGCAATAATATTCTTTTATATGTTTGTACATTATTATTATTATTTTTTTGCAATTTTTGTGTTATTTTATACTGAGTGGTCCTTATCATCTAAAAAATTAATTAATCATTGTAATTAAAAAAATAAACTCCTATATATGTTTTATATAATTTAAAATATTGAAACTACTGATAAAAAAATTTAACAAATTAATTTTATAATTTTGATAACCACAAAAAAATTCAATTGCATAACCAATTCATATTGTAGCTCGATTTGATATTAACGTCTATCTTGTGGATTTAATAAAATTTCGTTGATGTTGTCTACCTGATTAGGTCAATAGATGCCAATTTTTAAATAGATCATGTATCAAAATGGTGTAATCTAAACACTATTCGGTCATCCATTAAGCTAATTGAAAATTAAATTATTTTAGTTTTGTTGGCACTTATTTAATAACCAAATAATTTGTGAATTGCACTAAATCTCAACATTATTCATCTAAATGATAGAACAAAAATATTATTAGTTTTATTGCTCTACTGTATCCTTTCCATTTATATAAATTTAAAAATTACTTGTTTCAATGTAGAAACTTACTAATAGTCGCTATCTAGTGGAACACAGATCCTCGGCAATAAAAAAAAAAAAAAGACTGCTGAGCAGTAATTTTCCTTGTTTTTAATATTTAAAAATTTTAAAATTCATTTGTTGAATCCAAATCGTTGATTTTGTTCAATTTTGCGGGGCGATGTGTTTTCATATAAGTTTTATAAAATTTGAAGTTGATTTGATATTTGATTAAGTGCTCAACAAATGAACGAACCTGGTTTGATTAATTCTAATACGTTCATAATTTGAGCACTTAATCAAATATTAAATCAACTCTAAATTTTATAAAACTTCTATGAAAACGCATTGTCCGTAAAATTGAACAAAATCAACTGTTTGGATTCAACAATTGAATTTTAAAATTTTTAAATATAAAAAAGGAAAATGACTGCTTAGTAGTCGTTTTTTTTACTGCCGAGGATCCCAGTCCCTATCTAATGTATCCTTTAAACAAAAAAATAATAAAAAAACTTTATACTTTTTATTTTTCAGAGGTTTATTTCTGTACCTTTAAATAATAATATGAACCAAAAGTTAAGATGAGAACCATTTCAATAGATAACTGATCGAGTGTTGAAGTTTGCCTTGATGTCATTCGTTCATGTAATTTTCATATATGTACATCACAATTAATATCTGGAAACGTGAACTTGCTCCGCTAGTCAAAGTCCCTAATTACTTTTTCCAAAAAAATTGAAAGACAAGGGTAATATGGAAAATTAGAAACAAGATTGGTTGCGCGTACATAGACGAAAAGCCGCGTTTGCATGACAAACCTGCCGCGAATTATGCAAAGCACAAACCAAGTGACGCTTGCGTGTTTCGACTTTCCTGCTGTCGATGACCAACCCTTCTTTCAAACGGCTGCCATTAATTTTTCTATATCTTTGTTTTTCTTTTTCCAATGAGATGTGCTTAGATGAGTGTTACTAATCCTACGCTGATCCAATCGTATGAAATGTGCTCAATTGACTTCTTTATGTTCCCTTCGTATGCATATCCATTGGTTGCCTTTTTCCTCAAAAAAAAGAAAATAAATAAATAAAATAAGCTAATTTCTAATTGTCTTTCTGTTTTACATTATGCGTGTCTTAGCTCTTTGCTACTCTACCGACAGTTTGTGTTACTTTACTACATGACAATTTATGCTCGACTTACTATTCTATTGATTTCGTTAAAATTTTTCTAACGCTGCTCCTTTTCAAATTTTCAACTTTCTTATTGTCTTGTCAATATAATGTGTTTCTGCTTATAATGAACTTCAAACGAAACATCCATCTAAATCATTTATTCATGTATCATAACTTACAATTTATCATATATACATTTTTAAGTATCTTCAGGCTTATACATACAAAATCAATTTTGATGCATTATGCTGACATAGTTTGGTAATTATAGGACGAACTAACATAACATTTTAACTTGTCTTAAATTTTTGAAGCAAAATTCTTTAACATCCGCAATTGTCAACATAACTGTTTTTTATATAAACTTAAAAACCCAAAAATAAAATATAAATAAGTGAAATAGTATTATAGTCAGATTTCTAAGAATCTATAACCATCATATTTTGTAATATTAATAATCCAAAATTTCAAATACATCAGCAAAAATCACTTCACAACTTGAGACTACACAACGAACTATGAGAAACATGCCACAGGAGATCAAAAAGAGTTGACCAAGATGATAGGGCCACGTGACACGTGGGATTTTTAATCCACATTTTATTTGAGGTGGATAGATAAGCGCAGACGACCCTCCGCGTCGCAGCTGACGCAACAATATTTAACAATTAAAGGCGAGATAATTATCATATCTTTTTAATTCTTCCCGCTGAAATATTCTTCCGAATTATTCCAAATCACCTGCTTTCACAAATGTTAAGTAGCAAGTCTTCATCGGATATGCTTCTTTTATATTTATTCTTTCTTTTAATAATTTAGAGCTAGTGATGACTTCTAAGAAGTGAAATAAATTATTAGTTGGCGTCGCAGTGGATTGGGTTAAAAGATTTCCAAAGGGGGATGAATTGGAAAGGCATATCCGAATAAAGCTGCTGCTTAATGTCAAAAGCAAGTAAAAAATTAAGAAAAAAAGGAAAACAACAAACGAGATGGTAATGTTTATAAACAGGGTAGATGATAAAATCGTAACGTTAGATTGGATGTGATCATGTGAATATTAATACAATGTATGTATTACTTTTTTGTTTAATAAAAAAGGAGAATGCTATTTTTTTTTTCTTTTTGGTCATGAAGAATGCTATAAGTTTTATATACAACTCAAAGATAATGGCCGCCACTCAACCTTTAAAAAAAAAAAACAAGTATAATGATGTGGGATCACATAAACTAGGATAAGATTAGTTGCATCAGTCAAATGCACAAGCTTTAGACGAAATTTGGAACCAAACACTTTGACATTGTATTAAAGGGTGGCTATTACTTCTTTCAAGTGGCCATCAAAGAGGATGTGGCGTATTACAAGTTAATGATCTAAATTGACGTTACGCAATTAGGTGTCCCAAATTGCATCAGGGAGAGGAGGAAGGCATAGGATATAAAGAAAAGGAAAAGAATGAAATATAAGGTCCAATATGTAATATTTTCTCACAAACAAGAGTTGAATTTGTTTTTACAGCGTCTCTTTTTTTTTTCTGAAAAGAATTAATTCGCAACATTTAAAACCCAAACGAGAGGAACAAAACTTACCACCATAATTTTTTTGCTATCATTACAACTAATAAATTTTTACCATCTCAAACTAAAAACAGAGTTACAAAGCACCTTACGCATTAGCACATTATTAACCAGAGCCGAGTTCATTGTTATCTAATTCAGATCTCTTATTTTTAATATACTACTAGTCTACTACAGTGCACTACTAGCAAAAACTGCAAGAGGTATCCTAACAGAATGTTTCTTGTTCCCTCTTAGTACCACCTCGCCAAAAGTGAAAGCATTTGTGGCCTCCCTAGCCTCAAGCTTAATGCTGAAGCCTCTAGATGCATTTGGACTGATCCTAATAACCCTAGGTGTTACCCTCACAGCAACCCCAGCTGGTTCCTTAACAAGTGCCACATAAGTCTCAGTCTCTGTACTGACACTAGTAACTCTCCTCATGACCCTCCTTGATCCAACCAAATTTGCAACAGTCACACTTGGCGTGTTCAAATCAGAACACCATCTCATATGGGCAGTCGGGCAGTTGCCTAACCCTATTGCCCGTCTGACGGATCCTTTATCCATTCCAGGCACTGTACAAAGGAACTGGACATAATTCTCGAATTCTATGTCAAAAATTAATCCAGGGTTTATTGCACGAGCAGCATTGATTGCACCTGCACCATAGTCGAATGGGTTTGCTGTTCTTAACCCGTCTGGTGTTTGGGCTAGGATGGGATTGCCAAAGTGATCGGTTCTGTCGGCTGTTGTCATCATAGCTGAGGTTATGGCAGCTGGGCTCCAGTCGGGGTGCTTTTGCTTTATTAATGCAGCAATGCCAGTAACATGTGGGGCTGCCATGCTTGTGCCTGAGAGCATGGTGAACTCCTCTCCTAGAAAAAATGAAAATGCGAATGTATTTTTAGAATTCATATTTGGATTAAAATAATTATATCTGATTCATGCAGCATAAGTTTAAGAGTTATTTTTATTTTTATTTTTTTTTTTGAGTTATTTTTTCTTTGACAGCACGTAGTTTAATAAATATTTAGAATAATTGTTTCGTGTGCAGAACAAGCATCATTTGCAAAGACCAACCTAGCAATTCATAATAAGCAAACAAACCGAGCTTTTATGTTGTCTTGACAATTGATAACCAAATTAACTAAATACATAAAAAATTTGTACATGTTATGTTATATTATTGTAATACACATCAGTGCATAAATTATCATGTTAATACTTATATATTTGCTATAAATTATAACTTTCATCAGAACAAACTCCGGTTTATTTGGCTAGGTTTGTTGCTCGGATTGGTTCGGCTTATTCTTATGCAAACCAAATAATGCTCCGCCTGGACAAATTTTATTCAAGTTTGAACCGAACCAACCAATAAACAATTCTACCTAGTCAGTACAAGAGAGGTTCAACTGTGATCTTCAAGTTCATTAACAGTACTACAAGGAGAAGTGTGAAGGAGGAAATCCAACTTCCACATCAAACTCTATGCATGATATTCTATCCGAATTTTTAGATATCTATTAAATAATATGGCAATGTCTAGATTCTCTTTTGCCTAGTGTTTCAAACATCAACCAGTCAAAGTTCAGAACAAGACAAGTACCTATTGATTCAGGTACACTCTGGCTATTTGGACTCCAAGCACCCCAAATGGCAGAGCCTGGGGCCATGATACTTGGTTTCAGTACATCAGCAGCCTCCATCAGATTATTATTCACATCAGGTCCTCTTGAAGAATATAAAGCTACTATAGGCCCCTTCTGAGTGTAAGTGGCACGTCTTCCATCTAATATGCTCCCTATAGCTCCAAATCTGATCACCTCTCCGGTTGTGCTTCGCAATGTGTTTGAGTTGTAGTAGTCTTGAAGCTCCTGTACAGTGAGGGAAAAGATAGCAGCAATTAGCTGAACAGGAGAAGTAAAACAATTGAAACTAGCAGTCATAGTGCTTGTCTGAAAGAGAATTTTTCAATGCGAAAAATATGGTGCCACTTGTTACCATATAAGTACCTGAGAATCAGCTACACTTCCGAGCACAATTCCAGGAACTGGTAAAGTCATAGATGATTCGGCTCCTGCATCTGAGTCGAGAAGATTTTCCTCTGATGTAATTATAACTCCTGCAGCTCCAATCCTTCTAATTGATTGAAAAATGGTACTTATGGTTGTTTGTCCATACATTGAATGAGGTACGTGCTCACATATGATTAGCTTTCCCTGAGCCAAGGATGGAATCAACGTCTCTGTATCCAGGCAATTTGTACTTGCATTTGGACTGCTTACATCTGCTTTAGTTGCTATCTGTCTCTCAGCTGTTGGCTCTAGCAAACAAGTTCCAAATCAAAAACCATTCTTAGAGGATCAATACTGAGATTCATTGTGCAGTGCATTAGCAAGCAATATCAGTCTTGACAACCTTGATTCATTTTGAAATATGATACCTTAATTACAAGATTTGACTATTTTTGGTTAAAATTTTACCATTAACTCAATTAAATTTATTGCCATATATTAAATGTACATATATTACCTGATGTACTGCTAGTTAGCAGAGTTGATGGGAAAGCAATCTTTGTTGCTCAAGTACTGAAACCTACTTATACATAGTACAATTCTTGAGACAAAAGATGGACTCAAAACATGTATAAAGATTTACATAATTTAGCACAATGAAGAATGGAAAAGCAAACAAGTAACATAATGGAAAAAGAAAGTAAATTATAAAGTCAAGCAGATATTTACCAGAAATACCAATGCCAGACAAAACTCTTCCATTGCCAAGAATAATTGAGTTTTTATACATCCTGTCAGTACCCGAAGCAGCCACGCTTGTAATCCAAGGACTAAATGAGAGGATTGAATTTGGGTCAGGACCACTGTTTCCAACTGCTTGAATAACTGAAACTCCAGCTTTGGTTGCAAAAAGCAGCTCTATTTCAAGTATGCTAAGGAAAGAAGAAGGTCCAGGAGGGACCGAGGATGGGCCAATAGACAGACTCAGAATATCAACACCATCTTCTACTGCCTACAAAGAAGAAGAACAAGATAATTCAATATCATTTAAGAATTGAACTAGACTGATGATTACCATTTAACTACTGATGAATGACACCTTATCAATTGCAGCTACCACGTCTGACATGTAGCCACCAAAAGAGAAGAGAGCTTTGTAGATGGAAAGCCTTATCAAAAAGATAAATAAAGAACAGATAACTGCATGTGTAAGGTGCTGCCATCCTAAAATCTTACTTTCAAATATCCAACAAAAAAAAAAAGGCAACAGTACTGAATGTGTCTGGTATGTGGTCCTTCTGATTATCCTTTTCTGCGCCCATCAATCTTTTCTAGGTCTTTTTGGTCCAAATGACATAAAAGCCATTACAATTTACTTATGCGTAAACTGTTAAATTCAATGAACAAATTAAATGGTTGTGCAACAATTTTGACTGACTAACACATACATAATAGCAAGTCTCAAAGAAATTAAAAATGTGTGTTACCTAGCTCCAGGAGCCATGCCGCTGGCATTGCCGTAGTTGTACCCTTTTGATAACACTGGTGTTCTGAAATTCCCAGCAGCAATCGACGCAGTATGGCTGTAGAAAAATAAAATAAAATAAGAGATCACAAAAATACATTGCTGTATATAAATATTTGGAAGGACACAAATAGCACAAAAGAAGTGTCTGTATGCAATTATGCCCATAACATTGCAAGATATTCAATATACTGGCACACATGTAACAATAGTCATTAAAATTACACATCCCTAACTCACTCATCCTGATCTCACCTGCCATGCCCATCAGAATCTAAAGGCGATGCATAATCACGAGTTGCATTAAAATCCCCTGCTGCTATGGCTGCACGTGCAAAAAGCTGTGCCCCAACAATCTTTCCATTGCACACGCTTAATGGGAACCCATCTCCTTCCTCACATCTTCCCTTAAAATGACTAAGTCTCCTCACTGTTCCATTATTTGTGAAGCTGGGATGGTTAGGGTTAATGCCAGTGTCGATCATGCCTACTAAAACTCCTTCACCAGCTCTCTCAGCGCCGCCTAAATATGGCCAGACATGGTTGGAGACACCGACATAATCAGGTGTGTGTGTAGTCAATTTGGTCAGCTTGATATCCTCTTGAATCATTCGAACTCCCATTGCTCCATCTAGAATCTTAAGTGCCTATTGCATAAGTACTTATGTTGAGAAGAACAAACAATTATTTGGACTCATACTTTGACATGTCATATGCATTATTGACTTTTTTCACTTTACTAAACTTCTATGAATTCTTAGGAAACTATTATGATCAATTAGTAATATAGAAATTGAAACCATAAAAACTAACCAAACAATTATCAAACTGAAATGAACGAAAATTACAGATATCTTCTATTCGACAGTTTGTGTATCAAATCTGGTGCAATTTAGAAACAAATAGGTTACTATTGAGCGGTAAATTTAACAATTCAGCTACATTGGCACTTATCAGTGACCAACAGATTCCCAAATTGCACCAAATGTCACCCACGATCAATATATAATGAATAAGTCTGGAATTTAATTATAGCTCAGTTCAGAGGAACTACATTATAATTGCCAACAACAATCATGATTTAGTGTTCTAGAGATAGAAAAGCATGAAATAGAGTACCATATCAGATGTCATATGGAGAGCAAATCCATTGATCAAGCGAGTGTAACTATATAATTTGGTATAGGTCCCAGTCGGCAAAAGAGACTCGAGGAAAAAGTCATGCCTAATTATGACCTTTTCCTTGTACTTCCGTGCCTCATGCCCCCTTCTGCAATTATATTTGAGCAAGTCATGAGTATAACTTAATCATTCTTGGAAAAAAAAAAACTATATTTTTACAGAAAAGCATTATACTAATGATTATTGATGAGATGAAGAAAAACCTATCAGACATAATCCATTGTAAACTTAAATAGAATAAATATTTAACTATGCTTCCCAGGCAAGGTCAAACAGCATGAAAAGTCTATAACATAATAATAACATGAATCTTATTGCAAGTATCTACATTTACATGATATGGTTTGGCCTTGTAGATTTATAAGAAATTATAGCATCTTCCTCCAATACCACCATGTAAACTTTTGCAACGACAGGAAAAGAAATGCCATTTAGGCACAAACAAGCAAGCAAAAAGGACAGAGTTACAGAAACAGCATCCATGGTTATTCAAAATTTCAATGTGCTTCTCTTAGCAATGCCAAATTGCCAATTACAGTAAAATTTATCAAGTGGTGGGGTTTAATTGACTGACCAACCTAGTTCTTGAGCTGAAATTATATAGTTAGTAACAAACCAAAGTGGTAGATAAGTCATGAACCTGACACGGCCATGGAGGCATCATATACACTTTTTGTGGGTTCCCGCATATTGACAACCAGTGGAGCAGATCGCCTCGTCATGGGTCCCAAAGCTGAAGGATCCCGGGTTGCTTCAACCCGCCACATGAATTGCTAATGAGAACTTCACCTGCCATTGTTAGGATTTGATTACTCTCTCTAACACTGTGTTTGGATGGGAGGCAACGGGTGGGAAAGAAAGGAAAAAAAGACAAAATTCGGAAAATCTCCTTGTTTGGATGAAGGGGAATTTTTGGCGAGGGTAACACTACGTTTGGTTTGGAGGTAGAGAGTGGGAAGGGCAGGGATGGAAGGGGAATAAAAAGTAAATTTACTTTCTCTTGTTTGGATGAGCATTAAAGAGTAGAGAAAATATTTTTAGTTTGATAATTTATCCAATACTATAACCTCTAATTGTTCTAAGCGCAAGTACAGCATCTTAATTTCTTCAATAAAACTGAATTTTAGTCTAGTTTGTTTAAGAAAAAGGAGGTTCAAAATGGATTTTTGTTGTTGGGTGAAAATAATAATGGGTTTCTTAATGGTTTTTGGTTAATGGGTTTGAGACCCAAATCGGTACAAATTGTGTACCAGTGGATTTTTTTTTTTAGTTTGTAACAGTGGATTTTTGAGGTGTTCTCCTTATTTATTTGCATTTTGTAAAAGCTTTTAAATTTCACCAAAATAACACCGTTATGACTGAAATAACAGATTTGTTGAGCAAAACGCATCAACGTTACAACAATCAAGCACAAAATAGCAGTTCCGTTATATTTCCAAAAAAACGGCGATATAATTTAAAATTTTTGCATTGAGTGGTGTAAAAACGGACGGGTCATGTAACATAAAAAAAAAACTTTTTGCTGAATACAAATCCATACAAAAACTCTAATTCGTTTAGTTTTTAATACTTTGATTTTGTCTATTTTACCATTTGACTTGTTATTTTTTATATTTTAAATTTTCAAGTAACTTATCAGATAGATTAGTTGTATAATTGTCATTTTATACACACCGTTTTTTCTCCGTTATATCACCGATATAACACCGAATCGCTAAATAAACTCTGTACCGTCATACCGCAAAAACCGTATTTTAAAACCTTGATTTTGTATTAAGAATCAGGTAAAATTATACGCATTAAGAATTCACAAATTGTACGTATAAAAAATCCATTAAAACATGTGTTCTGAAGGGATTGTTGCAACTATGCGACGAGAATTGTTTATATTTGATTTGGATCATGACTATGCTGTAAATTGGACAAAGGGTGTTATGTTTGTATACTTCATGAGATGAGTTGAAGGTACATGGGTAGATTGGTCAATTGTCGTCATTTTACTTTGTTATGTTAATTCATCCAAACAAAAATTAAGGAAAGGAAAAATATTTTCTCTACTCTTTAATGCTCATCCAAACAAGAGAAAGTAAATTTACTTTTTATTCCCCTTCCATTCCATCCTTCCCTTTTATATTTTCCTTTCCTTCCCACTCTCTATCTCCAAACCAAACATAGTGTAAAAGACTTCTGAACAATGTTTTGGAAGTCGACGCTAGTCGAATTATTAAATCATTCATCCGCCGGTGGACCGTTCGATTGGTGAGAGGCCATGGGCCTGCGTCTGAGTTTGAATTAAGAGTTATGGTCGGATTCGACAAAATTATGGTCCCAGTCTCCGTTGTAGTTGGATTGGATTAATTTCAGGTTTTATCCAGTCTCCGTGGTACATAGGATCAATGGTACCAGTGCCGGTTTTGATTTTTGTTTGTTTAGTTCTGTGTAAACGTTTTACTTTTCAAGTAATGGAAAGTGGTGGGAGTTGAGCCAACTTATTCAAAAAAAAAATAATAATAATAATCCAGTCGGATTCAGGTCCATCCTAGTTCTCATATGTTTTTGGATAATGTATTTAAAAAAAATAAAGCTTGTGAATATATAGATTAAGATAAGATAAGTCTATTGAGAAGTGATGAAATTCTGGAAATTCCTGCATTAACTATCTCAATATGGCAAAAAAACTTTTTTTTTGCCATATCTATTATTTTCTGGCATAAGAATAATTTTTAATCTAGAGGACACATAATCTTTTTTTTTTTTTAACTTTTACTATGGCATAAACATAAATTAACCTTTATATAAAATAGTAAAGATGATGTTATATTTATAATTAGATACACATTTGAATGAAAGAATTATATATATTTATTCCCAGACGAGTTTGAGTTAGCCAATTGAATGATTTCATATTTTTAGTTTTGATCAAATTGAGCTTAGAAACCAAAAAGTGTAATCGAGGGAGTCGAGCAAAAGTTGAAATCAAA
Source organism: Rhynchospora tenuis (assembly GCA_027725995.1). Lineage (NCBI taxonomy): Eukaryota > Viridiplantae > Streptophyta > Magnoliopsida > Poales > Cyperaceae > Rhynchospora > Rhynchospora tenuis. The sequence goes on from CM050888.1 coordinate 173,753,835, forward strand.
TCGATATTGAGTGGTTCGATATTTATTAATAATTTCGATCCCTTGGTTTTATTTTTGAACCTCGACAACAGCTGTCGAGAACAAAACTTTTGATCCCTTGTACTACAGCATAAAAACTCAAATGTGTGCTCTTGTCAAATGCTCTTACTTCATGAAATTTATTAGTTCAATACGGCTTTTGTCTTTTTGTTTATATAAAGTAACACGAAACGTACAAAACAATGGTTAATTATATATGCACCAAATATGGCTTGCAAATGCACTTAAGAAGCACAACAATTGATCTATCAAAATCTGACTTCTCCGACCAGCCACACTGGAAATCAGACTTGCAAATGTGATTATGTGACTGGACATTATAATCATACTTCTTCAAGCTCTCTTAGCTCATAAAAATACCAATAAAAAATGAAGTTCGAAAATCTACTAAATAAAGTAATTTGCAGAAAAAGGGTGTCTTACGAAGACACTTCTGGCTTGTCGATCGTGCACCATGAAATTTTGGAAGCAGCATGCTCATAGTTAGAAAGAAATAATTTTAGTGCAAAAATATTTATTGAAGGTAATCATCAAAAATCAATTCCAGTCCGGTTAAATGTTCACATAAAAAAAATATAAAATATAAAAAGTACATCAACAAGGTTACTATTTTGTTATTATGTTTGCAAAACTTCCTTTAATATGGCTTTAATAAAAGATGTTCATATCTGTAACTTAAATATTGGATGGATAGGTATCTTTACCTTAACATATAGTAAATAGGATCGCAACATAATTTTTTTTTTATTTTTTTTATTTTTACATTCCAACTTAAAACGAAGTTGCAAACCATTTTTCTTTAGTATAGTAACTATCACAATATCACATACAACAAAAGACAAGTAAAAGAATAATTGCAGAAAAGCAAGTACGAAATCTCCTCTATGTAACACATTCTTGCATAGAAAAATAACAATGCTAGCCAAAGTGGAAAACCAATAGAAAATAGAAAAATATACTAATACGAACTGGTGCTGGGCTTGTCTTTCTAAAATTAATTTAGACCTAAATACTGTTTTTCATAGGTAGAAAGCCCCATATTTTTTCGGTACTCTTTATTTTGCTCAAATCTTTCTTTGGGTTTTGCTCAAAAAACAGTAGAACCGATGACAGAGCAAACATTTAGGATATGTACAATAATTCCAATTAACTTAGCATCCTTTCTGGATATGTACCATCTTTTTATGAAATTTACATTTGGGATATCTTGATCGGGACAACTTATAGCATTTATATGGGTACTATTGATCAGGTCCCATTCACAACAAACATCAAAAGTCATTAAGAAAATCTAATTGTATCGGCCCACATATATGCCGGTGTATAAGCATGCTCATCTGTTTGTGTCTCTGTATGTGTTGTTGTGTTTGTATGCATGTGCAAGTTTACTGTGTGCAATCCACATTGTACATGCATGAGCACAATCATATTATTTTTATTATAAACGACAATAATTTTTAATGAACTGGTGTTTTTGGGATTTAATTCGAGATGAGGAATGGATACTGCTTTTTTACATAGTGGATTGAACAATGTGCATTCAGTAGAGTGTATGTCGAACACAAGCATGTAACGATTAGATAAACCACGAATTGAATTGCCTGCCAAATGACATAGCTCTCTGGCGTTTAGGGGGACTACAACATGATCCAATCAGCGTCACATGTCCACTCATAGTCGACAAGCAATGATATTGGATGAGGAAGTGCAGAGTTGTGAACTGTCGTGCTAAACCACTTACACGTCATGTGAAAGTGGACTATGTCTGTTGGATGAATCCTTATCCCGTGCCGCGCGGCAAGCGTGCCGCGCACCATCCGAGCCGTTCGATTTGATCCGAGCGGTTCATTTTTTTCGGGCCTATTAGATTCACGGGGCTCCCTAATCCATCAGATTTCGATCAGACGGTCCACAGAGGTGCGCGGCACAGGATTTGGTTTCCTGTTGGATCTGCCAGATATTTTAAAATTTTGAGGATAAGATCCAGCAAAATATTGAAATTTGTCTATAAAATAGATGTTAAACCAATTAAATTTGTCCCGACTCCCTAGTATTACGTATGATTTTTAATTTCCTCCAATATGTTAAATTTGTCTATAAAATATTGAAAATTATATATAATATTATCGACAATTTAATATAAACAATAAATTTCTGTTATATTTGTATGCAATAGAGTATAGATGTGATTGTATATTGAAGCTTTTTATATTTTACTGGTCACGAATGTTGTATTCACAAGAAATATATATTTGGCATGCTACTTGTTCATCACACCAATGCAATGCGTGTCCAGTGGGTTAAGTACCACACACGAGATGCTAATTAAAAAATATGAAGTGATTAATGGTATAAATTATATAATTACATCCATACTATTTGCAAAACTAAGTTGAATTGATGATGATATCGAAATTAGAATTAATTAATTTGATATGAAATTAAAAATTTTGAAGAACTAAATGACACTTTTGAAACTTTAATTATCAATTTAAGAAATCTTAGTCTTCTAAGAAATAACTTGGGATTTGCTATTAAATATTTCACTTCATGTCCAAACACATTGATCGAGCTACGTTCAATGACGTCAAATAGTTCAACTCTTTTTTACATATGACTAAAAACTTTTTAATTCAAATTCAACGGGTCGAGTACAAACTATATTATCAAGATTAAAAATATAACCCAATCCAGTACAACCAGGTTAATAAAATTAAAATCTAACCTAACCAGAATAATATTTGAACCCGTTAAAAAAAAGTCGGGTTGGATGGATAAAACGGATTGGGCGGATTTTTTTTTATTATATTTTTTTCTTGTACAGCCTACTAAAAAGTCTTATCGAGCGAGTCAATCTGTAGTTAAAATCAAATAGATATTGAGCGGAGTCGGGCCGGGGTGTTTTTTGCACAATTTTGTGGTGGAGATTTATTAATATTTTGATCCTTTATATTGCAGCATAAAAACTCAAATTTCTGCTCTTGTGAAATGCTCTTACTTACCTCATGAAAATTATTATTCCCACATTTAAAATTGGTTTTTATTTATATAAAGTAAAAAGAAACGTACAAAACTTGCTTAATTATATATGAACAAAATATGGCTTTTAGTTTATATAATAACAACATTTAAGCGTCTCTTTAGAAGCACAACAATAAACGTATCCAAATCAGACTTTCCCGACCAGAGACACTAGAAATCAAACTTGCGAATGTGATTATGTGACTGGGCAATATACCTCTTGCTGCCAGAAATTGTGGCAAGCATAGACAATTGGAAGCTCCATGCTTAGTTTTGAGAGATATAATTAGGTGTTTACACTAAAAAAAATGGTCTTTAGCTAGATTTTTTTTTTTTACTAGACTTTTCTATTTATGTTGCACATTGTTCTATTGCTAGATTTTCGGAAAAACATTCCGAAAATAGAAAAGCAATTTCCTAGAACAATCGAGGCTGATAACCATCATCCTTATTATTCTCAAGATGTGTTTTCCATTTTTAGAAATTCATTAATAATTGCTTTTTATTTTTGGAATGTTTACCCATCATCTCCTGAGATCATCCCCTCTCTCCCTCTCTGTTTCGCTCCCTCCCCTCTCCCCTCCCCTTCCTCTCTGTTTCCATTAATAAATGTCATAATTATAGAAATCAACGATGAAATTATAATAATATTTTATGAGGATTAAACATGTTTATTCTTAATAAAATTTTCTATTTAACAACAAAAATATATATATAATTGATTGGCGAAAAAATATAGAGAACATTGGACCTATTTGTCTCATTAATTCACCTCCATTCATCTATCAGGCATGTAAAAATAATTAAAGGTTTGATTTTTAGATATTTTGTGATGGTCAAATGAATTTGTAAATTACACTAAATTCGATGACTTTAGAATAAGATTTATAGAGAATATAATTAACAATAATATTTTTTTTACAATCATTAATGAATATCATTGAGGCAACAATTTAACTTTTGAAATTATTGAGATGTGGTATATTTTTCATTAAAAATAAAAGAGATTTGATATATTTGTTTACATATCATAAAGTAATTTAAAACTTTTTAATGATCCGAATTTAATGGCCCCCATGAGTTGTCAAATTATAGTTAAGTTATATGAAATTCGATAAATAGGCTGTGTGCATATTCAAGATTGCAATCACAAATGTTCGGTTTTAAAAAAAAATTGAATTAATTTGATATATGCAATAAAAAGTTGTTATCTAATTAAATTTAGTTATAAAAAAATCCTTCCATTAAATCAGATACACAATAGTTAAAAGTTGACGAACATATTATACACCAATCAACATCCTCGTAATCTTTACTCTTTAGTAGTAAAAGACTAACAACAAACCGGACCGAATTTTCAGGAATGCCAGAAGAACAACACTTGCAGTGCACAACTGGATCAGTGGATTGTGTAGGAGGTTACACTGTTTATGAGATTTTGTTGTTTTTTTTTTTTTTTTCTTTTTTGTTTTGTATCTCTAAAAAAAAACAAACCGGACCGAAAATATCTGGCTGTAATGTTGGGCGCCACTCACACGAGCCATACAAGACCCGACTCGGCGGGAGTCATTATTGGTTCCGTTTCTCTGTATCACCTACTTTTGTAACATCTGTGTACTAGTTAGCTCCTAAAAATCGATATGCGCTTAAAGTTTGGACCCGCAGCACAATTCCAGAGGTTTGTATATGAAAAATCGGAATATGCAGTCCCATTCCACACAGGCACACACACTCAGTGACACAGAAGATTAAAATAACAAAGGTTTTACTTCGCTGTCTCCGCACTTGCACAAAAAAGCACCACAGATCTTGTTTATCAGGGTTTGACACATTCCTAAATGCAGGAACAAACTTCTATAAAACTTCACATATAACCCTGTAATCTACTGAAATTGAATACCGCGCCGAAAGCTCGATATTTGAAATATTTACATTAGGTGCTCTTATGAAATAGTTTAAATATCTATACATCATCTGTGAACTAAGTAATAAGCATTGTTTCAGATCAATGTATTGCTAATTTTAAAGCTTTTTACATCGTGTTCAAACTGATAGAAAATATTTTTTAAAAAGAAATGAAGATGGACTGATATTCAAAATAATAATAAAGGTAACAATATTATTTGCACTTCTCCTCAACTCTGGAAACAATGAAAACATCTAAATGGTAACATGTCAGAAGTCAGAACTAAACACAAATAAATAAATAAATAAATGATTTCCAAAAACAAACAATATATTATGAGACGAAGGATTCAGTCACGAAACCCGAACATCTCAAGGGTCAAACTGAAAAAAATTTAATCAATCAATCAATCAAAATAATGAAACGCAAAACAATTTCATCCTCCTACAGCTACAAGTCCTAAACCAAAAGAAAAGAAAACAAAAGGGGGGGGCAGATATGACACGGTGACACCACCACCTAAACCTCCCAATACTACCACACCACGAGACCACGAGTGACAACTGACACCAACAACGCAACGGGGCAATGACCAAGACCAACCCAGCCCAGCCCAGCCGCTCTTCTTTCGCGGTCAACTCACCTCCCAACCCCCACCCCACCGCTCTCTCACCCCGGCCCACATCCCATCCTCTCTACTCTCACGCGTGCGCCGCGCACCCTGTCCGCCTACCCCTTGGCGGTGCCCCGATCCCATTCACTACCCAACAAATTATTTATTATCTCCCCACCACCTCACCTCCACCCATTGCCACCTCTCCTTTTTCCCTTTTCCCATCTAACCCTAATTCCTCATGGCCTCTCCTTCTCTCTCTCCCTCTCCCGCCGCCGCCGCCACTCCCGCCTCCGTCTCCGACGACCAATCTCCCTCTCCCGCTCCTCTCCCTCTCCCCGCCCCTCCCTCCTCCACTTCCTCTCGCCGCCTCCCTCCTCCCTGCTGGACCCACGAAGAAACCCTCGCTCTGATTGAAGCCTACCGTGACAAGTGGCTCAGCCTCCGCCGTGGCAACCTTAGAGCCGCTGATTGGCAGGATGTTGCTGAAGCCGTCGCCGCGAGATGCCCTGATGCCAGCCCTTCGAAAACCCCTGTGCAGTGCCGGCACAAGGTTGAGAAACTCCGCAAGCGATTTCGGGCTGAGCGGCAACGGGCTATTACTAATAATCGGCCTGTTTCGTGGCCATATTACCCGTTGCTTGATGACATGGAGATCTCTGGTCCTAACCCAACTCCCACTCCCAAAATCCCCACACCGCCTTCGCCCACCTCTTCTGAAGAAGAGGATGAATTAGATCGGCGCAATACCCGGAGCATCCGGGGGTTGATGTCCAATGGTGGCTCGGCTGGGTTGCGGTTCACTATCCCCAAGGCGTCGCGATCCAAAGGTTTTAACCCGAATCCGAGCTCTAATCCTGATCCTGACTTGTATCTGAAGAAAAGGTCTCAGGTGGATGATATGAGGATGAGGATGGAGAAGAAGAGAAGGTATGAAAGGGAGGAAATGGAAGAGGAGGAAGAGGAGAGGGGAGAGGAAGAAGGCGGGGATGTGTTTGCCGAGATGGCGGTGGCGATAAGGTCATTTGGGGAAGGATTTTTGCGGGTTGAAAGGATGAAGATGGAGATGGCAAGGGAGATGGAGAAGGCGCGCATGGAGATGGAGCTCAAAAGAACTGAGATGATGCTGGATGCACAAAGAAAAATGGTTGATGCCTTTGTTAAGGGTTATGCTGGGAAGAAGAGAGCCAAGGTCTCTGCTGAGGATTGAGCTGAATTTTATGTACAATAGAAGGTTAGAGGCTGACTTAATTTTTTAGTGTTTCTTTGTTTTGTAGATTGCGTAGTTCTATATTGTCAGTAATTTTATATACCTTCTCTTTTGATGGTCAGGAGGGCTGCTTACCTTGATTAAGTGTTTTATGTTGTTTGGGAGGATATAATTTAGTTAAAACTAGATTGATTAATTGAAGTTTATGATTGTAGCAGACTGATAAATGATGATTACATGCTTTCTTTTTGGGTTTCTCATATTTTTGTGCATTTGGGATTAAGGGGCAACATGATGAAGTTTCCTTTATGAGTACCTTATAAATTAGTAATAAATTAAAGTCTGGGCTTCTTTTATCTAATTAGTTATAATAAATTTAATCTCACTGGTCTGTGTACTGTTTTTTGTATTACATTATACTGAATTCGCCAATTTTTTGTCATTGTGAAAGTTTGAAATTGAAAAATTGTATATAGTTTTTCTTATGCTCTTGTGATTAAATAAATTTCATGGTGCACATCCATACTTTTGATTTCATTGCTGCTCATCAGTTCATGAAATGGTCATTTTGGGCTGTGGATTATATTTTCCAATAATGTAATCTGGTCCTTTTGTGCAACATTTGGTTCCGAAGTTAACAGTAAAACATAATCAATCAAATGTTAATGTACCATGTGGACATTTACACATATGTCTGTATTAAGGTCGTGTTTGCAACAGTCAGTGCTACCTAGTTATTTATAGTTTATATTTTGTAATTGACAAATCAAGGTAATTTGTGTTGCTAGTAAGTCCAAGATTTATGGTTGAGTAGGAGATGTTTATGATTTTTTTTTTTTAATGTTTACTAATAAGAGTATTTATCACTAATGGATTAATATTAACATCTAATTTATCATCACTTTATACAGATTTGAAGTTCACAGGACTTGGTGATGACATCACTTTCCATCTGTGTTTGTGCAACTTCAAGCAAGGCAGTTACCTCCCAACTAGTTCGCTATTTCCACCTCCAGCTTATCTAAGTTTTTGTTTCAGGTTATGCTTCGGCACATTTCCTGGTTTGCTTTGAGGAGCATTAGGTTGTATTATCAGCATTATACTGGTTTCTTTGTTACTGTTTCAGTTGGATCTTCTATTCCTTACATTGTGAACTGTGATCTTGTTAATATGAGCACTCCTAATTATGTAATTTGCATGTTTAAGAAGTCTGGGTACCATGTTAGCAAGCACCAAAAATGCTGTTGTTGCATATGATGTTTTAGTATGTAAATAGTCTGTATGGGGATTTAGAATTATAAAGTATACTAGTTGAAAGGCAACAACAGAATTTATATATTCTTTTGGTGTTGTTTATATTTAGAGGTACCCATTAAGAATATCCTTGGTTGGGCCTAAAGTTAATTATGTTTTCATGCGAAGTTATGCCATAAAAAATTATTCATGTTTGGTCGAACCAGTGAAGGAATAAGGAGATCATAATACGTAGACAGGATGATAGTAGTAAAATAAAAATTATTCTAATTAGTGATAATGGTAATTATAATTAATGAAATTAATATTATGGTAATGACAGTAACAATGATGATATAGTACGTATTATTGATGATAATGATAATAACAAGAGTAATGATGATAAATTTATTGATGATATTATGATTATTATTATAATAGTATAAACTTGGGTATGAACGGTGGGTTTCTCAACTGCATAAATTTATTCATATTTGCTTATGCTGCATAAGCAAATATGAATAACTTGTTCCACCTAGGTAGGTGGCGAAGCCATGAAGCTGTTACTTTCCTCTATTTTCTACTGTCCATGTTTTATTCATGTGGGACCCTCTAAGGGAGCGATAAGGATTTCACTTGTGCCCCAGTCAAAGATCAGCTAAGTGGCTCCGGCTGTCTTGTATTTCAACAGCTTCGAGTTATTTTTGCTATATTGTTCTTACTTTTATGAAACACCACAAGTTATTGGCCCGCGCTATATTTTCTTAATTTTGTGAAGTGTTAATAAACGTCTCCTTAGAAGCGCAACAATAACAAGTTATCTGACTTTTCTGATAAAAGAAATACCAACCAATGACACTGGAATCTGAATTGGCAGGTTATTTGCTTGCTAATGTGAATGTGAGTGGGCATTGAAATCAGACCTCGCAAGCTCACTCAGTTCAGAAACAATACCAATAAAAATAAAAATGAAGTTTCAAAATCGGCTCAAAAAAAGTAATTTGCAGAAATTGGGTTTTGCTAAGACAGTTCTCGTGCACCATAAAATTTTAGAAGCAAAGAAATAGTTTCAGTTCAAATATCTTTATGGAAGATAATTACCAAGCATCTGTTGCTGTAAAATAATCACCTAAAAATAAAATAGGACGATAACCAGAAATTAGATATTGTTTAATTATTGTTAGTTTAGGAACTTTGTTTGAGATGGCTGTACTAAAAGTGGTTCATCTCTGTATATTTGGGCTTGCAACAAGAAGGTTCTGCTTTTTCCTTACAATTTCAGATGAAGTTCCAAGCTATTTTTCTTTAAGACAAAATAAAAACAGATGCATCATTATTTCGGGTTCCGAACCCCGAAATGGTCCCAAAATATTGTTTCAGGATTTTGAACCCGATGTGCATTATTATTTTTTAAATTTTAATAATAATGTGTTTATAAATCACTTTTTATTGTTAAAATCAGGCAATTATGGTACAATGAAACAAAAAAGACATGCAAATTTATCAAGTGCATAGAAAAAGAAGAAGCTCCGCAAGAGTAGAAAGGATTCGTATCTCCAGAAGGCGCTACCTTGGCAGTTCTCCTCCGAGCATTCTAAGGTTAGCGCATTGTCTACTCTAAGTTACGTATTCTCATTTTTCTTGCATTGATCTTTTGTGTTATTTGGTCACTGTAATTTGTTCTTTCCTACTGATTGGGTGGTTTTCAGCTGTAATGCCCCGACATCTCATTCTTGATTTCTTGGACGATGAAAATAACCAAAAACTTCTTATTTTCTTTAGTTTCTTTCTGTACTTATTTCATGAAATTTCTAGGAAATTTTAGATCTTTGATTAACTCTCTTGTTTTAACATAATTTGAGTGATTTTATTTAGAATAAAAGAAAGAAAAAAAGAGAGGTCAGGGGGTTTCAATTTCTAGTTACCATTGGCTCATGATTCTATCCTGGTTTGGTCTAATTGTCTAAAGATGATGAAATGCTGATTAGGAATACAAAAGGTTTTGGAATAGTAGGTGTTTTTGACGTGTAGCGTTGTAAATAATCATGGGGTAATAGATACAATATCTCATTTCCATAATACTATTAGCAATGCCCAGTTTGTTTCAGATCTCCATATTTCTCTAAGAATGTTAGTGTTTTAAAATCAGAGCAAACCCATTTCTTTCATTAACTGGTAATTTGTGGAATTGCTATTTTCGTTTTTACTTACTCTGTATCATATTTTTATTTTGTTTCAAGATTCAAGAAATGTCAGATTTGTCAGGGTATTCTCTAGACACTAGTTTGAATCAGAACTCCTCTGAAGGTTCAACTAGAGCTCCTCTGCCTTTCTCTAATGGAAGGTTTGCCCTATTAATTCATTTTTTTCCCTATTACTCTCTTATGTTGGTGATATTCTATATGGTTTTGCTACCAGATATAACAGTCCTCAATATTTTTACTGGGCTTCCATCAAGCTATGGAAACAAAAAGCGAACCCAGATAAATAAAATGTTAATGTTGAGCTAATATTCAACCCCACTATAAATCCAACTAGATATCGCAATTTATTGTTAGAGATCAATGTGGAAAACTTCAAAATGAGAACTGCACTGAAGCAACTTTTCTTTTTCTTGGAGATAACTGAATTCCATTAGTTTACTTGATGTTTCATTTTATAGACAGGAATATCACAATATAGCAGCAATAAGAGGCTCTGAAGCACCTGGAGGTCATTTAGGTATCTTTTAATTCTTTGGTACTTATCATTTTCCTCAGATCTTTCTCTCTCTTTTGCTCAAACTAGGCCAATGTAATGTAAATCAAAAAAGGACAGAACAAAAGAAGTGCATGTGAGGAAACGATCACTATTTAAGAGTTGAGCATCAATAGATTTAAATATACCTATTCTGAGTTTCCGACCCAGCATCCTTTCTGGTCATACGTATGTACTTTCTGGTCATACATATGTACCTTTGAATTAACATTTAGGCTATCTTAGCTGGGACAGGTTATGGTGTTTATATGGGTGTTATAATCAGGCCTCATTCACAACAAACAGAAAAAATGCATTAAAAAAACCTAATTGTAACATATAAAACATAGGACAAATTCTGTGTGTGTGTCAGTGCACTAAAACCATATGAGTATCTGTGGGCGTGTCATGCGCATTTCAGGGTTCGCGTGTACAATTTAGGGATTTCTGATTATTTTCCCTATTTGTTTGTAGGTTCTGAACTATTAGCTTATACATCTGGTGAATTTAGGGGTTTCTGATTATATTCCCTATTTGTTTGTAGGTTCCCTATCTGTTCAGTACCCTGCCAGGCAGCTACATGTTCCAAATTCATCTTTGATCCCTAACCCCAGTGTGGCCCCAAGCTCAAACCGAACTGTTATTGTGAGCTCCAGTTTGCCACCACCCACACCAAATGCCTATTCTGGTAATTTTTTATTTTTTGCTTGTTTTCTCAATTAATTTCGGAAACATTTGTCATTGGGTTGATTTGCCGATAAAATGCTGTACCTACTTAATACTAACCAATAAAATATTTGGTTTTTTGAGGCCACCAAATGCTCCAAATCAGCACCAACTATAGTTATAATCAGAAAAAGGTGCTTAGCTAATTGTAGTTGCCAGCATGTGGCACTACTAGCCCTGACAGATATCATATTCATATTGAGAGATTTTGTACCGTACCTCTAGTTCACATGCATTTGCATATTTCAATTATATGTTATTATGATTTTAGAAATGAAAGTCGTAGCTGAAAATGGGACTTTTCTACGTTCAGTGCCTCGGCGTCATCCCGGCAATCTCAATTGCAATGGGGGGCCCAGAAACTAGACATTTATTTTCAATCCATCCCATCCTTCTCAGGTTGGCAACTTTCTGGCTGGAACCAGTGACACCATTTTGAATCAGAACTCTGAAGGTTCAACTAGCAGTCCCCTGACACAAAGGGGTCTAGCCATCTCTGACTGGGGCTCACCTGCAACAGACATGATTCGAACCGTATGTCGAGCATGGAATCAAGCAGCAAATAGAACCAATACTCGACGACTTTCAATGCCTCTTCTTATAGGGCGCTCAAGCCAAGATAGTTCACAGCTTGAACTTCTGTCACTGGCAACACTTGAAAGGTCGACAATGCGACTGGAAAGAACATTTGCTAACTCATGGCTAGCAGGCCCGGCTTATGGATATTTCATTGCTTATGTAAGGAGGACAACGCAGAGGTTGCATCTTTACAATCCCTTTACCAAGAAGACAATACCTCTCCCAATTATTAGATATGAGAATCGGGCAAGCAGTCTAGCGTTTCGACCCTCCCTACTGTACCACCAAGAGACAGAGGTAATTATCTCTTTTTTGGGTGGTAAAACTCGTGGCGATAGCAGTCTAAAATTGTACAAGTGTAAGCCTGGAGATGACGATTGCAAGGCCGTAAGAATCGATGGTTTGGCAGTTAGTGGAGGAGCGCACGCCTACTTTCAAGCTAGTTATTATGTTGTCGAGTCCACATGGGGTCCCACAAGGGATAATTGATCCTGATAGTGGCGAAATAATCTGTGTCATACTCATACCACCTATTGAAGTTGAAACAAGTATTGACCAAACTACAGAGCATCACGTGTATTTGGTGGAATCTCCGATGGGATTATTAAGAATTTTCCGACGGTCCGAAAATTCGGGAAATTTCAGTTTCACAATTCACCGCTTAAAAAATGAAAAATGGGAGAGGGTGTACAGCATCGGGAACTGTACATTGTTTCTAGAGAAAGATCACGGTGTGTGCGTTCAGAATGCTGGGACGGATAACTTTAATGCAATCTACTTTACATGCCTGATTGATGCAGAAGAGATCCTGGGTTCCCGAGCAAAGTTATACAAATACAGTATGAGAGATAGCAGTACTTTGTCTCTGGTTACGCTGAGCACCCGAGGTACCTGGTTGGTACCTTTGACCTTTCCCGAGATTTTAGAGTACAATAATATATATATTTTTTTTATGTGTGTGAAAAATTGATAACTTTTTTCTGGGTTTTTTTTTTATTGTTGTTATTATCATTATTTTTTTATCTTCATTTGTTACAAGAGACACAAATTGCATTATTGACATTGAATTGCAAAAAGAATGAAATGTCCAATTCTTTGTATATCTGTTTATTTTTCGTTTATTTATATTTTAATATATTTTTAATAGTATATGATACCTGTGCCAAACCTGACAAATATATGATAACTTTACACTTAATCTCACAAATCTCACAACTTTCCTGAACATGCACAATTTCCCATTCCCTGTACCGCCACCAAACAGTACCGAATTAATAAAGTGTTACTAGCCCAAATTACACGCAGATAACACTCTTATACAGTACACACTCGTGATGTTCTACATTACCAAGTTCTTGAGCACACTGGTACGCGAGAACCTTGTCGGTACCGTACCTAATCGAGGTGGTTCCGACAATTGGGGAATCAATTGAGGAAGTCGAGGCGTTGGGATGAAAGGCGATGGCCCACCGGAAAGTGAGAGATTATGGAGATCTTTAAATTATGGCGCCAATCTCGAGATTAAGCGAAGGTAATTTCTAGACGATGGGATTGTATCAAGCGGCTACCGTTAAATTGGAGAGGAGCCGTTGAGACCCTTTGATAGCAACTTTCTTCTCCGGATTCTCTGAGGCAGGGAATAAGCCAAGTTGCCAACAGTTTTTGTAGCATTGACATTATTTCCATTGGCCATACTAATCTAATACCGATCGGATCTTCAATTTTTCTCTGTCGCATTATCTCTCCCATTTTTTTTTTTTCTTCTCCCTTTTCTATTTGATTTTCCCAACCGAAAGAGAAACTGAAACGTTCCTTGGACACTTGGAAATTGCATGCCACCAGCCACCAGGTGGTTTCACGTTTATGGAATCAAATAGTACTTCGATTCTGCAAACGAAACTTTTTTATGACTCTCCTTTTAATACAACTATTCACATATTTAGTTATTGCAATATTATTGTTTAATTATACTTAAGTCATATCAATTTTACTTCTATTAATCTTTCAAATAAGATATAAATCTCAAGATCCATATGAAAACATGTAAGTTGTATATCAATATTATAAATAAAGATGTGTGGGTGTCGGGATCCTTTAGTTAAATATCATTCGACACTTCAAGTATTGTGAAATAGTTGTGCAATAGCATTTTTTCTGAATTCTGTAATGTGATACTTTGTAACTAATTGTGTGTCGGATGTTATTGCTCATAAAACTGACTCGGTTCAACATTAGATAATAATTTGACAACACATTATTTTGTTTCTAATTTTTGTGATCCCTTCATATTTTCATTTTCATCATGTCTCCATCTCTTTTGTGTTGCTTAGAGTCCCTCTCCACCTTAATTTTTCTTCATCACCATTCTTAATTTCGGTTTACAAAATATAAATTAAATTCATTCAATTGAAAATAGAAAAAACATCAGATCTTTTACGATATATATATATATTTTATTTAAGTCATTTATAAACATATTAGATTTCATGAATAATATCAACATAATATAAATCATATTAATCATATTATTTTAGATAACTATAACTATATTTACACACATATAATTTTTTCTTTAAATTGATCAAATTCTCTAAATTTAATCAAATCAAATTACCTACAATAACTAAACTATATTTCTATAAATATATCTTAACCATATATCCAAAAATGAACATAATTAAACTATAGAAACATAATAAAAATATTCTTATTATAGATATCTACATCGAGCGAAGCTCGATATGCCCATCTAGTATTATAAACTTCAAGTTTTTTTTTTTTTTTTTTTTTTTTTTAAAAGGAACCGCGCTAATCTCCATTTGATTTTCAATGAATCGAGTCCAATTATTTTTTTATGATGCTTAATGTATAATAAATATTGCGAGGAAACTACAATGTTGTGACCGCAGCCACATTTCTTTGGAGGTCTTAATCTTATCACCATAATTTCAAGGAAATTCAAAGACCAGAAATTGCAAGTTACATTAGGCAATTCAAATATTGCAATGCTTGATGTTAAACGAACTCAACTTTGGTGTTGCTCAATGTTAGCGTCGAATCAGTTGCTACCGTCATAATTTGGTAAGAACTTTTTTCTTAAATTTTGTTTGATTTTATCAGTATGTGTCTTTGACTAATTACCGCAACAAAATGCATGAGTGAACTTAAAATGAACAAGAAAAATTACGAGAAGTACAAAACTAGTAATTAGTTATTTAAACAAAAACTTTGGAAAAAGCTATCCCTCCTTTTATGCATGGGTTGCAAAATGTCCAATATATTATGACAAAGTTAAATTAAGGTACTAGCACCACAGTCCATTAATACAAGCCGTATATAAATTTACAGTACCAATAACTAACGATTTACTTGAAAAGGAGGGTTCTAGTATCTACAATTTGAATGTCCCCAAAAATTCGAAACTCACTTTCTGATTGCTTTTTCAAAATATAAAATTCAAATTTCGAATCAAAACCGTTGATCTTATTCAAATTTTCTATAAGTTTTATAAATTTTGAAGTTTATTTGATACTTGATAAGAGGCTAAAATATGAACATATTAGAATTAATCTAGCATATTTAACTAGATTCGTCCATTATTCAATCTCTTGATCAAGTATCAAATAAACTTCAAAATTTACAAAACTTATATGAAAACACATTGGACTAATTACTTATTTCAAAATCGACACAAAAATAGTAATTTGCAGAAAAGGGGGGGTTTTTTTTTATATGTAAAAGGGGTTTTGTTAAGACAGTTCTCGTGCACCATAAAAATTTTAGAAGCATAGAAATAGTTTCAGTTCAAATATATTTATGGAAGATAATTACCAAGCATCTGTTACTGTAAATGTTCACCTAAAAATAAAAATTGAAGGACGATAACCAGAAATTAAATATTGTTTAATTATTGTTAGTTTAGAAACTTCGTTTAATATGGCTGTACTAAAAGTGGTTCATCTCTTTATATTTGGGCGTTCAACAAGAAGGTTCTGCTTTTTCCTTCCAATTCCATATGAAGTTCCAAGCTATTTTTCTTTAAAGACAAAATAAAAACAGACACATCATCATTTCGGTTCCTTACCCCGAAATGGTCCCAAATTATTGTTTCAGGATTTTCAGCCCGAAATTGCATTATTATTTTTAAAATTTTCAGGATTTTCAGCCCAAATTATTATTTTTTACAAAAAACCGTTTCTAAAAATCAAACCAGATTTTTTCGAAATTGATTTTTAGAAACGGTTTTTTGTAAAAAACCGTGTCTAAAAATAAAACCTGATTTTTTTGGAATTGATTTTTAGAAACAGTTTTTTGTAAAAAACCGTTTCTAAAAATAAAATCAGATTTTTTTGGAATTGATTTTTAGAAACGGTTTTTTACTTAAAAACCGTTTCTAAAAATCAATTCCGATTTTTTTTTTTCGTTTTTTTCAGAAATTCTATTAAAAATCATAAAAAACAAAAATAATCTATTAAATATCTAGAAAATATATCATAAAAGTTTATTATTTTTAATATATATATATATATATATAATAAAACCATTTGTATATATATCATATAATTTTAAACAATCCATTAAATATTTAAAAAAGGAAAAAAATCTTAAATTATCTCTAACGGAATTAATTATCATATATAAGATGATTTTCTTGTTTTTAATATACATAACTTATAAAATAATTTACATATATATATATTATTCTGTTTATTTCGTTTTTTATTTAAAAAAAATCCGAATTGATTTTTAGAAATGACTTTTTTTTGTAAAATTCTATTAAAGTCACTTGATTTACTACCCCTGTTAACTATAATGAAAGTCACTTGATTTACTACCCCTGCAAACACCCCTGCTAACTATAATGAAAGTCACTTGATTTACTACATTTCTCTTTTTATGATTAATTTTTGATTTTTAAAAAATTCTAAGTAGTTTTATGTGATATTTAGGTTTGAAAAGTTTCAAAGTAGATTTTGGAGGTTCAGACAGCATTTTTTGGCCCCGAAAATGGTCGTTACAGGGTAAACCCCAGTAAGCCTTGTAGATCTCGTCGCAAGCTTTCCGGAAAGTGGTCATATGCCCAAAACGGACGTTCCTATCAAAAGTTAAGCCTCCTTGAAGTTATAGTGTTCCAAAACATCGATTTTTAAAGTGTTTTGTTTTCTTTCATCTCTCTTATATGTATATATAATATGTTGAGCTACTCGTTGTGAATCATTATAAGCAGCCTAAGTTGAAGGGACACAATTGAGATTCCGAAACCAGCTAGATTCCCGCTCAAACGTCAGAAAACTTAATATTTTACCCTATTTTATTTCTATACTTTACTTTTATTATACTTTACCATATAACACTACTTTATTACTTTTATTTTACTATTTTTACTATAATATTTTTAGAAAATTTGAAAATAATAACATAAATTATTTATTAAAACAACTATTATTAAATTTTCAAAAGTTCGGTGAAATTTAAAAAAGTAGCTGAAAAGTAAGGTGAAATTTAAAAAAGTTAAATTGAAAAAATTAAATTGCGATGAATCATATTTTTGGACGTCACACAATCATATTTTTGGAGTAATAGTAAACATTGAATCATATTTTTTAATTTCTGTTTTCTTTTTCAATAATACAAAATGCTTATTTTTTTCTATTTTTTTCCTACTGATTTTTATTTAAACTACTAAAAAATCTTAATAATTTATTTTTTTAATATAAATATAAAATAATATATATATATTATTTATTTATTATTCGAATGGTTTTTAGTAAAAAACCGTTTCTAATAATCAAACAAAAAAATGAAATCTGTTTGATTATTAGAAACGGTTTTTTACTAAAAACCGTTTCTAAAAATAGTATTTTTACAAACGGTATTTAGTAAAAAACCGTTTCTAATAATCAAACAAAAAAATAAAATCTGTTTGATTATTAGAAACGGTTTTTTACTAAAAACCGTTTCCAAAAATACTATTTTTGGAAACGGTTTTTAGTAAAAAACCGTTTCTAATAATCTACAGTGTTTTTTTTTTTTTGCAAAAAGTTTAGAAACGGTTCTGATAAAAAACCGTTTTTAAAAATTTCATCTGACAATTGCGAAAATACCACTATCTATTTTTAGAAACGAATTTATTAAAAACCGTTTCTAATTGAGTGTTTCCAAAAATCATTTCTGTCGTAGTGTAATAGCCTATAAAATAAAAATTTTGAGAAGATGACTTGCCATAATCGCATAAAATCTGACAGAAACAGACCAAATCAAACATGTACGTCAAAAATATAAATGGGCTATTAGGAGACCCACTGTCTAGGTCAATCTATTATTGGTTTATAACCTTAAAAATGGAAAACCGAAACCTGTCATGGCATTAAGAAGCCTAGACAATATATAAATATATAAGTCCGCTGTTAATTTGTATGTTTTCCTATTAAAACCAAGACTTCTTTTCCTATCTTTCTAGCAGACCATGGCAGACATGGCTGGGGAGGGGTCATCCTGGTGGTCCAGCCTCCCTTCAGACCTCATTCATCTTATATCTAATTCTACCAAACTACCCGACCTTTCGGATCTCATCCGTTGTCGTGCCGCGCGTCTGCAAGTTGTGGCGATCATCTATTTCTGTTTCGGATCCTTACCCACGCCTCCCTTGGTTTCTGCGCAGCACCATCGATCAGAATGAGGAAATCTCCTATTACTCCCTATCCTCTTATAAAACCAACAAAATTCGTTGCCAAGAACTAAGAGACACATATTTAGAAGGCACGGCTGGCGGCTTCATTCTTTGCTGCCAACATGGTTGGCCTAAATCGGTCTTCCTCTTCAATCCATTGAATGGGCTCAAGAAGTCAAGATCTCCCTTCCATCACCCGAATATTTTGACGTTCTTGGAGTTGTGTCAAACCCATTGTTGGATGACATTGTGGCAGTCTCAGGGTTTGTACGAGGTACTGGCGACATCTGGGCAGGCTTTATTCGGCCGGGTGAAGAGGCTTGGGTAACACGCATCTGGAACATAGAAGTCTATTTCGGAGCGTGTGTATACTATGAGGGCCTATATTATGTCAATGAATATAATGCACATACATGGATCGAGGATGCAACCACTGGAGAGAATGTCTCTATCAACCACTGGGCCTATATTATCTCCTGTCTCCCATCTAGTAATATCTCAACATATGTTGGTGGCCTGTGGAGAAATCTTAACAATTTTTAAGTGTAACGCTACTGACAAACTAGAAGATATTGTTTTTGATATTTATCGGTTGGATGAGGCGACGGGGGACTATCAATGGGTAAAGATAACTGGTATTGGTGATCGGATGCTGTTTCTGAACCGCATTGGTGGCTTTTCTCTACGAGACAGCGAGCTTTCTGGATTCAAAGGAAATTGCATTTACTTCATGGAATATGATGATTTACAGCCCGACAGCGTTCTTCTTTGTCGACATGACTTAGAAAATGGTACCACAGAAGCACTGCCAAACTTTTGGGGAGAGCGGGGCACTTGGATTGTCCCCAGGATCGGCTAAATGAAACAAGTCTTCTTCCAGTGTGCAAGAAGCAATTCTTGATCAGAAATTACTAATCGGTTTTTGGATTAATTTTAGGTGTGAACAAGTGATAGTTCGACGATATTAGGCGCTTTTGCTAATCTAATTAATGAACACGTAAAATAAGAAGTTAATTAATGTTAGATGCCAGCTTGACTGATATATGTATATTATTGTCAGCTTGATTGATATATATCATTCTACTGTAATTGTATTATGAGGTTTGAGCAGTCAACTGTGATTTGGGAATTGGAATTTCAATTTTCAAGGAGCCGTCTACTTCCTCTTATAGCGCTATTGAATTAAACCACACATAGTGTCACGTATATTTAGTGAAAGTCTAGAAGGGCCGGGCCAAGCTTAGAGAGGCCGGGCCTATGCAAGGGCTAGGTCGGGTTAGGCTTACAAAGGGCTTTAGAAGGGCCGGGCTTGAAGGACTTAAATTTTGAAAATTAGGCCCGATCCTTCTTAAGCCTGGCTCTTCTAAGCCCTTCATGTTTTGGGAGGCCGAGCTTGAAGGGCTTTAAGGGCCAGCATTGGATTTTTTAAGAATTTTCATTTCAACTATGTTTAAAATATAAAATTTTTTAATGATAATTTTTTATTGTTTAAAGCCCTTCAAATTTTCAAAGATCGAGTTTAAAGGCTAAGTTAGGCTTAAAAGGTATCAAATTAGACTTTTTTTTAATGATAATTTCGCATAATTATGTCATTTGGACAACCTAAAAATAAATAAAATATGATTAGATAATATAATTATATTATATAAAATATCAAATATAAATATAACTATAAATAAATTTGAATCTGGCTCTTGTAAGCCATTGGTCCTTAAAGTCTGGCCCTTCAAATCCTCCCTACTATAAAATTTGAGCCTGACCCTTTCTAAGTCCGGCCCTTCTAAGCCCTTGGCCCTTCTTAAGCCCTTGCAAGGATCGGGCCGGACCGAACTTTCAGGAGGGCTGGCTAAGGGCTGGCCAAGGGCCTGAGGCTTTTGACATACCACATTACCACTACGTATATTCAATTCAATTATGGTATTATACACGTTATGCAGTTTCGATTAATTACTTTTATCAGAGCCATTTTTGAAACCGAACAGTTTAAAGAGGGAAAAAAAGAAAAAAAGAAAATCATAACAATAAGGTTTACAAATATTCAAATTGCCTCTAATAGTTGAAAGTTTTATGAAAATAACTTATTGAAAGGGAATTATTTTTAGAAAGATTTTCAAATTCAAAAAATTCAAAATTTTAAATTTTGAACTTTTAAATTCTATAGTTTCAAATTTAAAAATTTATATTTTTATATTTGTAATTTTAGAATTTGAAAATTTTATTTCTTTTGTTGATGAAATAAAATTAATTATTGATTTTGCGATGACATATTTCTAATTTTAATATTTTATAGTGGTATATTTCTAATTTTGTTTCTTTATTATGAAATATTTAAAAGGGCAAATGGTCAAATTAATAGATTGATGATATAAATCTATTTTAATCGTGATTTTTTTTTTTTAACTTTTACATGGCATAAACATACATTAACCTTTATAAAAAAAGTAACGATGATGTTATATTTATAACTAGATACAAATTTGAATGATAGAATTATTTATATTTATTTCCAGACGAGTTTAAGCTAGACAATTGAATGATTTCATATTTTAAGTTTTGATTATGTTGAGGTTGAGCCTAGAAACTAAAAAGTTTAATCGAGCGAGTCAAGCTAAAGTTGAAATCAAACCTATATTGAGTGGTGTCAGGGATGTTTCTTTTGCACACATTTTGTGGTCGATATTTATTAACAATTTTGATCTTTTTTATTTTTTTTTATTTTTGAACCTCGACAACAGCTGTCAAAAACACGAATGTGTGCTCCTGTCAAATGTTCTTACTTCATGAAAATTATTAGTTCAATAGAGCTTTTTGTTTATATAGAGTAAGACGAAACGTACAAAAATGGTAAATTATATATGAGAATTGCTTTCTATCATCCCATAGATTCCATTATTTCCATCATTCCAGGTCTTCATTAACTCCTCATTCCCTTTCTTTCTTGGAATGCAATTTATGCAAACATCCCTCTTTTCTTTTTTCGAATGTAATTAATCATCTCTTTCCTTCCAGAGATGTTTTTTTTTTTTCAGGTGAAAAAAATTTCCAGCATCCAGAGGCCAACTAGAACAGTTAGTCGGCCAACTAGAACAATTATTTGAAACATCAAAAAAATTGTTCTAGTTATTATGAAAAATAAATAATCGTGCTGGAAAAAATGCTAATTGTTTTATTTGGTAAAGTAATTGTTCTAGTTGGTAAACTAATTGTTCTACTTGTTCTGGAAAAAAAAATATTGTGCTGAAAAAAATGCTAATTGTTCTAGTTGTTCTGGAAAAAAAATAATCGTGCTGGAAAAATATTAATTGTTCTATTTGGTAAAGTAATTGTTCTAGTTGTTCTGAAAAAAAAATAATTGTGCTGGAAAAAAATACTAATTGTTCTAGTTGGTAAGTTAACTATTTTAGTTGTTCTGAAAAAAAAATAATTGTGCTGGAAAAAATGCTAATTGTTCTAGTTGTTTTGGAAAAAAAATAATTATGACAGTTATTAATGAAACTAAGTGGAAGGGAGAGGGGGGAGTAGGAGGGAGCGTAACAGAAAGGGAGAGGGGATGATCTCAGGGGATGATGGAAAAATATTTCGAAAATAAAAAACAGTTATTA